>CM046798.1:26466677-27084177 GCA_025617405.1 Perca schrenkii | reverse complement strand
TCGAATTTCATTGAACCCAATGAAAACAGTATGTTTTCAAATATAAAAAACTCAAAATGCACTGTTCCAAATTATTATGCACAACAGAGTTTCAAAGCATTTTATAGGTTGTAAATATCTGAAAATGGTTATTTGCTGAATTTGCAGCATTAGGTGGTCATTTTTTAGTGAAATCAAAAGCTATTTCAATCAAACACATCTTAACAGGGCAAGTTACATGAAGAGATTTGTGGCTAATGATGAGATTAAGGTTAAAGTGTGGAAGTATTTTGTTATGTTGACAACGTTTGCGTTGTCGACAAAAAAGCCACAGTTTGCAAGCTCTGCTATGTGCATGTACCATATTCTGTGTGTTTACCATTGCACATTAGCCTAGCAGCTAGCGGATATTCCTTCTGATTATAGCTTTATCCCAAAAATAACGCACGTCGTCCGCAAAGAGCCATACTTTATGTTCCTTGTCTCTATGTATACCACAAAGGCTATCGTCCATGCGCAAGGCTAAAGCAAGGGGCTCTATTGCTATTACAAAGAATAGAGGACTTAAAGGGCATCCCTGCCTAGTACCTCTGCGCAGCTGGAAGGGAGGTGAAATGGTGTCGTTTGTTCGAATTGAGGCCGTTGGAGAGGAGTACAATAATTTGACCCAGGAAATGAAATTATCACCAAAACCAAATTTGTGCAGGATAAAAAACAGGTAATCCCATTTTGACGCGATTGAAGGCCTTTTCAGCGTTGAATGAGACCACCACCTCTGGGGTTTGAGAGGGCTCGGAATACAAAATATTGAAAAGACGACGGAGGTTGAAAAAAGAATGCCTCTTTTTAACAAATCCAGCCTGGTCTGGAGAAATATTATATCAGGGAGGACGGTCTCCAAGCGATGGGCAAGGTCCTTAGCCAGTATCTTTATGTCAGCTTTGAGGAGCGACATTGGCCGATACAACGCACAGTCGAGGGGATCTTTACCCTTCTTAAGTATAATTGAAATTGAAGCTTCACATGAAGACGGAGGAACAGAGTGAGCTCTAAATGCCTCGCCAAACATTTCAGCCAATAGCGGTGAGAGGAGGTTTGAGAATGCCCTATAAAACTCCACTGGAAAGCCGTCAGGCCCTGGTGACTTCCCTGTCTGCATGGCTCTAACAGCTTTTGTTATCTCAATTTCAGAAACTGGCTCCTCAAATCTGCCCCCCCCGCCCCCCATCGCCAAAGACATTTCACAATTCACTTTGTTGTGCACCATGTAATAAATGTGTGTGTGCGTGCGTGCGTGTGTATGTATGAATATTTTCACAAGAGTCTGATCAAAGAGGCTTTTCCCCCACTCCCACACTGTGTTGTGTGCGCGTTTGTTTGTGTGTGTGTGCGCGCATTTGTTTGTGTGTGCGTGTGTGTGTGTGTGTGTGTGTGTGTGTGTGTGTGTGTGTACAGTCACTCACCCACTATTCCCAAGGCCATATATGAGAAGATGACAATGATGAAGATCAAACAACATAAGATATCAGTGCAGCTTCTGAAAAGAGATAAAGCAATGTGAGAAAAAGCAAAAGAGCTTAGAGTTGAATGACGAAGAGGGAGAGAAGACTTATTCCTTTTTAGGAAAACAGTGGGAGATCAATTTTTGATGTAATATGAGAGAAAAACCACAGATTTCCTCACAATCACACAGCTAAAAAGATGCAATTATAGATCAAAATGATATGTGTGTCTTTGGGAAAATGTATGTGCGCTAGCACAGTCTTTGTGTTGTGTATGTGAAAGTTAACTTCAGTGAGGACTGTTTCATTCCTCTACAGACCACAGCCTGTACAAACCAGGGGAGTCTTTTCAAAACCAAGTTGCATGGGTGATCGCATTTAACTTTACTTAACTATCAAGATAACATTACGTGTATTTGTATGATATAGGCCTAATACTTTCCCCTTTGTAATGTAGCATATGAATTTCCATGAACACAATTCTAAAATGCACGAGACATAAAGGCTTCTGCTATCGGTTGATAACTCAAACTTGCCGAGAACCTAGACACCCGTTTGATTACATGACTCATGCATTAGGCACGGTTACGGTCTTGTTCAGTAGTCTGGTGCACAGTCTCCTGGTGACAGCCTACCTATCACGTAACAAACATTTAACTTAACATGATAACATGACGTGCATTTGTATGTGATATCCATCAATAATGTAATCTATTAATTTGTATGTACACAATCATCTAAGATGCACGAGAAAGGCTTCTGCTATCGGTTGATAACTCCAACTTGCAGAGAACCTAGACACCCGTTTGAATATAGACTCACGCAGTACCCTCGGTTACTGTCCTTACGGTCTCGTTCATTAGCCTGGTGCGCGGTCTCCTTGTGACAGCCTAGCCTAGCTACCACGTAGCAACATTCACTTCTCTAAAATTTAACTTAACATAACTACCAAAATAACATGATGTGTATTTGTATGTGATGTACTGTACTCCCCCATCGATAATGTGTGAATTGCCGTGAACACAATCCTCTAAGATGCACCAGAAACAGGGCTTGGTTAATAACTCAAACTTGCCGAGAACCAAGACACCGCTTGATTTCATTAGACTCGAGCGGGCCGGCCGGTCGCACGGTTACATTAGACTCGAGCGGCCGGCCTGTTGCACGGTTACATTAGACTCGAGTGTGCCGGCAGGTTGCACGGTTACATTAGACTCGAGCGGCCGGCCTGTTCCACGGTTACGTTAGACTCGAGCGGCCGGCCTGTTCCACCGTTACATTAGACTCGAGCGGCTGGCCGGTTGCACGGTTACATTCGATCTCGTTCGGCATAGGGTCTAGGTAGCTCATTCCCTGATTGATTCTACCACCACCACTCCAGTCCAGTGGAGGCGCTAATGAGCTATTACTACACAGTAGCAGAAGAATACCAGCTACACAACGGCCAACCATTGACATATATATAATGCCAACGGCATGAATGAAGTAAAAGAAAAAAACAGGAGTGAATTGGGTCATTGACGTATGGCACTCGATTCTCCCGGCTCAGTGACACGAGTCGGGTTAATTAACCGGCTCTTCGGTCAGTTCGTCAACACTACTGCACAAGCAATAAGTTAGGTTTGGAAGAAACTATCAGTCTATCAGTCTGTGACTACTTATACATTAAATCATCTTACTATTGGACTTTTGCAAACTTGGGCAGATGACAGAATTGTTTGAATGAACATTAAGCCATCGGCTGGGTGTTTTAGTGTGGATGAGGTAATCATGACCTGCCCAGTCAACCCTGTTTGAGATAATTCATTGTAAATGTCAGCACATCTGTGACCTTAACTTGTGTTTATGCTGATTTTGTATTTTATGTATATAAGATTTTTTTCAGTATTACAACACAAAATAGGTGATCAAAGAGTGCAGCTCAGAGGACAGACTGTACGACTGAAGAGATTTAAGAGATTTAGCTGTTTTCACATTGTGATTTAGTACATAGTAGCTATAATTAGCTATCTCTACCTCTTTGTAAGAAAAGAAGGAAGCATGGCGTTACCTTCTGCGGACTGGACCTCTGAAGGAAGGATCAAACTTGTGTGGTTCTCCTGGAAGAAACAAAAATACAGAAAAAGCTTTAATGGATTTAGACCAAACCAAATCAAACCAGCGCCTTGCAGGTGTTTAAATACTAAGAATTGTTCAAAACGCCTCATGAGTAATTGAGGAAGAGTTTCCCTGCCTGGAGGAAGCACGGGGCCCCCTTCTGGAGCCAGGTACAGATGTAGGGCTTGTCAGCGAGCGCCTGGTGGCCGGGTTTGCCACTGTTATTTATGCATATGCACTGAGCCTTCTTGGAGACCCTCAATGGAGTCCTTTATGGGTCTCCAGTAGGGGACTCCATAGTTCTGCTGGGAGACTTTAAAGCGCCCATATTATGCTCATTTTCAGGTTCATAACTGTATTTTAAGGTTGTACCAGAATAGGTTTACATTGTTTAATTTTCAAAAAACAAGCAGCCTGGTCAGAGCCTCTGAGCATCCCCCTCTCTCAGTCCGGCGACCAAGAAGGGCAAGGCGGGCGTCCTTGAGAAGGGAAGGGACCTCCGATGACCCTGGGAGGACGGCTGAGACCCTAAGTACTAAAGAAAAATCATTGGTTTTAAAGAACCCCTCGGGCAGTGCTTGTCATATACAGGGGGATAAGAGCCCGTGTTTCTGGGGACGTCTGGTGCAGTGTGTATCTAACCTCTTGCCTCGCCTTCGGGTTCCCTGATCCAGGCGATGGTCTCTCCTTAGACGGAGGGTGTGTGTGTCTCTATAAACTAATTAATCAGGGAAGCGTCAAAAGCAACTCCTTTCAGTATAGGTCAAAACATCCACCCCGCTGACGGGCAACTGGTGTTCGTCCATACGGCAGAAGAGGGCGTAAGGGCCGGGGGTTTGCTGAGGGGAAGGCAATAAAAGGGGTTGGCTCGACCACAGCGAGCGACGTGACACCTCAGTAAACTGCCACACTGGTCTACATACCGAACCATTTGTGACAAAAAGAGAGAAGAGCTGTAAAGCAAAGCTCTCAATTCTCTCTATTTTCTTTCCTACCCTTACCTATCTAGCATGCATTAGCATGCATGTTTAACATCCTCTACTGGTTCATATCATAACTCTCCTACCGCACCAGTTCAATAGTATCATTGAATCCAATTTCAACACAGTCTCTCAAGGTGTCCCCCAAGTTTTGATGCTTCATGCTCTACATCAGGGGTGGCGAACCTGCGGCTCGTGAGCCGCATGCGGCTCTTTGCCTGCTCCTGTGAGGCTCTTACTGAGCGGCTGGGCGCTGGGTTAAAAAAAAATAAAAGGAAAAAAATAAATATACTGTGTATATATTTATATATGGACCCCTTCGCGTTTCGTATCGCGTCGGTCGGTAAGGATGGTAACTATGTGGTTTGTTTAAGTGGTGTTGCCATAGCTAGCTGTATATCGTGTATTGACAATGCAGGGTAGGTGCTGCTAGTGAGTAAGTGAATAATGGCAGAGTCAGTTAGGAAAAGTAAAGCTAAGCGCAAATATGAAGAGGAGCACAGGACATTTTTATCTGAGTGGGAGGAACTGTATTTTTTTGTGGAACGAAATGGGAAGCCTTTCTGCTTGATTTACAAGACTTCGCTATCGCATTTTAAAGCATCAAACCTGGAGCCATTTCACCTCACCTGAAAATGACAATTTAAAGCGGTCTGTGTCAGACCTGCAGCTGTCACGGCACAAGTCCATTGAAATACAGTTACATACGGACCTTGAGAAATGCCTGTATTTCAGCATTGCTTTGGATGAGAGTTGTGAAATTCAAGATAAGCCTCAGTTGGCAATATTTGTACGGTCTGTGTCAGAAGACTGCATCATTAAGGAAGAGCTCCTTGACATTGTTCCGTTAAAAGACAGGACCCGTGGCATCGACCTGAAAGAGACACTCATGACTGTTAATGAGAAGGCAAATTTGCAGTTGTCAAAACTGACAGCAATAGCCACAGACGGTGCGCCAGCTATGTTAGGAGCTGCAAATGGCCTTGTTGGGCTGTGTAAAGCTGATGACCGTTTCCCGGATTTTTGGACATTTCACTGCATTATCCATCAAGTGCACCTGGTGTCTAAGAAGCTGAACTTCATGTCATGAAACCAGTGCTAGAAATTGTGAATTTTATTCGCACTCATGCTCTCAATCACAGACAGTTCAAAAACCTCATAGCTGAACTTGATGAGGATCTTCCCAGTGATCTGCTTTTCCACTGCACTGTGAGATGGCTTTCAAGAGGTAACATGCTTTCCCGCTTTTTTGAAATGTTGAACCCAGTGAAGCTGTTTCTGGGAGAGAAACATAAGGAATATCCTCAGCTACATGACCCCCAGTGGATTTCAGATTTGGGGTTTCTGGTCGACATGCTGCATCATCTGAACAAACTGAATGTGGATCTGCAAGGAAAGTTAAAAATGCTGCCTGACCTGGTGCAAAGTGTTTTCACATTTGTCAACAAGCTCAAGCTATTCCAGACCCATCTTCAAAAGAGAGAGCTCACACATTTCCCATCCTTGTTGAAGGCAAGTGGAGGAGCAGATGAGGTCTTACAAAGGAGCACTGCACGCTATGCAACACTGGTTGAAAATCTGCAGCAGAGTTTTGAGGACAGATTCTGCAACCTGAGGGAAAAACGGCCACAGATCACCTTCCTCATTAACCCTTTCACTGCTGAATCTGACTGTTTGAAAGCCCCTTTAGTGACAAATGAAGCAGCGTCCCAGTTGGAGATGATTGAACTTTGTGAGGATGACAGACTGAAATCTGTGTTGAGAGAAGGAACCACAGAGTTCTGGAAAAACGTGCCCACAGACAGATATCCCAATGTTAAACAGGCTGCACTCAAGCTAATGTCAATGTTTGCAGCAACTTACGTCTGTGAATCAGTGTTTTCTACACTGAAACAAGTAAAGTCAAAACATCGTTCTGTTCTTACCGACACACACGTGAAAGAGTTGCTTCGAGTGGCCACAACTGAGTACAAGCCAGATCTGAAAAGACTGCCAGGTTTCCCACTGAGTCAGTCTAGGTAAGAAAGAAACCTATAAAACTGTTCTGCTTTGTATTATGACATCATTATTTTTTTTGGGCTCTTTATGCTGGACTGGTTAGCCACCCCTGCTCTACATGCTTCCCCCTTGTCACATCATAAGCCAACATGGCCTCCATTTTTGCAGACGACACCCAGCTCTACATCTCCACCAAATCCATTACTTCCGCAACTCCACCCTCACAAACTGCCTCACAGATATAAAAACCTGGATGCAGGATAGCTTCCTCAAACTCAACAGTGACAAATCTGAAATCTGTCACATCCAGTTTGTGTTTTGTTTGCTGCACTACCTTCCTGTTTTATTTTGTTAACCACTGTCTGTTTCTGTTTCAGTTCACTTGTATTCCCGTCTTTGTCTGCCTTCCGGTCTGTGTGATTACCCTCCCTTCCCTAATGTGTGTCACCTGTGTGTAATCGCCTTTCCCTGTCCCAGTGTATGTATACTCACCTTGTTTCATTCATCAGTTGCCAGATTGTTGTAGTACCTTGTGTGTCTCACTCTCCAGCGTTTTTTCTAGTGTTTGTTTTGTGTGTTTTTTTGTAACACTGCCCGGCAAACCCTGAAAGCTCGGTCTGTGCTGGCCCTCTGTTGCGCAAGCATGAGTGGACTGTGTCCACTCTTTATTCACATAATGCACTGTCACTGACATGTAGGGCATCACATTACAGCTGGACCACACGTCCGTTGTCAGGGCCAAATACCATATTTCCTCAAATAAAAGCCGGGGCCTTTATTTACCTGAAATGCAGAAGGGACCAGGCTTGTATTTGAAGCAGGCTTTTATTAGAGGCAGGCCTTTATTTCTAATTCCATCTGTTTGATAAGAATAATTATTTTAAATAAACTGTTTTAAATGAAAAACCATAGCGTTCACATTTGCTAAAATATCACCATATACATCAACAGCCAGAAGGGCGACATAGCAATTTGTGTCAGAATTAATCAAACGCCACCACTGTGTCAGTTTGAACCCTGTAAATGTACCGGGTATTTATTTCAAATATAGGTACTACAGTATTACTGGTAGATTACAATAAGAGCATACAGTAGTGACACCAGTATCTGAGTAACGTTACAGACGGTAGCTAGCTACCGGTAGCTTTGTTTCTAGCTCCAGGCTAACGTGTTTCCTCCCACCTCCAGCTAGCTAGCCGTGCTCTGCTCTTGTCGGCTAATCTTGTCAGCTCATCCTTCCGTTTCTTCCAGTATCTGATTCTACTGGGCTCAATGTCGAAACGTCCCGCAGCTTTTTCACCCGAGTTTTCCTCCGCATACTTTAAAACTCTTTTCGTTTTGTTGTTGAAAAGTCCGTCACTAGCACCAGAGTCCGTCTTTCTCTGCTAGCACTAAATGAGCCCCGTGTTACATCCAATGTGGCTACTGCCATCTGCTGGCACCTGTACGTTACTGCACACTACACTTGGCTGAGTTACACATACAGCCGCACAGGACAATAATCCAGAAAAACAAAGTGCGGAAAAAAGCATGAATATCTTGTTGAATCTGTTAAATTAAATTGGTAGAAATGTACAATGAACTTGAATTTTATTTTGACATAATATTATATGTAAGGCATTTAGGAGATTATCCACACTATTTTTTCCCCGGCCTTAATTTGAGGCCGGCCTATATTTGTCCGTGTTGACCATGCCCCCGGCCACTATCAGAGGCCCGGCTTTTAATTGACTCCCGGTTTTTATTTGAGGAAATACGGTATTCTACATCACCCAGCTCTTTCGTGATGTTACTTCTGACCTCGTTGCAAAGGTTTGGGATAGCAGTCTTGGAGAAATATTTCCGACCTGGCAGCTCGTATTGTTTATCAAAGGTATGCAGCATGGCCTTAAACGACGGCTTCTCCACTGTATTGAACGACACCATTTCTTTGGCCAGGAAGCGAGTTACCGCATCTGTCAACTGCCTCCATCTGTCACTGTCGGTTTTATATTTAGTGCTTTTTGCAAAAGCCCCAGTTATCGTATGCTGACCCTGGCTAGCTTTTTTGCTAAGCCCAGCACGTGCAGGCAAGGTGGCATATTCTGCTGGATGGCGCACGCAAGTGGTCATGAAGAATGGTCGTTGGCCCATCTTTTGCGTGGATCACACATGAGCAGATCTTGCACACCACTTCAGTTGTGTCCCTTGAGTGTAAACTCTCATCAGGTCGAAATCCAAAATTGCCATATAGGCGAAGTAGTACCCTTTTTAGCAACCAATACCAACGCCATTGTATCAACTCTTCTTAAGTGGAAGCTCCTTTTTTTTTTCCTTACGTACAACCTAATGGAAACCCCGCCCGGATGATTAATTAGTTGGGTTAGTAAAATAACGAAATTATAGTTTTTAAGTAGAAAAAAATATTTATGTAAAGAGATATAGTAAAATAAAAAGTGCTCATTTTGGTGCCAGCTAAATGCCTGCGCTGCTCTCTGATACTCTGAAACGGAAGAGGCAACAGAAACATTGCTGCATGTCGCTAGTTATCACTAACGCTACACTTGCAAGCAGGTAACATTAGCTTACCTTTAGCTAGTAATTGGCATAAACATGGTAAAAATGCTGACAGCTTAAACAGTGTAAAAGTGTGACTGTATTTCACTGTAGAAGATTCCAACACCGGGACCTCAAACAGTCCGCTAAAGACACGAACTAGCTGCACTATGGCCACTGGCTGCCGCTGTCGGACAAACAACACAGCTGGGACAATGGTGCGTTTACTTGAAACTGGTAAGCCTCGTGGTGCATTCAAATTTATTGTAAAATACCCATTTCCCATCTAGTGGTTGTTTTTGTCTTTTACCAGCAATTTACTGTTGAAATAAGTTGTTATAAGTTAGTTATTACATTTTTAATAAATATTTTCAATTTCACCATATGGCCTTAGCAATAAACAAGCTGTTCTTTAGTTTCACAGATTTTTTTAATTTATTTATTTATTTTTTATCTTTTTTTAAAAGTATTGGTTCAGGCACCATTTAGGCACCGGCATCATTCTGAAAGTATCGTTTCAGCACCGGTGTATACACAACCCTAATAATGACATGACAAGAATCACAGATAGCTAGGGTTGGATACCGAAACCCGGTTCCACTATGAAATATTTTCCCTCTGTCGCTCCGGACAGCTGCAGACTCTTTTTTTCTTTCTCCCTTTTCTGCCTAGTGGCGCTCGTGCCCGCTCGCGGTGTGAAGCGCTTTTTGTACATGCTCTGAAACGGACGTAAAAATATCACACTTTCTCTGTAGTCTACCGTTAGCTAGCTACCGTAAATGTAGGCTACTTTTAAAATGGCATATTTTCCCTCTGGGCTCACCAAAACGGACGTAAAAGCATATTAACCATTCACTGACTGCACGTGATCGCTAGTAAACATATTACACTTGCTCTGCTAGTCTATCGTTCAGGACAAAACCCTGTAGCCTGGTGGTGGGGGAGGCGGGACAGCCTCCCTAAATTGTCTGCCCTTTCAAACTCCTACCTGTGTACAGGCCTCTTGGACACCATCTGAGAGAGTTTTCTCCTGTGTAGGACATGCCATAAGTCAGGAAAGGTGTAGTATCTTGCCAGAGAAGGCACATATGGTCATTTTTCTGCAAAAGAACTGCTAAAGTTTGAAGCTGGTTAGCATACCAACTCAACATATTTTATTTTGTTGTTACTTGTTAATAGTGTAACTTTTATTTGTTAAATTATTGTAGTTATGTGTTAGGTGACTTAGGTTTACTTATATATTTAAGTACTTTAAAACATAATATATATATATATATATATATATATATATATATATATATATATATATGTATTGTTCAATTTAAATAATTTTCAATAAAAAAAAAAACTCCATAAAAAAGCGTTTCTTTGATGTAATTTTTCAGTTTTTCAAGAATCGGTTTAGGAATCGGAATCGTTTTAAAAGTACCAGTTCGGCATCGGAATCGTAAAAATCCAAACAGTACCCAACCCGACATTTAGCATGACAATACATTGTAAGGTAGGAGCTACTCTTACGCCAAGCTTAATAATGACAAATAAGACAACAAACAACACTAAAAACACCTCACATTTCTAGTGGCATTTGAATTTAAAAGTCTAAAAAAAAAAACTAAACTTCAATCAAATTCAAAAGTTTAAAGTTACATACTGCAACTGTATCGTGCAGCATAGACGGCTGAGGTTTACAGCTGAATGTGTAAATTAGTCATTTATTCTGAAATTTGTTTCTTTGTCCTCCGTTCTTCACAGAGACGCTGAGTGTTGCAGATGGAAATGAGACTATGCTTGTCAAGATTTAAACATCAGCTGCATCATACTTCATAGCCCCCCCACACACACACACACACACACACACACACACACACAGACAGACAGACAGACAGACAGACAGACAAACACCTAATTGAGAGCGTGTGTTTAGCCATGTCTAATCAGAGAAGTGTCAGGGTCCCACCGTCACCTGCATTCACTCCTCCCTCTCATTCTCCAGCACACACTCCTCCCACTGATTCATACTCCTCGTCACTCACGCCGATCAGACGCTCCCAGTCCCCTCAGTACTAATTACACACACCTGTACCTCATCAAGCCACATCCTCAGTTCACCACCTGCAGCTAATCAACTACCACCTATATAAGCAGCACAGACACACACACTCCTTGTCTAGTCTTGTTTCTACACGACGCTCTGACTCATTCACGTTAAGCTTAGTCTATCCAAGTTTGCCTTACCAGTACTTCGTATCCTGTTGTCTGCTGCTGCTCTGAACCTGCCTACTCAGCTACCAGATTCCTGCCTGTTGCTTCCTGCTCTTTGTTGGATCATTGTTAAATAAAGATCTGCTTCACTACTCCAGTCTGTCTCCTGGTCGTCCGTGACAGAAGACTAGACCAAGATGCAAGATCCAACAGAGCATGCGGTGGATTCTGTTCACGATCCATTCACGGAGCTCGTACAGGCGGTTCGTCAATCTCTCCTGCCTTCTCCGCCTGTTAATCCGCCCACCGTGCCTGAAGAGATCCTCCGCTCAGCACAGAGACATTTGCTTCCGCAAACACCGGCTTCTTCGGTTACAGCTGCTGCCGTAGCTTCGAGTCCCATCGCCCGACCAGCAACATTCACTGGAGAAGCAGAGGACTGCAGTGGATTTCTGCTCCAGGTGTCGCTGTATTTCTAGATGCAAGGAAGCCCACCTGTTTAACAATGACACGGCCCGAGTGGCCTTTGTGATCTCCCTGCTGTCAGGCCGTGCTCTCCAGTGGGCCCAGTCATTATGGAACTCTAACTCCCGATTGGTGACATCTTTGTCGGCTTTCATTCAACACTTCAAGGAAGTTTTTGGGCAGGTGGCGGCCAGGGAGGATCGTCTGTGAGTACATATGCTCTCCAGTTTCGTACTTTAGCGGCTGCTAGTGGTTGGAACGAGACAGCCCTCATAACGGCGTTCAGACATGGTCTCCACCCTGATGTTCGTCAGCTAGTAGTGGTGTATGATGACACCATGGGACTGGAAAACCTCATACAAAAGACTGTACGTGTGGCTCAAAGCTTGTCTGCCTGTGAACCCTCTGCCACGGCTGTTTCCTCTCCTCCTTCGGTGTCTCATAGCAGTATTCCAGCCGCTGAACCTATGCAAGTCGATTCTGCTCGCCTGTCACCTGCTGAGCGTAAGCGCCGCCTAGGGCTCAGGCTCTGTCTGTACTGTGGAGGGGAAAAACACTTCATCAGAGACTGCCCTATCAGTCCCCAGCGCCCAGTGGTGAGTGCCATTCAACTCCCTCCAAGAATTGAGACTCTGATTCGCACTCCTGTACAAGTATTGACTACACGTATCTGTGTCACAGCGCATGCCCTCATTGACTCAGGCTCAGCGGGGAATTTCATCTCCATTCACCTCCTCCAGACGTTAGGGGTCAACAAACGTCGGAGCCCGCAGGATTTGGAAATTCACACCATCCAAGGCAAGCCGCTAGGAAAGGGTCGGATTCGCCATGTCTCCCCTACACTGACGCTCCAGGTAGGCAGTTTGCACTCTGAAAAACTCACCTTCATGGTACTAGAAGACTCCACAGCCGAAATCATCCTGGGAAGGCCATGGCTAGTGCAACATCAACCTACCATCGACTGGACAACTGGAGAGGTTCTACAATGGGGAGAGGACTGTATTCATGCATGCGTAACACTGCTCCAGAGGAACTCTCCTCCAAAACCTCCTTCTTCATCCACAAGCAATGGACCCCGGTTTCCCGTCTGTTCCACCACCATCGAGAGCCCCGATGTTCTTCATCAAGTGGACCTTCCCGTTGTTTACAAGGACTTCGAGGACGTGTTCAGTAAACAACTGGCTACTAGGTTGCCTCCACGACCCTGGGACTGTGCTGTTGACCTGAACCCCGGAGCCATCGTCCCTAAGGGACGGGTCTATCCCTTCTCCATCCCAGAACAGAAAGCCATGGAGGAATATGTGAAGGAGGCCCTTCAGCAGCAGTTCATTCGCCCATCCACCTCTCCTGCCGCTTCCAGTTTATTTTTTGTGGCCAAAAAGGATGGAGGTTTGAGACCATGCATTGACTACAGATCCCTTAACTCCCAAACCATAAAGTTCAGATATCCCCTTCCTCTGGTTCCAGCGGCCCTGGAGCAGCTGTGGGGAGCCCGCATCTTCACGAAGTTGGATTTACGAAGCGCCTACAACCTGATCCGCATCCGTCGAGGTGACGAATGGAAGACAGCCTTTGTCACCCCCTCTGGACATTACGAGTATCAGGTCATGCCTTTCGGACTGGCTAATGCTCCAGCTGTATTCCAGGGATTCATGAACGAGGTCTTTCGGGAATTCCTCAACCGCTTCGTCGTGGTCTACATTGACCATGACCATGACATCCTCATCTATTCCTCTTCTCTCTCTGAACACCAACTACACGTCAGTCAAGTGCTGAAGAAGCTCAGAGAGAACGACCTGAAGCTGGAGAAATGGGAGTTCCACACCCCATCTGTGCAGTTTCTGGGTTACGTCATCGACCAACACGGGGTCCAGATGGACCAAAAGAAAGTGGACACCATCCGTCATTGGCCTCTTCCCTCCACCATCAAGGACCTCCAGCGGTTTCTGGGATTTGCCAACTTTTATAGACGTTTCATCTTCGGCTACAGTGACATCAGTGCTCCTCTGACCTTGGCCCTCAAGGGGCAGCCCAAATCCCTGTCCCTGACTCAGGAGGCCATCACCGCCTTTGCTCGTCTTAAGGATGCCTTCATAACCGCTCCCATCCTGGCTCATCCTAACCCGGACCTGCCCTTTGTTGTTGAGGTTGACGCGTCCTCCACTGGGGCGGGAGCGGTACTGTCACAACGGCAAGGAACGCCTCCCAGACTCCATCCCTGTGCCTTCTTCTCCAAGAAGCTGTCTACAGCAGAACAGAATTACGACATCGGAAACCGGGAACTACTGGCTATCAAACTGGCCCTTGAGGAGTGGAGACATTGGTTAGAGGGAGCCAATCACCAGTTCGAGGTCATAACAGATCATCGCAACCTGGAATACATCAGAGAGGCAAAACGATTGAACCCTCGCCAAGCCCGTTGGGCTCTCTTCTTCACTCGCTTTGACTTCCACATCACCTATAGACCAGGCAGTAAGAATGGCAAGGCTGATGCCCTCTCTCGTCTCCATCAATCAGCTGCTGAGGATCTCCAACCTGAACCCATCATACCTCCTGCCTTGATCGTCAATCCTATCGTTTGGGACATCGACGAACAGATCTCCCAGGCAAACCTTCACCTTCCCGCTCCGCCAGGAGGTCCCGAAGGGGTGGTCTTCGTCCCTCCTCAGTTCCGTACCATCCTGCTGGACTCAGCCCACACCGTTCCGGGTTCGGGACATCCGGGTAGGAAGCGTACCCTCTCCCTCCTCCGCCAACGGTACTGGTGGCCCACCATCTCTCAGGATGTGTCCCGTTTAGAGATGGGCGATATATCGTTTAGACGATAATATCCAAATTGTTGTCTGGACGATATGCAAAATTGGGATATCGAATATTTCATAATTTGTACAATCCGACCCCCCCAAACATGAAAAGAGCTGAAGGAAGTTAAAGAGAAAACAAATAGCGCACACTATAACCTTCTAAACAATCATATGTAGAGATTTTAGGGTTTGTTTGACTGTATTTTTTGTACAAAATCATGATCGTCCCGCACGAGAGTAAGCTGCTATAGTTCTTACCTGTGCGTTATGACGTTCACTAATGTCAACAAAGATGGCGGTGCGCGATTGTTGTTTCTCCCAGCATGTAGATTGTGTTATTAGAGGGAATAACACACTAGACCATGTATACTCTAACATCAAGAAAGATACAGAACTGCTCCTCTCCCTCACCTGGGCCAGTCAGATCACATCCAACTCCTGATCCCAGCATAAATCCCGGTCAGAAGGACTATACAGCCAAGTAGAAGGACTATCAGAACCTAGTCTGACCTGGCCTTGTCCCAGCTCCAGGACTGCTTCCAATAAGGACATGGTTGTGTGCAATATGTTACAGAACAGAGCCCTTTGTTTATTGTTATGATTTCATCTTGCTTGTACATTTTCCCAAGAGAACCACCAAAATAGCCTCCGAACAGGGCTTCTTTTAACTTCTAGAAGGATTTCAAAAATATCGTCTGAATATCGATATTGAGATAATGAAAAAAAATATTGAGATATTCATTTTTGTCAATATCTTCCCACCCCTAGTCCCGTTATGATTCCGGCTGTTCGGTTTGTGCCATAACCAACACCCCCAGAAATCTTCCAGAAGGCAAGCTCATGCCCCTTCCCTGTTCCTCGACGCCCATGGTCCCACTTAGGGATAGACTTCATGACTGACCTTCCTTTATCCGATGGCCACACCTGCATCCTGGTAGTAGTGGACAGGTTCTCCAAGGGGTGTAGGCTGATTCCTCTACCCGGGCTTCCTACTGCCCTCGTGACGGCAGAAGCACTCTTCTGTCATGTGTTCAGGAACTTCGGCATTCCAGAGGACATCGTCTCGGACAGAGGACCTCAGTTCATCTCCAGAGTTTGGCAAGCCTTCTTCAGACTCCTGGGAGTGACAGTCAGTCTATCGTCAGGTTATCACCCTCAGACAAACGGACAAACAGAACGGAAGATCCAAGAAATCGGACGTCATCTCAGGACCTACTGCCATCAGAACCAGAACAGCTGGAGCCGTTTCCTCCCCTGGGCAGAATATGCTCAGAACTCCCTTCGTCAAACCACTACAGGTCTCACCCCTTTCCAATGCATCCTGGGTTATCAACCCCCGCTTTTCCCTTGGTCGGGTGAGCCATCAGAGGTGCCTGCCGTCAACCACTGGTTCCAAAGCAGTGAAAGGGTATGGGATGCGGCTCATGTGCAGCTTCAACAGGCTGTCCGCAGGCACAAGGACCATGCAGACCGATGTCGGTCCGAAACTCCACAGTACCAACCCGGCCAGAAAGTGTGGCTGTCCACTCGGGACCTTCGCCTCTGCCTGCCTTGCCGAAAGCTCAGCCCTCACTACATTGGGCCCTTTCACCATACAGAAGCAGATAAATGACTTCACATACAGGCTAAACCTTCCTTCTCATTACAGAATCTCACCTTCATTTCATGTCTCCCTTTTGAAACCCTTTGTTGACCCTGTCTCTCCTCCTCCCACAGACCCTGACACTGTAGTGCCTGCTCCTCCCGTACCCGTCGACGAGGAAGCCATCTATGGGGTCCGTAACATCTTGGTTTCACGGCGGCGGGGTCGGCGTCTCGAGTATCTGGTGGACTGGGAGGACTACGGTCCGGAGGAGCAGTCGTGGGTACCACGTGATGACGTCCTGGACCCTGCTCTCCTCGACCAGTTCCACGCCGACCGTCCAGATCGCCCCGCCCCTCGGGGTCGGGGCAGGCCTCATCGCCGTGGTCGACCCTCTTCTCAGCCGTCAGGAGCCGCCTTGGGAGGAGGGGGTACTGTCAGGGTCCCACCGTCACCTGCATTCACTCCTCCCTCTCATTCTCCAGCACACACTCCTCCCACTGATTCATACTCCTCGTCACTCACGCCGATCAGACGCTCCCAGTCCCCTCAGTACTAATTACACACACCTGCACCTCATCAAGCCACATCCTCAGTTCACCACCTGCAGCTAATCAACTACCACCTACATAAGCAGCACAGACACACACACTCCTTGTCTAGTCTTGTTTCTACACGACGCTCTGACTCACTCACGTTAAGCTTAGTCTATCCAAGTTTGCCTTACCAGTACTTCGTATCCTGTTGTCTGCTGCTGCTCTGAACCTGCCTACTCAGCTACCAGATTCCTGCCTGTTGCTTCCTGCTCTTTGTTGGATCATTGTTAAATAAAGATCTGCTTCACTACTCCAGTCTGTCTCCTGGTCGTCCGTGACAAGAAGACTTAACCCCCCCCACACACACACACACACACACACACACACACACACACACACACTTGTCTCTATTGGTCAACATCTTTTAAAATCATTTTGACAAACCAGTGTACAGTTAATGTACAACCAGACAGCATTAGCAGAAAGAAACAGACCTGAGGTCAGCTGATGGCATTAGTGAACAGTAATGCTCAGCTAATCTTTATCCTGCTGCTGACCAAAATAGCCACAGTGTGCTCAGTACAAAGCAGCAACACCTTTGTTGGCGTGGTTGTCATAGGCTAAGTTTAAACTTCTTCTCATTGACCACCTACAGTATCCTCCATGTTCAGACTAGACTGCAACATCTCCATCTGAAGAAGCCTCTTCTGAGATGGAATAAGACTGAGGCTGCGTTCAGACTGCAGGCAGATCTGATTTGTTTCTTGAATCAGCTCTTTAAAACAGACTGGCACTGATCAGATCTCCACAGTGCTGTGGAGTAAGGACTGGTTACACCACAGATGCATTCTGGGACAGGAGAAAAAAAAACGCTCTGGGTTGTTTGCATTTCTTTAAACCAATCACAATCGTCTTGGGCGGTGCTAAGCTCCAGATGCAGTGATGGTGGTTCTGTTAAATCGTCTCGGGAAGGAACTTGTTTTCATGGAACATTTGCACTCCGCAAAAAAAAAACACCACATACAATATTCAATGAACTGTTAACACAATACAGTAACGTGAGCTATTTAGCTATTAGCTGGATACATGGTTAAACCTCATTGGCTCTTACCAGTGTATCTTCGTGTGTACTTCGTGCACAGCAATCCCACCAATCGGTCCCAAAACGTCCCCGTTAGAGAGGAAATGCCCTAAACATATTCTTTGTAAATCTTTACAATCATTCCCCAAAAGAACCAAGCAGGCCTGCCTTGTTGCACCATCCAAATTTTCTTCAAAACTTGACATTTTCAGCGACGTTTGATGTAGTTCGTATGGAAGGGATTAGGAGAACAAACACAGCTCTAGTGGAAGGTGAGGGCCAAAGCTTGACAAGACTATACTGCCGTAGATCCGGACTAGTGTGGTAATGATGTGTAGCTTAGCTGCTGCACCATATGAGGAAAATATGCGATAACGTTGTTGAATATCTCGATAACGCAATAAATAAACAGAAATTACAGTGTTCTCAGTTCTGCTGCTTTCAGTATTCTGCTAAAACACAACAAACTGATTGTGACTGGTTTAAAGAAATGCCAATAAACCAGAGCACGTTTTTCTCCCATCCTGGAATGCTGGGTGGACTCGCCAGACCGTCCTCTGTGGCGCTGTGGAGGAAGGTCTGGCAAAGCGAGACTAGTCTTTCTGAAATCAATATGGATATGCCGAAAAATTGATTTGGGCTGGCAGTCTGAACAAGGCCTAACTTCCCCTTTAGAAATACAAAATCAGAAACCTACTGTACATGAACTGTGTACTGTGCATTTGCTTGGTATATCCATCTAGGAACTTTCCGTGGGAGAACTTTTGGGAAGGGCTGAAAATACTGGGAAATAGCAAAAAATTGCCGGTGCAACACGGATGTCTTCTACTTGATGATTTTATTTCTTAAGGTGCATAACAGTGACTAACGTTTCGGCTGAAAATACTGGTTAGCTGACTGGATAAACCATCTGTCTATCACCACCTATGTTGGTGATCAGGACGGTCTCACGAGGCTAGTACTGTGCAGGAACTACCACAGAGGCGGATTTTGAGGACTTTGTCAGGAAACTCTACAGATGTGTAGTTGAGATCAAAATGAAGGCAGAGTTTGAAGATGGGTGTGGTCCAAGCAAAGGGCCGGATGTAGGGGGGGAGGAAGTACACACTTACGTCCCTGGTGTGATCCTATCGCAGGATGGTCTCTAGTTTGAATGGGTCAGTGGTTAACACAAGCTTAAAGGAACACGCCGACTTATTGGGAATTCAGCTTATTCACCGTAACCCCCAGAGTAAGACAAGTCGATACATACCCTTCTCATCTCCGTGCGTGCTGTATTGTGTCTGACGGCTCCAGCGGCATCAGGCCAGCACAGAACATGCAGGTGAATGGTTCCAGTAATCCTACTGCTCCGAATAAGTGACAAAATAAAGCCAACATGTTCCTATTTACATGTTGTGATTGGTAGAGTCACAGCGTGTACAAAAAACAACATAACATGAGACACAGCCGTCTTTTAACAGTAAACAAACCGGGAACTATATTCTCAGGTGGAAGAATATAGTACTTGGGCGGAGTGATATGCTTGCAGCAAGACTGTCTGAGAATATAGTTCCCGGTTTGTTTGCTGTTAGAAGATGGCTGTGTCTCATGTTACGTTGTTTTTTGTACACGCTGTGACTCTACAAATCACAACATGTAAATAGGAACATGTTGGCGTTATTTTGTCACTTTTGTCACAATTTGGAGCAGCAGGCTAGTTGGAACCAGTTACCTGTAGGATCTGTGCTAGGCTAAGCTAATGCTGGAACCGTCAGGCAGCGTTACAGCACGCACGGAGATGAGAAGGGTATGTATCGACTTGTCTTAATCTGGGGGTTACGGTGAATAAGCTAAATTCCCAATAAGTCGGCGTGTTCCTTTAAGATAATAACATAAAAAAAACATCAGTAAATACCCCACACAGGAATTTTAAAACTTGTATGTGTCACAAAAAAGGCGGATGCTGTCAAGTGGCTATCTGAGACTACAAATGTCACGCTAAACACGCAACATCAGTTGAAAGCTAGTGGTGGTGACGTTGTCATGGGGCCGTGCTGTAGTTTGTCTATAGTCTAGTAGCTTTTTACTTCTGGCCATTGCACTTACGCTTCAGACATCATCAAGTCGGGTTCATTTGTGAAGATTATCTTGCTGAACAAAACGTGTAAGCATCATAAACGTTTGTTAGCCACACATTTTCTGCAACGATCCGAAATCCAATGGAAAAGGCCTGTTGGCTCATTGTCGAGGTAACCAGGCGATGCTAACTTTCGGGTTGGCCTACAAAAGTACGTCATCCATGCTGCGTTCCAGTATAGTGCATTGTTTTTGCATTGTTTTACACACAATTTTTATTTTCAAATGCTAGAAATTTACCTTTTAAAGAAATAGTAAATGAGAAAGTAGTGCATCCAGTGAGAGAATGGATCCACAAATACACTAACACCTATAAAGTCAAATATGATTCTTCTGACATTTCTATAATCCTGTGTATTCGCCACATGGTGCAGCCAGCACACACTGTAACAACAGACTCATTACAGAGATAGCACATTCTAGACAGGACTCTTTTATTATGTCAATCCAATTAGTCAAAGCATAGGCGTAGATTTCAAGGGGATGCAGGTCCCCCCTGCCCCACCAATATTTACACCAGGTAGATTTAATTATAATTATACTAATTAATTATACTGTTTATTGATCCCCAGTGGGGAAATTACAATTTACACTTTGTTAGAAATCACTATTTGTTTGTTGTTGAGAGGTACACAATTCCTAATAAAACATCCCAAAACGTGTGAATATGCAGAAAGTTTTGAGGAAAACAGGATAATTATTTCTTTTATTTGCAGCATAAATTGTTGCTAAAAAAGTGATTTGTAGAGTCAAGCATGTGACAACTGTCCCCCTGACCCTCACCATAACTTTCGTGGTTTCTAGGCTAATAATATTACTCCTTAATGTCAAAATGAATATCCAGCTATTAGTAATTAAATTACTAATTATAATGCTCTATTATTGCGTGCCTATATATGCCTTATGGTCATAACACTGACAACCAATAATGATATTCTAACTGTTGTTTCAGACGGTAACGGACACGGTCCAGCCTGCTCCGGGACTCACCGTAGTGGCGAGCCGGCGGTGCTGCTCCAACGGCGGTGTCGCTCTGCACGGCGGCGGGGCTGCTCGGGCTGTACCGGCGGGGCGCCATGGCGCGCTTCTGGCGGTTGGACAAAGGAAGAGAGGAATAAAGAAGCGTCTCGCTGCCTGCGGAGGTAACGGTAGTTCATTCAGTGCTCCTCAGCTCCTCTTCTCTCCTCTCCCTCCCTCCCTCCCTTCTCCTTGAGACCACCTGCAGGCTCCGATACGCTCGCGCTCTCTCTCTAGAGACGTCACGCCAACGTGTGTTTAAAACGCTGATGGGACTATCTAGGCTACTTAAACGAACACATTTGTAATCCCTACTTTTGTGGTTCACACTCATAGACTGTTAGAGTCACTGTTCCCACTGCTGTATCTGGATGGTTCCAGACTGATGATCACAGGTGATCACAGGTCTCAGTACATTACGGGCTCCGATTAAGTAAGAAAATAAGTCTGAAACCCTGACCTGGTAGTCTATTACTAAAACAAACTAATGGTAAAGAAAAATCCACTTATCCAGCCATTCATTTATTTAGTAAACACTGATTTCACAGAGATTGGCATCATTCGATTTTCATTTCATAACGTATTAAAAAACAAAAAACCAATGGTTTGATTTTCGTTTTAAAATACAAAATTTGAAATTGAAATACAAGGCGTTTTTTTCTCCTTTTAATGGTCAAAAGGGGATGAGAGATATTAAAAAAATAGGCTTTGATATTCATTTTTTATTTCATATAAACAAAAAGAATACAGTAAAATCACTCGAAAATAGAAATGACAAAAAGGCCTGTTTTCAGAGACCGGATGTCGTCATTTCCAAGGCAACAGCGTCAGTGTACCAGTGTTGCTTTCAGCACAGTCTAAAATGACTTTGAACATAGACTGTTAATATTAATATTTACAGTCTATGCTTTGGAACCCTACTCTGATGATGCTTGAGCGGACTTTTATTTCAAAATGTCAAATTTATTTATTTCCCTCTCCCTGCCTCCCGGCATTATGCAACATGACCCCACACAAATTGCAACAGAAACTCTTTCTACTTGATCTAGTCTCATAAAAGTCCCCTCTATGACATAAAAAGTCCTAAGAAATCCAAGTGGTGGAAAGTATTGAAAAATACGGAAATCAGTAATGCCAGTTTCCCATTGTAGCCTATGTTAAAGAGACACAGGGAACATATTTTAACTAACAGATATCTCCATTAAACTTCTCCAGTTCATTATTTACATTAAGACAATAATCTCTTGTATTACAAGTATTCTGAACGTGCATGCTGAATTATGCAAATGACTGAGGCATTGTCTAATTAAATATGTGCTAATTTGCATAAATAAGGGTGTTTCAGTATTTTTCAACTTGGACTTGAACTTATATGTTATCAAATCAAAGCATATTTTAAATTTCTGTCATCCCCTTTTGACCATGAAAGGGAAAAAACGCCTTGTATTTCAATTTTCAAATTTTGTATTTTAAAACGGAAATCAAACAACCATTCGTTTTTTTAATACCTGTTTATGAAAGGAAATTTGAATGACCAAAAGATACACCGACTGAGATGGATGGATCCAATCTTTTGTATCATCATCATCATCATCATCATCATCATCATCATGCCTTATTGTGATGATACAGTTACATTAAAGTCCCAGAGTGGAGCACTCAGCTCAGCCTTAGCATGACTGGCACTGCACCACTGCCCCCTGCAGGCAGAATAGCAGTAACACACTCAGTCATGTTGTGAACAGTCATGCCTTTCCTGTTTATCAGGAAATTCTGTGCTTGGAAACATTCAGAGTCTGTGGATATAGACCATAGAAGGGGATGAAAAACTGCCATCTGAAAAGTAACTAAAGTTGTCAGATAAATGTAGTTTAGTAAAAAGTACAATATTTCCTTCTGACATGTAGTGGAGTACAAGCATAAAGTAGCAGAAAATGGAAATAATCAAATCAAGTCAAGTAGCTCAGATTTGTACTTAAGTTACTTAGTTACTTGCGATCACTGTATTGGGCTTTATAAATACAATTGACTTGACTTGTCAAGGGATGTCATGCCAAGATCTTCCACGAGATGGCAGTGTGTGTGTGTGTGTGTGTCTGTGTGTATGTATTTGCTCATGTTTAAGTTTCTATTATTCTAATTATTTGCTTTTATTAATGGACAGACACCCTTCACTCCAAAGCCCTCTGTGTCATGGTTTTTGGGTTTGAGTTCTGTTGGTTTTGAGGTTCTGTTCTTGTTTCCTTCCTTTTTGTTGTGTATTTGTTCTGTTTTCTGTTGTAACCCGTGTTTCCTCCCTTGTCTTGCCTGGCTGTAGTCCCTGTCTTGTTTTGCCTTGTGTCTGTATGTTATGTTTCCTGTTTTATTTTGACGGTCTGGTTTTCTGTCTTGTCTGATTTACTTCCTGTGTTTTTCCCTCCTCTGTGATTGCCCTAATGTGTTTCACCTGTTTCCCAGCCCTAGTGTCACACATTGCTTGTTTTCTCATTACCCTCTGTCGTTAGTCTTTGTGTTCCCCTTGTCCAGTGTCAGATTATTTTGTGTGTTTGTGTGTGCCTGTCATGTCTCCCAGTGTTTTGTTCATGTCTGGTTTTTGCTCCCTGGATTCCTTTTGTTCATTTTTGGTATTGGTTTTTTGCCTGCTGCTGTGCTCAGGACTTCCTTGGTTAATTTTGTGTTTCTTCAATAAATCCTCGTCTTCTACATACTCCTGCCTGCCTGCTCTCTGCACTTTGGGTCCTCAACTTCCCTCATCCCTAACACTCTGAACAAAAGAGCTGAGCCCAGAAAAGAGTCCCCTATGTCAGTTGGTACTAACCCCGCCCCTCCCGAACAGCTTTTTGTTTACGTTCAACATGACGGCTACTGTCGCTGCTACGTCACCCGGATCGTTGGTCTGATTGGTTGAAGGACTATCCAATTGCGCCCAGAGGCATTTGAGCGCCGTCCTTTGGAAATGAGCTGTGACTGACCCTTCCCAGACCCACTCTCAGTTACAACTGAGAAGGGTCTGGTGTCAACCAGGCTACTAACGTACTCTATTTCTGTATGTTTTTAAGCTACTGAGCAGGTGCCCTGTTCTTGAGCGTGAAAAACAGTTGTTTGTGTGTCAGCAGTAGCTGCGCAGCAAAAAGGGTTGTTTTTACCAGATCTTCCTCCAAAGCTTGCTGGAGGAGAGTCTCGCTACTCCACACAGCAGTCGATGGATGGGAGGAAAACGTGCTCTGGTTTATTGGCATTTCTTTAAACCAATCACAATCATCTTGGGCAGATTTTCCGGCGGCAATGGAGCAATCCCGGAAGTGGAACTATTTTTACCGTAACGTAACCATTGACATATATAAAATGGACCAACAGATCCCGTTGCTCTGGACGGAGACCAGTGAGGGCTATTAGAAGCACTTTTCCGGTGATGGCTGAGCGTTACTGCGCAGCCTCCAACTGAGAGAGACGACGTAGATGTGGCGTGAGCAACCTGTCTAAAAGTTGGAAGTCTTCTCGTAGCTGTGCCAAGAGAAATCTCAATCATTCCCAATCTTACAGAGACGGAGAGCGTAGGTATATGTAAGGAGATAACATAGGCACAGGCTAATTATTGCTAACTAAAATGCTAGCTAACATAATTAATTCATTAAACTTAAACAGTTAATGTAAGTCCAAACTGTCTGCGAGCTTCTCCTGTACTGTACAGTAATTTCTCTACTGTGCGACAGTTATGGTGTGTTCTTTTTGTCCACCGAAGTCGATTTACGAGTTGTTTTCCGGAGTTACGAACCGGAAGTTGCAAAAAGAACGCCACTGAGGTCGTATATACAACTCGTCAAGTTGTCTGAACTCAGAGGACCCCGAGTTCACTTTCAAAGATGGCTACGTCGCGCATCACACGTAGTAAACATTGTGGTTTTCTACAATTTTAAGCACTTTTGTCTTTGTTGTAACCAAATGAAGAAGTGGTACACATAGCACTGTATACTGCTACCTATAGGCATGTTGCTACAGTCTTATTAGGAGTTAAATACCGCCTGATTAGTTATTTTGTAGCTTGTGCAGCTGAAATTGGCTAGAGACGCTCGGTTGCTATATGACAACGGCTTTAAGCCGAGCCTTGAGCAGAAAGCAGAGCAGTAGCCGAACGTTAACGTTAATCAAAACGTAATTTTCATGTATCAAACTGTGAAATATATGTGTGTAATATGTCAATAACTGGGTGAATAGAATCCTAAATGTTACTAAAAATGTTACAAAAATCCATCTTTTCTCCGACTCGTAGTATTGTGTGACAAAAAGAACGCAACAACCCTAGGTTACTCGTTTTCCGACATGGGTGTGACGTCACACTCGAGCTACTAGTCGCGATTACAAGACAAAAAGAACGCACCATAAGTCACGTGATTATGACACAATCGTTAGCCTATTTTTACAAAAACGTCTGCTACGGAGCCATAACATGAGATACAAGGTAATGGAGCCTTTTATACATTGTCGTGTTTCTTTAGAAATAAACAATGGACAAATAGTCTTTAAACGCTTCAGATGTAAAGTTATTCGCTGTCAAAGTGGCGCCAAAATGAATGGCAGTCATTGGAATGCTAACAGGAGGTGATGGCTTGTTAGCATCAAAATGGCGCCATAGGAGGTACAGTATGCGTTTCCGAGGAAACGCTTACCCTCTTGAACGTGACCAATAAGTAAAATAAAGTCATATAATGTAAAACAAAAGTTGGAAAGTTGGAACAACAGGTTGGACATTTTCGAAATAGAAGACTTTCACAAAACACACTGGGGTGACGTCGATTCTCTGGTTCCGTGCGTGAACGAAAGAACTGAAGTTAATGCCTACTACTGACATTCTGAAGTGGATTTAATACAAGGTTTGGTTTAGCCACTTCATGGGCTTTGTGCCTTCGTTGTGATCGTGCAGTATGGAATAGCGAAAATCCAAGGAAAACTGAAGTTAAATGACATTTATCAGAGAAAACAGTCCCTCAATGCACCAGTAGTCTATACTTAAAACTCATATTCTTAGCATTATAGTGTAAATGACTATCAAATTGTAAATTATTTTTTGTGTGTGAGAGAAAGGGGGGGGTGACGTTGCAGTTATACATTCAGCTACCAAGGCTCTCCGTCCATTTTTATCATTCAGCGGTGAATTGAATCAAAGCTTTACACTCCTCAGATAAAGGGATGGGACTGTAAGGGAACTCGCTTTAGTCATGATGCCGAACAAGACACTCAAAACAGAAATCAAACATTAAAATGTGAATTTATTGATCAGAATTTTCACTTCCAGGTAGTTTGCACTTAAAAGTTCTGAAAACATATGACATGTAGTAAAATGTACCTTAAGATACATTTCTCTAAACTCCTGACATTACTATCTTTCTTTAGCACTCATTGAACGGTTAGCATGTTTAAGACAACCGGTGCGTAATATCTCCTAATGAAGATAAATCAGTAAAGATGACTGTTACTTGTGTTCCATATAAAAAAAATATCAAATGACACACATTCAAATGATGGCAATTCACTACACATTACATATTAACAATGGCACTGTTAAATGAAAACTAATGAGTGGATTGGATGAGTGATTTGTATTATAATCTTTATAATATAACCATTACAGACTGAGGCTTGTGTGGTAGTAAATGTGCTTAATAAGTGTATGACTGAGTGCAAATACATGCATATTACTTCAAAAAAAGACTTCTGAGAATGTTTTCATCCACAGGAGACATACACAGACTGTATACAAGCCCCCTATGATGCCACCATCCTCAACATTTTGGAACGTTAAAGCACAGCTGGGAGTGTTGCTAGGAAACCATTGAGTAAACTAGCTGAAACGAGGGATAAAGGGCTGACGTTCACCTTACTCATTGAAGATGACAAGCCTTCTTGTGCTTATGACCACCGCACAAGTATAAAGATGTTTAGATTTCATATTTCTGTGCTCATCTCAAGGCTTTCGTCAATATATGGAACCAAGAAGAAAAGTAGAGGTCTCCTCTCACACTCCAGCTAGCTGTAGCATGCTAGTACGCGCTGCTACAGTGCTAGCTAATTACAGCTATGTCTTAGCAGTCCGTACATTTGCTGTTTGCAAAAAAAATATATACTTCAAAAACAAAAGCTTTCAAACTCAACACACAGAGAAAACAGCTTTTTGTTCAGTCTGAACACACAAGAGCTTCAAGTGGTCCAAAGTTTACAAGGTGAGGTATCACATAGTAGGGGTCACTGTTCCTGAATATGAGCACTTGCTTTTTTTTAATGGGAAATGATTTAGACTGAAAAACCCTGAGCCAGATTAACAACAAAAGTGTGCCCAAAACCCTTTAGAGATGATTATTATGGCTCCATTCACAACAGTGCTAATATATCAGAATAAAGCAGTGTCAGCATTTTTACTGTAATCAAAACATATCCAGCTTTAGTAAGAAGTATAAATTGATAAGTTAGATTTATTACCTCTGATGCATCTGTGTATTACAGATGAGCATCATTTACAGTGAACAAGGTTTTGTTATGGTGACGACGGCCTAGAACCTGCTTCTACTGATATGTAATTTTTATTAATGCTGGAGCTTTGAATATTCTAAAGATAATGAGCTCTGTCTACAGTTAGTTGGCATACGTAAACTGTCACTGTTATTTGATTTGATGGGTTTGCTTATGAGAAGAATGGGACTTATCCTTCTCTTAATAGCAGACGAACAACACTTCTGCTTCTTTAAATCCCACTTTGTATTGTTTCCATTGGTGTTGAAGCAATTGTAGTTGTGGCTCCAACCACACCACAATATTACAAATTTACAAATCAAACATGGCATTTGACTTTGAGCCCTGTTATTATAGGGAAATGTTTGACTTGGCTGTTTGTGGACTGATGATACATCATTACATCATCATGATTGGTCCTCAACAAGTAGTAGTAGGTAACAACACTAGCTGGCTGAATTTAGGAGGCCATTATGAGCATATATATATATATATATATATATATATATATATATATATATATATATATATATATATATATATATATATATATATATATATACACACACACACACAATTACAAACTGTTATTAATAAGATTACAATTAAAATTTTACTAATGATCATGCCACTTAAAAACAGGTACGTTAAGGATATTAAGGATTAAAACAGAGAGATATAAAGAGACTAACGGGCATTCAATGCTTGAATACATGAACCATTGAAATGAGAGGAGCAATCAAGTCCAACCTTCATGACTACTGTTCTGTCTTATTACAGCAATACACAATAGGTAGATAGCTTTAATATTTGCATGTCTCCTTCCATATTACTCATCCTTAACTTCTCTTCTCTTTCTTCATTTACTCCTGTTTTGTGGAGCGTCCCCTGAATGTGTCCATGAGGTTGAAGGCTCCCAGGTACTGGCCCAGCATAATGCCCTGCTTCATGGGGAGGACGCTGCGGAGAGAAACACAACAAAGAAATCAGCTAGCCATCAACACCTTTTGGCTGGTCCTCATGTCTGAGTTACATTTAAAAACAACTTTAAGTGTGAGAGGGAGAAAAGATGCAGCCCAGTTTAGAGTTGAAAATGCAGCACAGTAAGATCAGGCCTGTACTGTATCTCTAAAGATTCCAGGCCTCAATCCGTAGGCATTTTTTTATTTACATTTAATGTGAATAAAATGCAAATAAAAAAGGATTTTTTTTTTATTCCCCACTCACCAATGTTTCAACAGATTCACTTAAAATATCAGTAAAAAAAAAAGAAAAAAGAAACAGATCAGCTAAAGAGGCAGAAAGATTGTGCTTAGACTGGATGTTAAAGAGCCGGTGTGACTGTAAAGTAGAGCTGGGCAATATATCGATAATATATCGATATTGTGATATGAGACTAGATATCGTCTTAGATTTTGGATATCGTAATATCGTTTTATGACATAAGTGTCACTTTTCCTGGTTTTAAAAGGCTGCATTACAGTAAAGTGATGTCATTTTGTGAACTTTCCAGACTGTTGTAACTGTTCTATTATTTTCCTTTAGCCACTTAGTCATTATATCCACATTACGGATGATTATTTATCAAAAATCTCATTGTGTAAATATTTTGTGAAAGCACCAATAGTCAACACTACAATATCGTTGCGGTATCGATTTCGAGGTATTTGGTAAAAAATAACGGGATATTTGATTTTCTCCATATCGCCCAGCTCTACTGTAAAGTGCTAGCATGCTGGTGAAACTGTGCTAACTGCCAGTAATGTAAGCTGTTCACTCTGGTGCTGGAGCAAAAGCAAAGACTGGACAAAAATATAACATTTTTGTTTTCGCTCCCATTTTTCATGAGTTGAAATAAAAGATCTAAGGCCTTTCGCTTCCTGGGCTCCATCATCTCAAGTGGGACTTGAACATCAGTCCCCTCCGAAAAAAAAACCCCAGCAGAGGATGTACTTCCTGCGGCAGCTGAAGAAGTTCAACCTGTCAAAGACTATGATGGTTCACTTCTACACTGGGATCATTGAGTCCATCCTCAAATGCTCCATCGCCATCTGGTACGCTGCTGCCACCGCCAAGGACATGGGCAGACTGCAGCGTAACATCTGCTCTACTGAGACCTCTCCAGGATTTGGACGTCTCGAGGACGCTGTGGCCGATCCCTCTCACTCCGGACATGAACTGTTTGAACCTCTCCCCTCTGGCAGGAGGCTGTGGTCCATCAGGGCTAAAACCTCACGATATAAAAACGGTTTCTTCTGCTCTGCAGTCAGCTTCGTTACCAAGAACCCGGACCCACTGATATTGAATCTTAATCCTTTATCCTGTACTCCTCTGCACATTCTAGCTGTCCTGAACTTTTGCACATCCTACACTAATACATACAGCCTCTTTTTTTCTTAATGTTAAATAGTTAGTTTGTTTTATTTGTTTCTGTATTTATTGTTAGTTTATTTTATACTAATGTTTAATGTTTATGTAAGCACCAGCAACCAAGGCAAATTCCTCTTAAGTGCTAATTACTTGGTAATAAATCCTTTTCTGATTCTGATAATAGAACTCTAAATTCAAACAGTCAAATTATTGATGTTAAATTATCATTTAAAGGGCATATCCTACAATTCATCGCACACATTTTAGTTTTTTTTACCATGCTTGTTAATATAATCATCTAGAGCAATTTGTGGTGAAATGTTATCAATATCAGGGATGATATCATCTAGTCCTTCTATCTGAGCATTTAAGTCGCCACATATTTAGAAAGCTTCTATTTCTGCCACACAAAACCGTTTTTACTTGTATTTTTTTGAAATATGTTAGGTCCATATGTGTTTGTGTTATGTGGTGAATGTGAAAATAAACTGCTAGCTCCTCTGTCAGCTCTAGCCACTGAAAAAAAATAAGTGGAGAAATCAGGCCAATTACAAAAGCTGGTCAGTCTGACGTGGTGCTGCCTGGCACAAATCGAGCTGAGTCTTCCGGCAGGCTTTCTATACCACGCTACATTGGCTTGAAACAAGGTAACCAAGGCATTTTTTCCACAAAAAAATGTTACAGAGTCCATGATAGAACTTCAGACATTACCACAAAGTAATGAAATACGTGTGGCAGGGCACCTTTAACAAATGACAGAAAAATGTGTGGTAGCTCTGGATGAAAATCAGAATGATTGAAAATGTTAGAAAACCGTATTTTGATTTCCTTTTTCAAGTTAGCCCAAATATTCCATCCATGGATTTGTCCATTAATTCAATTTTATGTTCAGAAAATATTGATGTCACAAGGATGCCCACTCCACTCAATAGGTGCTCTCACATGTGTTCTATTACTTCCAAACCATACACACCCCTCAATGCCTATACTGCTCTCTCTCCCCCCAGGTGAGTTTCATTCACAGGAATATCTGTGACCAGTGACTGCAAAAGATCTGCTCTGAGCTCGTGTATACAGGCTGTCCAGAATCAGAAATTAGAATCACAAAAATGATTTATTGCCAGGTAAGTAGCACTTACTAAGAATTTGCAGTGGATCCTTGTTCCACTGCTCTCCTTTTCTTATTTCCAGCCTTGACCCTCAGAAAAAAAAAATTGATCAATCTTCTCCAGTATGCTTTTCATCTTTTCCAGTTGTAGCCCATATATTATGAATGATGCTACTGGGTCAAACCATGAGACGGCCTTTCCTCCCATTAGCTTTTACTCCAGGGTTTCCAGACGCGCTTGTAGCTGCCCAATCTCCAGGTCAAGCCCCTCTTTTATTTCTTTCCGACATCCCTCCATTTCTGTCATGAGCAACTTCTGGTTTCTGTGCATAAGGTTGTCCAATGATTTCTCCAGACTATCAACCTTACTGTTAAACCGCTTATTGAAGCTACTCTACATATTTACAGACAATTTTTCCTGCTACAGCTTTCCCACCTTGGTCAGAAAGCACAGGGGAGACACTTTCTTTCTCCGTCTCCACCACCGGAGTCGCTACTCGCTTCGAAGCTAATACCCATCACTCTCTCAACTAGTGGTGCAAAAAGAAAGTAAATACAGGGCCAGTATCGTAAATACCGCTATTCCTTTTATAATTAAGGTGGATGCATCATGAAATTACTAAATCTGAATGCATTCTCATGACATTTAAGTGGTTTTGTGATTTTTCCTTTGGATTATTAATAAGGTAAAACCCAGGACAGAATTTTCATATGCTTGTATAAATTTGTTGTGTTATAACACTGTATCTTTCAGCCTTTTTACAAATTATGCAGCTTGGCGTGGTTTCACTTTTGGACTGAAAATGTAGCCACACAGCGCTCCTCTTCCTCTCTATCATTCTTCTGCTCTGTCTCTGCTACATACACAGACAGCCAGGTCGCCTCTTTGATGAAACTGCAGGAGTGCATACTGGAGAGAAACTAAAGTATCGATTACACTGGTATTGATCAATATCAACGTTGGTATCGATATTTGGATCAATCCGCCCACCACTACTCTCAACCACACACTCCCCACACATACACAGCTATTCTCTTAAAAGGCATACGCTAGAACGACGCAGGCACACCAGCGCAAGTTTAAACCTCAAGCCACTTACAGTATCTCACAAAAGTGAATACACCCCTCACATTTTAGTAAATATTTCCATTACATCTTTTTACACTGAAGAAATGACACTTTGCTACAATGTAAAGTATTTAGTGTACAGCTTGTATAACAGTGTAAATGTGCTGTCCCCTCAAAATAACTCAACAGACAACCATTAATGTCTAAACCGCTGGCAAGTCAGTACACTCCTATGTTAAATTCCCATAGAGGCAGGCAGATTTTTATTTTTAAAGGCCAGTTATTTCATGGATCCAGGATACTATGCATCCTGATAAAGTTCCCTTGGCCTTTAGAATTAAAATAGCCCCACATTATCATATACCCTTCACCATACCTACAGATTGGCATGGTTTTTTTTTCAGCTGGTTTGATTTGCATTGAGAGATGATCTTATGGAAAGTACCCCATGCCACGGTTATACAAGCTGTAAACGTAATACTTTACATTGTAGCAAAGTGTAATTTCTTCAGTGTTGTCCCATTAAAACATAAAATGAAATATTTACTAAAATGTGAGGGGTGTACTCACTTTTATGAGATACTGTACATAGGCTAGGACGTAAGCTCTGCGTTGAGCCTCCGCAGAACCATAAATCACACCTTAAGTTCTTTCCAAGCCAAACAGCTGACTGCTCTATTGTTTGACAGAGTTGGGGACACTGAGGCCATTTCAAATGTCTCTTCATGCTCTTATATGGAACGGATCCAGGGAATAAAACAGCTGGATCAGGATTTTTCTAGATAGATTTTTAACTGTTTAACCTCCTTAAAACTATATTTTGACTTTAACAGTCGATCAACGTCGCTGGCATCGGAACCGGATGCATGTGCATACAATTCTACGATAAAAAAATAATTTTGCGACCTGACCTCCGTGCACTCCTCCTCAGCCGGTCTCCTGACCATCCCCAGCTCACGCCTCAGCACCCTGGGTGCTGCACTGCTCCCAGGCTCTGGACCTCTCGGTTGTTTTTAATGCACTGAAACCGTGGGTCCTAAAGGCACCCCTAAAATAAAAATGTCTCATAGTTCCAAACCCTACTTTTGTGAGCTTTGGCTTTATTATGAACACACATAATTCAGATTCATGACAAAAATCAAAATTCTTTATTAAACACTTTCAATATCTGCATTTGCAGGGACAATTAACTGACAGGGCATTATAGTGCCGAAGTCTTTATTTACTCAAAGTGACTCAATTGATATTGGATATGAAAAATAACATTTATATTTCATCAAAACATGTACAAGCTGTGTGCCGAGTCCTGATGATATGGAGCCTGGAGCTACTCTACAGACACACAGAGCACACAGCTGACTGGACAGTATCTCTGAATATGCGAGCATTAACGCTCTGAAAATCATCATCAGGAACCTGCAGAAACAAAAACTTGAGCAAACAGTCAGTTTCTCTGCACCGTCTTGTCTTTTGATGACATTACAAACTTTAGGTTTAGTTGTGCCTCTGGGTAACAGGGAGAGTGGATTGTCTGAATGCACACTAAACTGCCAGAGGCCAAAGAAAAAGCTTGCCCCAACTGTGTTCTACAGTGACAACAAATGTCATGTTGAATGTGTGCTAGTGCAGTTTGTAGTGCAGACTGGGGTTAGTGTGGCAGTCTACTTGGACTGATGATCCCAGGTAAGAGCCAAGGAGGGAGGCCTGCTTCCACTGCACAACACTGAAGAGGATGATGGAGGGACAGGATGAGGGCAGGGAACAAATACACAACACATTCATCTACTTCTGCTGCTTTCACAGCTGCAGGCAGTTGTGGTGTCTCTGTCTCTATCAGACTGGTACCTTTTATCTTCTGCCATGGGTAATGCTTGTGCTAGTTTTTCTGAAAATTACTATAAAAAGGACAATTCCGGCGCAAAATGAACCTAAAGGGTTAATAACACATGATTACCAAGTTGACTGTTATCTGGGATGTGTTTTCATGCTAATCTAATGTGACCAGTTTTAGCTCAAATCGCAAATTAGCTTATAACGCTAGTTGTCGGGGCACGGGTAAAGTAAAAAGAAAGCACTATTTCTACACCACTAACAAGGCTCAAAATAGCACCACAATTCCATGGTAGCATAATGAGGGTCCCTACATGTAAAAGTGAAGCATTGAGAACTTTGTAAGTGTACAGACCGTTTATTAAAAAGATAGATTATAAAGACAATAAGCTAATTAGCGGTTTGAGCTAACACTGGTCATATTCGATTAGCATGAAAACACATCCGAGAGAACGGTCGAACTCAGACACGCGTGTTATTAACCCCTAGGTGCATTTTGCGCCGGAATTGTCCTTTAAAGCTTTAGTGCGTAACTTTTTTATATACATTTTTTAAAATGGGGTCATATGACGACTTTCACGCGCAGAAACTCTAGTGAAGATAATGACCTCTTGACCTTTTATAAATCATCCGTATCCTCCTTGGTTACAAGCAATTGCGCCATTACGGAAGACTTGTCATGTGGATGCAACAACAGTGTTACTTCGAGTTCTTCATGGGGGGAGACAGAAACTACTCGCTATAGATTTAAGAAGAAAAATCACATACAGCCTCTAGATGACTTTGGTTCCTGTCTGGTCTCTCAGTCTCTCATACCTTTTCACTTCATGATTGACGATAAACATTTGTCCCGTCTGAATCCTTTAGCTGATTTTGCACCTAAAAACATGGTTCCCATGCAGTTTACAGGCCAGCGGAGGCTGAACCTGTTCCCAGAGATGACACCTGTAAAATGAATTTTAAGACTCCGATCCGCTACACATAATTACGGCATTCTTACTGTGATTATCAAAATAGTGTTTTCACAATAATACAACGGATCATCATCATATATTAAAAAAAACTTTTACTTAGCCAGGAAGATATAAACGAACTAGCTTAAAGGTCAACTGATTCTTGTTAACTAGCTGCTCCGAACTTTTGTAACACTGACGTTATGGCTTTCGTAGGTTAGGTAACTAGCCTAGCCTACACCTGCGCACTTAGCCAAATTAATGCAATCATACAGTATAGCAGTGGCGTAGCCAGAAATAGTATTTTGGGCGGGCCAGTACAAAAGTGAGTGGGCCATTTTCAAAAAGACGTAGAAGTAGCAAAAAGGACAAACTGAAAAAAACAGCAGCAATTTTACCTTCCAACATATACTGCATTACAACGGCAATAGCAGTACTGTCTAAAACATGCTCAACCAACAAAGCACAGTCTAAAAAGTTTGTACACAACGATATAGACAAAAAACGGTCAATTTTAACCTATTCAGGCTAAAATATATTTGGACCGGCAGAACCAGTAGCATTGGCTTTGCATAGCACGGTTATAAAATTAACCATTTCATTGCACAAAGTGGCAACTAAACATGAACCCAAACAGCAGAGAAGGCGTTTACATACTGCATGACATAGAATAGCCTACATCAGACAGAAATCGCACATGTAACATATCCTTTGTGCATTCATAACAGCACTGTTGCTTCAGGACTATGGTCAGATCATGAGCAGCAAATGCTACCAGCAGTAAAAGAAAATCAAAGAATGAAAACTTCCAGCCAAGCATTGTTTGAATTACGAAAGATATTTAAGGAAAAGTGGCCAGCAAGGCGCCAAATCTTAGACAGTGTATCGAGTCCACGGCAGTGACAGGACCAAAGAAAACTAAAAACTACCTCACTAACAGATAGGTTATCTTCTTATTTAAAAGGTCCTATGACATGGTGCTCTTTGGATGCCTTTATATAGGCCTTAGTGGTCCCCTAATACTGTATCTGGTCCCCTTGACCAACTGCCACTTTGCTCATTTGAAAGCCATGATGATCTCTCATGGGTGGGCCAAATTCTCTGGGCGGGCAAGCAGAGAAAGGGGAGGTAACCTTGCTCCTTATGACCTCATAAGGAGAAGATTCCAGATCGGCCCATCTGAGCTTTCATTTTCTCAAAGGCAGAGCAGGATACCCAGGGCTCGGTTTACACCTATCGCCATTTCTAGCCACTGGGGGACCATAGGCAGGCTGGGGGAATGCATATTAATGTTAAAAAACCTCATAAAGTGAAATTTTCATGCCATGGGACCTTTAATGTGGGCAAAACACAAATGCGTTTCACCATTTCTTACTAAATAGGAAGGTTACTAGTAAGAAGCAAGCAAATAACGCAAAAAGCATGAAACACGTTTGACTTAATGTTACCTCTGTGAGGGCCAGCACTCAAACAAACTCCTCTCTCGCTGATGGGCTGTCAGCGCCGCTGGGGAAATGTCAGCACGTTGCAGAAAAGCTCGTCCTTATTTACACTGTATTCCATCCAAGAAAACTGTCCATACCACTTTAAAGAGAAGCCCTTGTTGTTGCGGTACCTTTTAACAGTACATTGCTTAACACATCCATGGTACATTGTCTAAAAAGCCAGCTAGCTAACGTTAGCTGCTGAAGGCAGCCCGGAGAGTCTGCCTGTTGTTACCACACCAACCAACTATGTTCCGAAGGCTTCCTAATTGTTTGATCCTTATTCTATGGTTTCATTTTAATCAGAAGAGAAGACACATTAAAACACACAGAACTAGTTCTGTTACTATTTCTTTCTCTCTCTCTTTTTTTACAACATACATTTGGATATATTTCATAACAAAACGTATTTTGATCAAACTTGGCTGGACGGGCCAGTGAGTAAAGTGGGCGGGCCAGTGCAGCCCTGGCCCATTACTGACTATTTGACTGCAGTATAGCATGCCTACTTCTTTTATTCTTGTAGCGTTATCATCAACAGTGTGTCCACCACTTGTTTTTGGCTCAGTTTTATCAAGGGGCAAAGTGTTTTAAGGGGGAGTTCTGCTTACCGCAGGTTCTACCCTCACTCCCTCATCTCTGTCCCTCTCCTCCTGAGTCTCCTCCTCACTGTGCATGTCACTGCCGCCGACACCACCATCATCAGACACGGGAGCTGATGGTCCTGCTACTGCCGAAAACATGTCTGTCAATTTGACACATTTGGCAGCATCTGCCTGAAGGGCCCGTTTCTTTTTCTCACACAGCTTCTCTGCACCTCCTTTGTATTTCTTCTCCATGAGCTCTATCACTATTCTAGCACACTGAAACTGCATACAGGCAGAAATCCCAAAGAGGGTGCTGTTTAAAAGATATGATTGGGCCAGTCCAGTGTCAATTAAGAAAACAACCAACCTAGCCTATGTGATATTTTTGACTAAAGTGTTTTGGGCCAGCCCAGTGTCATTGCAAAACAATGGGCCGCCGATCTAGGCCTACTACTTTTATGGGCCGGTTTAATTTCTTTTTTTTAAGTGTCAGCAGTCGGCCCAAAAAGCATGTCGGCCCACTGAGAAAGTGCCCGGTATGCCAGATGGCCAGTCTGCCCTTGACCTGAAGTTCAAATGCTTCAGAGCACCTGCTGTAGTCAGGCTGACCTCTGACCCTTCATGTGACTCACAGCCAAGCAAAGCTGTGAGTCACAAAGCAAGAACATACCAGTCAGTACTATACTGTCACTATGGCCCAACCATCAGTAATATCGATCAAGTACTAATTATATGACCACTATCACAACTATCCAACACTAGCAAAGCAACCACAGACTGTGACTGAAACTAGAGCTGCAACTAACGATTATAGTCATCGTGGATTAATGCGTGGATTCTGTTCTGGATGAATGGATTAGATGGTTGGTCTCGAAAATGTCAGAAAATGGTGAAACATGTCCATCAAAGCCCAAGATGACATCTTCAAATGTCTTGTTTTGTCCACGACTCAAAATAATTCAGTTTACGGTCACAGAGGAGAGAAGAAACTAGAAAATATTCACATTTAACAAGCTGACATCACACAAGTTTGACTTTTTTTTCCCATAAAGAATTACTTAAACCAATTAATCGTTTTCGAAGCTCTATATGAAGCTGCCAATCAGATTATTTACTCATTAATCCAAGATGCATGTGTGCAAATCCAGATTGTTCAGGCCAACTTTAATCAACCACCCGACCCCGACCGAGGACTGTTGCCGACTTCAGCGCTGAGAATGGTGACAAAGGTAAATTAAGCCCTGGGACTCACTTAAATGTCCAACTGTCGTGTGGCCAGGTTAGCTCAGTTGGTAGAACAGGCGCACATATATAGAGATATATGCCTCGACGCAGAAGGTCCAGGGTTTCGAGTCCGACCTAGACGAGTTTCCTGCATGTCTTCCCCCTCTCTCTCCCCTTTCATATCTTACTGTCCTTTCCATTAAAGGCTGAAATGCCCAAAAAAATGTCTAACTGTCACGGAACTCACTACATTGACATCTATCAACATTACTGAGTCTCCAAGACTGACATGACACCATCATAATTATGACATGACACCTGTCATCTCCGTTATGACAACTTGACATTAAACAAGACAAAACAACCTGTCAATGTCTTTGTAACGACAACTTGACATTAATCTAGATAACATAACATAAATAGGTCATGACAGGCCCAATTATCAAACTTTAACAAACTTTTGTACTATTGTATAATGTGTTAACATTACATTAAACTGTCATGAAGAGGACATTTTTTACACTGGCTGTCATGAGAGCATTATAAGTGTGTCATGAATGTACCACCAACTAGTTGTCAATTTCCCGTCCAGCACCCGCGTCGTTTTAATAGCAAATGCACCTGCGCCCATCTTTGCGCCCATGGGCTTGCTGGTCTTACAGGGAGGTGGGTTCAGGTGAATTCTTGGCAGCGGGAAGTGACTGCGCCATTAGCCTCTTTCCGACCAAGTAGTTACAGGAACATAGTTATAGGAACAGTCCACTTCTAAACAGATCTACCAACTACTCCCACCCAAAACCGGTTTTTCCATTTGCATTCGGACTGGTCAAGTGGCCATAGGAACTGGTAGGAGGGGTAAGGGAGTGACGCAAGCACGGCAATGGTCTTTATAGCGCTGTCACTTGACTTTAGCACCACATACATAATATGATCCTAATTAATATGACGGAGGAAGAAAGAAGAGCAGAGCGCAACAGGCAAACAAAACGACGGGTAAGTTTAACTAGCATTAACAATTAGCTGGTTGAATGCGTGATGTCTTATGAGTTAGCATACGTAGGCGAATTGCAACAGACAGTGAAAAATATGTACTGTTTGTGTTTCAGACGCTACTAGGTCACTAAGGGTTCCTATCCGGAAAAGGGAAAAGACTGAAAGACCTGAAGTAGGAGCTGAAAGAGTTACAGGAACTGCAGTCAGAGGAACTTAATAATCCCCAAAGTGGTCAAGTCGGAACACGAGAAAAAAAGGATTCTAGGAAAGTTATATTCTAGGAACTGTAAAAATCCCTCCGGTCGGAAAGGGACTATTGACCAACAAAAACCTGGTCTAAAATCAATAGCAACAACAGCAACTTTTATAGTACGACAGAAAGTGTGGTTAGTTTCACTTCTATTTCTGATATTCTACACATATGATAAAATGAATAATGTGGGCCTACATACCTTGGTGTGATTGTAAGTGATAATGATGCATGTGAGTGAATATAGGCCTGCAAATTAGTTTCTGTGTCCCATTCAGACGTTAATCGGCGCTGCTTCTGGTAAAATAAAGGGGGGTGTTGGTGTAAAACAACACCAAAACCCATAGCAACCCATCTTTTTGGTTTTCTAAAGGTTATTCTGTTATGTCAACATAGAAATGTGAAGAATAGGTATTCAGGAAAAATCCAAGCAGGAGAGAAACACAACAATAACAATGACGGAATAATTCCTCTTTTTAAGTCCCAACATTAAATGGCCTGGGCTCTGGCTGTTGTAGTGGTAGTGATTATGACCTGTGATCCAGAAACTTTACATAATAGATCTGAAATCAAAAACATACAGATCGGTGAATGACAACATTTGTCTCTTTTTGAAACCCAATATTAACCTGCTGAGACTGAGCAGAGTTTTTGGCCATGTCTGTGTAACTGTGTTTCTGTGAGGACAGAAAGCTTTTAGAGTCTGACAATAGTGGTGATTTATATTTATCCATTAGTGTATGCCTATTAAAAATAACAGGAAGTAGACTTTAAGGCTTGACATAAAGATTTAAAAAGTAGAAATGATGGACATACTTTAGATCTAAAAGGGGTGATAGAATGCAAAACCGATTTTACCCCGTCATAGTTGAATAACGACAGTTCGGTGGGTAAATAGGACATACATAGAAGCTCAAAGTCCCATTGACACCCCTTTACTATGAAAATCTCATATTTTGAAACTGCCGCTGAAAACGGGCGAATCTCAACAAAGCTAGTTGCTTACGTAAGCATCTCAAAATCCGGAACCTTAAGAGAACAGTCACGCCCCAACATTTACATAGGCTAGGCAACTGACCTGAGATCAGGTAGTCTTCTGAATCTAGGTCACGCAGATCTCTGCTATTCCATTACCAAATTCACTTCTGAGACTTTTTTATGTGAGAAATCAACTATATAAAGCTCAAATATGGGCCGTTTTACGAAAATGGATGGCTAATTGCAAATTTTGTCTGACTGTGTGTCGGAGTTCAGCGGCCGGTGCTGCACACACACACCCCGGCCTGCTCTGAGCTCGATTGAGCTCCGTTACGGCTGGCAGCCCACAGCACTCCATACCCACGCAAAGTCACTGGTTTTTGGCTATGGACTACTAAACGCCGGTGCTCTGACAGAGCTCCAGGGCCTGCAACTCCCCTCTTCCTGCTAGCTAAATGCCCGGTGTGTGTGAGTGAGAGTGCAGTCAGCGAGCTTGTTACACCAGTCAGGGCAGCGGCGTTTGGTCCATTAACCCCAAAAACGATGACTTTGCGCGGGTATGGAGTGCTGTGGGCTGTAATAGCCCGAAAAACAATGTATAACTTTGCAGTGAGACCTGCTGTCGAGTCTCCCATGTGTTTCTATGTAGTTTGCTTAAACCAATCAGCGCGTAGCTCATTCTGAATATTCATGAGCATACCATATTTGGAAGAAAAGCTCTTGTTCCAAATAGAGCCATATTCACAGGGTAGTTAAGGGTCTAATAAAATAGCATTCGGGCAATTTTCAGCCCAACCAATGTTACATACCCCATTAGGAGACCTTAAGGAACAGTGTAAAATACCCTATATAATCATTCTATCACCCCTTAAAAGGCCGGCACTATTGACTCAGAGGATATGAACTACCCTACTGTAGAGAGAGGTTCTGTGGAAGAGAACAGAGAAGGTAGACACTAACTTCTTGAGAGCAGTGATGAGGTACATGCTCTTGGGCATCAGCAGGAAGACCTGGTCTGTGAGCACAGCATTGATGATCTTCTTGGCTACATAGTCTGGATCCAGGATTGGCAGCAGTCTTGGCCACCTGAAGAACACGAGAAAAAAGATTCAGAGAAAAAACTACAACTGCTAACAGCACTGACCCACTCACCAACAACTGTTGCGTTCCCCCGTTTGCCCTGCGAGAGATGACTTGTGAATCGGAATATCCATATAAAATTTCATTTCTTAACAATATATAGAAGTTTACTGATTTTTGGAATTTTATTTGTTTTGTTTGATTGTTTGCTCAGGTACACAGGATGCAGACGTAACCACCTAACAATAAAGCACGGACTCTCTGTGTGTGTGTGTGTGTGTGTGTGTGTGTGTGTGAGTGTGTGTGTGTGATTGGGAAATTTGACAACGCTAACAACTGCAACAATCACAGAATTAGTCTATGCACCAGCTGAAATGTCGAATTAGAATCAAATTCTCTTAAAGGGGCGGTGTGTTTTTGAGTTCCACTCATGGTCACGTGTTCTGGTGCTGGAATATGTGCTGTGTGTGTGTGTGTGTGCGCATATGTGTGTTTGATGATATTGTGATTTTGAGAATGACATGGACCCTTCTCTGTACCACACTGAGATAAGACACCATCACATGGTGTGACACTAAACATCTCGTTCTAAATGTCAGAGAAACACAGGGCGTGGTCCCTGACCTGAGGCAAGTCAAACCAGACCAGAGATCAGGTGTCCTGGTTCAAATACTTAGGTGTCCACATAGACAACTTTCTCCGCTGAAAAACACACATTATTAACCTGCGTTATTTAATTTTTATATGTGACGACACTATGGAAATGCCCACCTGAAGGGCAATAAGAAGCTGCCCTTCACTGTCCATGAACCAGTCAGCTCAGCTTTAACCACCCTGTATTGTGGAACCAACGACTGTGGTCAAGCTAACCCATAGACTGTATAAAAGAGCTGACTGCGTCTCCCACCTTCACCAGCTCATTTCATTTACGTTACGTCTGCTCCGTCCTGGATTTTACACAAGATATATTGCTAACGTTATGTAGCTTAACATCGCTAAAGTAGCCTACAGCTCCGGCAACTCAACTCCTTGATCATAACGGAGTATAGTAAAAAAACGTGTAGATTATCAACCAGACAATGGATGTTTGTTTCTGACTGCCGGTGTATGTATGTATGTATGTATGTATGTATGTATGTATGTATGTATGTATGTATGTATGTATGTATGTGTGTATATATATATATATATATATATATATATATATATATATATATATATATATATATATATATATACACTGTATATATACTGTATGTATATATATATATATATATATATATATATATATAAATAAAAATACACATACATACATACCAATGTGTTTTGCCCTCTGATTGTCACAGGACTGTAAACTATGAATAGACTGCAGCAGAGCCTTTACTTGTCTAAGGCGACTGAAGAAGATGGCGATTTACATGAAAATGTCTAAATGGAGAAACACTGAGATTCAGGAACTTCTGTCGGTAGACTATGTCAGGACTTAATTCTTCGGAAAATAGTTCATATGTGAAAAGAGCATCATTAGACCTGGAATTACAGCGTGGTTTGACAACCTAACAGTGCAACTGAAAGCGGGCTTGCCATCATGCACTAAACAGCTATAAGGGTAATAGGGAAGAAAGACTATGAGCGCATACAGAGTCTGTAAGGACAGGCAGTCAACATCCCCTCTTCTCTAAATAACCTCTGCCATTAGGAAGAAATGCAAAAGTGCAGAGCAAACCTCTTTAAGGTCGTTAAGGTGGTTACAGCTACCAAGGGAACAATAAAGTGTGTGTGTTGGGACCAGAGAAAATGTGCATGCAGACCTGTCCATATTAGTAATGTAAAGCCACAGTCCACATGTTTTATTTGACTTATTAGTAACACAAATGTTGGCAACGTGCGATACTGAACCTGCATCACATTACCAAATCTGTATCACTTTACAAGCTACATGTATAGAACATGTTCATCTTTAATTTACTGCAGGTCTGGTCTCTGTTATGATGCAGAATAAAGAAGAGACTTGAATACAAGTTAGTGAAAAAATAAAGTGCTCCTTGCTTGAGATAATGTTAAATTATTAATGACTAATTACTAGGAGTGTACACAGTACACAGACGTCACGTTTCAGTGCAATTTGTTACAGGGGGAAAAAAACTAATGGAGGATCAGTTTCTTTACATTTATTTTGAACAGACAGTAGATAAAAAAAAAAAAAAAAATCAAAGACAGATGTAATCTTCTTGCTGGGGACTGAGGCAGCATTTTGCCCACTGGCATCTTTGATAAACTGTTATCATATAAAAAAAAGGAACATTTCAACACTGGGACTGTATAATGACCACTTCCACACAGTCTAAATCATTTAAATATTGAGCCATGGCACTGAAAATCTTTTAGATCACATTAACCTTTAATTTCTGTAGCCTACTCCAAAACAACAGAATCCCGGAAAGCCTTTCTCCCAACTCACGTTCCACTCTCCACACCGCCAGACGCTATTAGTAACAATCTGAACCTGTCAGTGGCAAAAACAACCATTCTAAGTGGACAAAAATCGAGGGTGCATAATTATCCCATTAGGTTACATTCCAGCCCGGTTCACGCCGGCAGATCACTGTGTTCAAGCTCAATACTGGACCAATTTTTTAAAAAAATGTGTTCACATCAGTCTATTAGGCACTAATGCATTGGGAAATGGGGTCCAGGGTGAAAGAAAAAAAAACTAAATACACACACAGCCACAATGGCACACTAATGCATGTTTGCTGCTGGATGAGGATTTTGTTAACGATGAAATTAATGACAAAATGAATCATACACAAACACGTTAGATGAACGCCCAGGCTCTTGGGCTCTCCAGCACGTAGTTTTGTTGCCAGCGGTTGCCACATTTCTTTGGTTGTTTATGTGTGTGAACACAATTAGTCCGTGCCCCTCGCCTGGCATCACGGCGGTACCGAAAAGTCGGAAGAAAGCGGCAGAGTCCTATTTGATTAGGACCTTGTCAGATAAAAGCAAGTGCCTTGCAGTGGAAGGTGGTAAAATATGTGGACAATTTATTAAAGGGAAAAATCCCACAAATTTGAAACTACATTTGAGAAGAGTGCACAAGGAGGCTAACCTAGCTTACCTTAACAAGGTAAAGGAGAACGCCAAGCCCCCTTTCCCAAAACAGAAGCTAACCCCGGTACAGGGCTAGGCAGCATGACGGAGACAACAGCAGGACAGAGAACACTACAGGAGGGCTTTCACCGGCAACCGATAGCTGCTGGTTAGTAAATACACAGAAACACCAAAAGCTGGAGGAAGCATGGGTTAAAGGGGTGATAGAATGCAAAACCGATTTTACCCTGTCATAGTTGAATAACGACAGTTCGGTGGGTAAATAGGACATACATAGAAGCTCAAAGTCCCACTGACACCCCTTTGCTATGAAAATCTCATATTTTGAAACTGCTGCTGAAAACGGGCGAATCCCAACAAAGCTGAGTTGCTTGCGCAGGCATCTCAAAATCCGGAACCTTATGAGAACAGTCACGCCCCAACATTTACATAGGCTACACAACTGACCTGAGATCAGGTAGTCTTCTGAATCTAGCTAGGTCACGCAGATCTCTGCTATTCCATTACAAAATTCCCTTCTGAAACTTTTTTATGCGAGAAATCAACTATGTAAAGCTCAAATATGGGCCGTTTTACGAAAATGGATGGTTAATTGCAAACTGTGCAACTGTGTGTCGGACAACATTTGTGTTGTTGCCTCGCCGCCCGACCTGCCTTCCTTCACACACCCCAGCCTGATCTGAGGAACTTGGAGCTCCATTACGGCTTGCAGCCGACAGCACTCCATACCCGCGCAAAGTCACCGGCTTTGGATAATGGATTACTACACGCTGGTGCTCTGACAGAGCTCCAGGGCCTGCAGGCCAGCTCCCCTCTTCCTGCTAGCTAAATGCCCGGTGTGTGTGAGTGAGAGCACGGTCAGCGAGCTTGTTGCACCAGCAATCTGTTACCACAGGTTCCAGTTAATATTTTAATGTGTGTAATTATAATGTGTTGAGTTATTTAAACAAACGATTGGGGAAATAAACGCAGCTTGTCCGCGAGTCTCATTGATAGAGCCTGCGGCTGGATGTAGCTCTATCAATGAGAGCTAGCTCCTAGAATTCCTCTGAATTTCACAAATATTCATTAACTTGAAATCGGACATCGTAGTTAGCTTTATAAGACATTTATTTAGATGTGTAAGTGGCGTGACGAAATTCAAACTGTAAATATACTCAAATTACGACCAAAAATGAAGCTAACTAGCCGTGATTTGTAGCTACACACAGCTAGGATTGAAGGGACAGTCATAGCTAACGAAACCCCCATTGTTAACAAATATTCATTAACTTGAAATCGGACATCGTAGTTAGCTTTATAAGACATTTAGTTAGATGTGTAAGTGGCGTGACGAAATTCAAACTGTAATTAAAGCTGCGAGCAGCGATGGACGGGCCCTCGCGCCTCTGCGCGCGTCGGGATTACCGGCGGACGCCGCTCCTTGCGACCGATTTGCACGGCAGTCAGACGCCGCAAACCGTCACCAACGAAAAGGGAACTCCCCGCCGAGTTCAATGATACCTCACACAAGGGTATACCTTAAACGGTTCAAATGTTATGAAAGGGGGCGTGGCTTATGCATAGGGGGCGGGCCAAACCATCACCAATGAAGAAGGAAGTGTCTGCTGAGTTCAATGATACCTCACACAAGGGTATACCTTAAACGGTTAAAATGTTATGAAAGGGGGCGTGGCTTATGCATAGGGGGCGGGCCAAACCATCACCAATAAAGAAGGAACTCTCTGCTGAGTTCAATGACACCTCACACAAGACTCTACCTTAAATGGGTCAGCATGTATGAAAGGGGGCGTGGCTTAAACATAGGGGACGGGCCAAACCATCACAGATGAAGAAGGAAGTCTCTGCTGAGTTCAATGATACCTCACACAAGTGTTTACATCAATCGGACCATTAGTAATAAAAGGGGGCGTGGCTTGAACATAGGGGGCGGGCCAAACCATCACCAATAAAGAAGGAACTCTCTGCTGAGTTCAATGACACCTCACACAAGACTCTACCTTAAACGGTTAAAATATTATGAAAGGGGGCGTGGCCTGAGTAAGTGGGCGTGGTCATATTATAGGGGGGCGGCTCAGTATCACATGTAGACCACACATTCTGAGTTTCATGCAAATCGGATGATGTTTGTCCTATAAGTCACATTTCCTGTTGCCAGCGGGGGGCGCTATGACCAAAAGTCAATTTTGGCCTGTAGGTGTCCTCAGGCCCGGACCCTTGTCAATCGTGAGAAATTTCGGGCAGATACGACAACGTACACTCAAGTTACAACAATTTCTTTGTTCATCGCTAAACACTCAAAATGGCCGCCACGCCACGCCCACACCGTCTGACGAAAAGTTTTTCTTTTAATAACTTTTCATCGTTAAGGTGTTGGGATGGTACAGACCAAGTTTGAAGTCCATCGGATGAAATCTCTAGGAGGAGTTCGTTAAAGTATAGCACCTTGACTTTTAGGCCTACTTCCTATTGCCACTAGGGGGCGCTATGACTTCAAGTAAATATCGGCACTTTATTTGTCCTGCTAGGGCCCAGTCGAACTCTTATGAATCCTGAAAAGTTTCGAGGAAATCGGACAACGTACACTCGAGTTACACCCACTTCCTGTTTCGGCGGCGAAACGCACAAAATGGCCGCCCCGCCACGGCCACGCCCTATGACGAAAAGTTTTTCTTTTAACAACTTTTCATCTTTGACATCTTAAGATGGCACAGACCGAGTTTGAAGTTGATCGGATGAAATCTCTAGGAGGAGTTCGTTAAAGTACGACATGTGGAAATGGCCAAAATCGCACTAATTTCGAACTTTAAAATCAAAATGGCGGACTTCCTGTTGGGTTTAGGGTATGGCTCTAATGAAGTTTTTTGTACAACTTGACATGTTACATATGTGTACTAAGTTTCTTGATTCTACGTTAAACACACTGCAGGGGCTACATTTTTTTATCTTTCTAGGGGGCGCTATTGAGCGATTTTTGTGCACCTATTCGCGAAACCCTTAAAATACGTAAATTTTCACCAGACTTGATGCGACCGCCAAATTTGGTAAGTTTTTGAATATGTTTAGCCCCTCAAAAAGCCAATTCATTTGCCGGGAAAAAGAAAGAATAATTCCTTCAGTTTCAATAGGGCCTTCGCCGCTGTCGGCGCTCGGGCCCTAATAATAGAAAGAAAGAATAATTCCTTCAGTTTCAATAGGGCCTTCGCCGCTGTCGGCGCTCGGGCCCTAATTAATTCCTTCAGTTTCAATAGGGCCTTCGCCGCTGTCGGCGCTCGGGCCCTAATAATAGAAAGAAAGAATAATTCCTTCAGTTTCAATAGGGCCTTCGCCGCTGTCGGCGCTCGGGCCCTAAATATACAGAAATTACGCCAAAAATGAAGCTAACTATCCGTGATTTGTAGCTAGCTACACATAGCTAGGATTGAAGGGACAGTCATAGCTAACGAAACCCCCACTGTTCACAAATATTCATTAACTTGAAATCGGACATCGTAGTTAGCTTTATAAGACATTTAGTTAGATGTGTAAGTGGCGTGACGAAATTCAAACTGTAAATAAATTCGAATTACGACCAAAAATGAAGCTAACTAGCCGTGATTTGTAGCTACACATAGAATGGATTGAAGGGACAGTCGCAGCTAACGAAACACCAAGCTAAACTTCACAAATATTAACTTGAAATCGGACACCGTTGTAAGCTTTATAAGACATTTAGATGTTGTATAGCTAAGTGGCGTGACATTGTGTGTAACATGTGGTAAGAGATTGCTGGTGTAACAAGCTCTCTGACCGCGCTCTCACTCTGACACAACGGGCCATTTAGCTAGCAGGAAGAGGGGAGCTGCAGGCCCTGGAGCTCTGTCAGGGCTGCCAGCCTAACGGAGCTCACAGCAGGCCGGGGTCTGTGAAGGAAGGCTGTGCGGGCGGCGAGGCAGCAGCACCGCCGCTGAAGTCCGACACACAGTCTTACCATATTTGCAATTAGCCATCAATTTTCGTAAAACGGCCCATATTTGAGCTTTATATAGTTGATTTCTCACATAAAAAAGTCTCAGAAGTGAATTTGGTAATGAAACATTGCAGTGTCTGGAATATGAGATTCTGTCGCTTCTCTAAATGTGTGTGTATTCGGGATTCGCTCAACCAATCAGCGCGCATCTCTAAGGTCTGTCTATGGCAATTCGCTCAACCAATCAGTGCGCAGTTCATCTAAATATTCACGAGCATACCATATTTGGAAGAAAAGCTCTTGTTTCAAATAGAGCCAAAACACAGGGATGCATAAGGGCCAATGAAATATCAACCAGGCCATTTTCAGCCCAACAAATGTTACATATCCAATTAGGAGACCATAAGGAACAGTGTGAAATACTCTATATAATCATTCTATCACCCCTTTAATATTAAGGGTGTCATGATTTTGATTTTAATTCGAAATCGGCCGAAATTAAGTCACAATCTGGAACTTCGAATTAAAAAATGGAATCGTCGATGCTGCCACGCCCCCATGTCACGTCCAGTTGGCTTGTCATGCGGAAAAAAAACACAAAATCACTAAAAATAGCAGTGACAGCACCGTGTGGCTTAGTTATCGATGCCGTTAGCATCATGGCTAACACTTTTGTTACTTTATTTTTTTCGAGAAAATCCCGCACACTGACCATTACGCAAGCAATAATTTATTTAGAAGAAAAATACAACGTTTCGGTCTCAGACCTCAGACCTTGATGAAGGTCTGAGACCGAAACGTTGTATTTTTGTCTGTTGAAATAAAAACATAAAAAAAAAACAGTCAACTTACTTAGTTTGACATCCATTGAACATTCCAGTGTTGATGAAGTACGGGCACACAATGGTGGTCTTGACGCCATCTTTCCCAGTTGCCAGCAGCTCCAGACCCACAGACTCTGCGAAACCTACTGCTGCAAACTTACTGGCACAGTAGTCTGCAGGGAGAAGAGGAGAAAAAAAAAAAAGGATGATGTGAAAGGATGATCAGGGATCCACAGAATGAGACACCAACCAATCTGGCATAAACCTTTACACCCACAGGACGACGATGATGATGTATAGACTTAAAACTATACCTTTAATGGTATATTCAATATCTCCAGATCAATGCAGAGTAGAGGCTTTGTACTCCAACTCGAACTGTCTTTTTGGAGCAATTGTACAATAAATCCATTATTATGAAATCTTATATTATATGAAGCGTAACTGTCATTAGGGAGCTTTAAGCTTCGGAAGTTCTTTCTCGGCTTGAAAAACTGAATTAGCAGTAGACTCCACAAGATCATATTTACAACTTCACAGAGTACTTTTGATGAAAAACCCTTTAGATTCTTCTGATCAGTGGACACTTACGGACTAAAAGTAAATAAATAATGTAGAAATGGACCCACGTTCGCTGTGTTTGCTCGTCTGTTTATTATTCCAGTATATCTGAACTGGCAAAAAAAAGGTCCTTACATTACACAATAATAAAAGTCATAATTTTTAGAAGCTTTGAGAAAAAGGTTTGGATACATTTGCGATATCATAATCCTACAACGAATCATTGTGAAAACAAAACTTTCTAGATGTTGTGTTGTTACTTTGTCCAGGTCATCATCAAAAAAGCGAATTAGTGCATTCATGATGTTGTCCGTGTATCTACATGCTCCAAGTTTGCCGTGTTACCACGGAGACCACACCACACTCGCTTTTCAGCAAAGACCCACCCTACTTTGCATCTGATTGGCTAGGACTCGTTTCATTGGTAGGTGGAAGTTCGATGATTGGTTACACCCAGCGCATCAAAACAAATCCCATGTGGACTTTTTAATGCTAAAATATTTTGGCCAATAAAGTTGGCCATCGGCTGTAGTCTTGACTCACGTTTGTTTGTTTACCATTTCCTGCAACAACTGAATACCAACGGGACTTCAGTGCGAGACTACAGCTAGCCTTCAGTAACGCTATTACTGTGCAAGCCACAGGCATAATTTGGACCGTTTCCATGTAGTTACATAGTCACTGATATGGTCATAACCACTACAGTGCTCAATTACCTATTTTTGAAGGGGAAATAAACTTCACGTTTTCATCGCGAAGGCATGACCTGTCCTCTGGAGGACATAACCAGACCACTGGCACTCCGTGTCAGCAGCAGCAGCAGCAGCAGCAGGCGACGAAAGGAGAGAAAGCAGAAGCGAGGATGCCGGTCGGGCCTGTTAGCCCGGCTAACTCACCAACGCTGGTAGGTGACAGCACAAACTTTGAATTTGGCCAAGACACAGGCAACGTGAGGCGGCGCCAGAGTTGGGCTTAGTCACCACTAGTTCTTTGCTGTCTGTCTGGTCTGTCTGGTGTGTCAGGGCCTTTAGAGATGATGGTAGATGATCCACTCCGAAAGATAAGAGCCCACTAAGATGTCTGAACATATACAGGGGACCAGCATAATATAAGCTTTTATTAACTTTTATTTGTCAGTCCTATCCCTGCTCTCTCTCTGAAGACACAATGCAGCATGAGTGATGGTAAGATGAACCATCGCCTGGAGTGTAATAATGCTCATCACAGCCCTGTTTAGATTTGGCAGATGTGTAATACGCATCTTTATTGTCAGCATATCCACGTCTAGTTTCATACATTCTCTTTTCCTTAGAATTATAAATCTTTCCTGCTGTGTGTAAACGGATATTGTTTTTAGTTAAAAGGAGAATTCTGGCCGATTTTTACCTGAATCTTGATCGCTATATACAGTATCTCCGAGTACTGTCGATAGGAAAAAAACAAGTAAAATCGGTGCTAGCAAACTGGAGTTGCTGCAGCTACGTCCAGAGCTCCCAGTTAAAATGCCAGTTGTCAGGGCATCTTATAAAGAGTGCCTTTGTGCCTCTTAACAGACACAAATGCAATTAAAATGTCTGTGCAAAATGAACAGGGCCCTCACGTGACAACGTGATACGTTTTCAACTCAGACATTGTGGAAAAAAAAAAAAGTTTGTACGGTCACCTGTTTCGATCCTGCCGGTAGCGATCAAGATTCAGGAAAAAAAAGAAGAAAAAATAAAAATCGGCCGGAATTCTCCTTTAACAAATTCAGGATTTTTCCTCTTCATTTTGTATGAAGATTAAGTTACTTTTACAAAGTAACATCAGGCATTTATAGTTTATTGTAGCAAGGGGAAGCTCTGACGGCACATTACCATACCGTTTTCATATCACACAGAGCAATGGTTCTAACCATGTCAAATTCTTCAATGGTGTTTGTTTTCAATATATTAAACCAAGTATAAGCTGTGTCTAAACCGTTCAATTAACTTGTCGACTTTAAAATAGGGTCCCCATAACAAGTCATTTCATATTGAGTATCAACAAATACAAAGTCTAATGCAATATTGATATTATTCAAATATATTTATAATACAGCTACAGTGCACATTTAGTGGTAGGCAGACATAAAATATAACCAGTGTTCTATAAATATATTGATAGAAGTTGGGCTGTATGTTTAATGGTTTCTTTAATGTGTTTCCCCATTCATGACCAATTAAGTTTAAAGGGTAACTACTGTTTTTTTTGTTCAACCTGGACCCTAGTTTCCTATGTTTTTGTGTGTAAGTGACTGATGGGAACAACAATCTTTGACATCCGTACAGTATTAAGCGAGATCGTTGCAATCAGCAATAGGGCAATTGTCCAGCTAACAACATAAAACATAAAAACATCCTCAAAATTGCGTTCGCTAAACCCACCAGACGCCACGTAAATCAACAGTAATTTTAGCATAGTAAAATACACTTCATTCTTTTCCAACCATCACAACTCTAGTTTTGGTTGACATAAACAAATAGTTTACCGATTTACATGTGAATATATGTTGGCTCTATACATGCTAAAAGTATTGCTTTTTTAAATGGAGTCTGGTGGGTTTAGCATTAGCGACTTCAGAGCTGTTTCTGGTTAAACAGAAAGGTCTCGGTTACGGCAGTACGGTGGCTCAGTGGTTAGCACTTCTGCCTCACAGCAAGAAGGTTCTGGGTTCGAACCCATGTCGTCCCAGGCCTTTCTGTGTGGAGTTTGCATGTTCTCCCCGTGCTTGCGTAGGTTTCCTCCGGGTGCTCCGGTTTCTTCCCACCATAAAGACATGCATGCAACTAGGACTACGGTTGAAAATTAGCCAACTGGCTAACACTGGCGCATTTACAGAAATGTTGATTAATGTGCATTGTCCTAATATAAATAAAATAAATCTTATTCTTCTTCTTCTTCTTCTCAAAGAGGTTTTAAAGGTCTATCTCTGAAGGGATCCTTTCCATAATGTTGTCAGAGAAACACAAGCACTTTTGTGAAGGTAAATACAAGCTGGACAATTGCCCCATTAACTTACATTGTAGCTTGTTTTGCTGCTGCCTACTGCAGCGATCTCGCTTAATACTGGACCAATGTCAAAGATTGTTGTTCCCATCAATCACTTAGACAAAAAAACATAGGAAAATAGGGTCCAGGTTGAAAAATACAAACTGTAGTTACCCTTTAACACTTTAAATGTTTATAGTTATAGATGAGCTGAAACTGCCTGAGACAAACAAACATGTGGAGGAAGTCAACCGCAAAAAGCTACTGGTGCCATCATTCCACAATGTGGGATTCCTTGTTTACAGAATCCCCCAAATTCCCATGAACGAGCTGAAAAGCCTGTGCATCAAACTGGGAATTAAGTGCCTCATTCACCAGCCATACCAGTTCCTGCGCGAGTACTGCACAATCATGAAGCCGCTTACAGCAGCATTGGACAGCTTACAAGGGGACAACTGTTGTTATGGGACCTTGTTACCAACCCCCCCCAAGCCCTGCTGCCAAGGAAACCTGCCCTGTCAGGATGACAGCTGGCCTCCCAGATGTCCTTGTGAAGGAAGGCCTATATTCCCAAACCTCTTGTGTTTTTTGGACAGATTTGTTGAATTGCACCATTAATGAACAGAAGGAACAGATCTTACTGCTACTACAATTATCGAAACAATAGAAGTCAACGTAAGCAACAGAAGATTAAAAACACAAAAGGAGGTCCAATAAAAAAATCTATTAATACTAAATTAAATCTGTTATTCCCACATGGCGGAGTGGGGGGGGTGGTGGTGGTTAAGGTTTACAGCGAACAGCCTGCATCATTTAAATGATTAAATAGCAATTATACAACCATAATAAACGGATGAAATTATATTTTTCAGGCAATCCAGACTCATTTAGCTGCTGTAATGGATAGCAAAGACGCACTTTTTGCAGCGGCTAGTTTTCGGAATATCAAACTGCGATGGCTAAGAGAGGAGTCTGCCCGTGTCCATGACGACCCCCACTATGATGAAATGGCATTTTGAATTTTAAACAGAGCCCAAGGACAGCTGCTCGGCCAAAAAAGAATTGTTGGGCTATTTGAGGTCAGGGGGCATGAGGTTGGCACTCTGAACTAGTTCTCCAACGTCAAAAACATTTACATGAAGTACAACCCTCCGTGTATTGCAGGAGGATCTAAAGGCCGTGACACACCAAGCCGACAGCCAGGAATTAGTGGCAACAAAGGTCGACTGTGGCCTCTTTGTCGGCCCTCATTGCCTTTGTCTTGGCCAAAAATTTGCACTGGAACACACCGCAGAGACTACAGCCGACGGCCAAGTACCACATACGTTCTGCGCCTGCGTGAGAGGAAATAACTCTATAAATCTCCATGCCAGCAGACGGCGGTAACCTATTTGTCATTCAACAAGGGAAACCGGATGACGTAGCTATGATACCCACAACAAACAGTGTTTGCTCGAATCAGCAGGGGCACAACGGAACAGAGCCTACGCTCCCTCGGCTTCACTCCCTGCTCGATGACAGCATACACGGGAAGATGGCTAACCACACTGTCCCCCTCCCGGGCTGTCGTCCGTTCGCTCAAGGAATTCTCCCTTCGGTGGGAGATGATGGACCTAGCTTGAACGGCCCGCTGCTGGCTCCTAAGCTAACGTTAGCTTGCTAATTCCACCCTAACATGCCTTCATCCTAAAGTGGTTACAGAAAATTCACTCACCTCATCTGGCGATAGCAATGTGCTTTACCACGATGTGACAAGAGCGTGTGAATTAAACATTAAGTTCTTACATTTTACTAAATTAATGCCGTTTTTCCATTACGTGGTACTTGCTCGACTCACCTTGACTCTACTCGCCTTTTTTGTTTTCCCATTATGAAAACAAGTACCTGGTACTAGCTAACAGTTACAAGAATCAAAAACAACACACCTTCGACGTTGTGTGAAGCGTGTGTGTCGCGTTATGTCACGGCGGTTTCCTGCAGCATCGCTATGACAATCAGCCACACTCGCCTCACACATGAGGCGGTACTAAATCTGCAACGGAAAACGGAGGATGGGGCACCGCGGCCGAGTCGAGCAGAGCTGGTACTAGCAATGGGTAAGCGCCATTAGAGGCCGTCCGGCTAGCTGGTAAGCTAGCTTGCTTGCCAGGGGGCTAATTGTTTAGTGGTGCAGAGGGTGCAGAGAGAGAGAAGTCTATTATGGTCTTTATATTAAATATCACGATATAGGATATTAGTTTATTAACGTTAGTTTATTTTGTAATGTGTAGGTATGTAGAGATCTTTTAAAAAGACATGTTATTGTTGGAATAAATATACCTACACTGGTTGTACTTATCTTATGGACATAATGGTGCAAACATTTTTATTCTAATGTTCAAACCTGTGTTTCTAGAAGGAACATTCAAACTTAATTATTGGCTTGTTTTGTCAGCAATGTGTGTGTTGGATTGATCAGATGAGATGAAAAACACAAGGAGCCTTGTGTGCATCTCACTGTCCTTTGTGTGCTTTCCTCACTACCGTTTTCAAGCTGAACAGCCAAATCAGGTGGATTGACTTGGACCGATCGCCGACAGCGCCTTGAATCACACTGGACAACACAATGGTAAACCAACTAACATGCCACGCACGCCAAAACAGTTCATCACAATGGGTAAGGTCATGTTTTTGCACAAATTCCAGCAAGACTATAGACTTATTTACTAGTTATTTTTTAAAAAGGTACAATCATGAAATACATTCTTCTTAGATATTATTGTAGCTAAAGTATAGTATGCTGAATACAAAAAAGTGTGACTTTGAAAATACTGCTTACATTAGTTCAAATTGAGAGCATGCCAGACTTCTCTCCACAGCGCTTTGTAAGCACTGCAGTGGGAAAGGGAAAATGGACGGCATTTCTTCCGTGTTTATTACCAGACTAAGAGCTTTACAATTTTCCTCTCACTGGCCTTAAAGCAATCCGATGAAAATAAATAAATAAATATTAATATAATATTAAAGTGTTCATATTATGTTTTTTTTTTTTTTTACTTTTTTCCCCCTTTCCTTTATTGTGTTATATATCTTTTTGTGCACGTTATAGGTTTACAAAGTGAAAAAGCCCAAAGTCCATCCCAAAGGGACTTCCAGAGAAAACACTGTTCACAAACTGCTCCAAACAGCTCTGTTGTAGTCCAGCTTACACTGGACTTCCGTGACTAACGTGCGTCACTTTGTAACACACGTTATAATGCTTGCCTAGCTGCTAGCGTGGCACGCCCTCATACTCTGCAACTGACTAGCTAGCAGTGCTTACCTAGGTACTGAGCATGCGCGACTCCCAACAAAGATGGAACAGAAGTGCGATGCCTCACTCTGTAGCTAAAACAGAGAGCTCAACACACAGGGTGAAAAGAGGAGCTGCAGCAATATGCAGTACAACTAAAATATAGTGTTTTTTGAAAATTAAACCACATAAACCTATTCTGGTACAACCTCTAAATACAATTATGAACCTGAAAATGAGCATAATATGAGCACTTTAAGATTTTAAAAACCGTCACATTTGACCAGAATACAACACAAGGGTTAATCGTTTCCCATATCTTCTGTGGTATCCTACAGTTTTATGTAAAATATCTGTGGAGAAGAGAGTCCGCCTTCTCCTTAAACCCAGCATGATCAAAATGCTAAACTTTAAAATTCAGTTTTGAACACTAACAGCAGGGCTTAAGAGACCTGGTTCATGTCATTTATTTAGAGAAGTGTTTTGTTAACTGGGCGTTTGCGTCCGTGTGAATATTTCATTGAGGCAGAGGCAGACAACACTTCTACTGGTTTAAAGACCACCAGGAGGACTTTTCTATGATCGGCCCGGACTCTAAGCATGCATGTTCTGTACCTGTTTTTTCCACCGGGACCAGAGAAACACCAATCCATTCTTCTGTGTACTGTACTGCATTGTATATAGATGGATGATGACAAAAGCCGTCTGTATGCATTCTAACTGTCTATCTTAGCTTGCCACATATCGTAAAATTTGGGAAATTCTTGTAAACTTTGCTGCTGGCTGAGCCAAAACCAGCCCCTCCCCCCTCCTTCAGCGGGAAATCCACATGGCTAATAATCATGCACGTCAATGACGCCATCGGATGTTGGCGTGAAGGTGTGAGGACCTGATTCACCTCAGCAGAGGGAGGAGGACAGAGGACAGGATGAATGACTGATACTGACTGTCTGTGGCAAATAAACTTGACTCTGTATTTTAATGTAAGGAATATTTCCTATTTTGCTGTGAGGCCACAGTGCTAACCCCTGTACCTAGGCCTGTCGCGATAGTCAATAAATCGAGTTATCGCATGATAAGAAAAAATGAGCTCGATAATTTTTCCGGCCGCGATAATTTCCGTTTGCATGCTTGTTTATTTTCCTCGTCTCTCCGACTCTCTCTCTCTACCAAAGAGACTGGAGGACCACTCTCGGTTCCTTAGCGTAACGAGGAGTGAACCCTCTTGTCAGGCGCATGGTCTTTGTGTGGGCGGTAGGCTACTCCAGGTGGAGAGAGCGAGAAAGTTGGAGCAGGGTTTCCTGCAGCACTTTGCAGTTAAGGCGCCGTCAAGTATATGAGCGATATCCACCGTGTTACTCGGCGTCCCGTTTTCTCCCTTTCATTCCAAACCACACAGCTGACAACCTGCAGGTGGAGACTGTGGAGACGGGCTCGGACATACACGCCGCTGTGGACTCATCAGTCTCGCAAGCGGTTTCAGGAAAGTGGCTGCATGTGTCCGACAATGCACCGAACATTAACGGTACAAGCCTACAGCTGTCCGCGGACACGGAGTGTGGAAAGTATGTCAGAGTTGGCGCCTGTGTGTGTGTGTGTGTGTGTGTGTGTGTGTGTGTGTGTGTGTGTGTGTGTCTGTGTGTTCGCCAAAATGAAGACTGAAAAACAGAACTATTTTGGTACATTTACTCGCCACGTGGCAGCTAGCCATACATATAGATTTTATTTATTAATTATACATTATTTAAATGTAATATTTAGTGTTAAATAATTGTAAAATGTAGTACAGAGTCTCTAGTCTGAGAACTTACGTGTCACAAACGGCAATTCCACAACTGTACATCAGCGTGAAAGACGACATACTAAAGGAGATCAGAGACATATTGTGGATATTTAAAATGTCTTCCAGTTCCAGTGTTAAATATTCTTTAGAAATAATTGATCTTTGAAAAGGTGTACCTGTAGTAGTAGTAGAAGTAGTAGTAGTAGTAGTAGTAGTAGTAGTAGTAGTAGTATTATTATGACATTATCATTATATTAGATGCAAATGGTCTCTCGATGACAATATTATCGTTTATCGCAATAATTTCTGGGACAATTTATCGTCCAGCAAAATTTGTTATTGTGACAGGCCTACCTGTAGCCCCCCCCACCAAGAATGTGGACAGAGCTAGCACAATCCATGGTAACAAGCATGAAAGCAGCTGTACAGGTGTTTTAACTTGACCTACAAATAAACATACACTACCGGTCAAAAGTTTGGGGTCACTTATAAATTTCCATTCCACTCCATTCCAGACAGAATACCAGCTGAGATCAGATGCATTGTTTTTTTAATCAGGGCAGCAGTTTTCAGATTACATTATGTGCTTACATAATGTCAAAAGGGTTCTCGACTGTTGTAGACAGAAGTGGCTGATAGGGGTGGGCGATATATATCGTCTACAATAATATCGTCATTGTTGTGTTAACGATGTGCAAATTGACATTATTAGTATTTAAATTACTTAGAAAAAAACACTTCAAAACACGCATTGGAACACTACACATTCACTAATGTCAACAAAGATGGCGGCGCGCGATTGTGCAGTGGCTGCTAGCTCTCCTGTCGGTGTATATTTATACAAGTACAGCCACACTGAACTAATCAATACAGGAATGCGATACAACACAGCCGTTAGGAGAGCCTTCCAGGCGACTCATAACATCCCGGAGGACACAGCCAGACCGGGCACTCCAGGTTGTTGTCTGCGCTAGAACGCCGAGCTAGCTAGCTACCGGCAGGATGAGGCGGAGCGGAGGACTGCATTTTTTTGCACAATGAATGGAGTACCGACCATAGGATCATTGCCCAGCACGGCTCACCTGACCTGGAGCCCTGTCGGTAATATACAGGCCATTTTATTTACCACGAAAACAGCACACTGCCGTCTACATAGCCCCCGATGCTAACGTTAGCACAAGTTTGGCTCACTGCTAACCATAGGAAACAAACTGCAACGCGATCATCTGGAAGGGATACAGGGGACTTTTACAAGGCATCCTTAAAGCCTGTACTCCCCAGTATTTTCCAGCATGTAGATTGTGTTACTAGAGGGAAGAACACACTAGACCATGTATACTCTAACATCAAGAAAGCATACCGAACTGCTCCTCTCCCTCGCCTGGGCCAGTCAGGTCACATCCAACTACTCCTGATCCCAGCATACATCCCGGTCAGAAGGACTATACAGCCAAGTAGAAGGACTATCAAAACCTGGTCTGACACGGCCCTATCCCAGCTCCAGGACTGCTTCCAATAAGGACATGGTTGTTTGCAATATGTTACAGAACAGAGCCATTTGTTATTATTATGATTTCATCTTGCTTGTATGTTGCACAATTTACATTACAGCAGAGGTGTACAACTGAATGTGTACACAGAGTTCAATGTTCCTACACTAGTTCAATTAGTATTAGTATAGTATTAGTATTTTGTCTTTAAATTGGTTTTACTTGAATACTTACATTTTAAAGAAAATAAATAACTGTTTTCATTCGACATTGTGCCCATTATTATAATCAGTGATTAAGTAACTCTGACTTTTAAAGACATTTTTAAAGGATATCGTCTAATTATTGTTATCATCAAAATCTGAGATATTTTTTGTCCATATCGCCCACCCCTAGTGGCTGAAGAAAAGCTTGAAATTGCATGCTTTTTGGTCTAACCCAAATTAAAAGTGGTACAGCTCCCATATACTTTGACACTCTGAGGTGTACCTGATATCATTGGAAAGGAGTTTGACGTGGGTGTGTTTGTGTATTTGAGAAGTGTTGTATTTTGTAGTTTTTCGGCTTTTTTCTTTGCACTTTTCAAATGGAAAAAAAAAAATAGCACAGACATATCGGTAGAAAAAAAAAAATCATATAAAATTTTTAACCATTTTGAGTCTTTTGGCTTCTGGATTTTTTCTGTAGTAAGCTGAGACATGAGGCTAATGCCCTGTGTTGTCTGTCACCTGTCAAATGTGTTTACAGCAGTGTATTCTAATCATTGTACAGACGTATGACTTGGACTGAAATAAAACACCTCCATTCTAGCCTCTGTAACTCTGTCAGTAAGGCCTAGAATCACCCTGACACTTGTAACAAAAACTTGAGTGTGTTACCTTTCCAATGATATCAGGCACACCCCAGAGTGTCAAAGTATATGGGAGCTGTACCACTTTTAAATTTGGGTATGACGTTTAGACCAAAAGCATGGAATTTCAATCGTTTCTTCAGCCACTTCTGTCTACAACAGTCGAGAAACCTTTGCAATTATGTAAGCACATAATGTAATCTGAAAACTGCTGCCCTGATTAAAAAAAAACAATGCAACTCAGATCTCAGCTGGTATTCTGTCTATAATGGAAATTTCTAAGTGACCCCAAACTTTTGACCGGTACTGTATATCTTTAAATGGCATGAAAGATGTTAAGTTTACTGGTCCTAGCAACTGCTACCAGCTACAGCTTCTGTGTCCACTGAGACTTGCTACCGATTGTTAGGACAAAACTCAACTAAATGACATCTGAACCAAACAGAAATTGGCTAACATGAACACGATGTCACGCTGAATGAAGGAAGGAGGTGGCAGTCCGACCATTAGACTACCAATTTTCACCAGAATTTTTCTACAAACAAACTTTGAATTTGAAAGCTGCTGTAACATTAGTGACATGCATAGGATGAGGAGGAGAAAACACACACCTGCCAATCCATTGACTCCTATGAGTCCAGCAGAACTAGCAATGCTGACAAGATGGCCGTGATTGTTGGCAATCATGGCAGGAAGGAAGGCCTTGTAGGTCTGAGCAGAAAGAGACAGAAAACACACAAACCATCAAACTAAATATAGAAACCTAAACAGGGATTTCATTGACAACCACTTTCAAAGTATGTCATTTAAATACACGGAAAGTTGATTCATTATCTTGATTATTTTGACAAAAAAAAGAAAGAATAAAAAAGGTAAAAAAAAAACTTCAAATAAAAAACTTCTAGAGCTTTGAACTGCTTCTCACTGTCTTTATGGGCAGATGAAGTTTGGTAGTTGTCGTCATGTTACCTAAGTAGAGATGCACCAATTGCAATTTTCTTGGCCGATTTACAATTTATTTTTAAAATCTGCCCTGCATACACAAATATTTTGTATTTTTTTCCTTTAAAAACGTACAATATAAATTTTTTTGCCACTAGAGGTCATTGTAGGCCTTTATTGTTGATAGGACAGCTTAGACATGAAAGAAGAGAGAGAGGGGCGGGGGGGAATGACATGCAGCAAGAGCCGGCCGCTGCGGCAAGGGCTGAGCCTCTGTATATGAGCGCACGCTTTACCAAGTGAGCTACCCAGGCACCCTGTATAGTCGTTTTTAAAGCAACACTAGAGAACTTTTCCTGCTTCAGTCCCCCTACAGGTTGTCTCATTGGAACTACAGCTTGCGCTACCCGATCCAATTGCACCTGACTGCAGTACGCAGATCGGGGTTGGGCTAAATGTGGGCGGAGCTAAACGTTTGACTCCGTGCGGGCGCCATCTGGAGGCAGAAATCAGGCAGCACATTCTTAAACGTCAATGCAGCACCTATGGTAATTATATATATATATATATATATATATATATATATATATATATATATATATATATATATATATATATATATACATATACACACACAAACGCGACTCGCGGGAAACAAGCCTCGGTCTCTGGGGGACGCAACTTGCGAAAGCCCCGGTCTTTGGGGGACGTGAATCGCGGGAAACGAGCCCCGTTCTCTGGAGGACGCGAATCGCGGAAGCACCGGTCTCCGGAGGACGCGAATCGCGGGAAACAAGCCCCGGTCTCTGTGGGACGCGAATCGCGGAAGCCCCGGTCTCTGCAGGACGCGAATCGCGGGAAATGAGCTCCGGTTCTGGGGGACGCGACTTGCGGAAGCCCCGGTTTTTGGAGGACGCGAATTGCGGGAAATGAGCTCCGGTCTCTGGGGGACGCGAATCGCGGAAGCCCCGGTCTCTGGAGGACGCGAATCGCGGGAAACAAGCCCCGGTCTCTGGGGGACGAGACGTGCGGAAGCCCCGGTTTTTGGAGGACGCGAATCGCGGGAAATGAGCTCCGGTTCTGGGGGACGCGACTTGCGGAAGCCCCGGTTTTTGGAGGATGCGAATTGCGGGAAATGAGCCCCGGTTCTGGGGGACGCGACTTGCGGAAGCCCCGGTCTCTGGAGGACACGAATCGCGGGAAACAAGCCCCGGTCTCTGGGGGACGCGACGTGCGGAAGCCCCGGTTTTTGGAGGACGCGAATCGCAGGAAATGAGCTCCGGTTCTGGGGGACGCGACTTGCGGAAGCCCCGGTTTTTGGAGGACGCGAATTGCGGGAAATGAGCCCCGGTTCTGGGGGACGCGACTTGCGGAAGCCCCTGTCTCTGGAGGACGCGAATCGCGGAAGCCCCGTTCTCTGGAGGACGCGAATCGCGGAAAACAAGCCCCGGTCTCTGGGGGACGCGACGTGCGGAAGCCCCGGTCTCTGCAGGACGCGAATCGCGGAAGCTCCGGTCTCTGGAGGACGCGAATCGCGGGAAACAAGCCCCGGTCTCTGGGGGACGCGACGTGCGGAAGCCCCGGTCTTTGGAGGACGCGAATCGCGGCAAATGAGCCCCGGTTCTGGGGGACGCGACTTGCGGAAGCCCCGGTCTTTGGGGGATGCAAATCACGGGAAACGAGCCCCGGTCTCTGGAGGACGCAAATCGCGGAAGCCCCGGTCTCTGGGGGACGCGAATCGCGGGAAACGAGCCCCGGTCTCTGGGGGACGCGAGACAGCAATGGACGGTTGGGTGAAGGAAAACAACAAAGGGGAAAGCAAGCGTGACTCGCGGGAAGTGAGCTCCAGTCTCCATTTTTTCTGTATTAATGACTGATTTTTTGTTCTGTATTGTACCGTTTGTATCGTAAAGATTTAATAAAGATTTATTAAGAAAGAAAAAACACATTCTTCCTCTTCGGTTGCTATTGGGCAAGTTGGCGGAGTCAAACGTTTAGCTCCACCCACGTTGAGCCACTCCTCGATCTGCATACTGCAGTCAGGGCTTACTCACCCGATCTGGCAAACTTGCATAATGTAATGTAATGGACAATTCCACTTCCAACCTGTAGGGGGACCAAAGCAGGAAAAGTCCTCTAGTGTTGCTTTAAGCATTTTAATGCAAATTCTATTATATGTTCATAATTAAAAACATTGTCCATTTAAAACGTTGACATTTTTCTCCAAAACTGCAGCAGGTTACAGGACCTTCTCTCACTCAAACAAATCTAAAAATAAAAAAGGGTTCCAGGTTACTGGTCATGTTTTACTTTCTCAGAAGATATCAGTTGTATGTAGGCCAATTATACAGTCAACTATTTATAATCTATCCTACTGATTTATACAATCCTATTTATGAATCAGTGTCTATTTACAAGAATTTAATGTGTTTGTGTGTGTGTGTGTGTATTATATTATATCAACTCTCACTCCTGGGGCCAGCAGCGTCCTGCTGCCTGCCCAACAACTACTGACTGAGGAGAGTGATCTTGTACTGTTGGCAGAAGAGCTGGACACTGCCATTACTCTGAGTAGTATGCATGGGAATAAATTATAAAATAACATTTAGATATAGAATATATTTATATATAATAATATATATATAAATCTAGCAAGAAGTAGTCTCCGGTTATCAACACTGTGTGTGTGGCTGTAACAATAGAAGGTTATGGGTCTGATTCAGTTAGTTGGTCCACGTTTTTAAGGTTGCTCCTCCACGGCTTGTTTTGGACCTGCAGGTGTTACAAATTGTGAGCTTTATGTCTTCACTGGCGCTGAAGAACTTCCACACAGGAGATGATGTGTGTGTGGCTATACTGTGTGCCGCAGCTGCCACTGTGTCAGATATAGGAGACTGATCGGCCAATCAGCTGGCAACCGGCCCGTTTAGACGGGTGGCTGATCACCGATTGATCGATCGATGGAACGGTGCATCTCTACACCTAAGGATAGAACTTTATCTTTGAAGAGATAACGAAGAGATGCTAAATGGGGAGACAACTGGAGAAAATAACTCTACAATATTTACTGACCTGCCTCTAAATCTGTATGTTCAAAGAAAGAAAAGTCTCCCTAAGAAATGACATGGATCCAAAGCTTAGCTGTGTGGTCTGCTGTGTGTGACTGACCCAGAAGTGAGCCATGGTGTTGACCTCCACCGTCTTCTCAATCAGGGAATCAGGGGCATCCATGAACTTCTTTCCGGTCACGATCCCAGCATTGTTGACCAGAATGCTGACGTCACCCACCTCTCGCTTTACCTGCATGGAGCAAAGGAAAGTCTGTCATGTATGATGCAATCCCATTTAGTAAAAGATATCCCCAAGGGCAGACAGAGCTCCCAAATATGCCCAATTTAGATTGATTAAAAGATTAATCATCTTTCAAAATGTATATGCAGAGGCATCTATCTGGCATGCAGATGAAAGATTGAATACAGGAAACTGTATAAGTCTTGTATGTATGATTCTTATAGTTACATAATTATTCTTAATTCTTAATTATACTTATATATTATATAATTATTCATGTTTTATAATTGTTTTTCTATAAAAAAAAATATCTTTGTTCTGTGCTCTGTTTTAGATTGTGTGTTATTTATAATGTGGGGTTATTTAAAATTAGGGATGCACCGAACCCAGAGTTCGGTTCGTAATTCGGCCGAACGGCCGGCTGCTGTTCGTTAGCTAACGGTAGCTTTCCAATTCCACCCACCCAACATGCCTTCATCATACACTGGTTAGCGAAAGTTTGCAAAACAAAATTGTCACTCATCTGGCGATAGCGATGTACTTTCCTACGATGTGAATAGAGCGTGGGGGTAGCCTACTTTATGGGATTATAAATCTAAAAGGCTAATATTTTGGATATTGGTTGGATCTTGAGATAGGGTAAACATAGGCCTTGTCAAAAATAGTTTTTCCCCACTTGTGTGCCAGGCATAATGTTGCCCATTCCATTTATTTTTTACAGTTAAAATACAATGAAAAATGCACTGCTGTGGACGTTGTTTACTGTGTTAAGAATGGGAGTAGGGTTCGGTTCGGGGTTCGGCAGAATCTTAACCAGTGGGTTCGGTATTCGGCAGAACCCCAAAAATCTGGGTTCGGTGCATCCCTATTTAAAATGTGACAGTTACTGAGTGTGGCTGTTAGTTTGATCTGTTGTTTATGGGAAATGTACAGTATGTGTGTGAATGTTGGGGGTATACACATGCATGTGTATGTATGTGGGCGTGGATAAGTGTATTGCATGTTGATGTGATTTTACATATACTCTTGTAATGGAATGTCTGTGATGTAATGGGCATGTATTGTGTGTCTAGTGTGGACGCCGGGTTGTTTACATTATACATGAAATGTCCCAACACAAAGCTATAAGATCCTTTCTATATCAAGCAGACCGATTATTTGCTCATCCTAGTTTGGACCAATCAATAACATGTCTGCTGCTTTTTACACCATTTGCAAACCCCCTTTAAAAAGACAGTAGAATGGCATCAAGCCCTTCTGGTCTTCACTAGTCTTAATGGTTAACAGGTAGCTTTTTCTCAAATACAAATACTGTGTTATGCTTCTTCAATGGCCTTCACTAAACACAGAAGAACTGTGTAAACAATGCCTAACATACACTAGAAGACTCGAAAAGACTAAAATCTGACACCACCTCACATCTAAAAGACAATCATCTCACATCTAACGTTAAAGACTGTGCATGTGAATAGCACGGACATGCGCTTCACACCGCGAGCGGGCACGCGCGCCACTCGGCGGAGGATAATTAGCCAGTTGAGACCGCATGTGTGCGTCCTTGAGAAGTGTAAGTTGTATAACTTATGTTGTCAGTTCATTTAAACCTGTTATTGTATTAGTCTATAGTTCTTGCAAATTTAAATTAAGTTAACTGGTGATTTTCGTTGTTTGTATTCTTCACCTGCCAGCTAAATTGCACGTGGCTGTTGAGTCGATAGAATAGCGATTGTTGAACACCCTTGCTCACGATTGTATTTTAGGTGCATTATTTACATGTTGAAGTAGTTACACTGTATTAAGATAATGTAATTAATAGTGGGTTTATTGTTATTTGCTATATATAATTCCTATGCATTGTGTGTATGGTCACACACACACACACACACACACACACACACACACACACACACACACACACACACACACACACACACACACACACACACACACACACACACACACACACACACACACACACACACACACACACACACACACACACACACACACACACACACACACACACACACACACACACACCGAAGTTGGAAACCAGAATCAAGGGACATTTAGAATAGATGAAAATGTGCGATTAATTGCGAGTTAACTATGACATTAATGCGATTAAATATTTTAAATCGTTTGACAGCACTAATGCCATTTTGAGATGATCGGCTGACGCCTCCGCTCACAATGCCGCTTAACAAAAACTGTCTGCAGCAATTATGTGTCTCGTATTATTAAATAGTTGTATTTTATCGGATAAAAAAAAAAAAAAAAAAGACACTGCCATTATTTATGAGACGCCAGCCACCCTGCTGTCTGAATATCAGCTTTAGCAAATGAAAAACCCAAACGTTATACATTAATACATTAATTCCGCAGTTTTGGGGACAGAGCCTTCTCCAGAGCAGCTCCCAGGCTCTGGAACTCCCTCCCCCAAGAGATCCGCAGCTCTGAGTCCCTCACCATCTTCCAGTCCCGCCTCAAGACCCATCTCTTCAACTCTGCCTACCCATAGCCCCCCTGCCCCCCTCCCTTTTTCATCTGAATTTTGTTTTGTTCTACTTGTTTTGTTTTATGTTTTTATAATCTACCCTGCCCTATAAAGCGACTTTGAGTCCATGAAAAGCGCTATATAAATTCAATTTATTATTATTATTATTATTATTATTATTATTATTATTATTATTATTTTAATACATAATTATACATATAGTACAAAAACAGCCATGACAAAGAAACAAGTTTTATGATGTCCTCCAGATCTTAACTGGTAGCCCACAACCGGATAGACTGATGTATGAAAGACTTTTTGAGCCTGTTGTGTCTGTCTGTTAGAAGGCAAAACTTTTCCCCCATTAATAAAAAACTAATTTCTACTTGTGGCAACCCTTTTTATTAAATCACTACTAGGGTTGCAGAGAGGCGGAAATTTTCCGGTAAATTTCCGGAAACTATCCATGGAAAGTTTAGCTGAGGAATTTTGGAAACATTCCAATTTGGAAACTTTCATGGGAATTAATGGAAATTATGGGAATTTGGATGGGATGTAGTCCTTGGGCTCAAATGCTGTCTTCAATCATCTTCAATCTGCTCTAGAACGTTGGACTCTGGAAATGATCTGTGCAGTGGGTGTGGCCTCAATAGCCCTGCAGTAGGCTAAGTAGTAGCCCAAAGCATTGACCTTTAGCTTAACATATGAAGGTAGCTAGCATGCTGCCTTTGATTTACTATGGTTATATGGGTGCTAAGCTAACCATCAGCGCTGTCTATGGTTTCCAGCCTATCAAGAACAAGTGGGCTATACAATTAACACACATAGGTTAATAGCAATGGGTTATGTGTTACCACCCCCCCGCCTCTCCCCCCCAAAAAAAAGACTCCCGTATTTTAAAAACTAAATGTTGGCAAGTATGTAGTAGCCTATGCTGATTACTGCATGCGTGCATGTCATTGACAAATATAGTGAGGACATTCAACTGAAGTTGCATTAAATCAGGTTGTTTTAACAAAGATTATGCTGCAAGAGGTTTGTTTTTTTTCAAGTACATTTAAGTTCCCTGTTATAGGCAGACAGTATTATAACAAGTAATATTACAAATATTCAGTTTATTGCCATTAATTCCTGTTTACTCCCATGGAAAGTTTCCAACTTTGAAAATTCCTAATCACCACACTCTTTAGCAGATAGAATTGCAGCCAGGTACTGACACACTGCACTGTTTGATATTCCTGTGTTTGATGAATGAATCATAATTCTAAGTTGCCAACTCACCTATGTGTTGTGACAAGCCTGGGACATGTAACAGAGCGCTGATGGCTATAAAGTGTCTGTTTACACAACAATCGTGGGTTAACTAATAGTTCCAAACACTGAATATGACCTGCATTTATTGCTGCCGTTTCCTGAGCAGTAAGCCGCCTACACATAATCAGAAGTAAAACCGTCAGGTAGCTCGCACAGCCTAGTGCCGGCGCTTCGGCAAAGGGCAGGTACACGTCAGCGACAACGAGGTCAAAGTTGAAATAATTTGAACTGTCAGGAAAGCGCTCGGCGGCAATTTCAAGCTCTGCCCCACGCCGAAGGTGGCGCTTCCTCCTAGCTGTCTCCACCGCTCTCCCCCATAGGAAAGCAACGGCACAGCCAGCGCAGAGCGGTTTTACCAAAAATATATTTATATATAAATTCTAAATAATGGAGTAGATTTATCAGACTTGGCACAAGTACAATGTTATTCTAACCTATACCAAATTACCGCCAAAATGACTTTTTTGCACAACGGGTTGCAATAAACCACAGAGGCTAGCCAGGTACAGCAAGCTGTGCATGGTACTTGGAGAAAAGATAGAGTTGTAAATAGTGTCATGGGTGCCCTGTTGTTCAGATTTTCGAGGAACCTTACCTGGTCAGCCACTCTGTAAACCTCGTTCTTGTCGCTGCAGTCACACAGATAGTAGTGGACTCTGCTGGCTCCGCTCTGCTTAGCCAGTCTAGCCGTTTCCTTCATCCCGTCCTGGTTAATATCCCACAACACCAGCACAGTGCCACGAGCCGCAAACTCCTGAGCCATGAGGCGGCCGATCCCGCTACCTGACCCCGTGATCAGCACCACCTCACCACTGATGTTCTTCTTCTTCGTGGGCACAAAGATGTGGATGAAAGATTCCACATTGTACCAGATGGACAGCAGGAGGACTTTGATCGTTTCCAGGAAGAAATTCATGATGGATCTAGGAAGGAAGGACGGAAAAGAAAAGGACACAGAAAGAAAAATACACAGTGAACGCAAGTAATAAGGGGGTGATTGGGACAGTTTTTGAATTTCTGCCTTGTGTAGGTTTTCTTGCCATAGATTTAAATAATTTGCCCTACAAATGATACATTTATGTAATACTGAAAAAAAAGTTTTTACTTTCACTTATCAGGGGAAAAAAATAAACCCTATACAGTTAAACTGTCCCAATTGCCCTTAATTCACCCCAAAGAAAGTAAAAAGTCCCCTGAAATAAATAATGTGACATTATGAAATAAAAATCCCCCATTAATAAATAAAAGTTATTTATTTATTATATTTTTTACATTAAAATATTTATAAAATCAAAGGATGGGTATTTTTGCAAAAAGAAGCTTTGTGCAAGGTGTAGGAGAGTTAGCGGAGTTCACCAAAAGTGGTTTGACATGAATAGGTCAAAGGGCAAGCTGCATAATAGATTCATAGCATTGTTTACATTTAAACAAAAATATTTATAAAATCAAAAGATGTTTTTTTTGGTAAAAGAAGCTTTGTGCAAGGTATAGGGGAGTTAGCGGAGTTCACCAAAAGTGGTTTGACATGAATCGGTCAAAAGATCAAGCTGCATAATAGATTTTTCGAATGTGTCGAATATCCAACGTCCAATATAAAACCAACTTTACCACGGTGCAACAGTCTCAACCGCGTGACGTCTGTTTACAATGTTTAGTGCGTTTGACAACGTGCAGTGTGAAAGCAAACCGAACCAAATGAAAAACGCAACAATGTTGCAACTTCACCCCGAATCGCACCGAGTCCACCGAACTATAGATGTGAAAGCGCCCGTACGTTATGCCACAGAGACCAAGCAAACAACCCAGTCCTAACGGTTCGGAACACACCTTTGAACGGGCACTGCACTAGTAAGACTACAACCAAAACTGTGTGAAGAGTAGGAAAAGCACAGTTATGTCCACTACAACAGGTTTCTGTGAATAACGTTAGGGGTAATGGGTTAAAAAAAATAACATAAGCCTATGTTCTAATAGCCCAGATTAGACATTTTACTTTAAAAGCAAGCCATCAATACCTTTACCGGTTAACGTTATCATGCTGAGCGATACACTAAAGACAACGACTTTTTAGGACTCAGCTTAATAATGCGTCTGTTTAATCGAAATGAGCGTTTAACTTACCAAGACAGAAGTCCTACTGAGCGAGTGAGTTTAACAGCCCGTCTGTCCCTGCTTGCTCCCACTGTAAGTTAACGTTATCAGCTTTAACCTTTGCTCACCACATCCACAGGTTACGACACACACACACACACACATATATATATATTCTGCTCCAACCAAACGTACGTTATCAGGTCAAAGTTGATAAAAGCAACATCAAAGCTCGTGGAGCCGCTGAACGTACCGTGGTGTCTGTTTAGCGGGGTTGCAGCACGTCTGTCTGGCTGTGTTCAGGCTACTTTCCGGGGGGAGGCTCGACCGTTGATTATGTAGACCCGGGAGATGTATTTACGTATCCTACTATGGTCACGCCATAAGAAGCAGCTCGATTGGTTTGGGGTTAGGCATTGACCTCTAGTGGTTAAGGTTAGGATAGCCGATTGGTCAGGGGATAGGACCTGTACAAATCGGGTTACGTTACCTTGCAGCATGGACGCCTGGCCAATAGTAGAGTGTGAATGCTGTTGAAGGGCGGGTCTTGGCGTGGCCATAGTAGGATTCGTAAATACCATATGTCAATGGTAAATACGTCCCCGGGAGAGGAAAGGCAGTTTCTCTTCTGCTTCTTCGTGTGAAATGGTGGCGGTTTAGACAATACTAGGCGTATCACTGCCCTCCTCGGGAAGTCACTTTAACCTACATGTTCTTTAACCCTGTGTCATTTGATGGTTGTCTTTTGGCACAATAAAGATTAAATTAAAATGACAGAATATAATTATAAGTCTGACAATCTCTTATAGAAAATGTTCCTTTCTATATTAGCCTATATTTGTTACATTCTACTAAAACATGCTTAATGGTTTTGGAACTCCCCCGCTCACAAAGCCCATTAGGATGTTTTCCTATGATGTATAAGGACTGATTCAGCCCACCGTGGTCGAGCCTACACATTTTAACAAAATCTCCTCTGGATTTTTTAACCTGTGGTTGCAGAGAATAATAGTGTCTCTATTTGATCTAATTTCCCCATATACTAGTGCCCTTTATATAGAGTGTGGCCAACTAGGGAATCAAATGTTCTGAGCTATCCCTTTAGGCCATGCGATTGGTTCCAAGGTGGTCACGTGTTTGTGTGGACTCCATGTTGGATACCAACATTCATCCGATTCCCATTGACACAGTGCAGGGAATAGTGGAAACATGTAATAAATTATTTAAAAAATGACATAAATCACTGAAAAAATGCCCAACTGTTGCACAATTGGCAGCAATGAAAGACAGGGAAGCTGCAAAAGATTTCACAAGTCCCCCCGTGAACCAAAAAGGTGAAAAGTATGGAAGCTGTTCATTATTGTGTGATGTAAATGTAAATTTCTCCAACAAATATTTCCGTAAGGGCCTTTTACATATTGATAAACGTTGATAATAACATGTATATGCCTGTTTATGGTGAAAATAAGCGATTTATTTCAAGATAGCATATTCGCCACATAGGGTTACACTGTAGAGTCATCTGACGTTGGTCTCCAATATGGCGCCCACACTGTTGGCCACACTCTCTATATAAAGGGCACACTACCATATACTCTGCCACTCCCTTATAATACCCTGTTTGATTTGTTGAGTTCCACTCTTCCAAATGATATGTTTATATGTCTCTCTTTCTTTCGGCTTGATTTTGCTATGCAATCTATTCTGTCCTCGCGATTGTGTGTCTGAGCAAGGCTAGACAGATAGCGAACAGAAACTCCAATACACCATGTTTCGGAAAGAGGTTTGACTTTATTAATGGCTGTGAAGTGTTTTCAGCAGATAAGCAAAAGAACAAGCAAGATCATCTGCTCATTAGAGTAACGTCATATCCCCGGTACGATACACACAGACATCGTAGCTTCAGCAAGACGTCATCCATGAGACATTGAAGTGTGTAGTCTTTCTACATGATCATGGTAAAATAGAATGTCTTTCTCATCACATGAATTTATCAACAGGTAAGTAAGTTGACATGAAGAGGATTTTTTTTCTGTCTTGGTCTTGACTTGGACTCAAACCTCTTTAGTCTCAGACTTGACCTCTCAGTCTCGACTAGTCCTGGTTTTGGACTTGTCTTGGACTCGACAAAGGTGGTCTTGACTACAGCACTGACGATCCCATAACATTATTCAGATAAGATTCCAATTTTGAAGCCACCGTTATTCTTTTCTTGCATTTAAGTAAAATCAATATCCAGTTATTGTGTTAACCAGTAAGGAATAGGTAGCCGTTATTATGTGATTTGCTGTGCTTTCTTGCTCCAGTCTCAATTCCCTGGTCCACTGATTTATACAGTAAAAATACTGGTTGTTTCTTTGCTGCAATCCCATGACCCTTGCGGAAAAACCTAGCTGGGAGTGCTAAGTTAGAACCACGTAATTTTACCCAATACTGCACATTCACAGTCCCATCCAGCCAGACTTAGCACTTTATCACATTTTGACATTTTCCGTACATGAATGACCCAAGTCATAAGTTCATCAAACCAAAACCAAAAAAATTGAATTATTTCACTCTCAAAGGGGATCCATACATTTGTAACTCAGGTCACTTTCGTCTGTAACCAAAAATCATAAATTTAGACTTTGCAGCTGATAGTTTAAAGCACTTTTTGTTTGTCCAATCCTCTACATAAACTAAAGCCTTTTGAATTTTTTTTAAAATAAACTCTGTATTTCTAACTTGTTTACAAATGGTTCCATCATCTGCAAATAAAGACTGCCTCTTCCAATATTACTAAATATGTAATTTATATAATTAGACTGGACTTATGACACTTCCTTGTGGGGTACCATTTTCTATTTTGATGTTTTTTTTAACTATGTCATACCACGTGTAATATATTGTTCTGTTCAATAATAAATCTTTAATCCAGTTAAACATTCTGTATCTAACTAGATCGTACATTTTATTTATTAGTCCCTCCTTACACAAACAATCATAAGCTCTCTCAAAAACAAAAATACATTTACCACTTTGTTGATAAATGCCATCTTAATAACTTGATCTAAAACAGCTACTGACTGTATTTTTGATAATCCATTTCTGTGTTCAAAATGTTTTTATTTGGTATTCCAGCAGATCATTTGCAACTACACTTTTTTTTTGCAAACAGATAAAACTGACAACTTAACAAAAATACATAAAAAATTAAATGAAACAAAAACACACATCTCCAACCCCACCCAAAAGTGCTATCCAGTGGTAAAGGCAGGTAATGAAGGCATACAAATTAATCACTAGCTTGCAAAAAAGAAATAAAAGGGGACCACATTTTTTCAAATAACAAAATCTTGTCTTTTAGAGCATACCTAATTCTTTCTAAATGTAGTGTACCAGTCAACTCTGTCAGCCACAGTTTAAGAGTTGGAACTTCCTTTTTGTTCCAAAACAAAAGAATAAGTTTTTTAGCAGAAATTAAACCATAAGAAACTAAATGTTGTTGCACCAGTGTAAGTCTCAAAAACTCCTCAGAAACTCCAAGTATAATTAAAATAGGATCTGGTTCAAAAGTATGCCCAATGCATCTGAAAAAACCTGGAAAATCTTATTCCAGAAACTTTGTAATTTTGGACACATAACATAGCAATGAGACAGGCTGGCATCTATGATTTGACATTTGTCACATAAAGGAGACACTTCTGGAAAAATGTTGTTCAGTTTACACTTAGAATAATGAAGCCTATGAAGCACTTTAAACTGAATAAGAGATAATCTATTTCGAAAACCATTTTTGAAAGTCAGCAAAAAAGTCCTTTACTTTCTAAAAAGTAAACTAGTCTATGTGTTATCATTCTTTCCATAATTTTACAAAATACTGACGCTGTGCAGTAGCTGGATATGAGCTAGGATCAGATGCAGACTGAGCCAGCGACAGGCTGAATATCATTGTTCAACACCAGCGCTAGCTGGTTATCACACAGTTTGAGGACGCGCCCACTGACACCATCAGGTCCCGCTGCTTTCTTGGTGTTCACATGTTTGAAAGTACTCCTGACGTCTTTCATAGAAAGGGAGATAGGTGTGAGAGGTGCACCCACACATCCATTAACCTCTGCTCCAGCTGTTTTTGTTCATGGCCTCAAAGCGAGCAGAAAATGTATTTAGCTCACTTGCTGTAGACACAGCACAAGATAAGTAAGAGGGGTTTGGACTTGTTATCTGTCATAGTTGGACTTGGACCTTGCCACATCCACATCCTTCTAGGGTTGCCCTCCTGGAATTGTAGTTCCACTTTCTTCCCGTAGTCTGTTTTTACCACCTCTCCTGCTGCTGTTTTGTTGATGTTTCCAGACTGCAGTCCTAATTTGTTGCATTGTGTGTGTATTCATGCCTCCAGAATGGTTTTGGTAATCAATGGTTTGTGGTTGTGGAATGATTGAACTGTCGTTTTGGGTACAGCTTTATTGTTTTACAAATTAATCTACCATAGACTGAATGAATCCTTAGATGTCTTCAGTGACTTTGACAGTGGTGTCCTAGATTGTCCAAGCAGAGAGAAAAAAACATGGCCAGTTTATTGTTCACATTAAAGGTCCAACATGTAATATACAGTACAGGCCAAAAGTTTGGACACACCTTCTCATTCAATGTGTTCCTTTATTTTCATGACTATTTACATTGTAGATTCTCACTAAAGGCTTCAAAACTATGAATGAACACATATGGAATTATGTACTTAACAAAAAAGTGTGAAATAACTGAAAACATGTCTTATATTTTAGATTCTTCAAAGTAGCCACCCGTTGCTTTTTTTGATAACTCTGCAAACCCTTGGTGTTCTCTCATTTTTTCCCTTATTAATAAAAAAGCAAAGGGTTGCTACTTTGAAGAATCTAAAATATAAGACATGTTTTCAGTTATTTCACACTTTTTTGTTAAGTACATAATTCCACATGTGTTCATTCATAGTTTTGATGCCTTCAGTGAGAATCTACAATGTAAATAGTCATGAAAATGAAAAGGAAATGCATTTGAATGAGGTGTGTCCAAACTTTTGGCCTGTACTGTATTTACTGTAATAAATCCAAAAATGACCCCAATGCGCCATCAGATATTAATGAAACATAATAAGTTGAAATACTATCTTTTCTGACAACAATGCTAATGCCAGTATTTTCTCCTTTTGAAATTTCCGTTCCGTGACAGAATTTCTGTTTTGGCCTGTGTCAAACTGCCCAGTTTGATAGAGATATATAAAAACGTAAAACCAGTGCGCTACAGCTGCAAACAAACAAACAGGATCAACAGAGATAGATTCTACCCGACCTGAAAAAACTGCATATTTCTAACAATTGCGTGACCAGAGATGTAACAAAACCCCGCGTAAATATAGGAGATGTATTTGAAAGACGGAGACAGCTTAGAGCCCAAAAGGACGCTGAGTTCGCTAATTTCCTCCTGAACAGGTAGCTAAGCATTAGCTTCAGGCTAATTTATCACGGCTCCAAGGGAAGGGCATTTTATGTCATTTCAACATTCGTATACTCACATTGAATTATATGGCTAGAGTACCCAAGTTGGTCACTTGCAAAAACAATTGAGACACAGCCAGTAAAGTGATCCCGACTGGTCCTGGCTAACGCTGCCACGCTTACCCTGCTAACTGCTAACGCTCCCGGAGGACCAGGCAAGCGAGCCATGGCTGTTTACAACGTGTAGTCTGTTCAGCTGCCGTAGCCAACAACGGTGAGTTATTTTAAGCTAAGAGAGGTGGGCTATAAATCAAGAAGCGATTGTTACCATAATTCTAAGCCAATAAAGTGTGTTAAGTTGGGTGGAGCGGACGGCAAGGTAGTGTTATTTTTAGCGGTTATTACCGTAATTCTAAGCCGAGGAATTGTGTCTGTCTGTCGGGTGGAGAGGACAGCGAGGTTCTTGTGTTTTTAGCAGTTCCAACCGTAATTCTAAGCCCAAAAAGTGTCTGTCAGTTGGGTACAGAGCTCTGCGTAAGCATTGGCTTTTATGTCAATATAGCCAGCATCTAATGTTAGTTACTCCGCTGTGTTGTGAAGTAATATCTGGCTATGTGAGACAAGCGTCTAGCAACATTGTTGTGGATGCTGCGTTCTCAGCATGGCAACCAACGTGAATTTCGAATCTGGGGAGGAGGGGGACGGGGGAGACGACTCTCTCCAGTATTTTGAATTGTTACTGCAGTAACTATTTTAAACACTAGAATCAGAATCAGAAAGGGTTTTATTGCCAAGTACGTTTTTTAACACATACTGGAATTTTTGTTGGTGTTGTTGGTGCACATTACACATTCTCTAAATGGAATATTAAACAATATAAGTATAGGTATAAACAATATAAGTATAAGTAAATGTATACAGTATGTATTAAATAAAAAATAAAAATAGAAATAAAAAGAGCTGTCAGTATTACATATTGCACCTTTAAAGTAAAGTACAGGTAGCTCAGATTTGTATCACTGTATTGGGCTATAAAAATATAATGGACCTTTTTCACAGCAGACATTTTGACTTGTCACAGTAGGAAAAGCACAGTTGAAATTGATAATCTTAACGGTGGCTCAATTCCATTAAGTGTCCCAGTAAGCTATTTCATTGAATCAGCATGCACAATACCAGGGCCTCTCCTAAGTGGAATGCAGCCATCATTAATGGGTTTATTATTATTTATTTGACATTTATTTATTAATGAGGAATAACCCCTTGAGATGAACCATCTCGTTTTCGAGGGGGTCCTCTAGTTCAGATACAGAATTGACATTGACCTTACAGCGGCAGTCAATCAGAAAACAAAAAACAAAACACACAAAAAGGACAACAACAATAATGAACAACAACTTACTTTACAATAATAGTAAGTGCAAAAATACATAACTCATACAAACAAAACATTCACTCATACAAGACTCTCCAAAGATTGCTCACTCATCCCTCAACAATGTAAACACATAAACTATGTGAAATATGAAATATAAAATATATGAAATATAAAATATAAAAAAATATATATATATGTACCAAAAACACACATCTAGACACCAGTAAACACGTATGCACACAAAGATATAAAGAATTAATGCGCCATGCCTACAATAGGTTTCATTTAGTCATGTTTAAGGCATATCAACTCTATCAGTGGTAACCACTGTAGAGCAGTAGTGAAGTAGTGGCCACCAATAATGCCCCAGCATCTGTCCTGACCTGTACACTCAAACCAGCACATAGATCAAAAAGAGAGAAAAAAAAATATATATATATATATATATATATATATACATACATACATACATACACATATACACATATATACATATACATATACATACATAAATATAAATAATAATAAAAAAAAATTAATAACAATTGCAGGTATTCTGAAGATATTGAACTAAGGCATTTTTAAACATTGGAAAGGAAGTCAAAGAACGAATTGAAATTGGAAGGTTATTCCACTCAAAAGGTGCTTTATGTTGAAATGCATATCTTCCTATTTCTTTATTGATTCGAGGAATGAGAAAATAAATTTGGTTATTGTGTCGCAAGTTATAAAATGAACTAAATAAAATTAGATATTGTTTTAAATAAGAAGGATAGTCCATATAAATACATTTAAAAATAAATTGTAACCAATGAAAATGCCTTCTATCTGGTAGAGTCAGCCAGGACAGTTGATGGTACATTTCGCAATGGTGTGTTCTGTAGGGGCAGTGGAGAATAAATCTACACAGACTATTGTAGGCAGTGTTAAGAGACTGAAGGCAGGAGGCTGTAGTATTTTGATATACGATATCGGCATAATCCAAAATTGGCAATAAAAGTTGAGAAACAATTCTTTTTCTGACAGGAAAACTAAAACAGTTAATTGATTGGTATAAAATTCTAAGTGAGCAGTTAAGCTTATTAGTTATATTATGTACATGAGTGCTAAAAGAAAGATCAGAGTCAAGCCAAAGGCCAAGATACTTGACCTGCCTAGTAGGTTTTATGGGAGTTTGATCAAGAAATTTTATTTTTAGTGAGTTTTCAAATAAAAGATTCAGCTTTTTTTGAAAAAGCATTGCATATGATTTTGATTTATTAAGTAGAAGCTTGTTGGACAATAGCCATCGCTGGACAGAATCAAAACCATTTTGTAATGTAGTACTGATGTCATAAATATTAGGTTTGGAACAATAAATGACTGTGTCATCAGCATAAAGTTGGATATTGCATTCAGTGCAACTACGCGGAAGATCATTGATAAATATCAAAAAAAGTAAAGCCCGAGAGAGGAACCTTGAGGAATTCCTCTGTCAATGCCAGTGAAATTAGAGATGCTGCCCCCAAAGGACACACACTGACGACGATTGTGCAAATAAGAATTGAACCAAAGCAAAGAAGAAGTAGACAGACCAATAGAGTACAATTTGTCTAAGAGTAGATAATGATCAACTAAGTCAAATGCTTTAGTAAGATCTAGAAATAATGCACCTGTAGACATACGATTATCAAAACTCGAAAACACATCATTAGTACATTTTAAAAGTGCTGTAGTAGTAGAAAAATATTTTCTGAATCCAGATTGGCATTGAGATAATAGGTTATTGTCAGATAAATAATTCGATAACTGGAAAAAGATTATTTTCTCAAAAACTTTTACAACACTATTGATGATTGAGATGGGTCTGTAGTTATTAATATTTTCAGGATCGCCACCCTTGTGAAGTGGGATAACTTTGGCACATTTCCAGGCTAACAGGAATTTACAAGAGGAGAACGACAAGTTAAAAAGTGAGGCCAATGGCACTGCTAGTACCTGTGAACCAATTTTAATAAATTTATTCTCAATGCCATCTGGACCAGCACCACTGATAAAGGACATTTCACTTATGGCCCTTTGTACATCAGCTGGACTTAACCTCAGTAAATGAAAAAGAACTGCCTGACTGGGAACAATGGACCGGATCAAGTTGAAAAGTAGAAGTTTGTACATGTGGTGCTAGGGAAAAATGCAAACTAAAAGCATTAGCAATGGTAGCTGGATCATCTATACTTTCATTATTCAGGTTCAAATTAGTTGTAGCCCGCCCAGATCTCCCAAGTACATTATTAACCTGCTTCCAGAATCGTCGTGGGTTTTTAAAATCATTCATTAGACAATTTCAGAAATAATTTGATTTGGAGTTTCTCGTTTACATAGTACAAATGTTCCTTAATCGTTTGTATTCTTCCCAGTCACCAGTGTATTTTGTACGTCGAAATTTGTACCAAGCCCTATCCCTCTGTTTGAAGAGATTAATAAGGTCTCCATTTACCCATGGTAAGTAACTACCTTTAACTTTAACTGTGGTTCAAGGAGCATGCTTGTTTATAACATTCTGAAGCTCAGTATATAGAAAATTACATGCATCATCAATAAATGGAATTAAATTGAGCCTGTACCAATTAATTTGTTGCAAATCATCAATAAATTGGTCACTATTGAAGAATTTAGTTTGCCTTATCTTGATAAATTTTGAATACACCTGTGCTTTTCGTACTATGACATGTCAAGATGTCTGCCATGAAAAATGTCTTTTGCCTTGTTCTTAAGACGATCAAGGGATGTCATGACAAGAGCTTCCACAAGATGGCAATAGCAGTACAGACAATACAAATATCATTGTTTATTCATTTAACACATTTTCACTAAATGAGTGTTTATTTGTACTAGTCATGTTTTATTTTTGGTGATCAAAATGAAATTTGTGTTTTTTTCATTACTTTCAGTAAGTTCATTGTCTAAATCATTCCATACTGCATGGTAACCTTTCAAGTTTTAGTGGTCTGGTACAGTTCAGGCATAAGAAGTGGTGACAGACAGACAAGTTAAATCCCAATTGTTTGGGGCCACATATCACATTTTCCAAATTTGTAGCTTTAAATTTGTTACTCTTGATCAGTTTGAAATGAATGAACATGACCACTGCTCATAAAAGAAGGAAGCTGCGCAAGTATAATAGACTGAGGAAGGCACACATGACCACTTTATTTATTCAATTCAATTTATTTAATTTTGTTGAATGTTAAATGTATTCAGTGAGTTATGGCTTTTGTGAAAACAATTAAAATGGCGGGCTGCACACATAAATTGACATGATTACATTTTGTATAACTGGTTTCACACAGTTCTCTTTAAAGTGACTTGCTGCGTGGAAAGATTAACTCAACTCAGAAGCCAGAGTTGCTAACTTCCAAGTTAGGTCATTGACACGCTACCCAGAGGCCATTCATCTGCACTTTAACCTCAGGCCTTTGTATTTGTGCTGAATTTGTGCCTTTAGTGGAGCTATCATGTTGTAGCCCAAAATAGGGCTGTTCTTTAAAACCAGTCCGTCACTGGTCTGACCCAAGAGAAATGTTTTAGCAAATGGTTGTTATTCAAAAAGGTTCCATAGGATGGCAGTAGCAGTCCAGAGACAAACCCCCGTTCACCTCTTCATCTGTTCTCAGTCAGCAGGGACCACAATATGGATACCTCCTGATGAGAAACACTTCAGCTCTGAAATAAAGCTCCATAATGTTATTAAACAGAAGCTGCTACAGAGCCATATTACTTATAGTTTGAACAATTATCCATGCATGGGGCCAAATAGCCTCCCTGCTCCAGTACCAGGTGTACACTGGAGTTCTATCACTTAGTATTACACCCATCACATATACATTTCTATCAACTGTTCCACTTCAAGCAATGTTTGTCAGAGTGTCCAAAATAGTTTGCCATGTTCCTGGTGTAGCAAAAAAAGCCCCAATACTTACAATTCAAACAAGGATTAAGCTAAAGCCTTTGATCTAGAAGTATTCACATTCTTTAAGTTCTTATTTAAAAGGTTAGTTTGTAAAATGTCTTTAATGTGTACACTCAACACTTTCTATTTATTTAACATTATACAATCAGATTCACTTACATGTACATTTCAACATGGTGAACTTGGTGGTCAGCCGAGGCCGAGGCCCATATGGTCCAAGGCCCCTGCTGATGTCATAATTTATCCCTACCAGCTCAAAGACATTCCTGGAATAGTCTGCAGATGCTATTCTGTGTGCGTGGCCAGCCAGGATGTGTAATGTTCTTTATTCCTTGTTTTGCCCTGAAGTCAGCAGTGCAGGTAATGCTTTATCCTGCATTGTGTAGCACTCCTAACAAGCTCAAATGAATCGTAAGGGGCCTAAGAAGATGAATCATGTGTTTTGTTTTAGTCTTCGTATGTGGATAACTAACTATCCAGAGTATGTTGAGGATTTGACACAAGTCTTGATTTTATGGTACTTCGAAGCTGGTTTAAAATGTACCTGGAACAGTTGCTATAGCAACAAGTCCTAAAACTCAAACCTGCAAAAGTGTATGTAGCTGGATGATTACCCCGACAGTTGAGAGTGAATCCCATTTATGAGCTCATTGTGGAGCACAATATAGAACAAAACAACACCAATAGAACAAAAAACAGGCCGTACAATGCCCTATATGACCAATTAGAATTGAGAATTTAACAAAGCTGTGTAATAAAATAAAATAATTAAACATAGGGTATATGATGGTTTAACTGTGTAGTTGTATTGAGTAAAACTTCAATAATTGAACAGAACATTTTTTTACTTCTCAGTTTTTATAGTAAATAAAAATAATTTGACATGGTCTAAAGATTAGCACCATACAAACAGGGAGAACATTACATACATAGAGAAAGAGGGGTTTAGTGGATCGATCTTCCAGATTTCAGTCGAACAATTTTATCTTTTCCACTTTTGTTTTTAAAAGCAGTCATGGCTAGCAGGCGTTATTTCTAAAGTTTAACACAACGGCTGTCAAAATAATGCTGTGAGCATTTGGATCACAGAGAGCCTGTGGAACCTGCAGTGATGTGTGTGTGGGAACAGCTCAGTGACTGACAGAGCATCTTTCACAACCCTACGTATCCCAAAATGCATTGTCACACTGCTTAGACAGTCCCTGGAAATTCAATACATTTTGATATATTACTTGGACGAATCAAATTCATCAGCTGGCCATTTGTCATTCTCAATTGCATTGCACGAACTGGACCACGCTCTAAGAAATGGCTGTACTTTTACAGTACAGCACAGCAAAATCTTACAGAATAATACCGTATTATACCATTACAGCACAGTACTGGAGCTAATATTGCATTCTGGGTAATATTCGTGAAGCGGGAATCTTGTACAGTATCCTACAGTAAATTTCTTACTTCTGCTGCTACCTTGCTGAAATATACTGCCACTCTACTGTAAGTTACTGTAACTTCAGCCACCTGACGTCATGACACGCCTCCTCCTCGGAGATAGCAGGAACTTGAAGACTAACCGTTACATCGGTCGTGGAGAGACAAGAGACGTTTTTTCATAACCATACATCAAGGCTTAACGGGATATTGTGCAATGGTACGCTCAAGTTTACACCAGTAGCGTTTCAGTATGTGAGAAGGCGAATATAGCCAGCAAGCAGACCATTCTCCAGTAGCGCTAACACTACCTAGCAGTGAACAGAAGCTAGCAGCTAAACCAGAACCGCATAGGCTACTTGTAGTGTAGAACTAGTATAATACTCCCTTTCTTTTACTCTCTATAGAATCTCGATGTGATAAATCCTTAGTAAAAAGTCAAGTGTAGTCAGTTCGCTAACACAATTAGCTTTCTTTTATGTAGCTAACCAAAGCTAGCTTGAGAACATTCTTAATTTATTGAATTGTAATGATAGGCCATTTCAATGACATTTAACGTGTAATAGAGTCAAATAACCAAGGTTGGTAATGCCAGGCTTTATCTCGCTCTAGTTTATCATGAATTAGCCTAGTCGTCTGACTGCTGACAGATTATTAAGCCGTTAAATAAACGCATAAAGTGCTTATCACAGAGTGAATTAATTACGTACACAGTTAAACTGAAGCATTTCTCTGTCGATAGTTAGGCTACTTGCCTTCTGCTCGCGATGCATTGAAGGTTAATACATGCGGTGTTGAGGTTACAGGTCACAAGTTAACGTTCCTCCAGTGTCTGCGTGTGTGTGTATGTGTGTGTGTGTGTGTGTGTGTACTCTTTTAATTTATTTTCGTAAATGAAAAGTGCACTGAATACGATAGTGTTTATACCGATGCATAATATATTTCTCATATGTCTTTGATAGTAAAACATAATGTTTAGTGCTCATAATTAATGCGCGTAGGAAGTGCAAATCCTTACCGAGAGGCCAAATATTAAATCGCCTATTTTTTTTCAATGCGTGCAAGTGGTCCGGGGCTAACAGTGATTGAAAGGTCTCTCTCTCTCTCTCTCTCGCAATGCTGTCAGATCTGAATATGGTAATTTCCTTTTCGTCAGCAACCAATCGTGAAAGTAAAATGGGGGATTTAACTCTAAATGTGCAATCTCATTGGCTGATGCCAATTTCTGACAATGTGATTTGTTCATATTGTCACGTGACATGCTCTGACATTTCCGTGGGAGTTCAAAATGTCAAAAGAAGTGCGTCGAAAATCATCTCAGAGAAGACGAAAACAGTTGTCATTAGCAAGAAGATACGGGATTACAAACTAAGACAGGAGATGATGAAATGCCATCACATAGTGCGTCAATGTGTAAACTGTCGTTCGGACAGCGGAGGTAATCAGAGCACTGCACATCAGTGACTGATAATTCATGTAGCGCGTTTGAATGAACTGATCGGTGGTTTAATTTGTCCTATTTGTGCAGGGACAGGGCTTAAAATTAGCATTGATCCACGGAATCATGGGTTCTGTAGCAGTTTACTACTAGAGTGCAGTCTCTGCAAAGAAGATGTGTACAGGCAAAGTCTAAACATCTACGCGTCTTCAAGACGTATTCAGGAAAGATGTAGTGTTTGATGTCAACGTGTGAATGGTTCTGTTAGCGCATGAGTTAGGCTTGGGATATGCAGCTCTAAAAAAAAAAATCAGCAAAGTGTTGGGGATTCCTGGCCTTCATGTTAAATCATATCAGAGACACCAAAGGAGAGTAACAGGTATTCTCTCTCTCTCTCTCTCTCTCTCTCTCTCTCTCTCTCTTTCTTTCTCTCTCGCTCTCTCTCCTGATCCCAATACAACACACTTTATTACAAAACAATTACACAACATGTTACCATTTTTGTAAGATAATTATATAATTATATATAATTACTATACAATACTAAACAGATCTGTAATTTGTGGTTGTGAGTCCCTCAGGCTGTGACAGGCAGATACATATTTAGCTGCCAGTGGAGCTGCTGTCACCTCTCCTAGGAGAACTTCCAGCTTCTTTTCTGGTGTTAACTTTGGTAAGTTTTCGGAGGAACTGCATCTCTGTCTGACCCAGTTGGTGGTCACTGAGCCTGATCCGTCTCTTCTTCGTATCTGTGATAGTGTGCGGATACTTAAATAACAATTTAGTCTACTTTGTTTGCTTTCTCCAATGTTCTAAATATTGATCCTTTGGATGATTCATAATTAGTTTTGTTCTGTTTTGTTGTTTTGAACCCGTGCTGATGGAAGCCTGGTTATTTAGCTTCACCATCAGCTGACTGAGGGGACCCTTAAGTGGGGAAAAGCTAAGCTTGAGGCAGCAGCAAGTATGGCCATCTCCACCTTCAATGAAGGTGCCTCTGCCATGCTTGCTGTTATGGAGAAGTTGTGGCTTCAGAGCACAGTTGTGATGGTCAATTCAATAAGAGAAACTGATATGCTCAGGATCTCAAAAGCTGAGGCCATCACAACGGCCAGTGGAAAATATAGGAGCAAGAGTCTAAGCACAGCTAAAATAAATATGGTGCTGGAATGGACAATTAGACTTTAGAAAGCTGTGACATCTACTGTTGGTCTTGTTCTGTGTCCATACAACTGTCAAGCGTGGTTTTTGTCGGCAACTTTGTGCATGATACGCCAAGGTTAATTCATTGAGTTACTGCAGTTGTAGGCCTTATATGCCTGCCATGTTATTAAATAATCAATTTTCATGACTTTCTATTCTATATTATTATTATTATTATTATTATTATTATTATTATTATTAAGGCCCTGAGCATTTATTCTAGTTTTGAGCTATTTTTTCCAATAGAAATGTATTAAATTCCCCTATTTAAATCTTTAAATTATGTTTTCTCAAAATGAGTTTTTTGTCATTCTCCAGTATAAACATCTCAGGCTATGTAGCACCTATGTACACCAAACTTGCCAGTTAATACAGTTAATTAGTACAATCTGCGTGCATATAGGGTGACGCAAAAGTGTGTGAAATTCAATGTAGTATGCACGCCAGGCAGCTAGGTGGCACTGCCACACAACACCACCAAATCCGCGCGCGTGCGTAGAACCAAAGAATTTCTAATAAGGGAAGAAGTTCCACTCTCTCATTACTTCTGGCTTCTGAACTGGTTGCAGTTCCACCAGAGTTCCATATAGGGGGCGCTCACAGGCCATTGCAGAATGAATGGGACTCTATGGAGCTATACCCCTTTTCTCAGGATATAGTTTTTTGTCTAGTAATTTGAATGTTGCATTCGAAAGGGGAGGCTAAGAAAATACATACTGCTGAGTGTTAAATTTTTTTAAATGTCAATGACGTCATACACATATACGGCCAGAGATACTGCTTTACGGCAAGCTCTGAGTCGCTTCCTTTTTTCTCTTGAGGCATCAACAACACAGCTGACAGGTAAGGCTCTCCCTGTCAATACACGTGCTAGAAAGAAGTTTGCTAATGTTTTAAAGACCACGCCGAAATATTCACTCTGACATTCTGGTTCTGCTTCGGATGCCGTCAAGCGTGACCTCCGATCGTAATCAGTCCTTCACTGACCAATCAGCATTCATTAGCAGAATGCTAGCGTGTTATAGTGCGTTATGGGCAACAACGACTCAACCTGTAATAAATCGAAAGGACACAAGTACTCCTTCATTCAACTTTCGACCTATAATCCATGTTGAACTTGCAAAAACTACAATCAAATATGAGATTTCTCAACGACAATCCGTCGTTCAACCCCAGCATGTTGTAACGTCATGCCAGGTTGCAGGTTGCACATTTCATTGTACAGATTTTTCAAGTCTATATGCACACTTGAGATGGCATATTGCAGATGGTAGAATTATGAATTGTCCCTACATAGGTTGTACCAAATACTTCAGAATTAGGTCAAGTTTTTCCTCTCATTTGAGTAGGTACCATAAATTAGTTCACCGTGGAACAGGAAGTCACAGTACACCTGCTAGCCAACAAGAGGAGCTCTTGCATGTTGTCTGATGAAGTGGTCAATGAGGTTCTTGTAGATGCGCTAGATGTTGAAGAGGATGTAACTAATGACGAATAATGAATGAAATTCAGATGTACATAAAAGAAAATGTTAACGGAGAGACCTCAGCACCCATGATATGGGATGCGGCAAAAGCCGTTTTACTGGGTAAGATCATAGCTGTGTCCTCGCTCAAAAAAAAGCTACAGCAAAGAAAACTGCTTGGATTACAAAACCAGCTAAAGCGATTGGAAGGCTCTCATGCACAGAATCAGGACGCAGGGACACTGCAACAAATAAAAAAAAAACTAGAAATGAAATGAATCTAATGTATTCTCAAGAAGTTGAGAAAAAAATGCTATTTACTAGACAAAGATATTATGAAAATGGCTCTAAATTTACAAAATTATTGTCTAGGAAACTGAAAAAGCAATATGCAAACAGTACAATATATACAATTTGGGACCCTGTAAAAAACATTATTGTAAGCAAACAAGAACGGATTCAAGAGACTTTTGAGTCATTCTATAAACGACTTTATTCCAGGACAGTAGAAGTCCGAGAATATCAAATTGATTCATTTTTGGAAACCCTAAATTTACCAGCCATGACCGAGGAACAGAACAAAGCTCTAAGCAAAGAAATAACACCAGAAGAATTAACTGAGGCAATAAATAGACTAAAAACTAACAAATCACCAGGAAGTGATGGTTTTACAACCGAATGGTACAAGGCATTTAAAGTGGAGCTTCTGCCCATACTGCTGAATACATGTTATTGAGCACTGAAAAAAGCAGAGACCCCACCCTTCTGGAAAGAGGCGATCATCACTCTTATACATAAAGAGGGGAAAGACAAGACTGAATGCGGGTCATACAGGCCGATTTCGATACTTAATGTTGATTACCTTATATGTACACATCTATAATGGCCAAAAGAATGGAAAAATTACTCCCCACCTGGTCATCCATAATGACCAGACGGGGTTTATACATATGCGGCAAACGCAAGACAACACAAGATGCACTCTGCACATTATGGACCACATTAAACAACATAAGATGAGGTCAGCTGACAGTACCTTTTTAAAGTATTATTCAAATTTGGCTTCAGTGAGATAATAATAAATACCATAAAAGCTATCTATGAAAACCCCACGGCGAGAATCAAAATAAACGGTCACTTATCCGAACCACTTATGTTAGAAAGGGGAGTGAGACAAGGCTGTGCTTGGTCCCCGCTTCTCTTTGCGATGTTTTTAGAACCACTGGCCCAGCATATTCGACAGAATGACAAAACTGAGGGAATACAAATTAACAAGGTAGAACATAAAATAGCTAGTTAGGCGGACGGCGTCCTCCTGTACCTTAGAAGCCCTCAGGTGTCTCTGCCGGAAGTCACAATGTTCTTAAAAAACTTCGGTTCTATATCAGGATATAAACTGAACGTCAATAAAACTGAAACTCTTACATATAATTTTAGTCCATGTGAAAATTTAAAGGAATCGTACCCTCTGAGATGGAAGACCGAATCTTTCAAATACTTTTTTTGGGGGTTTCCCAATGTACCTCAGTGATGTGAACACAACTGAATGATGCCAAACTGCTACAGACATTTCTATTTATTCTTTCATTTTATGTATTTACTTTTTGCTTCTATACCCCTCTGGATGTAAAAAGATAAATTGTATGTTTTTACATATATATATATATATATATATATATATATATATATATATATATATATATATATATATATACACACACACACACACACACACACACACATATAAATACATACATACATACACACACACACATATACATATTACTAAAAGGGAAAGGACATTGGACATCTGGAACAAGAGACTATTGATACAAAACCTTTGGTTCTGTACAATTCTAATGTTATCAGCTGTACTTGTCAATTGATGTGAAATTTCCTAATAAAAAAATAATAATAAGAAAAAGACGGTGGAAAATTACAGGGAAACTGTTTTGCAACTCAGAGATGGGTAATCTATAGTCAACAGAATAAAATTTGATTCTGTCTTCAATAGCCTGAAACACTTCCATGTCTGTAATCCTGGTCTCCATCCTTGTTTGGGGCATTATTTGTTTGAGGGGGTTGCTCCTTATATATGCTTCCTCTTGGTAATATTATTAGGAAACACTCAATTAACTTTCACTGTAATGCGGATGACACCCAATTATACTTTTCAATCAAACCAGATGAAACTAGTCAGCTAGCTAAACTTCAAGCGTGCATTAAAGATATAAAATCCTGGATCACCTATAATTTTCTGATGTTAAACTCTAACAAAACTGAAGTTATGGTGCTGGGCCCTAAACACCTCCGAACCTCATTATCTAAAGACATAGCTACTCTGGATGGTATTGCCCTGGCCTCCAGCACTACTGTCAGAAATCTAGGGGTTATTTTTGATCAGAATATATCCTTTAACGCCCATCTAAAACAAACCTCAAGAACAGCCTTTTTTCATCTTTGTAACATTGCCAAAATTAGGAATATCCTGTCTCAAAACAATTCTGAAAAACTAATCCATGCATTTGTTACTCCCAGGCTGGACTATTGTAATTCCCTACTGTCAGGTTGCTCAAATAAGTCCCTTAAGACTCTCCAGGTGATCCAGAATGCTGCAGCGCGTGTTCTCACAAGAACTAAGAAAAGAGATCATATTTCTCCTGTATTAGCTTCTCTGCATTGGCTTCCTGTAAAATACAGGATTGAATTTAAAATCCTTCTCCTGACCTACAAAGCTCTAAATGGTCAAGCACCCTCATATCTAGAAGAGCTCCTAATACCTTATTGTCCCACTAGAGCACTGCGCTCCCAGAATGCAGAGTTACTTCTGGTACCTAGAGTCTCTAAAAGTAGAATGGGAGCAAGAGCCTTCAGTTATCAGGCTCCTCTATGGAACCAGCTCCCAATCTTGGTTCGAGGGGCAGAAACTGTCACCTCATTCAAGAATGAACTTAAAACTCTCCTATTTGATAAAGCTTATAGTTAGGGAGTGAGGAGTTGCAGTGTCCACCTAACTGGCCCACCTGCTTCTCTTCATAATTGTTAGATTAATAATATATAACAGAGGGAGGCAGGCCAGCACAGCCCGATGCGGCAGGGGAGAGTTCAAAGCCCCAACAGGCTACCTCTCCTTATGACCTGTCTCTCTTAGTTACGCTGTTATAGTTTTAGACTGCTGGGGGACTCCCCGGAGTCCTTATGTTTTTTCACCCAGCGTATTTCCTTGGAGAACGTTGGCACCAAGATCCTGGTTGCAGCTGTCGCCGTGGTCCTGCTGCACTCCCTGCTGAGCTCAGCGGTGCCCTGCTGCTTCCTGCTACGTCCATCCATGCTCTGCTGGGCCACGCTACATCCTGTAACGCCCTGCAGTGTCCTGATATGACAGGTTGCTATGACATTTGAAGTCACTGTTCCATTATTAATTTGACTATTATCACCACTGTTCATCATATCCCCAACCGGCCCGTCAGACACCGCCTACCAAGAGCCTGGGTCTGTCCGAGGTTTTTCCTCGCCACTGTCGCACTGCTTGCTCTTGAGGGAATTACTGTAATTGTTGGGGCTTTGTAAATTATAGAGTGTGGTCTAGACCTACTCTATCTGTAAAGTGTCTCGAGATAACTCTTGTTATGATTTGATACTATAAATAAAATTGAATTGAATTGTGTCATATGACTTGGCAGTTTACATTTGACATCTAGTGAAAGTTTCACATATGTCCAATTAAATAGGTGTGATTCAAACAACAGGCCATGTGAGGTGAAAGAAGGTGGAGAGAAACTTGGGGGCCATGCAGCACAGAACTGGTGCTTTTTACGCTTGCTTCCTGTTTACATTGGAGATCGTATTAAGAATCCAGTAGACAGCAAAGTGTGGCAATTGTGCTTAAAATTGAGAGAAATTGTTGAGCTGGTGTAGCAGCGAAAATCAGCCACGGACAGATTGCTTACCTAAAGGTTCTTATTGAAGAATACATTCACTTCAGGCACAGCTTGTTCCCTGAACATTCGCTAAAACCCAAACATCATTATTTATTGCACTAACCGGACGTTATTCTCCATTTTGGTCCTCTCATTCGATTGTGGACCCTACACTTTGAAAGCAAACACTGCCATTTTAAACGCTGTGCAAGGAGGCTGCAATATTTCAAAAATGTGTGCAGCTCATTGGCAGAACGACATCAGTTGTTGCAAGCATACTTAAGCACAGGGCAACTGTTTTCTCCAGATATTCAAGTGGTAGGTCCAGCAACCAATTTTGAGGAGAAGCTCTACAGTCCCTTGATTCAGCAGGCATTTCACAGGACGTTGGTCTTCAAAAAAGACACAACAGAGGTGACTGCAGTAGTGTACAAGAACACAAACTACTGTAAGGGACTGGTTGTGGCTGTTGCACATGATGATAATGGAATTCTGTTATGGAAAATGGTGTTGATTTTGCTTCATCAGAGCAGAGTGCATTTGATATTGGAAAAATGTGAGTCTGTTTTGCTCATTGATGTGAAATGTGATGGGTTCATTGCCTGACTGTGCAGGGGGAATACATGTGTGTGGACATAGACAGTGTAGCTGATTACTATCCATTACCAATCTATCAGGTGATGTTTCAGTGGTTGGGCTACATCACTCTATTTTTATCTAATTTTGCAAATGTCAGGATGCCAGAAACCATTGATGATGCTGTGACCTCAGTGCTTCCAAGGATAGACAGGGAGCGGTTGCAACATTTACCGTATTTTCTGCACTATAAGGCGCACCGGATTATAAGGCACACCTTCAATGAACGGCCTATTTTAGAACTTTTTTCACATATAGGGCGCACCGTATTATAAGGCGCATAGAATAGAAGATACTGCAGTCAAACGTTTGACTGGGGTTGCGTTATACATCCACTAGATGGAGCTGTGCTAAAGGGAATGTCAACAAAACAGTCAGATAAAGTCAAACTTTATTAAGCGTTCTGACAGCTCCGTTCACTCCCATGGTAACGTTGTTAATGTTAATGAATGTCATGCCCATATTGCATATCAATTGAATTGTCTGCTCATTGGCTAAAAAGATAGACGGGTCTTATAGCATTTAAATCTAAGTGGTCCGAAAAAATGTCCATTGTCTCACCGTGGTCCCTGACATGTTGTCATCGGCTTGTCCGCTTCCATTGGCCATATCAGAGGCAAACCTGAACGATTGGCTAATATGAGCTACCAATCGAAAGCTTAGAAGCTAGGGAATCCGAAGACGCCCACTTCGATCATGTAGCAAGCTGGGCAGAGAAGCTAGCGGTGACAACAAGTGCGGGTATGGAAAACTGTTTCGCGTTTTTCCGTTGTCATTCGTCCAGAAACTTCAACATTGTGAGGCAAACAGATCGTTTTGGAATATAAAGCTTGGATATTACATTTCCTTGGACTCTTGTGGATTTATGAAAATCAAGTTTTGGGCAAAATACCACTTTGTTGCTGAAAGGACAACGAAAACAGGTATGGATGCACTCTCGACACCTGCGCATATTACGGCCGAATTGTTTTATTTTCTGTTACTTTGTAACAGTTGTAACTGCTATAAATCATCTTATGCTTTGTATGTGGGCTTAAATTAATCATTAGAGGCTAAGCTTTCAATTGGTGTGTCGCATGGCTGTATATTTTGAAGATTTAATGCTTTAAAGTTATAAAAACGCGAATGAGTGGAAGTTTAATCGAGGTTACAGCGACGCAGTGTCCCGTCAACGTGACAGTGATCCTTGAGAGGTTGATCCATATATAAGGCGCTCCGGATTATAAGGCGCACTGTCGCTTTTTGAGAAAATTAAAGGCTTTTAAGTGCGCCTTATAGTGCGGAAAATACAGTAGTTGAGAGTTTACTGATCGTTGTTGGCATAGAGGACGTTGAGGATCTTCGTTACATTAAGGTGATTTTCATACTCAGTTCATTAGCATCTCTCCGCCGTATTTTGTTTTATACAGGGTTGGAGTCTGACCGGAGGATACCATGATGACCTTAAGTTTACCGCAGTAGCCTAAGCCTACAGCCCACTAGGACTACTTACCCACAACAACTTCATGCATAGGCTACATCTGCTAGAGTAAGGATGAGGAAATATTTAAGTGAACTTTACCGGCTATGGGGGAACTATGCACCTTCTGCGGAGCTTCTGTGTCAACGTGACATTCTCCTATGCCCAAAGTCCACTGAGAATCTCGTTGCAACAAAATCTACATGGCTTGCAAGAATGGCAAAAATAATCCTCTGTCTATTCCTCCACCTGTCAGCTGGACCCTCCTCCAACAAGCCTGGTTAAGAGCTGCCTGCCATCTATTGCTCCGATGATTATATCAATACTCAACACCTCTTTTCTCTCTGGCACTGTACCACCATCCTTTAAAACTGCTATTGTCCGACCAACGCTGAATTGGATTCTGACAACTTCAACAACTACAGGCCTATTTCCAATTTGCCTTTTCTCTCCAAAGTTCTTGAGAAAATAGTGGCAACTCAACTCCAGGATCACCTGAAGGACAATGATCTCTTCTGGATTTCGTCCTATGCACAATACTGAAAGATTAAGATCACTAATGACCTCCTCTGTGCAGATGATGGACTTATTTCCATTCTGATACTCCTTGATCTCAGTGCAGCCTTTGATACCATCTCTCACCATCTTCTCCTGATTAAAATACTGAAAATATAGAGAATAACTTGCCTCTGGACTTCTTCCAGGGTGCATGCAGCATCTTCCTGGTACTCAATGTTAAGTAGATACTACACCGCAAAAACTGCTGCGAAGGCAGCGACAAAACCACCATCACCGAGGTAGATGGCAACTTGTCCTTCAATGGACACTATCCATCTGCCTGATGCCATCAGTGAGCGTCCTGAAAAAGACAAGACAAGTCATTGAGATATTTTTACCTCCATTTTGACCAGGTGATGCTCCAGGCTATTTTGCTTCCTCTGGTGCTGTAAATTAGTAAAATGTGAAGGAGAATATTGATCTATTGTAATATTTACAAAATATCATACCCTCCATTGAAATCCATTGACCTGTAATATTAGTCAACTGGAGCCTATTGTCCTTTAGTAATTGACTGATATTTGTCAGGAATGCTACCTGAGCTGACTGACTACCCATAACATTAGCACTAGATTATAATACTGAGAAGTGTGTTTTTATCAGTATAAAAGACACTTGTTGTGAAGGGGTGCCTGCAGCATTTTTGTGATATTTTGTGTTGAATTTGGGGAAATCAATTGTTGTTTTAGTTGTGTTGCGCTATTGAAATTGTCCTGGTTTGTTGGTTTTATCAAAAAAACATCCAAAAGTGTGTACATTTTGCTTAAAAAACAACATTTCCAGAGGGGTGCCAATACAATGATGACTGGATGAATGTAAATGATGGACTTGATCTGTTCCATGGATAAAAATGCTCACACCACAGTTCTCTCTGTGTGTGAATGAAGAGGAAAAACATAAATTTACCAAGCATAATGAGTCTGGGAGTGTTTGGAATTGACTCTTGCGCCTCAATGTCTGCCGTGGTTGCCGAGACCTGTATAAAAAAACAAAAGTAAGATGCAAAGAATTAGCAGAGATAGAGCCAGACATCTTAGAAAATAGATGAGCACAGTTCATTTACAAAATATTGAGGGGCGTGCAGAGCTAGCAGGTCATGAGGAGACATTAGCTGTTTAAATGTTTTGTATTACATGTTTACAAAAAGGCCTACTCTTCTCCTATGGTCGACACTTGAGGAGGGGGACTGGAGTTTATGAGTTCACGTTGCTTTCAGTATGTAATTTTCATGAGCTCATCAACTCCGCTCATGTCCACCCGTCTAGGACCTTCACTTGTGTACAGAGTAATCAGCATTTGCCGTTTCACTTCAAGAGAATCCAGGGTTTCTCCTGTGTACACACCCATAACTGTCCAGTTGATTAAAGGTGTTCCTCTGGGGGGGGTGCTGTCAGAGTTTGGTCTCTTGGGTTTGCTGATCTTAGAAAGAGTATAGTTCCGGTTGACATGCTCAACTCTGGTTTTTATCTGGTTCAGTAGGGACGTGTACCCACCAGGGGCGTAGGCAGAAATTGTATTTTCAGCGGGCCAGTGAAAAAGTGAGTGGGCCTATAGTTTGAAAAAAAATGACTTAAATAATAATTAAACCTTAGAGAGTAGAAAAGAGAATAGCTAAATTGCGGAAGACACACAGATTTATATAACATTGTCACCTGGAGACTACAGTCCAATACAACACCTGGCCAGGTGCATTGAACAAATCAACGAATGGATGTGCCAGAATTTCCTAAAATTAAATGAAGATAAAACAGAGGTGATCATTTTTGGACCAAAAAATGAAAGATTAAAAGTCAATGCTCATCTTCAATCAACAATGTTAAAAACAACAGACAAAACAAGAAATCTTGGCATAATTATGGACTCTGACCTGAATTTTAACAGCCACATTAGGTCAGTAACAAAATCTGCCTATTATCATCTTAAAAATATAGCAAGGGTAAAAGGACTTATGTGCCAACAGGATTTAGAAAAACTTATCCATGCTTTTATTTTCAGTAGACTTGACTACTGCAACGGTGTTTTTACAGGTATTCATAAAAAGTCTATTAAACAGCTGCAGCTGATTCAGTCCTTACCAACACCAAAAAAATAGATCACATCACTCCAGTTCAGAAGTCCTTACACTGGCTTCCTGTGCATCTAGATTTCAAAATACTCATGTTAGTTTATAAGTCACTAAACGGATTAGGACCAATTTACCTTTTGAATCTGCTACTACACTATGAGCCTTGAGATCCTTGAGATCATCAGGGACGGGTCTGCTCGCCATACCCAGAGTCGGAACAAAAAAGGGGGAAGCTGCGTTCAGCTTCTATGGTCCGTACATCTGGAACAAACTACCGCTAAACTGTAGGTCGGTACCTAATCTCAGCTCTTTTAAATCAAGGTTGAAGACCTTTCTTTTTAACACTGCCTTTTCTTAATTCATTTTTGTATTTCAATTTTCAATAAAAAAATTTTATTCATTCATTTTTTATAACTGTTTCTTCATCTGTTACCAATTTGTATGATATTTTTAACTGTGTCTTTATGTCTTGTGTAAAGCACTTTGAATCGCATTGCTGCTGAATTGTGCTATACAAATAAAATTGCCTTGCCTTGCCTTGCCTAAATTGCAAAAGCAGTTAAACCGTTATTTTGCAATATTCCAACCCGGTCTCACGGCAGTTCGTGTAAATGTCCACGTTATTCTTAATCTATTGATACGTGTTCACGGAGACGTTTTTCTCGTTTTTTACGTGTAAATGTCACGTTATTTTCTCGGGGAAAGGAGGCTGTGAGGCGGCCAAAAAGGTCGCTCCATAAGCCGGGAGGTGCCCGCGAGGCGGCCCGCTGGGGACCCGCTGGATGAGGCTGCCGGGAGGCGCCCGCGAGGCGACCCGCTGGGAGGCCCGCTGGGGACGCGCCACAATAACGGGATGGTGGAGGTTGGGTTTAGGAAAAAAACTTACGGGGAAAGGGTGCCTTAAACGCCGGGGGACGCGCCACAGTAACACGCGGGACAAAACGCCACACGCAGGGACGCCATCCCCGGGACGCCATCCCCGGGAAACAAAGTGCCACACGCGGGACGCGATCCCCGCTCGCTCGGGTGAAAGTCCTGTGTTGTTTGACCCATCCACCACCCCGACCAACCTCCCTACGCGGATTTTCGGCTTTTTATATTACTCCCTACCATTTTCGTGCTGTGGCCACAAAATATGCTTCCCATTTAAATACATTACTTCACATTTTCGTATTGTCTGACACGTAAAAACCGACAAAAACGTCTCCGTGAACACGTATCAATGGATTCAAATAACGTCACATTTACACAAATTGCCATGAGACCGGGCTGAATATTCGGCAAAGGCAATAACAAAACACTGTCTAAACATCATGGTCAACCAACAGAGCTCAATAAAGGCTGGACAAACCAGCATAGACAATAACCTGTCTATTTTATTCAGGCTAGTCAGCAGTGCAAAGACAATTCACCCGAAAATAAAAGTAGGCTAAAAGTAAAAGAAATTGAAATAATGAAAACTCTCTGCAGAGCACGGTTTGAAATAAATAACAACACTCCCTAATTTCTGTTAAATCAACCATATACAATGCAATCAGCCTGGTGGAAATTAAGCTTTTGTGCCAAAAAAATAGCAACTCATTTAAACTAAACAATGTAGCCTATAAGGCATACAGCTATACACAACACAGCACTTAGTTAAATCACTTCACGGACAAAAAGACAAAAATGAGTTAAACAACATGCCTACCTTTGTTGTTTTCATTCTACAAAACAAGACTCAAGTGCCTGGGTTTAGTGTTGAAAACAGAAATGATCTCATCATAGTCCAAAAAGTCACAGAGTTCTTTTTCAAAGGACAAAAGGCACAGGTTGTTGAGGCGGGTAGTACTCATAGCTGCTCTGAGGACCGTTTTTATCCTACCTGCAGTGGAGAACAGTCTCTCAACACTACAAGAAGTCATGGGTGATGATGACTTGAAGTAGTTTGTTGAGGTTTGGAAATATGTCAGGACACAAATGTCCAATACTTCCATAAGGGATGGAAATTCCAGGCCATTGGCTACTTTCCGACGCTGTTGCTCAATGAATACTGTTAGTTCAGCATCCTCAACCAATATATGAAAGTGATCACACGGGGCCCGCAAAGAATCCTTCTCAGCAAAAGTCTTATGGTGCTTTTCCATTACATGGTACCTACTCACCTCGCCTCTACTCGCCTTTTTTGGTTTTCCATTACGAAAAAAAGTACCTGGTACCTGCTAACAGGTACTTTTTTTAGTACCTCCTCAGTCGAGGTTCCAAGCGAGCTGAGGCGAGCCGAGAAGGTGAAGGTGACGTGAAACCCTGCAGGCTGCTGATTGGTCGGAAAGAAGCGTCACTGATCACTGTATTGCTAGCGAGAGACAGCATTTTTAAATAGTTTAGCCAGCAGTGTTTCAGAGATACTAAAATCTGCAATGGAAAACGGACGCACGTCGAGGCGAGTAGAGTCGAGTAGAGTCGAGGCGAGTCGAGCAGGTACCATGTAATGGAAAAACGCCATTAGACTGTGGGAGAAAAGTTGCTGCTGCCCTCATTATTCCATACTGATCCTCTTGGAAACGATTGTCCAGCTCTGTAAGCTGTCTGTCAAGGATGTCGTTCCATATGTGTCTTAGGTCATCATCATTTCTCACACTTGTTGCTTTCCCCAAACTAGTTGTGACCACTGATCCTGCAAGCCTTGCAGGGAGCTTTCTCACTCTGGTCCCAGCTGTGATGTCCCAGCTCGTGATTTCATTTTTCTGCATCAACTCTTCTGTTAGCTTCATTACTTGCTCAAAATCACACCCTGAATTGTCTCTAAACCGAGCAAAGTTCTATTTTAGTCCCTCAATTAGGTCGATGCACTCAGAGACTGACAATGTTGGGCTTTGTAAACCACGTGTGGCAAAATCGCTCGTCTGAAATAATTTTCCAAATGTGACGAGTAAAAATAAGAACTTTTTTTTTGTATTTGTTGCAGCAGTGACTGCGCCTCAACCTTCGATTGGCCGCTGCTTTCAGCATACTCAGCAAGCACTTCTTATCACGTCAAGTAACGTCAGTACTTTGCTCACTGCTCCGGATTTAGAGCTCCAGCGCGTGTCTGTGGATCGCTCAAGTTCCAAGCATGGGCGTCCTGGATGAAGCTCCATTTGCGCTGCCACAAACTTTGCGTGTCTGCTGCTGCCTGTCATGAAACTGTGAATATTGTTCAGTGTAAAAATGTGCTGACGTGACCAGACACCTTTGATGCTGCACAGAGTACAAGATTCAGTCGGTGAGAATTGCAATGGACATACATCGCTTGAGGAAACGTTTTTTTCAAAATCACATGCACACCTCCCTTGTTTCCTTACATAACAGAGGCTCCGTCGAAACTGAAGCCAACGCACAGAGATGGGTCAAGTTGCAGTGGTATCTTTTCTGAAATACCACTTGCGCTCATGTCACTTGTGTCCATGAACCCGATTGCTCGTTCTTTTATTTTCCCTGCGTGAACAGATCTCACACAAACAGCCACCAGTTCACGCTTTGACTCATCCTTATATTCATCTGCCATAAGAGCATAATAGGTGCCCGGTGTTTCACAGACTTTTGCTTTGATTTTATGCAACAGCAAGGAGGCTGCGGACTCCAGCAGCTCATTTTGTATATCTGGGCTCAAAGTTCCGTTTCTGGGCAGCTGCTCTAGATGATTTTGGATCTGTGGATCAAATTTGCACATGAACTTGAACAGTTCTATAAAGTTTCCTTTATTGAGAGCATCTTCATTTTCCCTGTGTCCACGTAGGGGGATGTCCTGCTTGGCACAAAACAGCACAATGTCTAAAACGACTTTTAGATGGTCCCGATTCCTTTCAATAAATGAATAGTCCATGGCATCACGGTTCATTTGATTTAACACATTTCGACGGCCTCCAGTTTGGTTGTCCCTGTAGCCTTGGGTGGGGCTTGCTCACCTGGTGTTTTTCACATGCCTGTCGTAGGTGCTTCCAGTCCACAAACCACTCTCGCAAATGGGCTGTCCGCGTCCTTGATTACACTGTACTCCAACCAAGAAAACTGTCCATACCACTGTGATGAGAATCTCCTTGATTTTCCATTCTTGACAGTGCAGGGAAATACCTTCAAATTGGGTTGTGAAGGTGGTTCATCAATTGCAGTTAAATCGGCGGGTAAACCCGCGTCAGGCTGACCGGGAGAGAGCACCGGCACTGCCGCCAGGGAGCAAGCAGCGGCCGCCACCAGCGCCTGACTAGCCTTCTTGTGGGCTAATGAGTCCGAAGAACTGGGCTGGGTGGACTTGGTAGATGGAGATGGAGGCGTGTCTTCTTCCTCAACTCTTGCTTTTTTAAAATAACACATTAAAGAAACTTGTTTAGCCATTATTGTGGTGATGTTAATCATTGGCTAAAAAAGCACCTAGCAAAGTTAGCTGGCTAAAGGCCGCCGGAGCCCGCCACCAGAGAGTCTTCCTGTCGGAACCCCTAGCAACCATAGCAACCAATTACGTTCCAGAGGGAGGATTTCTACAATTTACTTCAACAGTTCAATTTTATTAGGAAAACAAATTAAACACACACACAACAACAACAATAAATCAGGTTTATATTAATATAGTTTCTTAAATACATTTGAATAATAAAAATAAAGTGAGTAATGTGGGCGGGCCAGTGCCGCCCTGGCCCATTACTGGCTACGCGCCTGGTACCCACATCCCAAGACATCTCCCTCATCAGGCACATCCCCGCCTGATTTGGGGTACTGTGCAACAACAGCCCTGGCTATCTCAGCGCACTAAGCTCTGGTCGGGTTCATGCAATGCAATCTGACTGCGTCGACGATAACCCTGATCATCTGAAGTCGGTCAGAGTGGGCCGCCCTTTGTTCTCTCACCATGGCATCTCTGAGTCCTACCGGCATTTTCTCCAAAGGGACTTGAAAGTCAAGGACCCATTGGGAAGAAAAGACAGTGGAGGGAGGAGAAGATGGTGCAGGCAATGCGGGGGGTGTAGTAGTTGGCAATATTGCAGAACTAGGATGTGGCTGCGTGGTAGAATCTTGGGAGTAATAAACAATTAGAAAAAGTTAAAAAAAAAAAGTTAGGATATTTTATTTTATGTTGTGTTTGTGTGTGTTGTTGGGAGGCAGGGAGGGAGGGGTCGGCGTCTGGCTGTCTGCGTATGTTTGTATGGTGTTTCTGGGGTAGAGGGGGGTATGTGTATGGTGGGTACGGGTGCAATGGTGTGTGTTGAGTGTGTGAATGTTGGGTGTTGGTATTGGACTTTGTGTGGACTGTATGTAATGGGGTTAGTGTGGAGTGTTGTGGAGTGTGCTGTGTGTGTGTGTGTGTGTGTGTGTGTGTGTGTGTGTGTGTGTGTGTGTGTGTGTGTGTGTGTGTGTGTGTGTGTGTGTGATGGGTCTGTGAATGCTGTGGGGATGAGGGGATTGTATGTGTGTAGGGTGTAGAGAGTACAGTGATGTGTGCATGTCGGTGTCACCTTTGTGTGTGTGTGCTGCATTTGAGTGTGATGTGGAGCATATATGTTGGGTGTCTCTGTTGAATGATGTGTGTGTGGAGAGAGAGAGACGTGTGGCGAGTGAATGTGCCTGTGTAAGGGCAGGTTGCATGTGTATGCATGCGCATAATGTCATGACATGAGTCTGAAACTAAAGTAATGGTCTGATTTGAACATGTAACATAGCATAATACAGTATAACACAACATTGCACAAGGAAATGCACCTTCAACTCAATTGAATTATTTTACATACCTTTTCTTTGAAAGGGATCTAGAAGTTTCTGGTATTGACAGGGTGTCAGGATGCCCTTCACATCATCAATAAAATAATAATAATAAATAATAATAGTTACAGTTGCTAAGCCAAGATTGGCCTGTGGTGGTTCTCGGGCGTGGCTTAGCGGGGGGTCAATTGTCTCAGGCTCATTCAAGATGAACTGCGCCTCGCCTGTAAAGTAGTCGAGAGCAGTCCGCTCTCAAGTCGGACAGTTTCCAGCTGATTCCAGCCGCCTTCAGGCTGAACAGGAAGTGACACAAACACTGTGGTCCGATTCCGATTTAATAAAATGTTATCAGACCCATATATCAGCTCCTACACAGTCTCCAGTTGTTTTTATTATGACAGAGTAGCTGTCAGAATGCTCTACATGCGATCTATTGCTGATTTTAATTACCAACAGACTGTAGATGATCCGTAATCTGAACAGATTTAGTCTCTTTGACTTCTAAACGTAACTATCAGCCTCACAACAGGTGTTCTGTACAGAATAAGCCTTTAAATCAGACAAATAGCAGTTAAAATCCCTCCGATTCAAAATCAATACAAAAGTTTATATAAAACGTCATCATGTTGAGTCGATTCTGAACCAATCAGCTGTTCGATCAGCTGAGAGGCCGGCATTTCCCAGCATGCCCTGGGTCCGCCTGCGTCCGCCTGGCTCTTGCAGTTGGTGAAAAGCAACTGCGCTACCTGCGTCTCAGAACTGCGGCCGCCTTGGTCTCGTGAGATTATTGTTGCCCATGTGTGCATGACGTCAGAGCAAGTCGGGATCAAGTCGGACAAGAATCTAACCGGCATGCATTGGGCGGCGATCGCCGGTGATCGATTCTGCGCAGATCTGGCTCATCTCGAACGAGCCTGTTAAATTGCAGTCCCGCCACTAAGGGCCGGTCACTGTTTTCTCGCTCATTATTGCAACAATTTCAATGATTTTGTGGACATCAGTCTATTTGACACAAATGCATGGGGAAATGGGGTCCAGGTTGAAATAAACTGAAATTACCCGACAAGACATCAATGAGTGACGTCACAGATGTTCATCTGTGTTTTTTGCTCCCAACAGTGCCTTCCAGGCAGCGCTGCCTGGAAGGCAATAATAATAATTATAATAATAATAATAATAATAATAATAATAATAATAATAATAATAATAATAATAATTTGTATTTTACTAATAATAATAATTTGTATTTTACTCGTGTTTGCTAATTCTTGACCGTTGATGGGAACGATTTATTCATGTTTTAGTTTTTTTACAGCGTTTGTTGTCCATTCAAAAATGTGAAAAAGCAGACACTCCAAGTCCCATAATACCTTGCGTGGCAGATGAGACTCGCAGGGCTGGGAGTGGTGGATTGCTGTAACGTGACACTACATCCGGCTTTGTGAGCAGCTGCTTTTTCTCACCCGGGGCTACATAAACAACGGCCGAGGCTCGACCGGTAAAAGTAGCCCGAAAGCCCGAACACAATCTGCTAGACGCGCTGTAACCATAGACAGGCTGTAACCCCGCTAAACAGACATCACGGTACGTTCACGGGCTGCACGAGCGTTAATGTTGCTTTCATCAACTTTAACCTGATGATATACGTTTGATTGGAGCAGAATGTGTGTGTCATAACGCCGTCTATGTGGTGAGCAAAGGTTAAATCTGATAACGTTAAGTTAAAACCGACGAATGTCAAACATTAAACTAACTTCACCCCGGTACTGGGAGCGTGCAGGGACGTACTGGGAGCGTGCAGGGACATAGCCTAAGAGCTGTTAAACTCACTCGCTCAGTAGGACTTCTGTCTTGGTAAGTTAGAAGCTCATTTCGATTAAACAAACGCATTATTAAGTGAGTCCTGAAAAAAAGTCGTTGTCTTTAGTGTATCGCTCAGTGTTGATAACTTTAACTGGTAAAGATAGCCTATTGGTGGCTTTCTTTTAAAAGAAAGTTTCTTAAACAGGTTAATCTATTAGAACATAGGCTAACGTTAAACACGCAAGTTTTTACCTAATGAGCAGTGTTTTTTTTTTAGCCCATTACCCCTAACGTTATTCACAGAAACTTTCACATCATTCACATTAATGCATTTTTAAAGCATGTTGTAGGGGACAGGATTGCTTTTAGGTTTTAATGTCATGGTCATTTTAGCTGAGATATTGTACTGATATTTTAGTTGTTTGTAATCCTTAAAAGTGAATGTATTATAACTTTGTGAGTCTTAATTAACATGCAAGGTATTTCTAGAAAACCATGCAAATGGTTAAAGGTCCCATGGCATGAAAATGTCACTTTATGAGGTGACATTTACTCTCTAGTGGCTGTAATTCTGCACCAAGGCTGAATTTCTGGAAAGAGACTTCAGATACAGTATTAGGGGACCACTAAGGTCTATATAAAAGCATCCAAAGAGCACCATGTCATAGGACCTAATGAGTTTTAAAGTTGATGTTTTTTTTATAGCTTATTTCAAATATTCAATTATTTCTATTTGACAATAAATATTTATGACTACATTGTAATAAATTTTTTTAGTAAGTTGTGAGGCTGTGTAGGTGTTTTCTTTTTCTTTTTTTTGATTTTTTTATCAGATTTCATGTAATGAATATAAACGGATAGCTGCATATGAATACACAATCTGTAGGCCACGTGGAAGATTTTGGTATCAATCAAGTTTGAGTGAACTTTGGTTGCAAGCAGGTAAACGGTCTGTGTGGGGAGCAAAAGATGGGGATCGCATTGGTCGAAGTGTAATCTGGGAAACCATAGAGATTAGGTGAAATGTAGTCTGGACCATAGACTTTATAGATGGACAACTTCCTTCTGTCTCCTTTTCCTCCCATTGTACAAAGTGAAGCCAAAATCTCCTGGATCTTGTCATTTTGGAGCCAGAGTCTGCGCAGTAGTTAGTGATGAGGCGTTGAAGCCGCGGTAACAAAGTCCCACCCATTCACCTGTCAAGGTGGGCTGGCTTTAAGGTGGACCAGCTATTCTCATTTTAGTGACATGCTGCTTCCTCCAAAATTTGCCTTAGTAATCTGTCGCTCGCTGTAACTGACAACCACTACGTGGTATGCAAATAATTGTGAGATGATGTCACTAATCTGCAAATGAGCATATGACATCATGTGCACCTAAGCGCTCTTAAAACCCAGGGAAAACCCTGGGCTTCACTTTTACGGTCTTCGCATCAACCCCTGGTCTGGACCTAAAACACCTATAAAAAGTATTGACTCAAAATGATGTAACCAATGACCGCATGCACCAAATGCTTGCTCTTGGGGCGTGGGCGTTGGGTCTCTGTAAATGATAAAAGTGTGGTCTAGACTTACTCTATCTGCAAAGTGTCCTGAGATAAGTCCTGTTATGATTTGACACTATAAATAAAATTGAATTGAAATATTGGTGCTAAGTCGTCGTCCGATAGCTGACTACATAAAGCTGCGCTGACACTACGTCTGCTCTGAAGGATCTGGCTTGCAGACTATCCGTTCACTATCCGCCAGCTCCCTGGCTGTCTGGAAGTTTCAGCAGTTCCACTGCCTGATTTTCCCACATGGCTGCTGCTGTCATAATGTCCGATATATAAACTTTAATGAGCTTGTTTTTATTTTATTGAAGTCGTGTTTTACATGCTGTGCTAAAACCGTAGTCTGTGTCTTCCAAGTGGAATTTTCACTGGACCGACTGGGGGTTCCTTGCTTATGTTCCGTGTGAGCATTTATCGTGGCCGATAAATTGATTTGTACAATGTGAGTACATTCAAAGCGTGCAGAATGACCGGTAACCCAATGTGCAAGATAAGGCACAGTGTCTGCACAGCTTTTAGTAACAAACCCATAGCCATCAACTAGGGGTGGGAATCACCAGAGGCCTCACAATACTTCTGTCACGATACGATATCATTGCGATTTTAAACATATTGCAATTTATTACCCATTTCCCAACTTCAAATTTTTCCCAATTTCCAATTATGTCCACAAATGGAAATTTTGTCAATATCTGTTTTATCTAAAAAGAAAACTTTCTCAGTTTGTTCATCTCACTTCATTTTTATTGCTGCAAATTTTCAAGCAGACAAACTGACCAATACTTATATAATTAAAGATAGATACGTGGCGGCTGTGTATCGATAAACTATTGCCACAGAATGTTTTATTTTGTTTTCACCCCTACCGTCAACTAATTTTACTTTGAGTGTTACTAAATTCTGATTATAGCACAGAAATATGTGACGACATGTTTTTCCAACAGAGCTGCCCACCTCAGACCAGAAGAGAAACCGCCCAGACAAATCTTCCATGTGAAATAATGTATTCATATAGGACCCGATCATTCACAGTAGGAAGCTTCATGTTTATGTGGAGGCAGCCCACCTCGAAACAAAAAGCTTGGACAAATTGAAGATTGATCGATAACTAATATAGTCAAACAAATATTGCAGTATTGAAACTTATTACTTGAGTTCACTGTGTATTTTTCTTTGTGTCCTCTTTTCTTTTCTGTCCTTCCTTCCTAGATCCATCATGAATTTCTTCCTGGAAACGATCAAAGTCCTCCTGCTGTCCATCTGGTACAATGTGGAATCTTTCATCCACATCTTCGTGCCCACGAAGAAGAAGAACATTGCTGGTGAGGTGGTGCTGATCACGGGGTCAGGTAGCGGGATCGGCCGCCTCATGGCTCAGGAGTTTGCGACTCGTGGCACTGTGCTGGTGTTGTGGGATATTAACCAGGACGGGATGAAGGAAACTGCTAGACTGGCTAAGCAGAGCGGAGCCAGCAGAGTCCACTACTATCTGTGTGACTGCAGCGACAAGAACGAGGTTTACAGAGTGGCTGACCAGGTAAGGTTCCTCGAAAATCTGAACAACAGGGCACCCATGACACTATTTACAACTCTCTTTTCTCCAAGTACCATGCACAGCTTGCTGTACTTGGCTAGCCTCCGTAGTTTATTGCAACCCGTTGCTGTTGAGGTATGCCAGCTGCCAAAAAGTCATTTTGACCATCATTTGGTATAGGTTAGAATAACATTGTCCTTGTGTCAAGTCTGATAAATCTACTCATTATTTAGTATTTATTCAAAAATACATTTTTGGTAAAACCGCTCTGCACTGGCTGTGCCGTTGTTTTCCTATGGGGAGACAACTAGGAGGAAGCGCCACCCTCCATTGACAGTATGTTAATCTGGGCGTTGCCTGGAAAAGGCAAAGCACTACCCAGCCCTTGAAGGGTCAACAGTTGTGCCATGGTACTGCCTTCAGAATCATTATTAGATTACATTTAATGCTAAAATCCTACAAATATTCTGACTTTATGCTGCATGCTGGGAGAGTCCGTACATATATACATACATTTGTGGATTTGTGTGTGTGTGTGTGTGTGTGTGTGTGTGTGTGTGTGTGTGTGTGTGTGTGTGTGTGTGTGTGTGTGTGTGTGTGTGTGTGTGTGTGTGTGTGTGTGTGTGTGTGTGTGTGTGTGTGTGTGTGTGTGTGTGTGTGTCCTTCCTTGAGGCAAGGGGGGGTGGGGGAGACGACCACAACATTATATAATTATGCAATCAATATATTCCATTTAAAAAAAAAATGCTCCGCTGAGATCTGCTCTACAAGCGTAAAATAGGACAGTCTTCTGTATATATTTTTTACGCGAGTTGTGTGCGGCCCTTTTACACAGAAATGGATCATAAAGTGTCATTATTTCTTTTAAATTAAACTACCAAAATGACTGTGAATGAGCGTATTGGAAGTTTCATTTTGAGAGTTTCTGTTTTTATTTCTTGTGTCCCTCACTTCCCTCTGTGCCGGCTCCAAAAACTGAAGAAACAACAACCATCCTAGAGCAAAAGCTCTCCGTCTCGCCTGTGGCTCACACAATCCTACACAGTGTGTGCGCTGCAGTAGCCAAAGTCGCTCAACAACTTTTTGGGGGAGAGTCACTGCCCCCTGGAAAAAAAAAAACACTGAAAGGTCTTTTATGAAAATTAAATCATTCATCTTCAAACACAGGAATATTAAACAGTGCAGTGTGGTGATTTAATAACAAGGGTTCCCACAAGTACAAATTTAGTTTTTTAGAAATGGGGAAAAGTTTTGCCTTCTAACAGACCGACACAACGGGCTCAAGAAGTCTTTCATACATCAGTCTATCCTGTTGCTAAACCAAAATCAGTGGGCTGCCAGTTAAGAACTAAAAGAACTTTGGGGTTTTTCATTTGCTGATGTTCAGTAGAGGTGTTGAAATTAATCAAATAATTGATGCATCGTGATGCGGACATGGACGATGCTGCATCGATGCAGTGGCATTACAACGGCCACTTGGTATGCCATGGGGTCAAGGGCAATGCTAACTTTAGATCAGGCTACTGGTTGCTATGTTAATGTAAAGGGAGGAAACCAAGCAGTGGATCAAACCATTGTGAGTCAAGGGAGGGGGGACTCAAAATGTCTATCCTTTTAAAATGCATTTTTTTTGCCCCGTTTGTGTTTGTATTGTTTTACTACTTACACAATTATTTGAAGTATATATCATATACAGTGCTGCTCATGAGTATAGGAACCCCTGCTAAAGTTGACTAAAAAGAGGAATAAAAAAATTATAATTATTATAATTATAATTTTTGGAAATTCAATTAAAACCTTAATGCCTTAATTGAAAAAATTAGGAAAAATACAACCTTTGAGAATTTTCTTTGTGAATGAATAATGTATCATAAATAATAAATGTTCTTCCTTAAAATACAGGGGGCATAAGTATAGACACCCCTATGTTAAATTCCCATAGAGGCAGGCAGATGTTTATTTTTAAAGGCCAGTTATTTCAAGGATTCAGGATGCTATGCATGATGTGGGGCTATTTTAATTCCAAAGGCCAAGGGAACTTAACCAGGATGCATAGTATCCTGGATCCATGAAATAACTGGCCTTTTAAAAATAAACATCTGCCTGCCTCTATGGGAATGAACGTACACTTACTATTAACAAGCTGAGCAATCGCCGTTTTGCATTCAGTTAATTTAAATGGGTCCGGGCTAAGCCCCCAACCTCCTCAAGTCCTAGAAACGCCCCTGGTTAGCTCACACAGCCCGACTAAAACATGTGGTTTAGCTGTGACTCAGGTCACTGTGATTTCAGCCTGCCTGGGTTTCCTGATGCTGTGATCCATCTGCCTGGAGATGCCACAGATGTTAATCCTGCTGAAAGGGTAGAAGTCATTAGCCTCTCGCTGGGTTGGTGAAGACCAGAAGGGATTTTAGGGTTTGATGCCATGGAGGCACATTCTACTGCCTTTCAACTTTTAAAGGGGCTTGCACTTGGTGACAAAGCAGCAGACTGGATTGGTCCAAACTAGGATGAGCACATAATTGGTCTGCTTGATATAGAAAGGAATTTATAGCTTGTGTTACAAAACCAGCTAATTCCTGGAATGGTGGTGCTTGATAAGAAAAAAATTGCCTATTTGGGAGCTCTGTCTGCCTTTGGGGATATCTTTTACTAAATGGGATTGCATCATACATGACAGACTTTCCTTTGCTCCATGCAGGTAAAGCGAGAGGTGGGTGACGTCAGCATTCTGGTCAACAATGCTGGGATCGTGACCGGAAAGAAGTTCATGGATGCCCCTGATTCCCTGATTGAGAAGACGGTGGAGGTCAACATTATGGCTCACTTCTGGGTCAGTCACACACAGCAGCCACACAGCTAAGCTTTGGATCCATGTCATTTCTTAGGGAGACTTTTTCTTCTTTGAACATACAGATTTAGGGGCAGGTCAGTCAATATTGTAGAGTTATTTTCTCCAGTTGTCTCCCCATTTAGCATCTCTTTATTATCTCTTCAAAGATAAAGTTCTATCCTTAGGTGTAGAGATGCATCGATCGATCAATCTGTGATCTGCCAGCTGATTGGCCGATCAGTCTCATATATCTGACACAGTGGCAGCTGCGGCACACCGTACAGCCACACACACATCATCTCCTGTGTGGAAGTTCTTCAGCGCCAGTGAAGACATAAAGCTCACAATTTGTAACACCTGCAGGTCCAAAACAAGCCGTGGAGGAGCAACCTTAAAAACGTGGACCAACTAACTGAATCAGACCCATATGACAATGACACGGAGCGTGTTGTTTGCTCGCCTGTCAATGGCGTCTTATAACCTTTTGACCCCTCTAGTTGCTCTCACTTCCGTTAAAACATGGGAAAGACCAGATGATTCGTTAGAGAGTAATTGTTGCAAAATTATACTCTAGTAATACAGATTTGTTTCTGCCACACAGTATCATTTTTTCATTAGCTCATGCTACTTTGCAGCACAGTAATACAGCAGAGACCTTATTTATTGATATATTTCAATATCGGTTGATCCAGCTGAACCGCACTGGGTTTACCCACAATTAAATTTGCCACCTAATGTTAGCTGTACAAGTAGTCGATTAATCTAATATGTAGTTAGCCAGTTGGGGCACACCTGCCCGTTTGCCTGGTTAACAATGAAGACGACAACTCCCATGATCCCACGCAACTTCACGACCTCATCAAAAGTCAGTGTATACATCCAAGGTTTAATTTAAGGGACCTCCTAGTGGCAGAAAATTACATATTGGACATTTAAAGGAAAAAATACAAAATGTTTGTGTATGCAGGGCAGATTTTTTTTTTTTTTCAAAGTTTATTTGACCTTTTTCCTTTTTTTTGGGGTCAAAATAATCAAGATATTGAATCAACTTGCAGTGTATTTAAATTACATACTTTGAAAGTGGTTGTCAATGAAATCCCTGTTTAGGTTTCTATATTTAGTTTGATGGTTTGTGTGTTTTCTGACTCTTTCTGCTCAGACCTACAAGGCCTTCCTTCCTGCCATGATTGCCAACAATCACGGCCATCTTGTCAGCATTGCTAGTTCTGCTGGACTCATAGGAGTCAATGGATTGGCAGGTGTGTGTGTGTTTTCTCCTCATCATATGCATGTCACTAATGTTAGAGCATCTTTCAAATTTAAAATTCTGGTGAAAATTGGTAGTCTCATGATCGGACTGCCACCTCCTTCCTTCATTTAGTGTGACATCTTTAAAAACTTAACGTCTTTCATGCCATTCAAAGATATACGTATGTCTATACATTTTTATTTGTAAGTCAAGTTAAAACACCTGTACAGCGGCTTTCATGCTTGTTACCATGTTGTGACCATTGGATTGAGCTAGCCATGTCCACATTCTTGGTGGCAAGGGGGTACAAGGGTTAGCACTGTGGCTTGTGCTTGTAAATCCTGTCACCTGGTCAGTGTGTTGTTGATGAACACACTGTTGGAGTTAGGGATGTGCTTAGTAGAGCTGTAATCAGGACTTAAAAGTGAGGCCCGACAAGTACGTTTTGATTGACAGTTTTTTAAAAGCCTATACCTGTTTACAGCCCGACATTAACGGAAAGTCACATCTTTTGCATTTCACATAACCCACTGGCTCATTATTCTCATTATGCACATGGTCAAAAGTTTTCCACCCTTCAGACTTTGCTTTCTTTGCCGGTTCAACCAAAACGTAATTGCCAGAGGCCACCCTCTTCAAAGATCTTCAGCTCTAGTGTTTAGTGCATTCTTTCTGTCAGGGCCGATCACAGCATCTGTTAAATAACGGGTAAAGCTCATGGTGGTCTTTAAATCAGTAGAAGTGTTTTCTGCCTCTGCCTCAATGAAATATTCACACAGACGCAAACAACCAATTAACAAAACACAACTATTAAGCCCTGCTGTTAGTGTTCAAAACTGCATTTAAAGATAGCTTTTCAATCATGCTGGGTTTAGGGGAGAATGCTGATTCTCTTCTCCAGATATTTTACATAATAGTTCTATGGTAGGATACCATAGAACAGGGATCTGCAACCTAAGGCACCCTAACCAATGGCGCAGTAGCAATAAGTGTGCAAGATCATTTTTGGGAAATGTTCCAATCCCCATGCCAAATGACCTCGTTCACAGCCATTGACAGAATCACAGCCTGTTATTTACGGTAGTTTGATTGACTTTTTTCCCCCCATCTGCCTTGTGCGAAGACCCGCCATATTCTGCCTCTGATTGGCTTGTTGCCTTCACAGAATGCAGTGCGAAGGAAAAAACTAACACTGCCTGAGCGGGCACGGTAGATGATGTACGCAAACAAATGCTGTATAACCATTAGGGTTGGGTGTTTTTCACATTTTTAATTCTGAAATTCCATGCGATAGCCTACATTTATTCTGTACTTTCCCTCTGTAATAAAAAAAATAATAATTCTGTTGTAAAAATAATCCCAAACCTATTTATTATATTTACTTGGAACATTTTGTTATTTATTTAGAACATTTTACACACCAACCAAAATAAATCAAGACATTTTACAAAAATGTACAGTATTATGAATAAAAATAGATAACAAACAAACAAAATAAAACAAACAAACAAATGCATACATCACATGAAATACACATAAAGTGAACTATACTGTATGTAAACACATAAAATCAAATTTAGTCAGAGGTTTTGGGGGGGAACTCAATTTTTTTCAAAAGTTTTAATACTTTTGTTGTTTAGCAATCTGAGTGACTTGAGTAAATAATTCACTTCTATGAGAAAAGGTAAAACATTTAGTTTAGTTTATAATGTTGACACTCCCCTTTAATTACCTGTACAGTAAAAGGAGCAGCTTTACCCTTTATGGCGTATTTCCAGCTCTAGGCCAGTTGTGAATAGGCATCCTAAAATATAATGGTTATAACATTTTAATAAAATAAATTACACTACATTTATAATTACAGCAGTGCTAAGCAAAAGGGAGTAAGACATACAAAAATGTGGCACACAATTGGAGCAAGCACAGATGATGGCAAAGGCGTCAAACAGTTCATGCAGTAAAAACAATACAGAGGAGACAAAGGAAAAGAGAATGGTCACAGAGGCCACATTGAAAGCACATAAAAGACATAATAACATGAAGGCAGGCAGCGGAGGTGGAGCAGCAGCAACAATGAATGTTCAATTTTATTTATAGTATGAAATCAAAATAAGAGTTATCCCAAGACACTTTACAGATAGAGTAGGTCCCCAAGAGCAAGCATTTAGTGTGACCGTGGCAAGGAAAAACTCCCTTTTTAGGACGAAACCTCTGACAGACCCAGGCTCTTGGTAGACTATGGGACCTATTTTAACGATCTGAAACTCAAGTATAAAACGCAAGTATCTTTGTGGGCGGATCTCGGGCGCTGTTACTATTATACCGGCGGGATAAATGAGTCTTGCGCCCGACGCAAATCTAAAATGGGTTGGTCTGAAGTAGCTAGGTGTGGTTTGGGCGTAACATGAAAATAACCAATCAGAGCGTCATCTCACATTCCCTTTAAGAGCAGGCGCGCTTGTTCCATGGCAGATTGCTATTATGAAGGCGGATTTGCCTGGTGCACACCAGCGGGAGCTGTCTGGGATGCAGCAAAGTAATAAATGCCCGTCTTGACCGGGTGGCGATGTCGCTGCGGCCTCTCGGGCGCATCTCCTCAAGTCTGGAGAGGATTGCTGCAGCCATGGAGCGTGGGCCTCCAAACGCACCACCTGCTCCTGTTGTGCCCCTTCCTCCTCCCCCCACTCCATCTCCGTCCACCCGCTCCATCAGGAGCGCATCGCTCATTACTCCCGGACCAGATTCCGCCGGAGTGTCCAATCCCACCGTAGTTCAACACCACGTCTCCTTAAGTCCTCTGATATTTCCTCATTTATGTCATCAACACATCCATGATTCATGGAAATGTTGTGTAAAACACAACAAGCCACAAAGAATGCTGGGACTTTTTGAGGACTGTACTGTAAAGTTCCTCCTGATCTATCCAAACACCTGAAGCGCATTTTCAGTAATATTTTCCTTTGTAATTATTTATGGTTTGCAAAAATGGGAACTGCTGCGTCCGTTTAGATGAGAGAAGTGTATGCGCGTTGTGCCCACGCTACATTATGGCCAAGCATGCGCCCCTAAAATAGCATCTGAATAACGCGCTACTGACTTTAGACTAGCGCTACTGACTTTAGACTAGCACCACTGACTTTAGACCAGGTTTTTCCTGGTCAGTGGCGGAATTGTTTTCTGAAACTGCAAAATAGCACCAATAACGTTTGTGCTGGAACACGCCTCCTCTTTTCGCTGAACCGCCCCCGGGAGCGCAAATACATTCCCTATTTTACCGACGTGCGTCTGTGGAGGGAAAAGTCCGCCGTGCGTCGGTTGCAAAATAGGAATGATACATGCGTCGGTGTACAAAGGCAATTGCGCTGAGTGCAAGATAGGGCCCTGTGTCTGACAGTGCAGGTTGGGGGTGTGATGAACAGTGGCAATAACATTCACAATAAAGATAACGAACAGTGACTAGAAGTAGTAATCGTAGTAGTTCATGGCATAGCGGGGCACTGCAAGGCGTTACAGGATGTAGCATGGCACAGCAGAGCATAGTAGAGCATAGCAGGACGCAGCAGGACACTACAGGGAACTGCAGAGCGTAGCAGGATGTAGCAGGGAGTGCAGCAAGAGCAAGGCGACAGCTGCAACCATGATTTTGGTGCCACCCTAATCAAAGGAAACATGCTGTGCGAAAAAAAAAAACATAAGGACTCTGGGGAAAAAGCTCCCCAGAGCTAGGTTAGTAACAAGCATTTCTGGGACATGGATGCACACAGTTGGAAAGAGAGGAGAGAGAAGCTCAGTGTGTCAAAGGAAGTCGTGGGGTGTGGCCTACATCATGTGATTCCGCTTCATTCAAGGAACACCCACCTGGATTAAAGGTTTTTAAATTTGCGAAGTGAAATGTGGAAGTTATAGATCAAATGCATCTACATTGAGTATAGCGCCACCCAGGGGTACAGATGTGTAGTATTTGGTATGTGTATGACGATTATCCATCTACCCTGCAAATTGGCAGTTGCTCACAATCGTGTAAAGAGGGGAATCCAAACGTGGTACCAATAGGTCACACCCACTTTGACCATTCAGTACACCATTGTAGGCGTGGCCTCATGAGTATTTCGTTAAAATTAGATGAGCCGTTCATGAGAAACTTTTCGTATTTGTAGCGCTATAGGCCAATCTTCGCCAAATTTGTTGCCGAGCTTCAGAGGGTCATGTCGAAGAAGAATCTAAAGTTTTGCGTTGATAGCATTTATTTTGGGCGACATATGCAAAAGTTTTTGTTTTCATAGCTAGCTACACAAATTTGTTCATATGTAATTTTTGAATGGAGCAAAATTCTTATGAAAACTTTTCGTAAGTCTGGAGATGCCATGTGCCAAGTTTTGTGCAGATCAACCTAGGAGGAGTTCGATAAAGTAGATGTCGCATTTATTGCGATTTATAAAGGTTTATAAATGTGTGATGTCTTGTATGGGAGTTATAGGCCAAAACTTTTTTTTTTTGGTACAGCGTGTGTCAATTTTTGTGCCTGAGGTTCCTGCTGAGTTCTGGACCAGTCCTGAAAATGGCGCCGCCTGACCATGCATGGTTTAGGCTGTAGCCACACTTTCTCCACTCCAGAAATGCTTTACAGTCATTTTTTCAGGTATTAGTACTGTACTCTACAGTCATCAGAGAGTAATTTTCTGCTGCCTTTCTTTAGAACTATTTTAATACAGAGGGTAGCAAATTATCATGCAATGGTGGCATGGAATTCATTAGCGAGTTTTGGGATTTTAGAAAGTGAGAAAATATGTTTTCATAAAAGTTAAAATTGTATTTATTTAAAGAAGAAAATGGTGTAGAATATTATAAATTACATATATTTTTTTATGATCTTGAAGATTTGAAATGGACTTTGGCAATTAACTTTGAGCTATCTATCATTTTTTGTCACCTAGAAGATACATTTGCAGGTACTTTCTTTCTGTTGATGAGCTATTGAAGATATAAATGATTGTGAGCAGATGTATGGATTAAACCGGTTTTGGGCTTGTGTTGTGTGATGTGTGTGATGTATTGTTTACTTTTGTTATGAGTATGAATGTTATTTATGTAAGTTTATGTTTTATTGTACCTTCGTAGTATGTTTTTGCTGTTCATTTTCCCCCTAACCCTTTTAATTTAATTTCACAAAATGTTGACACAGTGGCAACACGCAGTGACAAACAAGGCATAATTGGGCAACAGTGTGTCAGTGACCCTGACAACCCTTACCCACTCACAGACCAACTCAAATCAGGTCAGAACCAGATGGAGACAGACAGCACAGAGACACACGCACACACTCATTCAAATAGACATACGGACCAAAAAAATAAATAAAAGTAATGTAATGGCAGCTGCATTAGAGCAGTAGAGTAGTAAAAAAAACATAGGCCTCTTCTGACTCTTGAGATATGTTGAATGAGTTAACAAATTCCAGGACAGAATTACATGTATCTAGGTACTTCTTGGTAGAGCCTCAGAGTGAGAATCTAAACTTTTAAAGCTTTAAATTGTAAAGCACCTCCTTAAGCCAGCGGTCATGTGTTAGGGGTCTGGTGAATCTCCAGTTGAGCAGGATCTGCCTCCGGGCTAACAAGGTTATAAAAGCCAGGGCCCGATTGTGCTACAGAGAGGTTAGTGTCAGGGGGAATGCCAAAAATGACTGACAATAGATTGGGAGGAATGGTCTGGTCATAACTCTGCTTGTGTCGAAAACACTCGTCCGAAAGGCTTCTAGCTTAGGGCAAGACCAGAACATGTGACTGTCGTTGGCAGGGGATTGAAACTGTTCCGAAACTCTTACAATCACAGGGAGAGAACTGGCTGGATTTGATTTGTACAGAAGTAGGTTATCCACAGACAGTGAGACTTTGAGTTGTGTCGGACCATCCAATACCTTTGAAAACTTCCTCTGAACGGCCAAACGGCCAGGGGTTCTTTTTTAAGAATTAGGGAGATAGTTGCCTGGTATGCGACGCTGCAGAAACTCTTCGACATACACATCTTTTAGGACTTCCGCGTGGAGAGCGGGGAAAGTTTTGTAATCTTCTGCAGTAAAGCTGGCCTGGCAACTTAACGATTGATTGATTGAGGAGAGTTTGTTTGTCAAAGGAAGTCATTAGGCCTAAGTGACACACCCCAAGCTTCCATCCTTAACAAACAGCCATGTATATCGGCTCTTCCACTCTCTCCACTGCTGGCTGTTCCAATTTAATGGGAGAGAGGAGCAAGAGGGGTTAGGATCGTGACTGGCCTCTGACGATCTGTTACCATCCCCATCTTCAGCCAGAGAGGACATTATTTCTTCAGCTTCTTTTTGCGTTGTCACCCCGGCGGGAGGTGTGCTAACAGGGCTTGCAGCAGGTGAATCGGTCGTGCTATTAACGTCATCGCTACACATTTTCTTAGTAAAACCAAAATGAACTAAACTGCCTTGTTTTCTTTTTGCCATGGCTATATGATGCTTACTGCACAATATTTTAGATTCTTTAAAGTAGCCACCCTTTGCTTTTTTATTAATAAGGGACAAAATTCCACTAATTAACCCTGACAAAGCACACCTGTGAAGGTAAAACCATTTCAGGTGACTACCTCATGAAGCTCATTGAGAGAACACCAAGGGTTTGCATAGTTACCAAAAAAAGCAAAGGGTGGCTACTTTGAATAATCTAAAATATAAGACATGTTTTAAGTTATTTCACACTTTTTTGTTAAGTACATAATTCCATATGTGTTCATTCATAGTTTTGAGGCCTTCAGTAAGAATCTACAATGTAAATAGTCATGAAAATAAAGAAACACATTGAATGAGAAGGTGTGTCCAAACTTTTGGCCTGTACTGTATGCCAAATCTCAAAACAGTGACGCCATTCTTCTCTGTAGAACGGTTTAGAACGGTAACAGACTATCTCTGACCTGGAGGGATCTATCTTTCCCACTATATACTCTCTATTCTCGCTTGGATACCCATATAAGGCGTAATGTGTGACGGACCTGCCTTCCCATTGGTTGAAAACATAAACAAAGGCATCATCGGAGATTCCCTTGTCGGTAGCACGGAGTTGGCAGCAGAAATGCCCGAAAACGTGATGAATTATGGACATCAAGTGGATAAATCTTGGATGTAACAGTTTGGATTTAATGCTCAACAACCCCAAAAAAATGCACAAGTTCCAGGCTGGATAGAAAATCACCTGTAAAGGCTAGGAAGACACCAAAGACACACCCGTGACAGCTAATTCGTTAGCTTTTAGCTGCAGCAATCAGTAAGTCTCTACGTTTAACTCTTATTAAATTATCTAAATATGAATCCGAGGTGCCGTTTGGGATCGTGGACGATCCATTTGGGTCGGACTTGCGTTTATTTTTGACAGTTTTAACTGCTTGAGGTAATTTAGCCTACTACTAATGTTTAGCGTCATCTCAGCCTCGAAAGCAAACAAACATACTGTGCTGTTCTTTCTCTACTAATGCAGCATCTATTCAACAAATTAATAACTTTATGATATGACAAAATGTACTGTATACATACCTTTTTGCTGTCGATGCTTTAAACGCGCATCTGATGTCAGCCTTCTCCGCACAGCATGTGCTCTCCGTGCAGCGCGCAGTAACACGTGTCGAAAATAAACAACACGAGGCATCAGTGATAGTTTTTATTTCGCCTCTAGAGGCCGCTATTGTAATGCATGATGCCAGCAGACGCTTCTCAGCTCTCGCGTACTGTGTAATGAATGATAGCGCGCGCTTCTCAGCCGCTCCAGTAACGGACGCAACCAGAAAAAACTATCGGTATGGATTTTTGCCGATAATGATAGTTCCACCGATCAACTATCGGTGCCGATTAATTGGCAAAACCGATGAATCGGTCGACCTCTAGAAGCCTGTAGAGTGTACCTCTTTCCACAACCTGCGAGTCATTCAGCTCAAAAAATAGTGATTTGGGAGTGCAGGAATTGCTAACAGTGATCCTCTACTAGTAATGAAGAGTTCAACCTCCACTGTTTAGAGTTAAGGTTAGTTTGCTTGCAGAAGTAGAGATCATTAGAGATCACAGAAAAATTAGGTTTAGATTAACCGTGGGAAATGTATGTCTCCATGGCTCTGTAAGCCCAAGTTGTTTGGCAAAAGCATGTAGGGTCCTGGCTGATTTAGTTGAAGTAGACGCTTTACCCAATGATCTGTCCAGTACAGGGTCATGGGTAGGGATGTAACGATTACCGAGGTAACGGTAAACCACGGTTAAAATGTTAACAATTACCGTTTTCATTTAAAATATCCCTATTATCACGGTGGATTACCACGGTGTGGAAACCGCGTGTTCCCAGCTTCATCCAGGTCTCCTGAAGTCGCCGCGTGGGTGCACTGCGTAGCCTACAGTGCGTTTCGTGAAGTTGGAATCATTGGTATTCATCAGCCTTGTAAAAAAGGCCATAGTAACACTTGCTCCCTCTCCTGAGATGATTGGCCAATAAGTGATGGAGCCATTGCTTTGATCTCCTGCCAATCACTCAGACAGGAGAAGGGGACAGATACAGCCGCTGTAAACAGACTTTTTTTCTTTTTCTATAATTCCTTTCCCGTTTTCGGACTTGTTGAAGTGATGTGTGTAGCCCAGAACGTAAGTTAAAACTATTCTGTAGCTTGCTAAACTGTCATGGGTTTTACTGCCTCGTTATCTGTGTAAACGTTAGTTTATTCATATTTCAATAAGTGTTCTGCTCTGATGTGGATAAATTTAGCCCGTGTTACAACATGACATTTATTTGGAGTGAGAGAGATATACTGTATTATCGCCTTGATAATATCGCATAGCTGATAGCTGTGCAGATTGTTTAATATTACTTGTTCAACCACGTGTTGATATTAAGGTTGTGTTAGGGCAATTAGCTAGCAACGTGCAATCGCCAGTAAACAGACTAGCGCTGTGGAGCCACGTGCTTAGCTATTAAAGGTGTATTACACTGTTTGCTCCGTTATGGATACATTTGCTGTAATAGATGTGGCTTATTCTCAGTTTGTGTTACTGAGCAATATGTTACATTTAAATTAATTATTACAGAGAAATGAATGTAATTCTTAGTATTGTTTCTTGTTATATCGGAAGATTTAGTTTTGGTAAATAATGTTTATAGGAAGTCAGATGCTTATTAATGTGCATTATTATTTGCTTATATTTCAGAACCACATCCAACTTCACATGTAACGTCAAATACAACTTCATAGTTAAATTCATGTTTGAGTTGTAAATAAATCTTCCTGGATCTCAAAGTCAGACATCTCTTGTTCAAGTTTTTACCGGACACCCTACAGCGGGCCAGTGTTTCAGTAGCCAGTTTTCAATAGGTTTTACAAGCCTATTGCCTATATTTTTGTAATATAATAAACACTGTTACACTTTTTGAAACTATTTCAGCTTGTGTAGGCCTATCAGTGCTTTCTGAACATATTGAACACACTTTTTTTTTCTTTTTTTTAAGATAAATTTTTTTATTTGGTTTTTCATTATAAACAATAACAACAGAACAAACACACTTGAACAAGAACAACCCCCCCTCTCCCACCCCCCACCCTCCACGGTTTCGAGGAAAAGAAAAAACAAACAGAAACAAAAACAGAAATCACACCTTGCCTAGTCGCCCTCCTCTACTTCTTGTGATTCTGAGGTCATTAGGATCTACCTGACATACCTGTGCTGCTGAACCTTTCCATAGCTCTATGGTGGATGATTTGGCTTTGTTAACCCTTGCTGTAGAGAGCTCAAGCATAACTATGTCCAGAAAATACGCCAACCACTGTTTTATACAAAGCGAGTGGGGGGGGGAGCCAGCGCTGAGCTATCATTTTCTTGGTCGCGGTTGAGCCAGCAAACCAAACCTTCCTTTGTCTCCCAAGCAGATGTAATTTAGAGTCATTTAGTAGGAATTCGACATCCTATCACATCAGATATTATTGATGTTGTTTTATTCCAAAACTCTTGCACCTGTTCACACTCCCAGACCATGTGCAAGAAAGTTTCAGTTTGTTCAGGTTGACAGAACGTGCAATAGGGAGTAGGAATGGCTTTAGAGACGTATCTCTTCTGAGGAGTCCAATATGTCCTATGGCATTTGTTGAAGTGGATCTGCTGGTGATTTGGGTTCTTGGAACAGTGGGAAATGTAGTCCCAAACTGTCTCCCAATTAATTACGTTCCCCTCCGGGCTCAGCTCTCGCTCCCATATTTTTACTATTGGGAGGTCTCCTACGGATATTTGCATCAATTTAGCATAAATCCTGGACACTAATCCTCTCGCAGGAAAATCAACAAGCCATTTAATGATTGGGTGGGTCTTGAGACTGTTTCCTCGTGGTACTCCATAACATTTTAGGACTGACCTTAAGCGAAGATAAAGGAAAAAGGATGTCCTAGGGATCTCAAAGCTAGTTATCAGGTTCTCAAAACTTAACATACCTTCCCCATTGAATAACTGGTCTAGAGTATAAATACCTCTGTCACTCCACTGGTTACAAACAAAAGGTTTGTTACCAGACATTAAGTGTATGTTGTACCGAATTGGGGTGCTCAAATGCCACTTATCGGTGTAGAGTAGTTGCTCCTTCACCTGTTTAAAGTTGGTCATGTGTGGTGATAATAGGGCCATAGGTTAGCATACACTTTTTTGGAGACACACCTGCAAAGGCAAGATCTTGCAGTCCTAGACTTCCAGTGAGGTTTTGCTCTATTTCTCTCCATGGAACTGTAGATGAGGGGTCTATCCACACTCTGAGGGCCCGTAGCTGAAAGGCTCTATGGTACACTTTAAGGTTGGAGAGGGCCAGGCCTCCCGTGTTCGTGGTACGTTGCAAGGTAGAGTATTTTAGCCTAGGTTGTTTACTATTCCAAATATACTGCCGGATTGCGGCATCAAGTTTCTTCCAGAAATTTATCGGTGGGTGTAAGGGGATTATTGTACTTAAGAAGTTCACACGAGGAACTATGTTCATTTTAACAATCCTGTACCGTAGCAATGCCGGCAGCGCAGACCAATTAGTCAGATCCCTTTTGAACACTACTTAGTATAGTTTCACAGTTGTCCTGGACAACTCGCTGTAGCGAATATGTAATTTTGCTTTGGGTTGGTATTGTATCACTAATAGCTGATGTCACTTGTTTGTTGTTCAACAGGAGCAGATTAGATTTATTCTAATTGATTTTATAGCTGGAGATTGAGCCAAATTCGTTGAAGATCTTAAGAATGTTTGGAGTCCTCAAGGTCAGATATGTACAGTAAAATATCATCTGCAAATAACGATATTGAGTTGTTATTGGATTTAATCTGGACATTACATATTTTATTTTGCCTTTTGGCCTGGGCTAACGGTTCAAGAGAGATCACAAATAGCATGGGAGATAGCGAGCATCCTTGTCTCGAGCCCCGCGCGATGGGGAATGGCTGAGAATGCAGGCCATTGGTTGAGACTATGGCTGTGGGATTCACATACAAAGTACGTACCATGTCAATGAATTTGGCTCCCAAACCAAGCCTCTCTATTACTTGCCACAGGTAGTTCCATTCTAGGCGTTCAAAAGCCTTTTCCGCGTCCAGTGATAAAACTGCTGCCGTTGTTGTGAGGTTTTTGGCTTCTTCTATTACATGGAGTAATCTGCGTATATTGTCTGCAGCTTTGGTATAAACCCTGATTGGTCGGGGTGGACTAGCTTCTCAATGAAGCGTTCTAGGCGTAGTGCCAAGACTTTGGAATAAAGCTTAATATCAGTCCCAATGAGGCTGATGGGCTTGTAATTTGAAAACTCCGTAGGATCTTTGCCCTTTTTGTGTATGACCAAAATTAGTGCAGTCTTGGTTTGTTGATGAAAGGTGCCCCTCTCAATGGCCGAGGTTAAAGTTTGTAAAATGATAGGTCCTAGTGTGTCAAAGAACTGTAGTAAGAGTTCTGATGGAATTCCATCCAACCCCGGCGTTTTCCCTTTTTTAGCTGGTTTTTAGCGCTGATTTGAGTTCCTCCAACGTAATAGGTTGACCCAGTTGTTCTGCCTCCTCTGGGTCAAGAAGAGGCAGGGTTTAGCTCTTTTAGGAACTTTTGGCACTGTGTCGGATCTGGATTGCAGGAGGATTCATACAACTTTGAATAAAAGGAATGGAAAGTGTCAGTGATCTCCTTAGGATTTCTTTGAGATACCTTGGTCTGTGCGGATGCTGTTAATAGCAGCTCTGGACTTTTTTTGTTTTAATTTCAGAGCTAGCAATTTGCATGGTTTACAGCCGTTAAAATAGTAATTTTGCCTCACTCTGTGCATTATGAATTCAGCTCTCCTTTTTAGCAAGTCATTTAGCTCTGCTCGATTTGTGACTAAAAGAGTATGTGTAGATTTAGAAAAACAAGTCTTAAGAGATTGCTCTAACGATTTACGTTCTTCCAACTCCTCAATCCTTGCCTCCTCTCTTTTTTTTTCAAATTTGCTGCAAAGGAAGATGTGAAATCTCTGATAGAAGTGGTCTGAATATTGTGGTACACCAACAGTCTAAAGCCCCTGACACACTAACCCGACGGCCGACCGTTGGCAGAAAAGACAGTCGGACTGATCAGTCCGCTCCCTGAGTTTCCAAAAAGTGCCTCGGAACACACCGAATCGACGCAGAGTTGAGCGTGTAATACGTCTCCATAACAGCAGATGGCGCTATCTGTATTGTCGCCCCAAAAAATGAACATGGGTCTGGCTGCTCCCGGATTTTTCACCCTGGCATAATGGCTCGTTCAGAATACAATCTCATATTTTATGAAGATGGCTCACCAAAAGGTGTTTCTGAAAACATTTTAAGTGAGAAATAGACCTTGCAGTTGCTGAATCTGTCTTCATTTTAGATCGACAAAGGTCAGTTTAAAACATTTTCGTCAGATTTTGAGAAGCTTAGTCACACTCATCCCGCTCGTCATTTCCGGGTTGGCACTCTACCAATCAGGTTGGTCATGGAGTCCGACTGCCGGTCCTCCGACGCAACAAGTCAGATTGGCCAAAATGAAGGCCGACACCTCCTCGGACGGACAACGGCACGGAACACACCAAACAAACTCGAGTCACTGACCTCGCCAGACTGTCCGACGGCCGATTATCGGCTCGGTGTGTCACTGCCTTAAGACCCACAGCATGTAACAGCGATGTCTCAAGTTTAAATCCAGACTCTTTCCTTTTCTGTAAGTCATTCTGTTTTATGTCACTTTCTACTGTCAACTATCAAATGAAGGCATTCATTCAAATATTCTACAAAAAACAACAGAAGTGGCAGGTCATAACAGCTGATTAGAGGAAAAGTCAAATCAACTAAATATTTGTAGACAAATATAATAAAAAAATCTTCTGAAAGACATTCTTTCAGATTGCAAATGTTTACAACAACGTTTGGACAACATTTAAATATTTTGGTTGTATTTATGTAAATTCTGAAATGGAGGTTCTCAAGTGTTCTGCTGCAGAAACCCAATCAGAAGTTTGTGGCTATAAAACACAGAAAAGATCCCTCTTACTTTGAAATAGTATGCATTAATAGTTCTGCATCACGAGTATAAATCTTTTAGCAAGGCATTTCTTCATCCTCAATGCATCATTTTCATCAGGTCAGGTCTGAGGGTCCAGGTTCATTACTGAAGAGTAGAGGAGGTTCTTTGGACTTCATAGACAGACAGCTGGATACTGGAGAATCTGCTCCATCCTCCTCTTCCTCTGAATCACTCATCTCCTGATCTGAAGTCATTCTGAGAGAAAAAACAGGACCAATGGCTGGGATTTCACAACATTGGAAACACGTTTGCACAAGAGTCACATGTACTGTAAGATTGAGAGAAAAGTGTGTGACAGTATACAGTATAATAAAACCATACAGCACTCCAAAAAAAAGAAATCTCTAATAAATCCTTTAGTGGCTTGCCAGATGTACGCCGGGTCCGAAACTGAGTCAGTATTGATTGATATGAACTCTGCTAGTTTGGCTCCAAATTCTGTATTAAAAGCTGTGTTTTGGAGAAGGGAATTATTAAATTGACACCTTCTAGATTTTTCTCCTAACATATCACAATGGAATGTGTGCATTGTGGTCAGACAGGATTGCTGGTTCCATTGCTATTGTGTGGAACATTGTCTTAAGTACCCTGGAGCACAAAAATGAATCAATGCGGGTGTGGATGCTAGGGCTGGGCAATAAAACGATAACGATATATATCGCGATAGACACATAATCAATATCAATAGAAAATGCGGTCGATAAAACGTTCGATAACATGTTTTTCTTCATCAGAAGAAACCAGAGGTTGTGAATCAAGTTTGGTTGCATGAACAAAGGCACTCACTCTCTGGCAACCTAGCAACGTAGGGAGTGACACTCTAACAGCCAATCATGTAACAGTATCATGTTTGGTTGCGCCACAGCGCTGTCTCGTGTTCTTCAACAACAGAACCGGCGTGGAGAGGAAAGTGAGTGCCGCAGCGAGCGAGGAAATCGTTGATAAAACAAAGTCAGTATGGCAGTTTTGGGGATTTTATAAGTCTGACTGTAGACAGACCAATGTCGTCAGACCGTCGTCCCCACCAACACGGGTAATACCATAAACTTGTTTTACCACTTTAGCCGCGCTCACACTTTGGAGCACAGCCGTATTCGCCATCAACGTCCAACAACATCTGCAGCTGCAACACGGCACAAGCAGCAGACCGCCATGGAGAGGTACTCTGCATCAGTGCCTTACTAAACGCTACAAGCAGCAGACCACCATGGAGAGGTACTCTGCATCAGCGCCTTACTAAACGATACAAGCAGCAGACCTCCATGGAGAGGTACTCTGCATCAGCGCCTTACTAAACGCTACAAGCAGCAGACCACCATGGAGAGGTACTCTGCATCAGCGCCTTACTAAACGCTACAAGCAGCAGACCACCATGGAGAGGTACTCTGCATCAGCGCCTTACTAAACGCTACAAGCAGCAGACCACCACGGAGAGGTACTCTGCATCATCGCCTTACTAAACGCTACAAGCAGCAGACCGCCACGGAGAGGTACTCTGCATCAGCACCTTACTAAACGATACAAGCAGCAGACCACCACGGAGAGGTACTCTGCATCAGCGCCTTACTAAACGCTACAAAGAAATAACGAAGGCAGACATGCTGAGCACTGTCCAGAAGCCAGGTTACCAACCTAGCACTAAACCTGCAGAAAATAGTTCCTTCTCTGGTTTCTTATATTTAGCTAACACTTTGCACTATTTTATGACACTTTATTAAGCATTTCTTACTTATTCTTTAATTTTGCACCTTAATGTTAAGAGATAATTGTCAAGTATTCATTGTGATTTTAGACCTGTTTACATTTTAATTATTTGAGTGTTTTCCATGGTTGTGTTGACATTTCTGCTTTTATAACTGAGGGGATTATAATCAGAGGAAGGTTAAGTTTAAAATAAAAATGTTTAAATTTAATATATTTTTCTCCTGGTCCTTATTTTAAATAGGTCATAAAAAATATCAATAATTATCTAAATCGACCGATATGAAAAACTTATATCGTGATACAGTTTTCAACCATATCGCCCGGCCCTAGTGGGTGCGGTGAAATGTGGAAAAAAAGGTGTAATCCTTGCTAGTAGGATTGTGCATTCTCCATATATCTGTAAGATCGTGGGATTCCACAACTGCGTTAAACATGTCCGATATGTGTTTTTTGGGCTTTCGTGTGGTTGACCCCTGATCTATCCTGATTTAAGTCTAGTATCTCATTTCATGTCTCCCCCTATAATTAGTGAGTATTCATTGAGAGAAAGCAATTCATTGGTTAGGCGTGGGAAAAAGCTTTCATATGTAGCCGGTGCATATACTGAGACAAAGGCTATTTTCCTACTCCTTATCGTAGTACATATATATGATATCCTGCCTGAAGAGTCTTTACTACTTTTGTCTATGGTGAGTGTGCATCTTAGTGACAGCAAAAAAATGGAGCCCTTGGTTCTGGTGTCATCACTAGATGCAGCAGCAACTTTTAAATATTTATTTTGTAGACGATTTACATCTCTTTTACTCAAATGTGATTCTTGAATAAGCGCCACGTCTATTTTCTTCCTTCTTAAATAGTCCAGGAATTTAGCTTGTTTGATCGACCCGTTTAGTCCCCTGATGTTAACAGAAAGGATTGAAAGTTCAGCCATCTTCAAAATTTACACACATGTCTCGAGTACCCTACCAGAATTCACTGATACATTTGTAATACAGGGTGAGCTGTTAGATCTAAGCACAGTGTGGTGAAAACATAAAACATAAAATAAATCCCCTAACCCTCGGAGACCGCAGACCTGTAGGATACGTGGCCGCATCAAACGCAGCTCGCACAAAAACTCCAGCTCAAAACCGCCCCTCCTGTCACAGGTTAACTGAAACAGGTCTAATGCTTTCCTAGGTTAAACATGAGCAATGTTACAAAAAAACCTTAAAACTAAGTACCAACCATCTAGACGTACCATAGCAGCAGCAAATTTATTCTGTAGGCTTTTGAGCTGGAAAAACCAAACTCTAGTCAGGCCAATCACATTGTGTATAGAGTCGGTGGGCGGGCTTATGGCTGCTACTGCTGCTGTGAACAGCGGTCTTCTGGAAGACTTGGAGTTAAGTCATTCTTAAAAAAGGAAGATGTGTTCGGAGTTGTAGCGCTATCCTATTGCATGCAGAGGGAATATGAAAGACAATCGTTTATCCTGCCCCTCGGATTGAGCCCTGCCAATGGTGAGTTCCCAGACCCAACATCTTGATGTGGGTCTGGCTTGTCAGGCTACCAACCATCTATTAAGTTCTGAAATAAACTGTATGAAAAACATATCAGCCGTGTAGGAGTAATAGATATAATAGATAGATATAGATATAAAATGCCGTCAAATCAAATGCAAGTTGTTATTCTGCTCCCGAGCTCATACATTATAATTCGACCAGCTATTATGCTCTAAAATAGCCTATGTGGGTAACAAACCATGTAAGAGTAGTAAATATAGATTATAAAATAAGTGTTTATCATGTTCTTAGGCTGTGTAAATTGAGCAGTCCATGTCTGTCATGTTTTCAGCCTCATCAAACATTCCTTTAAATGTCAGGTTGCCAAACTTACATGCAGTGTCCTCGGTTGAACTTGCAGTGTTCCAAATACACTAATCCACAGTCGTCGATCCATTTTGGCAACTGTTTTTGCAAAAATCCAACTGGGTCGTCTTTTTCGCTGCCCTCCTTCAGTCCGATGATCCGGACGTTATTTCTTCTCGATCTATCTTCCAGTTCAGCCAACTTCAGCTCAAATTTCCTCTGGTCATCAATACAGGCTTTCACCGTGTTTCTCATCTGTCTGCTGTCCTTCTGCGCCTCGTCTAGTCGCTGTATTAAATCTCTTACTGTAGTTCCCTGCCTCTCCAGCTCTGTCCTGATGTGTTAAAGCGAGGTGTCAATTTCTGCTAACTCTTCCTTCACTGCGATGCGGACCACTGATTGAAGCCCGCTTTGTTGCCTTTCCAGAAACCTGGCCATGGCCTCCTCCATACGTTTGTCCGCGTTAGCATCCGAAACCTTGCTAGCTGTCGCCATGCTAGCCGAGTTAGCAGAATTCTTTGCTCGGTTAAACTGCAGAGGGGTCTGCTTTTTCGCTCCTGCAGGCATTCCACAAAGTTACCGTGGTAACAAATGAAAGGTTTGACGTCAAATAAAAAAAGAATAGACCTGGTTTTTAATGATAATGCGGAGATGGGGTGAAGAGCCTCAGCCCTGAGCAGCCATGTTAGTCGTTGGTCACGTGATCTCCCATATGGAACACAATTTTAAAAATACCGCCATATTACCGAAAACTGTGATAATTTTGGTACACTTTGATACACTATATACATAACATACCGTTACATCCCTAGTCTTGGGTCAAGGAGAGAGAAGACACACACACACACACACACACAGTACAGTAGACAAGCAAAACGCATATCACATGGCCATCCATTATAATTCAATGCATAATCAGCCAAAGTCCGCAAATTTATGCGGGGGTCGCATTTTTTCAAATACGGCGCACTTTCGTCGCATAAATTGCCGATTTTCGCTCAAAATATGCAGGGCTTGCATGATTTCATAATCCCCGCATTTTCGTTGCGAAGAAGTCACATATATCTTAGCAGAAAGTTGAAAAATGCTGCGTTTACTTCACACGAGCAGCCATTTTCCCCTGTTGCCGTGGGAACATTATGAAGTGACGTAATTACGCGACGTGAACATCATCGAAAAGCAGGGTGTTGGGGAAATCACTTTTTTTTCTTTTTCATCAAACCGCAGTTTTAGCAAGTTCCCGCAATTTTTGCAAGTTCCGGCAATTTCATTGCATAAAATTGCATAAATATCCCGCATATTCCATCGCATTTTTTAAGAAAATGTGCCGCATAATCAAGGATTTTTGCCCACAACAATCACAAAGTTCTTGGGTCAATCACATATCCATACCTGCAAACAAGTCGCTTTTCGGCGAAAATCGCCGTTTTGAATTGGAAAATGTCATCCACGTGAATTGTGTAGATCCGAAGAGTTCTTATTTTGGGGGGGGGTGTCCGAGACCCGGTGCTAATACGACACTGGTGCCTTAATGACCGTTATCTACCGGACTGAATAGCAATGCGGATTTTGGTGCCTTATTTAGGTGCCACTTAAATGCCTGCGCTTCTCTCTGATGCTCCAAAAACAGACGTTAGATAGAGGCAACTGAAACATCGCTAGTTAACACCACACTCGACAGCAGCTAACGTTAGCCTACCGTTAGCTAGCAGCTGGAGTAAACACTGTTAAAATGCTGACAGCTGAACGGTGTAAACGTGTGTCTGTATTTCACTGTAGAGGATTCTAACATCAAGACATAAAACGGTCTGTAGAGCCGTTGTCTGAAAAACAACTCAGATGGTGCGTTCACTTGAAATTCGCCTCGCCAGTCTCGTGCTGCATTCATAGTTGTTGTAAAATACCCTTTTCCCATTCTGTGGTTGTTTTTGTCGTTTAATAGGACTTTACCGGTGAAATAAGTTATTGTTATAAGTTATTATTATTACATTTTTAATAAATCATTTCATTTTGACTCTGTGGCCTTAGCAATAAACAAGCCGTTGTTTAATGTCGCCGACTGTCGTTTTTTTTTTTTTTTTTAGCTCAACTTTATATTTTTGAACAGACAAATACAATTGAACAAGGTGCTCCTTTATTTATAAATGTATATACAGTATACATTTTTATCAGTGAGTAAGTGAGTAAATTCCTGAAAATAACTGAAAAGGAGTAGGCCTTTTTCTTCTCTTTTCTCGTGTCCATGAATGTAGCTTCTGGAATAGCCGTCCCCCGTGCTGCACTGGGACACTCTGACCACTTCATGGTCCACCTGATCCCCACCTACAGGCAGAAACTAAAGCTCTGCAAACCTGTTGTGAGGACATCAAGGAAGTGGACCAGTGAGGCTGTGGAGGATCTCCAGTCGTGTTTGGATTCTACTGACTGGGATGTGTTCAGGACTGCTACCCACAGTCTGGATGAGTACACAGAGGCTGTGACGTCATACATCAGCTTCTGTGAGGACTGCTGTGTTCCATCATGCAACAAGGTGAGTTACAACAATGACAATCCCTGGTTCACAGCCATACTCAGAAGGTTAAGGCTGGCTAAGGAAGACTCGTTCAGGAGTGGGGACAAAGACAGATTTAAAGAGTCAAAGTACAAGTTTAGCAAGGCGGTGAAGGAGGCTAAACGACGATACTCTGAGAAACTCCAAAACCAGTTCTCAGTTAATGACTCTGCAACTGTCTGGAAAGGACTTAGGCAGATCACCAACTACAAGCCTAAAACCCCCCACTCCTTCGATGACAGACACCTAGCCAACGACCTGAACGAGTTCTACTGTCGATTTGAAAGACAAAAGGTCAGTCCTGACACCATCCCCCACGACACCTCCCTACAGCTACAGCCACTGTGCATCACCTCCACCTCACCCACCTCAGCAGGGCCCTGGGCCCCCCCACCAATGCCCTCCTTAAAGGTCTCCACCTCCACCCCCCTACCCACCTCAGTGACGACTCTCTCCATCCACGAGAGGGACGTCAACAGTCTCTTTAGGAGACAGAATCCCAGGAAAGCTGCTGGACCAGATGCTGTCTCCCCATCAATCTTGAAGCACTGTGCTGACCAGCTGTCTCCAGTGTTCACAGACATTTTTAACACCTCACTGGAGACATGTCACATGCCAGCCTGCTTCAAGACCTCAACCGTCATCCCTGTCCCCAAGAAGCCAAGGACCACAGGACTTAATGACTTCAGACCCGTCGCCCTGACCTCTGTGGTTATGAAGTCCTTTGAGCGCCTTGTGCTTTCACACCTCAAAGCCATTACCGACACCCTCCTGGACCCCCTGCAGTTTGCCTACAGAGCCAATAGGTCTGTAGATGATGCAGTCAACCTGGCCCTCCACTACATCCTCCGGCACCTGGACTCTGCAGGAACCTACGCCAGGATCCTGTTTTTGGACTTCAGCTCTGCCTTCAACACCATCATCCCGGCTCTGCTCCAGGAGAAGCTCTCCCAGCTTGGTGTGCCTGACTCCACCTGCAGGTGGATCACTGACTTTCTGTCAGACAGGAAGCAGCATGTCAAGCTGGGGAAACACGTCTCCAACTCACAGACCATCAGCACTGGATCCCCTCAGGGCTGTGTTCTTTCGCCTCTGCTCTTTTCCCTCTACACCAACAACTGCACCTCCAGTAATCAGTCCGTCAAGCTTCTGAAGTTCGCGGACAACACCTCCCTCATCGGACTCATCTCTGATGGAGACGAGTCCGCTTACAGGTCGGAGGCTGACCACCTGGTAAAGTGGTGCAACCAAAACAATTTAGATCTCAACGCTCTAAAGACAGTGGAGATGGTTGTGGACTTCAGGAAGAACCCAGCCCCACCTGCCCCCATCACCCTCTGTGGCTCCACAATTGATACTGTGGAGTCTTTCCACTTCCTGGGAACTACAATCTCCCAGGACCTCAAGTGGGAGCTGAACATCAGCTCCCTCGTCAAGAAAGCACAACAGAGGATATACTTCCTGCGGCAGCTGAAGAAATTCAACCTGCCAAAGACAATGATGGTGCAGTTCCACACAGCCATCATTGAGTCCATTCTCACATCCTCCATCACCATCTGGTACGCTGCTGCCACTGCCAAGGACAAGGGCAGACTGCAGCGTGTCATTCGGTCAGCTGAGAAGGTGATTGGCTGCAATCTGCCGCCGCTCCAGGACCTTTACGCCACCAGGACTCTGAAGCGTGCTGGAAAGATTGTGGCTGACCCCTCCCACCCCGGACACAAACTCTTTGAGCTACTCCCATCTGGCAGGAGGCTGAGGTCCATCAGGACCAAAACCTCACGCCACATGAACAGCTTTTTCCCCTCCGCCACTAGCCTTATTAACAAGGCCCGGAAACCACCCTGACTCTCCATCTGGCTCTTCATGCCACTGTTCTCTCTGCTCTAATGCTCTTTGCTCTTTATTTATCTATTTTATTTTATTTCTATCTTTATTTTTAATTTAATACATACTGTGTACATATACTTATATTGTTTATACCTATACTTATATTGTTTAATATTACATTTAGAGAATGTGTGATGTGCACCAACAACACCAAAACAAATTCCTTGTATGTGTCAAAAAACGTACTTGACAATAAAACCCTTTCTGATTCTGATTCTGATAGTCACAAAGTTCCATTTATAAAACATGACATAACATAAGTGTTGACGCTTGTGTAGTATGACAGATTGGTTGGTGTCTCGTTCTGTGGATCCCTGATCATCCTTTCACATGTTTTTTTCTCCTCTTCTCCCTGCAGACTACTGTGCCAGTAAGTTTGCAGCAGTGGGTTTCGCAGAGTCTGTGGGTCTGGAGCTGCTGGCAACTGGGAAAGATGGCGTCAAGACCACCATTGTGTGTCCGTACTTCATCAATACTGGAATGTTCGATGGATGTCAAACTAAGTAAGTTGACTGTTTTTCATTTTAACAGACCTGCAAGTGGTGCATGTTTATATTATTAATGCTTAAAGTACAAAGCACAAGTCTCAATAAGCTATGTTTGTTGCATTTTGTAGAATTTTTTTTTTTTGTCATATTGTACTGGGGTGGAGGCAGAAATCTCAGAATATCTCCAAAACTAGACAAATAAAAGCCAAATTGTCTGCATGGAGAGATCCCAGTGTAGTACAGGTGTAACAGTACACAGTAGTTGTGGTTCGCTTCATACCCCAGTTTTGGAGTGGAGTTGGATATTATTATTATTATTATTATTATTATTAATAATAATAATTCATTTTATTTGTAACACACTTTATATTTAAACAAATCTCAAAGTTATATTAAATAATACATTTTATTTGTAACGCACTTTATATTTAAACAAATCTCAAAGTTATATTAAATACGGACAAGTGCTAGGAAAAGGGGAGGAGGAGGAGGAGGAGGAGGAGGAAAAAAACCTTGTATTCAATGGAGTGATTTGAGGATGGGGGTGATGTGGTCATGTTTGCGCACCCTCATTAGGATCCTGTAGGATTCCAGTTCTTATTGATTCTTGATTCTGATCCTTTGAGGGGCAGGTTGAAAACAGATCACATGCCAAACTTTCTTTAAACTTGTACTGTGTGTGTGTGTTTCACTTTGCTGGATATACCAAGCTAACTTTCCCTTCACTTTCCTGGAGCATGACGGATAGCTGACAGGAACTGGGGGGGGGGAAAAAGGCCCTACCATAATGCTGGCTCTTCTGTGTCTACCCTCAACAATTAAAGCCTGGCTTAAATTCCCTCAGAGCCTTTCACTAAGAGGAAACTCAATAAAAAGCCATTTTGCTGACACTAGATATCAAACAAAAGCCAGACAGACACTTTATCGTATTAAGTTGCTCACAAAATACCCCCGCGAATCAAATCTATACTTCAATGTTAACCGGCAAGCCACTAAGCCTGTTTGGAAATGAACACCTTTGCTGAAGTGTTAAAGTCGTTAACGATGATAATGAAAGGACGAGACAGTACTGCTGCCTTTTAAACGCTGACAGTGGCGATATCAACATGTATCATTGACAAAAAGGACAACACTAAAATGTAATAAAACTCTATTTGCATTGCCTTCCACCTTTTCTTCCGCCCCCTCTGTCTGTCTCTCTCTCTCTCTGTTTTCCTCTGAAGTAGAAGTACACTGTAAGTCAGTAGTAGGCTGTTTGCATATTAAGTGCTTTAGGTCCTTCTGTAAGTAATTATGGAGTTATTAAATAACATAATGTAATAATAATCTTCTCTTTCTTTTGTCATTCACTGTAACGGTAACCCGGCGAAATGACACAGGTTCCAACATACGTCGGGCCATATACAGTCAGCCAGCTTTCCGAAAAAATCCATCCAAGTAATGCCAATAAACCAGAGCACGTTTTTCTTCCATCCCAGAATGTTGTGTGGACTAGCTAGACCCAGAGTGCCGCGGAGTAGGAAGGTACTAACTTGACTAACTTCATACATGAAATGGTGGTCCATATAAACAACATAGGAGTTGAAACGCTGAAGAACATTCATTGCGTCTGGAAGAAAACCTAGCACTGGGTTGAGAATGATTTGTGACTGTGTGTGTAGTGAATGTGAGTGATAGAGAGACAGCGGCTTCCGGCTGCGCTGACAGCAAACAGCTGTTGGTGATCGGAGCGGAGTAGAAACCTTGCACTCCGTGGCGCACGGCTGACTCGTATGCTCGCAGCTCTTAACCATCTTCCCCATACTGCCTGAACAAAACAAAATGTAACGCTTTGTGCAGCGCTGTCGTGTCCAAAAAAGGGCAATGTGTAGTTGTTGAGGAACAGATGAGCAGAACCAAAATTCTTATTTTGGTAACACTTTCTATAAAAAACGGTGCAATGAGAGCATTCGCTCACTGTAACTGCTCTTCTGTCCAGCCAGGATGTTTTGGATAGGGTGGTTGTCATTACCCATTATGACCCTCCACCACATTTCTTAATGAGTCCAGTCTCCTGCCCAACGTTGAGCTGGCCTTTTTGACCAGCTTGTCCAGTCTGCTGTTTTAATCTGTCAACAAACTGTAGCAAAAAAACTGGGTACTCGCCACCACAGTCTGAAAGTGAAAATGTGCAACATGCAAGCTTTGTTTTTGTGATGAACAAACACATTTTTCAGTTGTTTTTTTTTTGTACAAAATACACAACCTACAACTCAAAACATGAACACATCCCGCTTCGTCATCACCACACCAAGACAAAAATCAAGAAAAGATGACACAGTGATTACAATATTCAAAACCATTCAACATAATGGTATCAAAATAGACAAGAAACCATAAACCAAATAAAAATATGTATAAATTACAACACCATAAGCCCATAATACACGTCTCTCCCCAGCACAAAGCTTCTAAGGAGCCCCAACATGTCTTTTTTTTATGTTATTGCCTTCTATTTTTTATGAATAAAGCTGAGGTTAAATGGGTTAACCAAGTTACAGTTGTTGGTATGTTAAAAACAAGAAGTTTAAACCGTCAGACGTGTCTTTCAGTCCTCTACTCTATACAGTGTAATCACACTACAGATCGCATCATACCTCTGTTGCTTTTATAAACATTTTTATTTAGCTGTTGAGTCACTCAAAATACAGTACAGATAGGTGAATGCTAACTGTTGGTATATTTGGCAGGGTAGAGGCATACTGCATTAATGCAGCTGTTTAACATTTTTCATCTGCACGTGCAAACTCACACTCTCTCTCCAATAAGGTCTGTGTTTTCTATTGCATTTGAAGAAGGTGGCGGTGCACTGACAGGGTAGATACACACTTGTGAAATCACCCCGGGTCCACGAGACCCGTGCCAGCAATCATGCTAGAAAAAATAGCATCTGCAGTAAAATGCATCCAAAGATGTCCATTTTCACCCTCTGTTAAACTCTTCGAGTAACCCTCACCAGACAGCCCTTTGATTCCAAGCCATTAATTCATGTCAAAGTTAGCACTTTTCTCACCAGACATAATGCAAATCCCCAAACTGTGATGTTTAGGGAACATGACCAGTGAATGCACCATGACAGACTGCGGTTTGGACCCAAGAGCCCAACATTGAGCTTCAGGCAGCCATACGTATATTTACAGACCTATCCACATCCATTAGTATAATGTTTAAGTCATCACTTGGCTATATCAAAATAGTGTAATTTATATAGTAGCGACCATCGCTGTTGATGATGCAGCCGTTTATCATAATGCATATTACTTTACGGTATTTGTTTCCTTTTGAACTTCCTATTTTAATTATGGAAAACACTGCAACTTTGTTTTGAAAAGTGCTGGATAAATAAAGTGCATTATTAAGGATTGTTACAGTATTGTAGTGTATTCACACACAGTTGTGGTTGGGCGTATTGGCACCCTGTAGTCACCAGTGGAATTATTTCTACTGAGAGTTGTTCAGGCAGCATCTCGAATCACATCTCAGACGATGCCATAAACTATAATGATGAAACGTTTTTGATCACAAAGTCAATAATGCTCTCTTTGATCGCTCTGATGGCTTCAAATGATTGTCTATTATCGCCTCAGGCTGCCTCTCTTCGGCTTAAATGAACCAATCACACAATTATGTTCTCCACTCTGATCTCGCTGTCCTCCTATTTATTTCTTTTCTCTTGTCTTCTTCTTTTTGTATAAAACTAGTACAGTGCCCGTTCAAAATGTGCCTGTTTGGAACGGGCTGGTTGCTTGGCCTGTTGTATTGCTGCGTGTAGCTTTCTCCAGAACCATTTTACCCCAAAATGACTTACAGAAGGACCCCAAAGCACTTAATATGTAACCCCGCTGTATAGCCTACTACTGACTTACAGTGTACTTCTAGATCAGAGAAAGACATTGTACTACTACATTTACCTGACAGAGAATGTTGCAGATTCATTGCTTAACATGGTCCATGTTACATGGATGTGTTTACTACTGTTGCCAGGCAGCCTGCTTTCCTTTACGTCCGGTTTCTTCTTCTCTACTACTTCTTGCTTATTTACAGATGATTTTGTCTGTACGCCCTCTGGTGTTTCGGAGAATACTGCAACGAACACTATGTTGAGCATAAACGTCTCTGTGCACGCTCATAGTGCGTTTGCGCCATCTGCGGCCCACGCACGTTGACGCACTTGAGGATACCAGACGCTTAACACTTCAGCAAGGGTGTTCATTTCAATTGCCAACGTTAATGTTATTATTTTTATAAGTGAGCAGCACACTTAAACAACTGGACCCATGGTGAGCATAGAGTGAGAAGGAAGGAGTACTGTCTATTTGATCTAGTGTCGGTTTATTGAGTTTCCTCTTAGCAGCGCTGTTTTTCCCTCAACCTTTTTACCTCAACCTTTATTGTTTGGTGGTTTAGTTTAATTTACACTTTATTTATATCCAATGCTGTCCAAACTGATCCAAATTCCAAAGCCCAAGTTCATTGGTTACCCAGCAAACCAAGTGTGAAGTAGATTGGATGAACGGTTGATGAGCTATTTCATAGAGACACACACACACACACACAAACACACAGAGAGAGCGGGAGGTTCCCCGACTTATTGGAGCGATGCTTTGTCACTAATCATGCAAATTTCTTCATCTCTTCCTTTCTCTGTGATTGTTTTAATTCAAGTGTGTCATCAAGAGGTAATGGATTCCTATAGATGTTCTTGTCTTAGATTTCTTGAGGGATTTGTGTGTGTTTCTGTCTGGGTGTAACTGCCCATACCCTTAGCCACAGTGCTAGCTGGTTGTGAGATTGACTGACCTGTCATGGCAGAGGAGTATAGAGGAGATGTGAGAATCCTACTTTTATGTGAAGGTTGGACGCGTCGGCTTTCATTGATCACTGTCCGTCGGCGTCTGCCCAAGGCATCCAGCTGATTGTCTGTTCGGCATACGAGAATTAGTACACAAGAAGAAAAACGGTAGTATGAGGAAAGCAAACAAACGACACAGAAGTCTCTTCTAATTTTTTTTTTATCTTCATCTGATCAATTCAATACACAGAGCTGGCAAAAAATTACATTTGAATGTTCCTTTACTTTAAAACTGAGCGTACACCTCTGTAGGTGCCATAGCAAAAGTTTGTATCCAATTTCCCTTTTATTTATTTTTATTTATTTTTATTTATTTTCTTTAAGTGACAAATACATTACCGCCGCCTGCTGGCATGGAGAGTTATTTCCTCTCATGCAGGTGCAGAACGTAAGTGGTACTTGGCCGGAGGCTGTAGTCTCTGCATTGTGTTCCAGTGCAATTTTTTTGGCCAAGACAAAGGCGACATGGGCCGACGTGAGGTGACGCCACAGTCGGCCTTCGTTGCCGCTGGTTCTCTGCCGTCGGCTTGGTGTGTCAGGGCCTTTATTTGTAATGACAGCCCTGAAAGCTAGGGACCTCCAAGGGACAAAACTGGAACCAAGATGAATAGAAAATGAAACGTTACGGGCGCCCAGACAGCTCAGTTGGTAGAGGTTTACTCCTCGCCGCAGCGGGCCCGGGTTCGACTCCGACCTGCGGCTCTTTGCTGCATGTCATTCCCCTTCTCTCTCCCCTTTCATTTCTTCATCTGTCCTGTCAAAAATAAAGGCAGAAAATGCCTAAAAAATTAAACAAAAATAAAAAAGGAGAGGCGCTGAGAGAAAGATGAAGCGGAACATTTTTAATGAGCATGAAATGGAACCTTAGGATTACAATGCAGAGAGCCAGGAGAGCGCCAAGCCTTTATTATATATTTGCTTTTAGTAGAGACAAGCTTCCATTCGTCTTCTTATTTGCTCCCTTTTGTCTTTCCTGCTGTTTGCTGTTGATGCAAACTCAACACCTCCTCCATCCATCCATCCATTAAAATGCTTCAATTGGTTCAGGTGGCAGGAAGTCCTCCCTAAACTTCAGTATGTTTAAAACTCTGCTGGCTGCTCACCGGTTTGAAAGAGGGCAGCTTTTAAAGGATAACGGTAGAAATCATTTTACAGATGAGTTAGATCAGATAATATTGTAGACTGATATGACGTCAGATATCTGAACGTCTGCCATAAACCTATTACATGGTGCTTGTTAGAGACTTGAGGTTAGGTAGGACGCAGTTACGGAGTGTGTATTAAAAGGTAATATTAATGCTTCAGTGTCTATTTGTTGACTGAAACCTCACACCAAACAAAACAAGAAGCCACAAAGCCACTTACTGAAAAATAACTAGTTGTGTACTTTAAATTTCACGTTCCAGCTCTGAGCGTACTGTTCCATGAAAATGGAGACAGTAGTACAATTTGAGTAGCTTTAGTTTGCGTCGCACACACCCAGACCCCTCCACAATCACTAAATATCTTTAATGTATGCTCTACAATTTCATATCCTGTAATGTGTTCTATAAACAATTCTTGATGATTTTGTTCACATGTCACTGCATAGGGCAGCTTCTTATGTTCTTATTTCTATTTCATTGGGCCCTATCTTGCACCCAGCGCAGCAACATCGCCACCTGGCCAAGACAGGCATTTATTACTTTGCTGCATCCCGGACAGCTCCCGCTGGCGTGCGCCAGGCAAATCCGCCATCATAATAGCAATCCGAATGGAACAAGCGCACCTGCTCTTAAAGGGAATGTGAGATGACACTCTGGTTATTTTCACGTTACGCCCAAACCACACCCAGCTACTTCAGACTAGGGCTGGGTACCGAACGTCGATACTTTTATGGTATCGAAAAAAATCTGAGCGCGAAAGCTTATCTGTCCTCTCTGCATAATTGACACAGATCGGAGCTCCAACCGGCACACGCACACACACACGGAGAGGTGCGGACGGAGTAAACTGTCTGCAGTATTGTTGAAGTCACAGAGAGTCACGGTGTCTCAAGTGTGGTAACAGTTTTTTAAAACTTCACGCAGCTTTTGCTGCGATGTGATATTAATGGCGAGCCGACGCGATCGCGGTGCTGTTGACGTTACACTTCCTCTTAGGCCTACTAGACAAGCAGCCACAACAATACTATAATCCTATGAGTATCGAAAAATTCTTTATCTTTCAGTGCCAAATTTCGGTTCCAAAAGCATCTGAGCGCGTAAGCGCAAGCTTATCTGTCCTCTCTGCATATTGACGCAGAGCGGAGCTCCGACCGACACACACACACACACACATTCACACACACACACACACACCGACACACACGCACACACGGAGAGGTGCGGACGGAGTAAACTGTCTGCAGTTTTGTTGAAGTCACAGAGAGTCACGGTTGGTTTCAAGTGTGGTTACAGTTTTTTAAAACTTCACGCAGACAGCGTTTGCTGCAATATGATATTAATGGCGAGCCGAAAGCGGTCGCGGTGCTGTTGACGTTAAGCAGCCACAACGGTGGTTGTTCTCTGCCCTGATGACTGACTGACAGGCTGAGCTTGTAAGGCAAGGCACTTTTATTAATGTTACTCTGAATGAGCAGTTTTACCAGAATGTTTGTTTTAATTTTGATAACGGTTTTCATTCACAAAAAAAAAAGTATTGTTAGGAATCGGTATCGAAACTGAGGTATCGAAATTGGCACCGGATCGAAAGATTCTGAACGATACCCAGCACTACTTCAGACCAACCCATTTTAGATTTGCGTTGGGCGCAAGACTCATTTATCCCGCCGTTATAATAGCAACAGCGCCCGAGATCCGCCCACAAAGCTACTTGCGTTCTGCGTTTCATACTTGCTTTTCAGATCGTTAAAATAGGGCCCATTGTCTATTTGTGAGATTTATGATATACAACCGCCAATTCCAATGAAATTGGGACCTAAATAAGAACAGAATACAATTTCTTTTTTTTAATGTTTAAACTGATAAACTATTGTTTCTTTGCAATTATTCACTCATTTTGAATTTGATGCCTGCAACACATTAAAAAAAATTGGGACAGGGGCATGTGTACCACTGTGTTACATCACCTTTCCTTTTAACAACACTCCATAAGAGTTTGGAAACTGAGGACACTAATTGTTGAAGCTTGGTAGGTGGAATTCTTTCCCATTCTTACTTGATGTACGACTTCAGTTTCTCAACAGTCCGGGATCTCTGTTGTCGTATTTTGCGCTTTGTAATTCGCCACACATTTTCAATGGGAGACAGGTCTGGACTGCAGGCACCCGCACTTGTTTACTACGAAACCACGCTGTTGTAACACATGCAGAATGTGGTTTAGCGTTGTCTTGCTTAAATAAGCTGGGACATCCCTGAAAGAGGCTTTGCTTAGATGGCAGCACATGTTGCTCCAAAACCTGTATGTACCTTTTCAGCATTAATGGTGCCAGCAACAGCAACGGAGAGAGTTGTTTATGAGACATGGCCGGTGTTTCGCCGTTGCTCCACCGTTGTAGGGGATGTGAATGGAAACATTCAACATGCTAATGCACATTCAGCGACATCAGTCAGATGTGCCAATCACCCGGAAGATGAATGTCTTGGGGGCTTTGAAGGTTTAAATATAGCCAGGGTGGAACTAATTAAAACACTCCTCCTAAAGGCCGTTTTATGCTTTTGCGTCGAATCGACGGCATACCCCCGCAGACCCTTCTGCGTCTACGCCAGACCCTACGCCGTAGCCTGACGTGCACCTCTCGAAAAATTTAACTTGATTTCATGTTGTTGTTTGTTTGTCATACCTGCAAACTAGTCGCTTTTCAGTGAAAATCGCCGTTTTGAATGGGAAATTGTCATCCACGTGAATTGTGTAGATCCGATATTGAGGGGGGTGTCCGAGACCCGGTGCTAATACGGCACCGGTGCCTTAACGACCATTATCTACCGGACTGAATAGCAACGCGGATTTCGGTGCCTTATTTAGGTGCCACTTAAATGCCTGCGCTTTTCTCTGATGCTCCGAAAGCGGATGTTAGAGGGAACTGAAACATCGCCACACGTGACCCTAGTTAACCCTACACTCGACAGCAGCGAACGTTAGCCTACAGTTAGCTAGCAGCTGGAGTAAACACTGTTAAAATGCTGACAGCTGAACGGTGTAAACGTGTGTCTGTATTTCACTGTAGTGGATTCTAACATCAAGACATACAACAGTCTGTACAGCCGTTGTCTGAAAAACTACTCAGATGGTGCGTTCACTTGAAATTTGCCTCGCCAGCCTCGTGCTGCATTCATAGTTGTTGTCAAATACCCTTTTCCCATTCATTGGTTGTTTTTGTCGTTTAACAGGAATTTACTGGTGAAATAAGTTTTTGTTATAAGTTATTATTACATTTTTAATAAATCATTTCATTTTGACTCTGTGGCCTTAGCAATAAACAAGCCGTTCTTTTTTTATGTACTGTGTAAGCATCGTTTTAGCACTGGGAAAATGTTGTGTTTTCCCTTTATTTTCTTCTTGGGTTGGGGGGGGTGATGTGTCACCTTTTTCAGCCCTTCTGAGTTTGCAGGTATGGTTTATACTTTTCCTGCTAAAGATGTCTCACCTTGGTTAGAAAGCACAGGGGAGACACTTTGTTTCTCTCACTATGACTCTAGAGACCGTACTCGCTCCGAAGCTAATCGGCGTCACTCTCTCACTTCTCCCTCTATCACCCATTCCCCCCCCACACACACACACACACACACGCCGGCTCGACGCACACACCAGCGCACAAGTATAAACACTAGGCCACTTACATAGGCTATGGCGTAAGCTCTGCGTGGATCCTCCGCAGAAGCATAAAACGGCCTTAATGCACAAGCTTCAGTTTTTTATTTTTTTTATTTTCATTCTTCCTGCTGATTCCTCAGGTGTGTATCCACTTTTGTCTTTATGAAGGCTCGGTTTTTCGGTTCGACAGCTTATAAAAACCTAAGTTCTAGGTTCTTTACAGTGTTGGTAGTACCCACATACAAGCTTTTAGGCATATTTCTGTTTGCTAGCAGACATTATTGACAAGGAGGAACCTTCACGCAATACAAGTCAATGTAGAGTGTTAAGTTGTTTTCCCCTCTGTGGGTGTGGCTTTTCCAAGTATGATGCAATGCGCTCCATCTCTATTGCACGTTTGTGTTACTAATAAGACTAATAAAACATGTTGACTGTGGCTTTACATTACTAATATGGTCAGGTCTGCATGCACATTTTCTTTAGTCCCAACACACACACTTTATCGTTACCCTGGTAGCCAAACTGTAGTCTCTGGCCCATGATGGAATTCTTATTTCCAAGTGTGGCCCTTAGTGAAGTTGAGTTTGACACCCCTGCTCTACAGAGTGGACTAGCAACATGACTAACTCAGGTCTTTTTATATAAAGCTCTTAAAGCTATAGTGCATCCACATGATACAAGCCTTCCGTGACCGAGCAAAATTTGAGCAAAGGCATAGCCCTCAGAAATACAGAGCTTTTCAACCTCTTTCAGCTCATTGTTTTGGTTTAACAGCCCACATGTGTAGTGTTTCGGTCAAGACTCACTGCTCTCAACCCACTGGTTTCCAGCAGCATCAGTGGAAACCGCTTTAAATAGCCACTGTACACTACTTGCTCAGCAGAGGAGTCTAGCTGGTAAACATAGTGGAGCATTTAGCAGCTAAAGGGACAGATGTTTCCCTCAGGAGTTGTTAGACCAAAAACGGCTACAAGAGAAAGAAGTGTTAAAGATTAGTGACCTGCTGTTTGATGTATGAATTGTCTATTTCTTCCTACTTTTGTGTCATACAAAACACAAACTTTATCTAGCTCTAACAACTTATAAGCCCGAGGTCTCTGTTGTGACACGTAAATTGGTAGACATTGGAATAAGAATGACTTTCTTTTTTTATACACACACACACACACACACACACACACACACACACACACACACACACACACACACACACACACACAAATATGCAGGGTCATTGTGGTACACTTCCAGATGTCCTGGGGTTAGCTTTTAAAGGTGTTTTGAGACTTGTGTCCATCCCTTTTTCTGTCTCCCTGCCTTCATCCATCCAACAGCCCCCTGAAGGCACCACAACACATGCTTTACACCAGCACCAAACTCCTGACCTGTCACTTTCTACTTTTCACATCTGTACTCTGTACAATCTTTGACATTGGTCCAGTATTAAGCGAGGTTGCTGCAGTCGGCAGCGGTGAAACAAGCTACAATGTTAAGTTAATTGGACAATTGTCCAGCTTGTATTTACCTTAACAAAAGTGCTTTTTTGTCACTGACAGGCTCAGATTAATATTCTAATTGTCTGACAACATTATGGAAAGGACCTTTAAAACCTCCTTTGAGACCTTTCTATTTAACCAGAAACAGCTCTGACGTCGATAGCGGTAAACCTACCAGACTCCATTTAAAAAGCAATTCTTTTCTTTTTAGCGTGTATAGAGCCAATATATTTTCACATGTAAATCTGTAAACCATGTGTTTATTTCAACCAAAACTAGTTGTGATGGTTGGAAAAGTGGAAAGACGACCCAAAACGCCTTTTCTTAGTTTTATGTTAAGTGTATTTTACGGTGCTAAAATTACTGTTGACTTACATGGAATCTGGTAGGTTTAGTGAATGCAACAGTTGGTGAGTGGTTCAGTGCTGTTAGCAGTCGTAGTTTTTTCTCTGAATCTTTTTACTTGTGTTCTTCAGGTGGCCAAGACTGCTGCCAATCCTGGATCCAGACTATGTAGCCAAGAAGATCATCAATGCTGTGCTCACAGACCAGGTCTTCCTGCTGATGCCCAAGAGCATGTACCTCATCACTGCTCTAAAGAAGTTAGTGTCTACCTTCTCTGTTCTCTTCTACAGAACCTCTCTTTACAGAGTAGTTCATATCCTCTGAGTCAATAGTGCCGGCCTTTTAGAACTACAGTAAAGTATGTCCATCATTTATATTTTTAAGCCTGTATGTCAATCCTTAAAGTCTACTGCCTGTTATTTTTAATAGGCCATGCTTACACTAATGGATAAATATAAATCACCACTATTGTCAGACTCTAAAAGCTTTCTGTCCTCACAGAAACACAGTTACACAGACTCAGCAGGTTAATATTGGGTTTCAAAAAGTAAAGTAAACTAAAGTTTCTGGATCACAGGTCATAATCACTACCACTACAACAGCCAGAGCCCCGGCCATTTAATGTTGGGACTTAAAAAATTGAATTATTCCGTCATCTCTCCTGCTTGGATTTTTCCTGAATACCTATTCTGCACATTCCTATGTTGACACAACAACAAAATAACCTTTAGAAAACCAAAAAGGTGGGTTTTTGGTGTTGTTTTTCACAAAACACCCCCCTTTATTTGCCAGGAGCAGCACCGATTAATGTCTGTATTCTCCTTCGCCTCTACTCTGCAGACAAATTGACAAATTTGGATTAATGCGCATTGGGACAATGAATGGGACACAGAAACTAATTTGCAGGCCGCGTGCGTGCGTGCGTGTGTTTGTTTATGGCCTCCTCGATGGTTTTGGTAATCCATGGTTTGGGGCTGTGGAATAATTGAACTGTAGTTCTGGGTACAGCTGCTTTATTGTTTTACCAATGAATCTACCTCAGACTGAGTGAATCCATGGATGTCATCAGTGACGTCAACAGTGTTGTCCTGAAACGTGCTGCAGATTGAGTCGTGTAGTGCAGACTGTAGGGCGGCCTCTGATTGGTTTGACCATTACCTGACCTCACATGTCACTGGGCGCATGCGTCATAGTTTGGTTACATACTTTGACCTCAACAAGATGGCCGCATGGTCGCTCTTACTGAACGCAGACCTGCCAACCTGTACGCATTTTGCGTAGTAGATACGCATTTTGACATCAAAATACGGTGATACGATTTGTCACTTTAAACTGCGCGAAAATCAGGTAACTGCTTTGAGTTCACTCGTTGACGCGCAGTAACCGTCTCAGTCTAACACTTGATGGTATTAGGCGCTAAAACCTATGGCTAAAACAGCGTAGCAGCCACAAGCATGCTGGAAAAAAAACTAAAGAAGAGTTTGACCAATCACAACGTCGGGTTCCTTCCTCTAATGTCAAGCGGGGATATCGGGGGGATATACTGATGGTAAAACGAAAGCATCAGATGCAAGTTATTCCTCTCTCATTCCTGTTTAGTTTTGTTGGTTTCCCCCATATATCTGTGTTTCCCCAAGGGAGGACGGTGCTTGCAAAGGTAAACTGATTAACTTTTACTAATGTAGGCTAATTAAAAACTGACCGGAGCCCGTCGCTGGATGCACCGGAGGACCGAGACACAAAGGAAACATGCCTCTCTGACTGGTACCGGCGGGTTAGCGGTTAAACTGAGTGGAGGATATGCGGAATGTGTCGGTGTTTGTCGGACCTTGGCTGGCTGCTCAGCGCCTTCAGACAAAGCTCCAGCTAACAGGCTAATGGCTTATTAGCTAGCCAAACACCGAGCGATAACATCTGCAAAGATTGGCTCTGTGAGCGCATTAATCTGCTCGGTGTGTGTCTTATAACAAACAGAGCGAGCAGCCGGCGGACTATAACACCTATTGATCCGTGCAGGACTTCACTGTGAACAGACTGTTTAGAGATGATGTGACCGGCAGGTAACGTCAAAGGTTATCTGCTACTGTAGCAGAGCTGCAAATAAACTCTGAACTGAGCTGTGTGCTGCAGGTATTCATGCACTGTTGTTGGTGATTTCCAGAGGTGGAAGACTTACTCATCATGTATTGCAGTAAAAGTTAGAAAAAACAGTGTTGTAGAGTTACAAATGTCTTATCTTATCTATCTTGTCAGTTACAAGTCCTGCATTCAACATCTTCCCTATGTAATAGTACAAAATTATTATCAAAATATACTTAAAGTACCAAAAGTAAAAGTGCTCATTATGCAGTGTAATATATTTTATTGGACTATATTATGATCCAATTAATTGTATTTAATATAATTGTTTTATTTAATTCAAGTAGCCTACTTGAACATAATTATTTTCTAGGGTTTAAAATGTATACAGATTTGACATTTAATGGCATTTTTTCCAAGTGTGTGCAGCCGTGTTCATGAACCAGAACTTCGACAATAAATCAGTAAATTGCTACTAAAAAATTTTTTTTGAATGCTGTATAGTTTGGAGCCTCAGTAATATTGATAAATGTCAATGTAGTGAGTTCCTGGGATCAACAGGTGGATATTTAAGTGAGGACCGAAAGAGTGATATCCGGTGGCATTTCCGGCGGCACCGGAGCAATCACAGAAGGGGAACGTTGTGGATGTAGACTACAGGGCTCTTAAAGGAACACGCCGACTTATTGGGAATTTAGCTTATTCACCGTAAACCCCAGAGTAAGACAAGTCGATACATACCCTTCTCATCTCCGTGCGTGCTGTAACACTGCCTGACGGTTCCAGCATTAGCTTAGCCCAGCACAGATCCTGCAGGTAACTGGTTCCAACTAGCCTACTGCTCCGAATTGTGACAAAAGTGACAAAATAACGCCAACATGTTCCTATTTAAATGTTATGATTTGTATAGTCACAGCGTGTACAAAAAACAACGTAACATGAGACACAGCCATCTTCTAACAGTAAACAAACCGGGAACTATATTCTCAGACAGGCTTGCTGCGAGCATATCACTCCGCCCAAGTACTATATTCATCCACCTGAGAATATAGTTCCCGGTTTGTTTACAGTTAGAAGACGGCTGTGTCTCATGTTACGTTGTTTTTTGTACACGCTGTGACTCTATAAATCACAACATGTAAATAGGAACATGTTGGCGTTATTTTGTCACTTATTCGGAGCAGTAGGATTACTGGAACCATTACCTGCATGTTCTGTGCTGGCCTGATGCCGCTGGAGCAGTCAGACAGAGTTACAGCACGCACTGAGATGAGAAGGATATGTATCGACTTGTCTAACTCTGGGGGTTACGGTGAATAAGCTAAATTCCCAATAAGTCGGCGTGTTCCTTTAATTTACCTTTTGTTGCCATTCTCAGCACTGTAGTTGGCTATAATCCTCGGTCGGGGTCGGGTGGTTGATTAAAGTTGGCCTGAGCAATCTGGATTTGCACACAGGCACCTTGGATTAATGAGTAAATAATCTGATTGGCAGCTTCATATAGAGCTGCAAAGATTAATTGATTAGTTATCAGCTGTTACATAAATGACCAACTCTGATAAACGATTAATCAATTTAAGTCATTCTTTATGAAAAAAAGTCAAACTTGTGTGATGTCAGCTTGTTCAATGTGAATATTTTCTAGTTTCTTCACTCCTCTGTGACAGTAAACTGAATATCTTTGAGTCGTGGACAAAACAAGACATTTGAGGATGTCATCTTGGGCTTTGGGAAACACTGATGGACATGTTTCAGCATTTTCTGACATTTTAGGGACCAACCATCTAATCCATTCATCCAGAAAAAAATCCACACATTAATCCACGATGACGATAATCGTTAGTTGCAGCTCTAGATCACTCATTGGAGAAATGCCTAGCAATTGGTGCTGCCAAAGTGTCTCAGGAGAAAGTGTTGTGACGAGTCTCAGTCAGGTGGGCTGTTCATTTCCCAGCTGCTGTTCCGACAGCATGTCAATAATCATGTGTTGAGAATAGGTTTCGCTGGAGTTCACTGAGTTAGTTGATAAATCCAGCAGCCGCCTGCTGGAGGAGACGTTCACACTTTAGTATAATCGCTACTGTCTGGTGCTAATAGAGCAATTCTTCTGTCTGCATTCAGAATGCAATTTCCAATTAAAGCTGCGAGCAGCGATGGACGGGCCCTCGCGCCTCTGTGCGCGTCGGGGTTCCCGGCGGACTCCGCTCCTTGCGACCGTGCATTTGCGCGGCACTCACACGCCGCAAATTGTCACCAATGAAAAGGGAACTCCCCGCCGAGTTTAACGATACCTCACACAAGACTCTACGTCATACGGTTGAATAGCTGTGAAAAGGGGCGTGGCTAATGCATAGGGAGCGGGTCAAACCATCACCAATAAAGAAGGAACTCTCTGCTGAGTTCAATGACACCTCACACAAGACTCTACCTTAAACGGTTCAAATGTTTTAAAAGGGGGCGTGGTCTGAGTAAGTGGGCGTGGCCATATTATAGGGTCTGGCTCAGTATCACATGTAGACCACACATTATAAGTTTCATGTAAATCGGATGATGTTTGTCATGTAAGGCATGTCCTGTTGCCAGCGGCGGGCGCTATGACCGAACGTCAATTTTGGCCTGTAGGTGTCCTCAGGCCTGGACCCTTGTCAATCGTGAGAAATTTCGGGCAGATACGACAACGTACACTCAAGTTACAACAATTTGTTTGTTCATCGCTAAACACTCAAAATGGCCGCCACGCCACGCCCACACCATCTGACGAAAAGTTTTTCTTTTAATAACTTTTCATCGTTAAGGTGTTGGGATGGTACAGACCAAGTTTGAAGCCCATCGGATGAAATCTCTAGGAGGAGTTCGTTAAAGTATAGCACCTTGACTTTTAGGCCTACTTCCTGTTGCCACTAGGGGGCGCTATGACTTTAAGTAAATATTGGCCTTTATTTGTCCTCAGGGTTGGACTCTTATGAATCCTGAAAAGTTTCGAGGTAATCGGACAACGTACACTCTAGGGATGTTAACCAATGACCGTTTGACCGGTGGTTGACCGTTTCAACGTTAACCGGTCAAAATTATTGTTAGTCGGTTAAAAAAAATATATATATTTTTATTTTTTTCCCAGTGGCAGCAAGGGATAAGTAGGTTTTTTTTGCCTTTACAGTAGCGATGGATACTCAATATTTTCATAACATAGCCTACCTGTTAATAAGTGTACAGTTGTGCTTAATAAATTGAAAACCTGTAATTCACGTGCATATTAAGTAGCCACGTGTATTTGTTTTGGTCTTATAATACAGCCACAGGTTTACCGCTCCAGCGGAGAGGATGGCTCGTTTAGACAGCAGCTACGTTTATAAGAGTTTGTCCAAAAATCAAGATTCGTTGCAAACTAAGAAACAGACTACAAACTGACATCTTTCATTTTAACTTGTTTGTAAAGTCGCAGAGTAGAGCTTTGTTTGCACAGCGCGGCGAACAAGAGTGGACAGCGCATGAAGAGCTGACTGAAATATCGGTTTCTACATGTTTAAATTTGCCTGTAGAACAGGTAGGTGGGTATTGATAAATATTGACTCTTTAATCATGGAGGGTTTATTGTAGGCTACATACAGTTAACGAGTGTACCGTTAGTTCATCTGCGCCAGCGGCAGTAAATAATGTATAAGCTGTAGCTACAGCAGTTACATGTGCTGCGTGAAGTAACGCACACACCTCGGCTCTGCTGTGTGTGTGTGTGTGTGTGTGTGTGTGTGTGTGTGTGTGTGTGTGTGTGTGTGTGTGTGTGTGTGTGTGTGTGTGTGTGTGTGTGTGTGTGTGTGTGTGTGTGTGTGTGTGTGTGTGTGTGTGTGTGTGTGTGTGTGTGTGTGTGCGCGCGCACGTGTATCGCTGTTCAGAATCCCGTCTATCTTCCATAATGCAACGCTTGTATCCAAATGAATTGTGTTGTGAAGTTGTCATTAGCTTCACTGCTGTTTGCCACCTCCAATGAGCCCCAGGGACTTGCTGTAACGTTAGAGCACTCTAAAGGGGGTTTACCTTTCATTTGATCGTGTTTGCTTGCTACGTTGCCATCCTCTTGAACGACATTAAACACAATATAGTTCATGAGTGGTTTCATCTGCCCTGTTTAACGTGTTGAAGCTCCACGGCGATGCAGTAGCGCAGTAGCTGGCCGCCGTGGCCGGTGAGGGCTGGTTGAAGGCGCCGTCCTCACGCTGCTGCTGCCGTAAAACTGGACACGGCAAAGTTAAGTGCCGCTGCGGCGACATCGGGTCCTCTTCCAGCATTGCTGGAGGAAAACGGGCATCTTGCATCGCAAGAGTGCTGTCAAAAATGTAATTATAGTTCGCTTAACGTTTTATTTGTGTATTTATTTATTTAGTATCATTTCTTCCCCAAGCTCATAAAATTTGGGTCGCACATTAATTGACAGGGTCGGTCGGAAACCGGAACCAAACAATTAATTTTGTTAGGTCTAATCGCCTGTTTTACGCATTCTGAAGGTGCCTGTTTTATCCTATTCCACATAAGATGGGCTTATATTTGGAAACACATACATCTGCATTTCAGTGGTAACAGATAAGGTGATGATGATCATCATCATCTCTTTATTATTGTTAGCACTACACTCAAACTAAAGCGGTGTCTCTTCGGAGCTGTCATTTTGTCAAATGAGCCGCGGCAATGTTTCTAATGAGCTTCTAACGCTAGACAAACAACTTTATTTTAAACGCGATCACCTGGCTTGTACCTAAACTATTTCGAAACTAAGGAGCCATTTTTCCTCCGATTACATACAAGCTCCTCTGCGCTGCATTTGCGGGACTTGTTTTGCGCTGTAGGGGTTTTAAAAAACGTGACGTGAGTGGAAGGGCGGTGCAGGGGCTGTGTGTGTGTGTGTGTGTGTGTGTGTGTGTGTGTGTGTGTGTGTGTGTGTGTGTGTGTGTGTGTGTGTGTGTGTGTGTGTGTGTGTGTGTGTGTGTGTGTGTGTGTGTGTGTGTGTGTGTGTGTGTGTGTGTGTGTGTGAGTGAGATGCGACAGAGTTGAGAAATTGCAGGCGCGGCTCGAAATGGCTGTTATTTCAAATAGCGTAGCATATTTTAAACTAAACTGTTAACCGGTTTTAACCGGTTAATGAGGCTTGGTGACCGGTCAAGAAAATTTTTAGTTTTCGCCATCCCTAGTACACTCGAGTTACACCCACTTCCTGTTTCGGCGGCGAAACGCACAAAATGGCCGCCCCGCCACGGCCACGCCCTATGACGAAAAGTTTTTCTTTTAACAAGTTTTCATCTTTAACTTCTTAAGATGGCACAGACCGAGTTTGAAGTTGATCGGATGAAATCTCTAGGAGGAGTTCGTTAAAGTACGACATGTGGAAATGGCCAAAATCGCACTAATTTCGAACTTTGAAATCAAAATGGCGGACTTCCTGTTGGGTTTAGGGTATGGCTCTAATGAAGTTTTCTGTACATCTCGACATGTTACATATGTGTACCAAGTTTCGTGAGTCTACGTTAAACGCACTGCAGGGGCTCAATTTTCTTAACATTCTAGGGGGGCGCTAGCGAGCCATTTTTGTGCGCCTATTCCCGAAACCCTTAAAATACATAAATTTTCACCAGACTTGATGCGACCGCCAAATTTGGTGAGTTTTTTGAATATGTTAAGGCCCTCAAAAAGCCAATTCATTTGACGGAAGAAAGAAAGAAAGAAAGAAAGAAAGAAAGAAAGAAAGAAAGAAAGAAAGAAAAAGAAAGAAAGAAAAAGAAAGAAAGATTAATTCCTTCAGTTTCAATAGGGCCTTCGGCGCTCGGGCCCTAATTATTGTTTGGCTACTGTAAAGTAGTACCCCTAGTGCTGTCAAACGATTAAAATATTTCATCGCGATTAAACGCATTAATGTCATAGTTAACTCGCAATTAATCGCACATTTTTATCTCTTATAAATGTCCCTTGATTTCTTTTTGTTCCATGATTTTTTCTCATTTTAATGCTCTTATCAACATGGAAAAGTGGATTGGCTTGCTTTGTGCTTTTGTCGCCTGGCTTTGACAAGGGGGTGGAGAATTCCCATCAGCTGTGTGCTTGGCCATCAAGTGGTATTTCAGACTGGACGTGCTGCGATGATAGCTCAGTTCACAACGACAAAACGCACAGATCACTTTGGTCTTGTCAATGGAACCATTTGGCAACTTTTTAAAAGTAAACTTTCCATTCAGAATCTTATTGGCATCCATTTCGGTGTCTCGCGCTCGCCTTCCACTCAAAACGTAACGTTTGCCTAGTACTCTTTGGCCGGCTTGCAAGCCCAAACAAGTGTTTGCCTATTTTATTTCCGGTCTAGCTAGATCTGGTGTGGTGTTGTAGTTTTTCTAACGTTACTAGGTGTTGCAACAGCATGTGGAAAAGAACGACAAAGTTTGCTAGGCCAAAAAGATTTTTAATCTCGCGAAAATGTACGCCGTTAAAATAAGTTTTGCGTTAAAGCCGTTAATAACGCATTTAACTGACAGCACTAAGTAACACCTTTTTATGGTTTTTAAATATTCAATTTCTAACCAGCAACATTTTTAAAGCGCCCATATTATGCTCATTTTCAGGTTCATAACTGTATTTTAAGGTTGTACCAGAATAGGTTTACATTATTTTTGTTGTACTGTACAGCTCTCTCTCACTGCTGCAGATCGTCTTCACCTGGTTTCTGTTTTAGCTACAGAGTGAGACCTCTTTTCTTCTTCTTCTGTACTATCTTTGATTGCACTCGCACATGTGCAGTAGCTCAGATGTAGAGCATGTCAGCTAGCTAACTCTAGAGACAGTAAAAGAAAGCCTGTTTCTCCAACTTTGGTCAGTTACAAGGCAGGATTAGCTGGAAGACTTCTAAATGAGGGCGCACATGTAAGTAGTTCTTTTGTAGATTATGGTGAACTTGTGTGTGTTGTAGCAGTGCTTTGCTATTGAGAACGAGGTAGCATGCTAACGTTAGCGTGCTAATGCTAATGCTACGCGCTAACGGTTGTGGTTAGCCAGCTCGTTTTGGATTGTGACAATCCGGGCCGATTTTGAGCAGCTCACCCGGAGACTGAAGGCAGGACACATTCAGAAACCGTATCTCACTCAAAACAGCATGGATGGATTTTTTTCAAAGTTTGTATGTGTGTGGAATAGGTTGACCAGATGAGAATGGGTAAAATTTGGGACGGGTTGTGGTGGTGATTTTTTTTTTTTTGTATTGGTCTTCTTAATGTTCTAACAGACTATATTTACTTGAGAGTCAAAAAAAACAACATATACCATTAAAAAAATCTAGGTTTCATTAAAGTTGTGTGTTAAACAAGATGAAGAATTGTTTTTTGGAAAGCGTGGCTATACGTGGCTAGGCTATATGTAGTTTGCTGCTAGCATGGAGCCTGAAGTCGGACCACCCCCCACCCCCCCGTGTGAAACACCAAACTCCTTCCTACATACATTGCAAAACGCTTTGTTTGCATCGCAGAAAACTGCAGTAATCCAGGGGTATTTCCCTACCCAGTCCTCCCCGTACCTGCAGAGACATTTTTGCTTTTTAGCTGCATGTTGATCTTGATCAGGTCCCGGGACACTAGCCTGAGCCTCCATTTCAAAAATGAATGAATGAAAATTTGCGTTGCAACTTGCAGCCAATGAGCAGCCGATGGGAGCGGGCTGCAGGATGACTCAATCACCATGAACAGTTTTTAATGTTCTATCAGACTAGAACTACTCAAGAGTCCAAAAAAAAAAAAAATACTCGAGATTCTGCTTTTGAGACTTTGCTCTAATTTTCGGGACGATTAGGGCAGGATTCGGGATTCGGGACAACTGCTTGGATTTCGGGACTGTCCCGAATTTTTTGGGACGTCTGGTCACCCTAGTGTGGAAGCACCAGAGACACAAAATAACACCCCAAATCCCAGAAAGTGTTTTTTTCATAATATGGGCACTTTAACCATCACTTACTTGTATGTTTGAAAGATTGAACAGTCTTGTGCAGTCTCTTCAGGCCAGACGGAAATTAATTTTCAGAAAAACTAGCACAAAAGATGTGGCAAAAGATAGAAGGTCTGACAGAGACACTGTATGTTGATGCACTGCCTGCAGCTGTGAAAGCAGCAGAAGTAGATAAATGTGTTGTATATTTGTTCCCTGCCCTCATCCTGTCCCTCCATCATCCTCTTCAGTGTTGTGCAGTGGAAGCAGGCCTCCCTCCTTGGCTCTTACCTGGGATCATCAGTCCAAGGAGACTGCCACACTAACCCCAGTCTGCACTACAAACTGCACTAGCACACATTCAACTTGACATTTGTTGTCACTGTAGAACACAGTTGGGGCAAGCTTTTTCTTTGGCCTCTGGCAGTTTAGTGTGCATTCAGACAATCCACTCTCCCTGTTACCCAGAGGCACAACTAAACCTGTTTGTAATGTCATCAAAAGACAAGACGGTGCAGAGAAACTGACTGTTTGCTCAAGTTTTTGTTTCTGCAGGTTCCTGATGATGATTTTCAGAGCGTTAAAGCTTGCATATTCAGATATACTGTCCAGTCAGCTGTGTGCTCTGTGTCTGTAGAGTAGCTCCAGGTCATATCATCAGGACTCGGCACACAACTTGTACATGTTTTGATGAAATATAAATGTTATTTTTTTATATCCAATATCAATTGAGTCACTTTGAGTAAATAAAGACTTCGGCGCTACAATGCCCTGTCGGTCAATTGTCCCTGCAAATGCAGATATTGAAAGTGTTTAATAAAGATTGTTGATTTTGTCATGAAGCTGAATTATGTGTGTTTTATAATTAAGCCAAAAATCACACAAGAAGGGTGTATAACAACCAAGTCCCACTCCAGACACTAAAACTACTCCGTTTTGATCAATATTTTGTTTAACATTCAATTCAGTTTTATTTATGGTATCAAATCATAGCAAGAGTTATCACAAGACACTTTACTGATAGAGTAGGTAGTAATTTACAAAGACCCAACAATTCCAATAATTCCCCCAAGTGATTTAGTGCAACAAAAACTTCCTTTTAGGCAGAAACCTCGGACAGACCCAGGCTCTTGGTAGGCGGTGTCTGACGGTGCAGGTTGGGGGTACGATGAACAGTGGCAATTATAGTCACAATAAAGATAATGGAACTATGACTAGAAATTAGAGCTGTTGGAACGAATACCGAAAGTCAAATATAATTTGAATAGTAGAAAAAATAATTACTATTCGAATGTGACTTTTTTATAAATGTGTTGGCTAACGTTAGCTAATCTCCCTCTTCTCGCCTTGGCCTACCCACATGTGTCACTCATGTAACGTCTAATGAACAATAACTTAGCTGGAGTGAGAAACGAGGCATTGTGAGGTCTAAGCTAATGTTACATACCGAGGAGGAGGATCTGGCAAAGCGAGACTACGTACAGAGTAACGTTAGTACAACATCACGGAGCTAACGTTACGTACCGAGTATAGTTGGTACAGGGAGGAGTGGCAGGCTGCAGCTGGAAATCAGAAGGACTGGAAATAGTTTTAACATGACTTTAAAATCAACATCCACCGAGCCAAAGTGCTTATGTTAAGATTAGTTAGCTCGTTCTTGTTTCCTGTGTCACGAGTTATAGTAACGTTAGCTTAGCTGGGAGCTTCATGGAGACAGCTAAAGTTTATGTAAGCTGTCAGTTAGCTTCGACTTCATATATTACCTTCTAACAGCTGTATTCTCTCAATCTGCAAGAAACAGGTTGCTTATAAATCACTAAAATAGTAGTGACCGCACCGTTTGGCTTAGTTATTAACCATCTGAAACCCAAGCCATTTTTGAGCGTTTTGCTCCTGTCTAATTATTCAACTGAGCTAATTTTTCATTATTTTTGTAAAGTTTTGCATCTCAAATTAACAAGCACAACCAAAACCATGGCCAGATATAGGAATAACTCCTAAATGTCTTTTGAGCAGTATAACAAAGTTATAATGGCATAAACATAAAAAGGAAAAACGTAAGTTACATTTATTTGATAATTAATGTCATAATAATAATCATAATTCTCTGGGCGGGCAATACAGAGAAAGGGGAGGTAATCTTGCTCCTTATGACCTCATAAGGAGCAAGATTCCAGATCGGCCCATCTGAGCTTACTTTTTCTCAAAGGCAGCGCAGGATACCCAGGGCTCGGTTTACACCTATGGCCATTTCTAGCCACTGGGGGTACCATAAGCAGGCTGGGGGAACGCATATTAATGTTAAAAAACTCATAAAGTGAAATTTTCATGCCATGGGACCTTTAAAGTCAGTAATTGAGTCATAATGTCTGATGTGGTCTGGCAGTGAATTCCACAGCGCAGTGAAGCTGAAAGCTCTCTCTCCCAGAGTGCCGAGGTTCACACTAGGGACATGCAGTAGGCCTGCTGAGGAGGATCTCAGTGAGCGGGCAGGGGTGTAAACTTCCAGGAGGTCAGTGAGGTAGGTGGGGGTATAATTGTGCAGGGCCTTGTATGCCAGGAGCAGGACTTTGAAATGTATTCTGTAGGCAACTGGAAGCCAGAAGCTCATTAAGATATGATGGTGCCTGACCACATGGTTTACCCACATAAAAAGTCTGAAAGGGGCTGGAAGCACATCCCTCGTTAATACATTTTGTATCTTGCCTGGTACCACCCACCGTGCGCGGATTCGTTCGGTGACTACATTCTAGCATCTACCTCAGGTTGACCGGTAAAAGAGCACCGCATGTCTAGATGACTAGAAAAACTGGAGAATCAGCCATGGCTTACATGTTTGAGCCTCACGACGGCCTCAGACAGGAGGATCGGCAATTGGTTTACGGATTACGGATTGGTGACATTCCTAATCAAGCTGTTCCAGGATACGTTTGAATTTGATTTCAGAGAAGTGCACAGAATGCTCCACCTTTAGGAGAGGAATGTGAAAACGCCTCTTAGGTTAGCAACCGTTTGCTTTATTTGCAATTGTTTCTCAAAAGCATTATATTATGTCTTACAGTTACATGCCAGGATGTAACGTTTGTGTCCCTTCTCTGTCCTTTCTCACACAAAGAGTCTTTGGATTAGAATAGAATCTGTTTTAGGCTCCTGTTACTGCTATGAGTCTGTTCAGCTTTACAGATATCACACATAGCTAATGAGCAATTCCAGATACAGAACACATTTTGCAATGTGCATCTTGTATCGCAATTTCACTCACTATAACCACTACTACGGTCATCAACGTGCCAAAAATATGAACAAGAACCTTGGCTTATTTGCTAACGTTAGCTACCCTCTGCTACCTCGGAAAAATCCAGCAAGAGTCAGACGCAGAGGGACCGCAGTGTTCGCTAATGTTAGCTTCTTGTTTTATCTATCTGGGGTCTGATAAACCGTAAATTCATCAAATTGTCTGCTCTGCAGAGTCATAGTTACGAATTTATGGCTTTTCATCAACAGGAAGGAGCGGTGGTGTGCCGCTGCTACATATATAGCGAAAACCCTGCCTCTCTAGTGACAAACATTGCACGGATACAAATCAGTATATTCAAGGTCAGACATTTTAATAGACATGAATGGAACAAAAACACATTTTTGATTCAAAGGGGCCTTTATCCTTATTTTCTGCTATGGAAATCTCACTCCCTAATTTTTCAACTCAAGAACCAAGAGCAGAACCGATAAGTCTGGACCTTATCAATATGAATTTGGTTTAGAACAGGGTTTCAGGGGGCATTGCTACATCTAAGTAAACACTTTTTTCCGTTCCATTCTGTCTCTTTTCACTGTAACAGTCTGGTGAATAATCGTGGTTGACACTGTGCCTGCTGACATTGACTCACATTCTCAAGCATCACTACAAACTGATAAATCCCACATCCTGCTTTCAAACGTCCGCGAGCACAGTTATGGCACTAATGTGCGTAGGCAGTTTTGATAAATGAGAAAACGTACCTGAGGCCATCTCAGCTGGACCTTTTCTTTGACTTCATCAGTGATTCACTGGTGTCAGGGCAGCGTGGAGCTTTTTTAGTCTGTTTTTCTTTTACTAAACGCCCTCCATTTGTTTACTTCATTATATTTTTACACATTTAGAGTTCAGCTTAATTTTTTTTTTTTAAACAAGCAGGGACTTTAAAGAGAGGACAATAAACACAAACAGGCGATAAGAACAGGAAATTAAAACAACCTACCCGGATGCAATGAATACACACTCACAAAACTACAGGGCAAAATGTGAATAACAGATCCAGACATGTATGGAAAACAAACCTATATGAAGGAACAGATGGGAGGAAGCTTGGACAGTTCAAGTCAAAGGGGGTGGATGACTAAGCAAACAGTGGGTACTGGGCGGAACATTAGAGTTTATATGATGTGGCTAGTGGCAGTCAGTTAAAGCATATGGGACTGGAAACTTGGGCTGTAGCCAGTGGCTGTAAAGATAGTGGCAGCATCCTTAACTGAATGATTTTCTGCATTTGTGTGTATGGATTCCCTGATTTGTGTGCATTATGGTTGCTGGCAATCCAGCCTTGGGTGTAAAAAATACACCAGTCCACAAAAATCTCTACCCTCTGAATTAAATGCTGGATATTTAAAACATGATCTTTCAGTGGTTGGGGGAAAGAATCAAGGCTCCCCTCTTCTACTACGTGTTTGCTAAGTGATTCACATATTCACAAAATTGGTTCTTTGACTTTCCATGATCTCCTATAACATTGTAAGATACGGGGCTGCCTCCAGCTCCCCCAGTAGGGTGTACCCCCATGTAGACTCAGTCCTTGGCAGCAGCCAGGGTTTGAATCCGACCTGCGGCCCAGGTATTGTATTCATTCACAAAGAAAATTGGTGTCCTTAAAGGTTGGATTTTTCCACATTTCTTTTTAAATTAAGGCATTAAGATCAATTTACAAAAGATGATTTTTTTTTATTACTCCTTTTAGTCAACTTTAGCATGGGTGTATTCACTTATGCTAAGCACTGTATGCTAGTAGTGGCTAATGTAGCCTGGAGCCTCTTGCTTGCAGCAGAGATGAACAGAGGACTAAAGAGGTCTACTAAGTTCACTGCTTTCTAACTCCACACCTTTTTTCATCTTTTTTCACATGTAGTCTTCAGCCCCACCTGACACCGACCCAAGTGACATCATCAGTAAAATAGTAATAATAATAATAATAAAAGAACAAATTTGTATAGTGCTTTTCAAGGTATTCAAAGTTGCTTTACAGAGCAGAATAACAGGTCACAAAGAAAAGGGCTGTGGAAAGCCAGTTTAAATAGATTGTCAGGGTCTTTTTAAAGATGGGCAGGGCAGCAGCAGCAAAGGCCCTGTCGCCCCAGGTTGGTGTCTGCAGACCTGGGCCCAGGTGCAAAAAAGACACAGAAAAAGAGTCAACCGTTTGAATGGCAAAGGCATTCAACCGATCCAACCAGCTGACCATCTGACGCCTGCACACTGGCCAGCAGAATGCCCAGCAGAGAAGTGTCAGTCAATGTTCAATTCCTCCCTGCCTTTTTCTGTTGGTCAACTCGTAGTCATGAGATGGCTGCAGAGATGGTCTTGCTAGCTTGAGCTCATCTTCTCTCCGTCCGACATCCACCGAATGAAGCTCAACTAATGTTTGGACAGTTTAGCATAAGTATTGTGGCACTGACAAGAGGCGACTGGAGAGGTCTGCACTTCTAGAACGTTATAAAGTCGCACATAAACTTAATTATGTTTTATAAATGTTAATTATTGTGGAGCTGGGCACACGTGCAAGAGCATCATCTCCACTCCCACAGGTTGCTATAAATAGATGTTGAAACGCCATTAAACATAATTTACATATCAATGCGTGTGCCCGCTCAACGCCTCATTAGACCTTCCAGTGAAAAATATGGCAAAGAAAGTGCAGTTTAACCCATCCTCGCGAGGATCTTCATCAAAGCAACTGTCATAACCCATGGCTGTGGCCGTTTATAGCATCCACACTGCAAATCCATCACATTTCTGCAAACCGTCATTGCGGTAAAACCTTAATCATTATTATTATTGCACATCAGGAGGATGATCAATGACTAATACATAGTGCTCATGTTGAAACTGTCTTTAACAAAGTGCTTCGGGATCAAACTAAACGATCATTAACAGGAAGACGGTAGTAATGGCCAGCAGGACGCCCCAGTGTAGTAAACTCATTTCAAGCACCGAAACAATTCGTACAAAACATCAGTAAGTTAAGGTTTGTTTTCAAAAGAGATTTGAGGACTTTCAAAAAGCCAACATCAACGTTTCAGCTTTAGTGCCAAATTATCTCTTTACACACTGCTTTAGAAAAAATGTGGGTGTGTCAATACAGAAAGCTGACTTTGTTCTGAACATTTTGAAATGAAACACATATGCAAATACCTTAAAAAAGTAAGGCAATATAAGAAGGTATGTAAAAATGCCCTTAGATCTCAGAGGGTTAAGGTGACATATTTTAGGAATACTCCAACAGTTTACATTGTAGTGGAGCACTGAACTCCAATTCTAGCCAACTCTGATTAGGTGAAGAAAACATCTTGTGTCTTTCCAAGTAATTGTGTCCAGAGAAGTTGTAAATAACAGTGGGTCTCCCTGCTACTAATGTTGTAGTGGACAGGGAATTCTTCAATGCTGGGATCATAACGTTAGTAACGGCACATAGATTCCCACTACTAGTTGCCCTAGTTGTGGCATTTCTGTGAAACACTTTATAGTCCAATCTGGTACCATGTAATGATTCATGTATCAGTCAGAGCTCTGACAGCAGCTCAGTGTCTGCTGTTTAGCCACAGTTCTGTCTGACAGCCAGTGCTCTGAAGCGTCTACCTCACAGCAGGAATAATCTACCTGCATGTTCCCCCAAAACTGACAGAAGAGTTGATCTGTGACACTATAAAACAAGGGGTTGGATTAAAAAAAGGACATGGATGGATTAGTGAGTGTGAGAACAAAGCTGCTGCACACCCAGAGCACATCTAAGATGATGCATTTTTAATGTCCCTCAAATGCAGAGCTTGACTGAGTACAAACTGGACAAACGCCCGGCAGAAAACAACAGAGACATAATATAAGAAGTAAATCAGCTGAGTGTTTATGAGCTTCAGTAAAACAAAACACAGGCCTCAAGCTGCAGTTTCTACAGCCATCAAACAGCATCCGTTTTATGGAGACACTGGCTGTCTTTATGGCTAGATACAGTTTATGAAGCATGATAATGTTCCAGTCAAGAGCTGTTTTTTAGTAAACACCACGTACAATGGTGTGATTTCACTTGCTGTTTTATGTGCAGATGTATGCATTAAACAGGTGTATAAAACAGCTAGATAAATGTAGCATCTCATGGAGCTGTTACTGGTAATTCTGGTCCAGAAATGAAAATTCATCCCTGTAAAAGCCTCTGGATAGTCTGAGCTTCTGACCATACACTGTTGAAAGAACATCTTTATGTTCCCTTGTTTTAATATGTTTTACAACACTAATTCTGATTAACCAGAGAGGGTGTTGTCCGTTTAAGTTCCCCTATACAGGTTTTACACATGGAGATCAGTTTACTTATTGTTGGTATAGTGATAGCACTTAAAAGTGTCCTTCTCTTCCACTATGGTTTTGATTGCAGCTCCCTCGCTAAAAAGGTTGAAATCTCCTTGTTGAAGTACATTGTGCTGATATGCCTCTCTATTTACATTAGGAAACATTTGAAAGCAGAACTTGTACTTTACGGTCACAGGCGGTTTTACCCTATGGCAGAGGTAAAGGGCCTCGTGAGTTTGTGTTTTTTTGTAAATTCTTTTAATAAAACTCAACCTGTAACACATCATGTCAGACTCGGCTCGGCTGCTGCTCATCTAGAGATTCAGCGTGTCCCCCTTTTTTTGTCAAGCCATCACTAGGGTTGGGTATCGTTAAAAAAATTTCAATAGGGTACCGATACCAATACCGTGACTTCGATACCGGTTCCTGAACGATACAAAAATAAATTACAGCATTACACATTACAGCGCAAATCTTTTTATCTATCTTTCAGCTCCTACTACTTGAGCCCCATATCTATGCAATGTAGAGTTTTTCCTGTGTGTCTCTACGACATTTAAAGTTAGACAGCCAATCAAAAACATTATTAGAGCGTGGTAGAGGCATGCTGCGGGCTGATTGGCTCACGGACACTGATGAGATTTACGCCTTAGTATTAAAATTTGGTATTTAATGACGAGGCATTTTTGGATACTCGATACTAAGGAGGCAATTTGGTCAGTGCCTAAAAAGTCGAATTCCCACTTAGCGTTCTAGCGGTCGTTCTTTTGAACGACACCCGATAACCCACCGTCAAGACATCTTTAACTGAGAGCCCTGAAGCCGTGAAGCCCCGCTCCTGCACACAGGTCACTGTTTTTTTTTTTCCTCCTTTGATCTCCACCTTTATTGTCCAGTGGTTTAGTTTTATTCACAGTTTATTAGTCTATATCCACTATGTTCCACTTCCAGGGATTCTCCGGTGCCGCCGGAAATTCCGCTGGATGTCTGTTACCTTCCGCTTTCTTTGTGTCGTAATTTTAAACTCCGGTGGATTTATGAGGACTACGGTTAACTGCTCCTCAGATCTCTGCAGGGTAAATGCAGACAGCTACCTAGACTATCTGTCCAATCTGAGTGCCTCTGCAAAATAGCCTGTGTGTGGACTAGCCAGACCTTCCTCCGCAGTGCTGTGGAGAAAGGTCTGGCAATGCGAGACTAGCAATTAATTAATATCCAATATCCAACACTGTCCAAACTGCTCCAAATTCCAAACGCTAAGTTCATTAGGTACCCAAGAATCCAAGTATGAAGCAGATTGGATGAATGATCCTCGAGATATTTAAAGCTATAGTGCATAGTTTCTGCCGCCCCCATGAGGAATTCTAAGTAATGACAACAACAGTGTCGGCACGTCCACATGATACAAGCCTTCCATGATCGCTCCCCACCTACTCCATGCGGTTGCTAGTAACCAAGGAGGACACGGAGGATGAAAAAACATAATGGACTCTTCAGACGACACAATCTTCTGAACATAGCCATACTGAGGAATACAGAAAGAGTTGTTGAGCTTTGTAGCAACTCAACTCTGGCCCGTCAGACACCGCCTACCAAGAGTCTGGGTCTGCCGAGGTTTCGCCTAAAAGGGAGTTTTTCCTTGCCACTGTCGCAATAGCCACTGCTAATGCTTGCTCTTGAGGGAATTACTGTAATTGTTGGGGTTTTGGAATTTATAGAGTGTGGTCTAGACCTACTCTATCTGTAAAGTGTCTCGAGATAACTCTGTTATGATTTGATACTATAAATAAAATTTTATTGAAATTGAATTGAACTCATTTGGCAATAGCTTGAATGTAACGGACGTTCATTAATATCAAAACCTTACGCACTAAAGCTTTAAAATACAACAAACTAACACACACATTCATACATACATAAAGAGGTTCCTTGATTTATAGTTAGATAAACTATTTTATTGGTGGGGCGACAAACCAGACATTGGTGATGACAGAAGCTGGCTGTGGTAAAGCAGCATGTTGAGGAATTGTGTGGGAGCATATGGTTGTCTTCAACAGTGTCTTCACCGAGCTACAATGTAACCCAATGGGACAATTGTGCAGCCTTGATTTTTGTCCACTTAAAGTGATTGTTTTGGGGGCTGTCAATAGGTCAATAGGTTATAATACATCCATGGTTTCGTGTTATCTAAAAGATTTTCAAGTCTCACAGCCCTGTTGATTAGAGGGGGGAAATCCTCTCGCTCTCTCGCGCTCTCTCGCTCTCTCTCCCTCCCTCCCTCTCTCTCTCTCCCTCCGTAACATTGTACTCTGGCTCAAATGAATACAGGTGGTCATCGAACTATAACGACCACATCGTCAAAATCATTTAAATATTGAGCCATGGCACTGACAATCTTTTACATAACAGGAGCCTATGATTTCTGTAGCCTACTCCGAAACAACAGACTCCCAGAACGCCTTTTTCTTGACTGGCGTTCCACTCTCCACACCGCTGTCTTCAGACAAGAAGTCCCCTCGTGAGATTGATAATGTTGTCAGACACTTTTAGTAACAATCTGAGCCTGTCAGGGGTAAAACAATCACTTTAAGTAGACAAAATTCCAGGCTGCACACTTGCCCCATTAGGTTACATTGTAGCTCGGTTCGCAAGGGCAGGTCACGGTGTTCTCGCTCATTACTGGACCAATTTCAATGATTTTTGGTCACATCAGTCTAAGAGACACTAATGCATGGGGAAATGGGGTTTAAAAAAGGTAAATAACAAAAACGGTAGTTACCTTTTAAGCTTGCATACAGTATATGATTAGGATTGAAAGGTTTACCTTTTGTTACCTTCTGGGCGAGCTGTGCTTGCTCAGGCAGTACCAATGGGCAGCACATATGGGCTGGCATTCTCAATCAGTGACATCATAAATGAAGGAATTTCAAACAGGAATGTGTGCGAGCCGTTTTTAGTCAGTTGAGGAAAAAGTGCTGTCTGTGGGAGAGAAAGCTCCATTTGGAGTGAAATGTGGCTTTTTTGTACTTTATACATCTGTTACATACACAAAAAACTATATAACACAAAAGACGGTAAAAAACCTTTAAAATGCTGTGCAATTTAAAAGTTGCAAAATGTTTTTTTAAAGTTCAGGTAAAGTAAAATGAACTCCGGCTTGAAACACATACTTGTTCAGTCTCCTAATAGCTGGGGAACAGCCAGCAAGTGAATCATCATAACGGGTGTCAAGGAACTGAAAAACAAAGATTAGTACCGTAATGTGTAATGTTAAAATTTATTTTTGTTAAATGGATTAATAAAATCGGTATCCCAAAAAGTATAGTTCAGGAACCGGTATCAAATTCACGGCACCCGTATCGAAAATCTTTGAATGATACCCAGCCCTAGTGTCCATGTCCATGTGTACCATTATTCTAATGTAAAATAACCATTAACAGGTCAAAGGCCAGAAAGCAGAACTGTTCAGGGGTTTAAATGTTTAAAGGAAGAATACGACTTTGCCTCACTAAAATCTTTCTAAATTGACGACTACTTTGTAAGGTTTTTAAAGTGAATATTTGAAATAAAGTGCAGAACTATGTAGAGAAATACATTACATTACATACACTATCCAAAAAACCCTATAAAATAAAACAACAATGTTCTTTTTAAATCTGCTTTGTTACAAAAACCAGATTATTTATACACACAAATTCATTTTGACCAAGTAATAAAAGGTGAGGCCAGAGGGGTGTATGTGTTGGATGTTGAATAGAGGAAGTGTTAAGTGATTGCTATGGTTACCATGTAGAGTAAATCAGCCTGCATAGAGGTAGATCTAGTCATAGCAATACTGGCGAGCGCCACTTTCGGCCGCTGAATGCTGCAAGATCAGCATATATAGTGTAGACTTTGAGTTTGTGAAAAGCGCTATATAAATTAAATTTATTATTATTATTATTATTATTATAGATTGATAGATTGTTACCTCTTGAAGTAATGTTGAAATGAAACCAGTGTTGTATAATGTTTGCAAGAGGAAGCAATACGATATGTTCTCGTATTGATTTTTTGTCCCACCCCTACTAGGTAATGAAGAGTAGATTTAAATCAGCAGTATCAGGACTCCTTGTTGTAAAAAAACAACCAAGTCTATCCATCCCCCGTCCTGCATCAGAGTTCAGCCATAGACTGAGATGAATCCCTTTAGATTTTAGACCTGCACAGTGAGGTCCAACCATCAGCTACTGGTTCTCTGACACCCAACGTGTGCACCACTGTGAACAAAGGCCTTCTGATTGCTTGACAAGTGCTCCCATCTCTTTTAGACTTCTAGAGCAGCTCAATGACAGGGATTGATCAGTGATTGGGTGTTATTCTCTGGCTCTGCTGTCTTCCTTGCTTTTTATTATGTCCGCTCATCATCTTTCCCTCACTCCTCACCACTTTCTCACATCATCATCATTCCTCCTCCTCCTCCTTCCACACCATTCATTTTCACATTATTTAACTCTTTTCCACACCACTCCTAACACCACCCTCTCACCTTTGTGAGTGGTGAAGGTAAACATTACATAGAGATGTTAGTTCGCAATGACAGAGAACAGCCAAACACAACTTTTCTCAACTGTAATTTCATCAAATTAAGACTTAAAGACTGAGATGTTTCAGGTAGGATTGTAGCTACTTTTCATCTATTGTTGCGGTCAAATTGGTGTGTCAGAACAAATGGAGATTCATGTTTTTAGTTTGTACAACAGCACTGCCTCTGTAGACTTTTGGCTCCTTATAGACACAGACCACTCACCACCCTACAGTACAAATGAATGAATGTGCTTTAAAGGATCAGAGGCAGCGAGGTGTGTGATACCGGATTAAATGTTACAGTGAGCTGCTAATGTTTGCAAGAAAGCTGTTATCCCAGTTACACATTGAGTCCTGACACTTTTTTTACGTAGTACCGCTTAGTTTTGTGTGAAACCGCTTGGCCTCCTTGCTAGCTAGGTAGCTTAGCTCTGTTCCACAACACATGTAATGTTATCTTACCTGATGTGTTTTATCCAGCACCTTTTTATCAGCCGGAAAGAGAATGTGTGAGTGGCAAACTGACCCTGTGAGTGGTAACCATTTACCCTCTAGGGTAACACTGCAGCCCGGTTCACGGCTGCCAGTTACAGCGTTCTTGCTCAATACTGGACCAGTTTCAAAGATTTTTGTTCACATTAGTCGTGGTGCCTACATTTCCCATAAAGCAATACATGGGACGCTGCATTGGCTCCAATAGGATGAGGGCAGTGTGAATCACTCCCATCACTTGAGCCAGATGATTAAAAATGTGTAATATCTTTGATCCCTTCAGTGCTTCAGCAGAGTTGTTTGATAAGAGAGCATTCTGGAGCTGTCTTCTGTCTCAGAGGAAAGAGCCAATTATTCTCTTTTAGAAAGCTTTTTGTCTCTGGAACACAGCTTACACAAATGGAGATAGTGTCTTGCCTGTCACCTCTGTTCACTTTGCATAAAAGCTAATGTATTCAAGCTTTTAATAATGTGTTGTATTATCCAGCTCCCCCTTTGAAGACAGTCACTGTTAGTCACCCAAAAGCTGATAACATAGCCTCATTCAGGAAGAGATGCAGGAAGGCATCATTGTGAACAAAGCCTTTTTGCATTAGTACAAATCTTATTGTTGACACTAACAAAAAAAGATTGTAGAAGAATACTTGTCTACTTTAAAGGACGACTAAGTTTCTGTGGCTTGGCCGAGCTACAAAAACATTTCCCATAAAAAGGTGATTTTATAGAGTCCTTAAAGGACAATTCCGGCACAAAACAAACCTAGGGGTTATTAACTGATGTGTACCTAATCTGTCGCTCTCTGGAACATGTTTTCATGCTAATCGAATGAGTTTGGAGCTTTGACGAGGCTACCGTGGACCGCTGGTTAGCTTACAATGCTAGTATTTGGGGCATGGGGACGCTCAAATTAAATCGTTATTTAATACCACTAAAAAGGCTCGAAATATCACCACACCATAACGTTAGCATAATGAGGGTCCCTAAATGTGAAAAATGAATTGTCCTTTAAAGGTCCCATGACATGGTGCTCTTTGGATGCTTTTATATAGGTCTTAGTGGTCCCCTAATACTGTATCTGAAGTCGGTTTTCCCATAATTCAGCCTTGTTGCAGAATTACAGCCACTAGAGCCAGTACTACAATGAGCTTTCATTAGTATGTGCCAATTCTGTGTCTGTGGCTATTGAGGAGGAGGGGGGAGGGGGGGGGGCAAGGTGAGAGTGGAGGTGTGGCCTTGACCAACTGCCACTTTGCCCTAACCCTTCCAGATTGGCCCATCTGAGCTTTCATTTTCTCAAAGGCAGAGCAGGATACCCAGGGCTCGGTTTACACCTATCGCCATTTCAAGCCACTGGGGGGACCATAGGCAGGCTGGGGGAACGCATTTTAATGTTAAAAAACCTCATAAAGTGAAATTTTCATGCCATGGGAGTTTCTAGTTACGAGTTGTTATAAAAAAATATCTATCAATTATTTTTAAGCAGCTCAACACAAAACAATGGACCTGGTGCATTACAGGAACAGACACATTGTACAGGTACATTGGTCAGCTGAATGTAACAATGTCATGTAACAATGCAATTGTTTTTAACCTCACAAAATTAAAAATAAAGGCTCACAAAAACATCTTTCTACTAAGTGGGATCAAAACTGTAATAGGAAAAATAAATTCGTACAAACAGTGTGAGAGAAACTGTGATGGCTCGGTGGAGGCTATGTTTGACGCAAAGCATATGAGTTGGGAGTTGCCTAGTCGCTGCACGGTGATGTTTCCTTACTTTTTTTTAAGATCAATTGAGGCTGCTCAGTTGATCTTAAAAAAAAGTAAGGAAACAGCTATCATTTTCTTGGTCGCGGTAACCAAACTTTCTTTTGTCTCCCAAGCAGATGCAGGGCTTAAAGTATACGCACAAGCGGCACATATGGGTACTTTGCTAAAACTCAAGGCCGCGCCCCCTTTTGGGGGATAGAAAACCGACGGTCCCATAGAAGTCAATGCAATTTGACGTGTGTTTGGATCATAATGTGTGACAAATGTGTGTGGATTTTTTTCTTGTTAAACAGATGTTTTGTTTTATTCACGTTTCTTATGAGCCTCATATATCAGTGTGGAAGTCTCAATTAACCTGCTACACAACAGCTGTTTCTCTCCTGATGTGACAGCGCGATTCTTCCCTCTCATAGGGAGCATCGGTGATGCTGGTCTCGTCCAAAGCCTGGACCCGTCTATCAGGATCTATTTTAGGACATGGCAAGAGGACAAATCAAAGACCGGGGTTTTTGGATGTATTGTTGGTGCAACAAACTACTCAGCAACCTTTCGGCATAGTTATTAATTCAAAACGGTTTGTTTAAAGTAAAATTTGGAGCGAGTCAGTATTGATTGATATGAACTCCGCTAGTTTGGCTCCAAATTCTGTATCAAAAGCTGTGTTTTGGAGAAGGGAATTATTAAATTGCCACCTTCTAGATTTTTCTCCTAACATATCACAATGGAATGTGGTTATCAGTGCATTGTGGTCAGACAGGATTGCTTCCAGGATTCCATTGCTGTTGTGTGGCACATTGCCATAAGTTCACTGGAACACAAAAAATAATCAATGCGGGAGTGGGTGAGGTGACGTGTGGAAAAAAAAGGTGTAATCCTTGCTAGTAGGATTGTGCATTTTCAATCTATCCGTAAGATCATGGGATTCCACAACTGCATTAAATACGTCTGATATGTGTTTTTGGGCTTTCGTGTGGTTGACCCCTTATCTATCCTGATTTAAGTCTAGTACCGCATTCATGTCTCCCCCTATAATTAGTGAGTATTCATTGAGAGAAAGTAATTCATTGGTTAGGCGTGGGAAAAAGCTTTCATCATATGTAGCCGGTGCATATACTGAGACAAAGGCCGTTTTCCTACTCCTTATTGTAGTACATAAATATGATATCCTGCCTGAAGAGTCTTTACTACTTTTGTCTATGGTGAGTGTGCATCTCCATGACAGCAACACAATGGAGCCCTTGGTTTTGGTTGTCATCACTAGATGCAGCAGCAACTTTACATCTCTCTTACGCAAATGTAAGAAATGTGTCCTGTATAAGCGCCACGTCTATGTTCTTCCTACTTTTGATCGGCCCGTTTAGCCCCCTGATGTTAACAGAAAGGATTGAAAGTTCAGCCATTTTCAAAATGTACACGTATATATGTCTTAAGTATCCTACCAGAATTCACTGATAAATTTGTAGCAAAGGGTGAGCTGTTAGATCCAAGCACAGTGTGATGAAAACACAAAACATAAAATAAATCCCTTAGCCCTCCGAGAACGCAGACCCCCTTCCCTCTCTGTAGGATACGTGGCCGCATCAAACGCGGCTCGCACAAAAACTCCAGCCCCTCCTGTCACAGGTTAACTAAAACAGGTCTAATGATTTCCTATGTTAAACATGAACAATATTACAAAAAAAACCTTGAAACTACGTCCAAACCATGTATTAAGTTCGGAAATAAACTGTATGAAAAACAAATCAGCCATGTAGGAGTAGTAGACATAGATTATAAAATGTAGTCTAATCAAATGCTCCTTAAAACTCTGCTCCCAAGCTCATACATTATAATTTCGACCAGCTATTACGCTCTGAAATAGACTGTGGGAAACAAACCATGTAAGAGTAGTAAATATAGATTATAAGATAAGTGTTTATTGTGCTCATAGGCTGTGTAAAGTAAGCAGTCCATGTCCATCATGCTTTCAGCCGCATCAAACATCCCTCCAAAGTCAGATGCTCAGGTGTCAATTTCTGCCAACGCTTCCTTCACTGCGATGCGTACCCCTGATTGAACCCCTCTTTGTTGCCTTTCCAGGACCCTGGCCATGGCCTCCTCCATACGTAGATCTGCGTTAGCATCAGAAATCTCGCTAGCCATCGCCATGCTAGCATCGTTGGCAGAATTCTTTGCTCGGTTAAACGTCAACGGGATCTGCTTTTTCGCTCCTGCAGGCATTCCGCTAAGTTACCGTGGTGACAAGTCAAAGGACTGGCGTCGAATAAAAAAGAATAGACCTGGTTTTCAATAAAAATACGGAGATAAGGCGGAGAGCTCTAGCCTCGAGCAGCCATGCAGTTCATCGGTCACGTGATCCTCCCTTACTGAGAACTTTAGTGTTATGATTTTACAAAAATATAACATGTAACATTTTACATGACCTACAGATCTACTGGGAATAAGTCATTTCATAGAGTACACACCAAGGTTATTATAGTTTTGCATTTTTCATTATTTTTTTTATTTCGTTTTGACTTTTTGTTTTCAAATTCAGTTTAGTTTTAATTAGTTTTTAGAGTGGGTTTGCTAGTTTAGTTTAGTTTTTTGTCTGTGTTTAATCTTAGAACTTTGACCCTCTCACTGTCTTGTGTTGTTGTGTTTTTACTTCATCAAAGTTAACTGAAACATTTTAGTCGCCTAAAAATGTCTTGATCAGCGTTCGGTTGCACCTTACTAACAAAGTTAGTTAGCTAGCTAGCTAGCGCTAGTCAGGAAGACAGACAAAGAAAAAGTGACTTCATTCCTGTCCTACAATAAGAGGCTGCCTTATAACACTGGAATTGTTTTTTTAAAAGTGGCAGACTGAGCCTATAGAAAATATGTGTTGTATTCTGATATACAATTTGTTTAGTGAAACTAATAATGAATGTGATGTTTTATTTAGCAGAATTACATTATATTGTTCTATCCAATATTTCCTATATTTCTAAGCAGATTTTCTGCCATATTCTGATAAAATGCCCCTCCAGCTGATTAATGGTCCCCCCTGTGCCACACCACCTAAAAAATCCTGCAATCGCCCCTGTATATGCAGCCTATTTATTTTATATTAACTCACTATTAAACTATATTTTGCAGCTGCACCATGATCCTGCTCCCTCACAAATATTAACATGCAATCTCCCAATATTATAGGAATGAAGTTCCATCGCTGCGACCAATCACATCATGCGTGCAGAGTGCAGTGTTATAAACATCATGTAAACAAGCTAACGTCCAGTGTCTCTCCAACCACATTTCAGCTAAAGCTAATTAGCGTTTGACGGACAAACTCACTATTAACATACAGGTTAATTTAACAGGCAGAAAAAAACAGTAACATTGATCCATCACTAAACGGAGAGAAAACCGACGAAATGTAGGCCTATTGCCTATTTTGTTAGTAGGTTTTTATAATCAGCAAAAAACACACAAATGTGGCAGATTTAGCTATCGGTAACTAATGTTAGCTGAGGTCTAACTCTGAGAAACACTTAAGTATAACGTGCACGATAGAAGTATACGTAAAATAAAATAACATAGAATTGCTACCTTAGTAGTTGTAAGTTAGCCCTATTGCTAAATCAGAGCAACACAAATACATAACTTTTACCGTTCATCCGGTTCCACAGCTGAAAGAATGAGATGAATGTCAGGTCTACCAAAAGAAATTCTAGTGAGTTTTTTCCAATATAATACATCCATGCTACAAACGTAACAGGTAACAAGTTTTTCACCGAAGTTTCTCCTTCTTTCTTCTTCCTGTGGAGTCAACCAGCCGAAATACTGACCACTCTGCCATTGTAATCCATTTTGGATGAACTCCTAACTTTGGTGTCATAGTACTTCTTACTTCTTACTTCTTTTAGCAGCTTTCTGAGCATTTTCATTTGCCATGGCGTATGCTTCCTCCGTTTCTTGTTTCCATTTCTGCATGTAGTCTCGCTGGTTACTAGAACCTGACTGTGCACAATCCAAAGCGCTTATCAAGTGGAAGCCTGGGTGATCTCCTAAACAGAAAATAGAATGGTGAATGGCCGGTCAATTCACAATAGGTGCAGTTATAGGCATAAACCAGTTCGTTCAGAGACTCATTCCAGTTTGAATTTTGTGTTTCAGTTAGTGTCTTTAGCATTTGCACCAAAGTTCTGTTCATACCCACTGATTTTTGAATTCTCTCCCTTGGTCATAGTGGATGCGGGTGGGAAACCCAAACTTCAGGGCAAAGTCATTGAAGATGAGATTTGCAGCAGTTTTTCCTGACTTTGATTTGTTGGCGTAGGCTTGAGGGAAACAGGAAAAATGACCAACAGTGACAAGGATGTACTCATATCCCCCTTTGCATCAGCCGAGATAGAGGAAATCAATACATACCAGTTCAAATGGCTGTGTTGTTACAATGTTTGTCAGAGGAGCTCTTGTTTCGTGGCATGGCTTTTTCTGCTTGACACAGGTACAAGTTTTAGTCACACAGTGCTCAGTGTCATATGGCCAGAAAAAGCGGTCATGTACTAGTGATTGTGTACGAGTGACACTGAGACTTACATGGATACAGCCAAAAGTGACCAGGTTGCAAGGGATTCTTTCTTTTCTTCAACTGGTTGTATCATGGTGGCAATGGTGTCTGGTGGAAGCTCCTCAGAACAGTCTTTCATCAGTGACTCTACATCCAGTGGCATCCTCGACAAAGCATCTGCATCACTGTTCTCTTTGCCCGGCCTGTACTTTATTGTCAAGTGGAAATCAGCCAACTCTGCAACCCACCTGGAAGTGGTTGCGTTCAGTTTTGCAGTGGACAGAGTATAGCTGAGTGGGTTGTTATTGCTGTACACAGTGAAGGTTAGGATCATAATACAAATGATCACAGAATTTATCAGTGATTACCCATTTTAGAGCTAGAAAATTCTAGCTTGCCATTGTGGTAGAGCCAGCGTTTTTCTCAACTGTTGTTAAAGTCCTATAGCCATAGGCAATTACCCTAAGCTTCCTATCTTGCTTTTGATAAAGTACTGCTCCGAACCCTTGGTGTGACGCATCAGTGTGTGCAACGAATGGCTATGTGAAATCAGGGAAACTGAAGACTGGTGGGTGAAGCAAACAGTCAATCAGCTATTCAAGTGCGTGTTGGTGCATGTCAGTCCACAAGATTGTCTTGTTTCAGGGCACCAAATGGCTTACTTTCTTTGTTTTTGTCTTCTGTGGTTGGTAAAGTACTTTCTCTGAATCTGCTTTCAGGAGGACATAGTGTTGGCCTTCCTAGAAAAGTTTTTGATGTACTGTTTGTTGTAGGTGAGTAAACAAAGCATTTTTCTGAGCTGGATCTGTTCCAGGAAGGAGGTTTAACAAACTCTGAGTCTAACCCTGATGTCTGAGTTGATTTACCCTGAGATGGGAAACTCAGAGTTTTCGGTTCCAGAACAGCTGATTTGAGTTGGTTCAATCAACTAAGAGTAGGTTCACTCAGGGTTACGCGCGTGCACCACCACTATAAAAAGGCAGCATGAATGGAGGCATGATTCTACGATTCACCATGGTAACAACCACAAACAAACGGGTCGGCAGAAATACTCATGCGCACAAACAGCGAGTTTGAACATGTATTTCGTTAAAAAAGCAAGACAGCGGCTGCTGCTGCAAAAGAGATAGAATTGGTATGGGAGAAAATTGCTGCTCGAGTCAATGCATAAGCATTAACATTGTATTAATTTCATATTTAATCACAGTTAATTTATAATATTACTGGTGAAAACTGGAATTGTATTATATTAGGTGCAATCCTGCGGGCGAAAAAGTAAGCTATACTAATCCCATTCTGAGGTTGCAGCACCATGATCATTAACAGAACTATAATGTATAATAATTTATTTCTTTTTAATGGCTCTCACTGGTTTGTGTCCAGGGAACACTACAAAAAACGTTAAAAACGTTTCAGAGCGAGTCACACTTTTCTGACGGCTCTGCATACAGTGGCTTTACTATTACAGTATGATCTGCTACACTGTTATAAAGAAAACTGCCGTTTGCAAAAAACGTAATGTGACACAAAGAATCTGCTTGGATGTTAAAGCCTGTCCACGATGGTTGATGTTAGTGATATGAGGACGGATAAGGTATCTACATATTTAATGGACTGTGATAAAAAATACCTCTCAAATCGGTTATGTGGAAATGAAAATACATCTATAATCGGGACTCAATATCATCTCCCGACGTAAACTCTCTGTGAATTAATACAGCTTTTTCATCAACGGGATCGTCGACAAAAGGACATGACATGTATGAGAAAAAAACTTTTATAATCTGCCTAACATAAACCAATACGTTTTTTTATTCATGCAGATAACAAACTGCATTAAAATGCGCCTGATACAGACGAGAATGAATGAATGAGGAAATGAGTGAGAAGAAACCTTGAGTTTCTCTCAGAGGGAGGAGAAAGAGAAACTTGAGGTTTCTTGAAGAAAACCTTCTCCCGACTAGGTTAGGTTCACAGGCTCAGTTACCATAGTAACTGACTCTGAGGTTAAGTTACCTCTCTTTCTGAAACGGAAAACCAGAGTTTCCCTCATCTCAGTGTTAACAAACTCAGAGTTTTCACTAAACTTTTCTGGTTTTCTGGAACGGACCCCAGGTCCACATTCTCTGGTCTGATGTCCTTCACTGCTTTAACTGCTTCAAAATGGGCTCGGCCAATTCTGCTGCCCTCTGCAGACACTATTGGACCCAAATAACGAACCTCAGGTTTAAAGAGATCACACTTGGCTTGAGTTTGATGTCATTCTCTTTGAGGTGCTGCAAAACTTTCTACACATGGCTATCGAAGGTTTTACTGAAAACTAGTGAATCATCCATATAAGGAATGCAGATGTTATCCTAGAGCCCTTCCAGACACTTCATACAATCCTGAAAAGCTGCAGGAGCATTCATGAGTCCCCATGGGATCACAAATGCTGTCAGTGGTCTGCTTTCTTCAGAGATACATCCCTGGGGGTAAGCTTTTCCCTGATCTAAGAGCGAGAACCAGGATTAACACCTAAACGGTCCATGATGTCTTGGACCCGAGGGATGGGCTGGCTGTCGGGATGTGTCTTTCTGTTCAGGTCTCTGTAATCTATAAACAGCCGGAGGGTCCCATCCTACTTCCTGACACACACAACAGGTGAAGAGTATGAAGAGTTTGACTTCCTAACCCAGCCCTGTGCTATGAGGTCATGAAGGTAACCCTTCATCTCCTGGTATAGTGTGAAGAATTAACAACAGTTCATAACATGTGCCTAAGTTCAACAAAACAAGCCACACCAAGGCCCGAGTAAATGCAATCACTAATGATTATATGATCAGTTAGTTTCAATAACTTTCTTTCTATGTAATGGAATGTTTCAATTTGACTTAAGTGTACTCATAGTGCAGAAAAAGGGTTAACACAGAGAATAGAAAGAAATCCTCCAATGAGAATTATCAGAGCCTGTTGCTAGGGTGTCTGATGGGAAGATTTCATTTTTGGGACAGCCTTCCCCAGTAACTTTCCATAGTGAAAAGTTCTAGAAGATGATGTCATCTGAACTATTGAACTCAGCTACGTTTTGTGTCAAGTCAGCAGTCTCCCGCTGTGCAACAGGCTGGCACATTGCCAGCTCTTTGTCCAGAGAGAAGATGTGCGACTGGAACAGGTGCGAAGATCAGGGAGGCTCCTTGACAGATGATAAACATGCCAGTCCAAAATTAAAGGAACATACATCATATCTTTGCTTTTAGTTTGAACTTTTAACCAGTTTTGACACATTTAAATACAACATTTAAAAACTAGGCATATCATGTTTCAAGGAGAATCCCTCCCCTCAGGAGACGTCTGGAAAAGCCATTGGATACACAAAAAAGACCTGACACCTGCCGGGACCAATAAGAGAAGAACGCGCCGGAGTAGAATAGTATTTAAACTGTCTAGACAAAGGATTCGGGGCACATTTTGCAGAGTTTTCAGAACGAAGCAAACTGTCGCCCACAGCTGTGTATCCCTGTACCCTTTTTCTGCCTTATTGCTTGGAAATAAATCTTGTACAGAAGGAGAGAAGTTGTAGACTTTTTATCTGAAGTTGGAGCGACTTTTTACCTTTTTCTCAAGAAACGAACACCCCAATAGTGTGCAATTGACTGGTTCAAAGTAATTTTCAATCGTTTAATGTAGCCAAGGAGTGACACTCTTCTGCCAGCATTTGCCTAACTACCTGTCTCTGATCTTCGGTAAGGTGAACATTGTTTCACGTTCTCCGATGAATCTTCTCTGGCACAATTTGCACATTTTTGGGACTTCTTGCTAGCTATGGTTAACCCTTTCCCGTTTAAAGGGGCCTCTCTCAAAACTCCAGTGATTGTACATCCAGCTTGAAAATGTTGTTCTTCCCACAGGCTTGTGCAAATTTCAGAATTTCAGAATTGGCCTCCATTCAATTCATGAATTGGAATTTGAATTGAATTGACTCTGCCCCACAGGAATTTGAATTGGTATAACAGGAAGTGGAATTAAATTCATGGCAATTCAAAGAAATTCCACGGAGTCACACATCAGAAAGAATGTGTTGAATCAGTGTTAGGAAGGTTACTTTGGAAATGTAATTGCTTATTGTTATAAGTTACTCATTATAAATGTTTGGATTACTTTATTTGGATTACTTCAAATTGCATCAATGCAAAGCAATTTCCTTTTAATTTGATTAGTAACTAATTTAATTACACATTTTACCTCAGTAATACAACTAAATACAATTACATTAATTTTGTATTTCAATAACATAATTTCATTACACGTAACTAGTCACTCCTCAACCCTGCATACATTTTGTTCTAAAATATAGATAACTCTTTAAGAGAACAAATAATTCTATTAATTCCACAATTGACAAGAATTGTTTTCTTGATTTACAATAAGTAATAAGCAGTGTAAGTAAGTGTGCTTGCATGCTTTTAAACACATATGATATCCAGTGTTGGGGGTAACTCCTTACGAAGTAATGTCATAATATAATCACATTTGACTGTAACTGAGTAATGTAACACATTAATGTTACTGTTACTGTTGTGTTGTGAGTTGAAGGTGTGTTTAAGCCCTGTATGAGCTATATGCCAGGCTCTTGCTGTGTTGGCTACAGTTATGTAATGAGTAGAGTAATGAGTTACTATCCATAGAGAATAATAAGTAAGGTAATGCATTGTTTTTTTTTAAAGTGAATAATGTGTATTACACGTTCTTGAGTAGTGACCCCAACACTGATGATATCAAATAAGTAGCATAATACCATCAAGAGATGGTTTTCAAAATAAAAGACTGTCTGTCTGTTAACTTACTTGTAGATGCCTTTTGAAATTTGAAGTAGCCTTGATGGAGCCACAGACTGGAACACTGCATGCTTGAATATGGCTCTGTGGTTTCCAGGTGTTCTTGTTGGAATTGGTTCTTCAAAATTAAGTACCTTTTAGGCCTGCTATTTTTTTCCATTTCGCTGTTATTACAGGTGTCAAATCTATAAACGTTTGTAATCTGAAGTTGTAACGGACTTCTCATACTTAAAAAGTCCAGTGTTGACCATCAAATTGTGTAGAAAAGAAGTTTTCAAACAAATGTCCTCCTCAAATTGTTTGGCAACCATTTTAAATACTTGGTTAAAGTAAAGCATTCTGGGAAATGGAGTCATGTTCTATCATGTTCCACAAAATTACAATTACAATAAATCAAACTTAATTTTTTGTTCTGTGACTAGAGCTTTTAACATTCATTGCTGGGGGAAAACATTTCCTGTTAATGTTATCCATACAAGTAGTTCAAACTAATATCATTTATAGAATATGTAATGTAATCATATCTGACATATATTGCAAAGCTTCATTGTTAAACACCACTTAAATTATGTATATGAATTTCTTCGAATTTTTATTGAATTGAAATTCTGCTTCCTTTAATTCAAATTTGAATTGTAATTCTAGATCCTGTTTTTGACATCAATTCAAGAATTGAATTGGAATTTAGGAGTCATTCTCAATTAAATTCTGAATTGTGCACAAGCCTGCACTCCCACAACGAAAGCACAGTGTATAGCGTCCCTCTTTTCCAGTCTGCTGGCAGACAAAACACCTCCTCGGAGCTTTAGCAGAGCGGTTGGAGTAAAGGTTAGGTGCATTCAGGTGCTGCGCAGGGTCAGGTGCTTAGGACTGCCTGTAGTTGTTGTATTACTGCTGTTGGGAAACAGGTCGCTGGGTCTCCCTATATGGCCTCCTAACTGAAGGTGGGGCATAGGGTTGTGACTGAAACAGGCTGCTGTAATGTCTCTTTAATCTGAGCTATCTCTGCATTGAGACCTTTTAGAGAAACTGCACCTGTCTTAAGTTCAGCTAACTCTGTTAACTGTTCAGTGTGTACCTTAGCTTTGGCTTTCTTCACAGGACACTTTGCAGATGGTGTATCTTCTGATTGGACTACACTTACAGTTGTAGCTGGCTGTAGGGCACTTAACCTCTATTTGTTTTGTCTTTCTATCTCATTAGCACAAGCAACAGTCATCAGTGATCAAGGATTTGTCTTTAACATTTCTTCTTTGTTTGCCTGATATGTCAAGGAAATCACATATCAAATGTATGTATGTATGTAAATTGTCTTAGTGAAGATGTGCAATTCTCATATATTTGAAAGATGAGGAGTATGTTTCAGTGAATTAAAGTGCATGCTTGAATACGATGTGTACTATGAAACTACTTATTCCCTGTAGATCTGTTGGTTTTGTTAAATTAATTCAAAGCATTTATAACATTTAAAGCATGTGACCGAAGTTCCCACTATGGGTCAAATAATGTGCTGTGACCCAGAGGTAACTGTGATTACTGAGAGAAACCACCTGTGAGTGCATCGGTGCTGCATCCCTTCCTGATTGAAAAATTAGAGGCGTTAAAAGGAAATTTGCATTAACTTGTTATTATCACGTTCATTTTAACAGCCCTGATTTCTTTGTTGTGTTTCTCTCCGCAGCGTCCTCCCCATGAAGCAGGGCATTTTGCTGGGCCAGTACCTGGGAGCCTTCAACCTCATGGACACATTCAGGGGACGCTCCACAAAACAGGAGTAAATGAAGAAAGAGAAGAGAAGTTAAGGATGAGTAATATGGAAGGAGACATGCAAATATTAAAGCTATCTACCTATTGTGTATTGCTGTAATAAGACAGAACAGTAGTCGTGAAGGTTGGACTTGATTGCTCCTCTCATTTCAATGGTTCATGTATTCAAGCATTGAATGCCCGTTAGTCTCTTTATATCTCTCTGTATCAATCCTTAATATTCTTAACGTACCTGTTTTTAAATGGCATGATCATTAGTACAATTTTAATTGTGATGTTATTAATAACAGTTTGTAATTGAATAGAATATAGTGCTCATAATGGCCTCCTAAATTCAGACAGCTAGTGTTGTTGCCTACTACTACTTGTTGATGACCAATCATGATGATGTAATGGTGTATCATCAGTCCACAAACAGCCAAGTCAAACATTTCCCTATAATAACAGGGCTCAAAGTCAAATGCCATGTTTGATTTGAATGTCCGTTCTGTAAATTTGTAATATTGTGGTGTGGTTGGAGCCACAACTACAATTGCTTCAACACCGATGGAAACAATACAAAGTGGGATTTATAGAAGCAGAAGTGTTGTTCGTCTGCTATTAAGAGAAGGATAAGTCCCATTCTTCTCATAAGCAAACCAAAATCAAATCAAATAACAGTGACAGTTTACCTATGGCAACTAACTGTAGACAGAGCTCATTATCTTTAGAATATTCAAAGCTCCAGCATTAATAAAAATAACATATCAGTAGAAGCAGGTTCTAGGCCATCGTCACCATAACAAAACCTTGTTCACTGTAAACTGATGCTCATCCGTAATACACAGATGCATCAGAGGTAATAAATCTAACTTATTATCAATTTATACTTCTTACTAAAGCTGGATATGTTTTGATTACAGTAAAAATGCTGACACTGCTTTATTCTGATATATTAGCACTGTTGTGAGTGGAGCCATAATAATCATGTCTAAAGGGTTTTGGGCACACTTTTGTTGTTAATCTGGCTCAGGGTTTTTCAGTCTAAATCATTTCCCATTAAAAAAAGCAAGGACTCATATTCAGGAACAGTGGCCCCTACTATGTGACACCTCACCTTGTAAACTTTGGACCACCTGAAGCTCTTGTGTGTTCAGACTTAACAAAAAGCTATTTTCTCCTTGTATTGAGTTTGAAAGCTTGTTTGTTTTTGAAGAATTCTTTTGCAAACAGCAAATGTACGGACTGCTAAGACATAGCTGTAATAAGCTAGCACTGTAGCAGCGCGTACTAGCATGCTACAGCTAGCTGGAGTGTGAGAGGAGACCTCTACTTTTCTTCTTGGTTCCATATATTGATGAAAGCCTTGAGATGAGCACAAAAATATGAAATCTAAACATCTTTATACATGTGTGGTCTTAAGCACAAGAAGGCTTGTCATCTTCAGTGAGTAAGGTGAACGTCAGCCCTTTATCCCTCGTTTCAGCTTAGTTTACTCGATGGTTTCCTAGCAACACTCCCAGCTGTGCTTTAACGTTCCAAAATGTTGTGGATGGTGGCATCATAGGGGGCTTGTATACAGTCTGTGCATGTCTCCTGTGGATGAAAACATTCTCAGAAGTCGTTTTTTAAGTAATATGCATGTATTTGCACTCAGTCTCTTCATTTCACTTACTAAGCACATTTACTACCACACAAGCCTCAGTCTGTAATGGTTATATTATAAAGATTATAATACAAATCACTCATCCAATCCACTCATTAGTTTTCATTTAACAGTGTCATTATTAATATGTAATATGTAATGGATTGCCATCATTTGAGTGTGTGTCATTTGATGTATTTTTTATATGGAACACAACTTCTGTAACAGTCATCTTTACTGATCTATCTTCATTAGGAGATATTACCATAGACTGTTGATATTAATGGACAAAGCATCCGGTTCGGGGTTAGGGTTAGTGCCTTAAACCTGCATTCTATCTGAGGTCCAGCAGGGGGCGACACATGCGGTTGCAAAAGGAGGTCGGTTTCTGTAGAAGTCTATGAGAAAGTGACCCACTTGTCACTTGATTTATTACCTCAGTAAACATTTTCATAATGAGTTTATGGTCTCAATCGCTAGTTTTAAGTCTTCTGCAATACAGAATGATGTTAATTTTTTAATTATGGTCTCGTTGATCTTAAAATCAACAAAAAAGCAGGGGGTGTTTTAGGGCGTGACTATGATGTGATTGCCAGTGAAAGTGTGTAACGTAACGTAGAGTGTAAGCAGCAGTCTATGGCTCCTCCTCATTCATCCCTATCGTCTAAAATCACATCATCACATCCGCAACCAGGATGGCTGCACCCATAACGGCAAACTGGACGACTCATAGCAGATCGCCACAAACCAATGGGTGACATCACACATCCTCTGTCCATTAATATTAACAGTCTATGGATATTACGCACCTGTTGTCTTAAACATGCTAACCGTTCAATGAGTGCTAAAGAAAGATAACAATGTCAGGAGTTTAGAGAAATGTATCTTAAGGTACATTTTACTACATGTCATATGTTTTCAGAACTTTTAAGTGCAAACTACCTGGAAGTGAAAATTCTGATCAATAAATTAACATTTTAATGTTTGATTTCTGTTTTGAGTGTCTCAGCATCATGACTAACGAGAGTTCCCTTACAGTCCCATCCTCTTATCTGAGGAGTGTAAAGCCTTGATTCAATTCACTGCTGAAAGTTAAACGGAGAGCCTTGGTAGCAGAATGGATACAGCACACCCCACATAACTGCAATGGCACACCCTCCTCTCTCGTCTCTCTCTCTCTCTCTCTCTCTCTCTCTCTCTCTCTCTCTCTCTCTCTCTCTCTCTCTCTGTGTTTCCAAGCTGCATCCTCGCTGTCAACACAAAAATAATTTACAATTTGATGGTGTCATTTACACTGTAATGCTAAGAGTTTGATGTATAGACTACTGCTGTATTGAGTGAATGTTTTCAATAATGGTTAAGGTACTGTATTTTTATAGTGCCTTTTTACCTTACTGGACACACACATTCTTAGATCAATGAAGGAGCCAGGGATTGAAACGTCAACCTTGTGGTTAACGGGACAACATGCTCTACCTGCTGAGCCACAGCCACACTAAGTGCTGGGTATTTAAGGGGTATTTTAGAGGATAGGAGAAATGACTTATTACCTACTGTGGCCTCCAAGAAAAGACTGTAAATAATTATTCAATTAAATTTTATTTATTTTCAAATCATAACAGAAGTTAACTCAGGGCACTTTACAAGTAGAGTAGGTCTAGACCACACTCTACAATTTACAAAGACCCAACAATTCCCCCCAAGAGCAAGCATTTGGTGCAACAGCGGCGAGGAAAAACTTCCTTTAAACAGGCAGAACCCTCAGGCAGACCTTGGCTCTTGGTGGGCGGCCATCTGCCGCTGCCGGTTGGGACACAGAGACACTGATACAGATATATAGAGATATGATTTCATAATAATTATAGTAGTTGGTATGTAGGCAATTATAGTTATAATAAAGAAAATAAAATAGAAATCATACTAGTAGCAGTCCACGGCATAGGAGGGCGTTGAGCAGGACCGTGGCAGCAGCTGCAAACACGATTCAGTGGCCACCACAATCCAAGGAAATCTGCGAGGCAATAAAGCACAAGAACTCAGAGGAAGAAGCTTCCTGGAACTAAGTTAGTAACATGCATTAATGGGACATAAATGAACATACTGTAGATGGAAAGAGAGAGGAGGAGAGAGAAGCTCAGTGTGTCATAGGAAGTCCCCCAAAACTATAGCAGCATAACTAAAGGCTGGTCCAAGGCTAACCTGAGCCAGCCCTACAAAGGGTCGGTAGATAAATCTGACATCAATGCAAAACTGGACAGTGTGTTCCTAAAGTAGACACAGAGAGAGATGTGTAGTTTATTTCCCCCTGTCTCTCTTACTCACACACCGGTAAAAGAGACAAACCTAAGTTAAGACCTAAATTAAGAATGAAATATTTCGGGCAACACAACCAGAAAAATGCACCTACAGAGCCATACGCAAACTGTAACGCTATGAGCTCAACACCATAAAGGCCATAAATAAGCAAACAGACAACTTTTTAGGGTTACAGATCCATACAGACAGAGTGCGATTTTCCGGGGGGATGCATGGGACAAAGTGTATCCCGCCCTCAAAGTGACCAATGCTACTTCACCAATTATACCTAAAATAGAAGTATTATAAACTATGTAAAGCACTGTAACGTGAACAGTTTTAAGTGTAACAGACCGATAAAACCTGAGCGGGAGCTGCTGGTTGTATTTAGCCCCTACAGAGCTCTGGGATCCCGGCTACCAAAAATGTGAATGTATTTTCAACAGCCGCACAACCTTACTGCATAGTATTTGTCTTATCTGTTGCCATCACTAGGCTGATTTAAGAATTGAATTGAGGCTGCTATATTTAACAGTGAGTTCATTTCATTCAGGTGTGAGGATGGTGGATCAGGAAAGACAGCAGAAGGCAACAGGTAGGTCTAACATTAGGTGGAAGCAGCGGCGGCCTTAAGCATCTGGGGGCCCGTTTCACTAACTAATATGGGGCCCTACCCACATAAAACAAACATAATAGAGCAGAAAAAGCAAGGATTCCTGTTGGTTTGCATCAATGGTATATTATTTTATTACGTGCACTTTCAGCTTCACGAACAGGCAGCTCAACATAGAAATAATCCAACCTTATTTGATTAAAACTATATACAATTATACAGCGTTTTACATTGGAATAAGCCTCGCCCTTTCACGGACGCCAACTTCTCTGTTTAATTGATTTGCGCAGTACATTTTCAGCTGTCTGAGCTGACTTTAAAAAAACAGCTCAAACATCCCCTCAACTTGAATTATTTAACAAAAGCAAAAAAAGGAAAAGGTGTCTGACTGACACTGAACCGAACTTATCATAAATAACGATAGGATCCGTGTTTTATCAGCACCGTGGTCAGCTCACCGGGCGGTGTGCGTAGATTTCACCTGAGCCCTTTTTAGAAATCCACCCTTCTATGTTTGAGTGCTGAGAATGCCCTGATAAGTTCATCTTTGTCCAGCGATTTTGTCACCTCGTGCTCAATTGAAATCCGAGCGAGAGCTGACAGCCGCTCCTGGAGCATTGTTGACCCAGGTGTATTTTTATCGACAATTTTAAAATCGACGAGACCATAATTAAAAAAATTAACATCATTCTGTGTTGCAGAAGACCTAAAACTAGCGATTGTGTTTTTATTAGCTTCAAGCGAGAGAAACTCCTCTACCCGCACGCTACAGTCACAGGCACTGTCATCATGAGTCGGAGAGCAATGCTGAGGTTTGGATACAGTTCAACTAAGTTGTTTCTGTAAATGTAGCTCAGAATCTGCAGGCCAGTGGTTTCTTTTGCTGGCACAGCAGTGACAGCAGCCGAGATCTCGCGCACAAGGTCCTCAGCATCCACATCGCCGAGGGTTTTTTCTATATTTACGCAGCTTTCTTTGAGCAATGGTAGCCTACTGTGCGTTTTTACGCGCTTCTCCAGCTCGCGCCAGCTGTCCATATTGGCACGGTGTGCATTAGATTTTTCATGATCCTGGAGTGTGAGAGTGAGTTGTTATCACATTCTGAAACCTCTGTGAGTGAGACTACTTGTCCGCTTGCCAAATAAGGTACAGCAGAAACAGAAGACTGAATCGGATGATTTTGAGTACACTAACCATGACCTGCGTATATTTTCTCCATTTTTCATCTTCATCTTCATTAAATATCTGTCCTTGGTAAACTGGCGGTGTGATTGGCTTTGTGGGAAGTTAAACTCCTCTATCTGAACGGGACCGCTAACAATATCAATTCGTTGGTCATCGGCAATATGCTCTGGCCAGCACCCCGGGTCTGTCTCTGTAAACGGGGCTTTCTCCCTGGCATCTCCCTCACCTGTCTCAGCGGTAGGAACTTCATCGTCATGTTCTTGTTCTACTAACAGTGTTTGGTCATCATTACCATTGACTCTATATTATGTCTATGACCGGTATTATACTTCAGATCGCTAAAGGCGTTCGCGGGGGCGGTAAACGTCGCCATGGTAACCGCGAGTTCGACCAATCAGAAACGTCAGTGTTTTGCTTAGAATTGTAGTTAGTGTAGTATTTCTCCAGAAGATCGCAAATAACAAGGTTGATTTCATACCTTGTGGCTTTTATAGGAGCAGAAACCTTCGTTTCACAACCTCGTAGCTCGTGGTCAATCTACCTTCTTCACTCTTCTTGCCGACTAATTTTGGCTACATTAAACATACTCTGAGCATGCATATTAATAATTTCCCACGTACAATGCACATTGCATTGTGTAAGAGGGGCTAGCCCCACCCTGACACATTCAGACTACCGTAGTCTCCCGCGAACACAGGAGAACGCAGTCTGAAGCAGCAAGGCAGGGGCAGACCAATGAATGTGAAATAAAATCCTACTACAAATAATATGCAATTTAGGAAGATTAGTTATATTCATAGAAGATAATAAATTATAGATGATAATAATCTTGAATTAATTAAAAATAACATAACCTTTGTTTGCATTTCTTTTTGTTGACTAATGACCAGTCACCACTGCAGGTTCCATTGGGCTAAAGATTGTCCACAAGAAAACTGAACAAGTAAGAATAACTGAAGATTTAAATGTAGAGGAATGTTACATAACATTGTTTACAAAGGCCTCCATGTCAGACGCAGAGATATTCATGACTGAATCATTGGGATTAGCGATTATTGGCACTGCTTGTACCCGTAGTGTGTATGGGGAGAAAGCTATACTGATGAAGAAACAAAGAAAGAAAATAAAAAAAGGTCAAACTGAAGTCCTAACATTGATAGAAAGTATATCTCCAGATGAGAAACGCAAAGTTTCAAACTGTAAATATTAAAGGGTTTAGGCCTGCCCGTATTTTCAAATCGGGCATGTTCATATTTGGGGTCAGGGTAGTCTATTTGTCTGTCTTCTGCTATGTTTTGTTTTGTGCTATGGACCATTTTTTGTGTGTGTCCTGAATAAAGAATATGATGATGATATATGCAAGACGTTCTAATTCCGGGATTGCTGCTGGAAATTTCGACAGATTTCCCTCTTTTTGGATGTCCGTTTCCTTCCACTTTCTTTGTGTTGTAATTTTAAACTGGTGGATTTATGACGACTATGGTTAACTGCTCATCAGATCTCTGCAGGGTAAATCCAGACAGCTAGCTAGACTATCTTACCAATCTGAGTTTTCTGTTGCACGACTAAAACAACTTTTGCACATACACATGTTCCACCAAAACAAGTTCCTTCCCGAGGCTATTTTGCACTTTACATTTTATAATGTCATTTTAATTATAAATAAATGACAGATATGTTAATTGAATATAATTCATGGATCTGTATAGGCCTGCATAAACTGACCAAAGTAAAGCAGGTTATGAACAGGTTGAAGTTAAAAACCAAGATTGTGTCTTACAGGAAATACACCTATTAGCTAGGTTCTATCATCTTCGTACTCTACTAACTCTACAGGTGTAATTTTATTAATACATAAATCTATTCCACTGCAGATTGATGATGTAACTGAGGATAGGTAGATTATTTTTTATTTAAAGATTCTTTTTTGGGGCTTTTCCCTTTATTTTAGTAACAGTGGCTAGACATGAAAGGGGGAGAGAGATGGGGGATGACACGCAGCAAAGGGCTGCAGGTCGGATTCAAACCCGGGTCTCTGCAGGACGCTCTTACTGGGTGAGCTAGAGGTTGCCCTGGATGGGTAGATTATTATTCATACAGGGCCGCATTATGTCTACACGTCTTAATTTAATCAATACGGACCAAATGATGACAATGTCCATTTCTATAACAATTTGTTTTTAATAACAAAACAACCAGGCAAGTATATTATCGCAGGGGACTTTAATTGCGTTCTTGATCCAAGTACGGATATGTCCTCTGGAGTGGACAACACTCACACACCAAGATCTAGGAAAGCATTACATCACTTTATAAGCTAACTGAACCTAGTGGATATATGGAGACATCTAAATCCATCAAAGAAAGAATTTTCCTGTTGGTCTAGTGCTAACAAAAGCCACTCTAGAATACATTACTTTTTGGTGTCAGCAGAACTTCTCTCTAATATCAGAGGCTGCCATTGTAACAGTACAGTCATATCGGATCATGTAGCCGTATCATTGGTTTACGTGGAGCCAAAGTTTGTGGGAAAACAAATTGATATTTACTCTGAGTTTAACACATCCCAGACAACGGACACAATTACATGGGAAGCCTTTATTAGAGGTCAAATTATAAGCTACACAAGCAGGAAAATAAAAGAAGCACAGGAAATAATTAGAGGTACAGATCTGATGGGGATTCCACCAGGTTACAAAGTTATTTGTTCATAACGCCTTTCGTGAATTCTGTTTCTTTCTTTTTTTTTTCTCTCTGGTAAATACATTAATTGAAACACCATTCTGTTCAGAGTGTAGATTAAGATTGGGTTGATGTTGTTTACATATCTTGCAATTTATGTTTACTAGACCAGGAAATTGTTTTAATATGGTCATATCGTGTTATCCTGTGTTCTAAAAGGGAGAAAATTTTTATTGGACAATTCTGGCGAAGAAATTAACCTAGGGGTTAATAACATAACCGAGTCGACCGTTCTCTGGGATCTGTTTTCATGAATGTGTCTCTAGCTTGGAACAAGCTAGCGCAAACAGGTGATTAGCTGCTAACGCTACCTTTTGGGGCAGAGGGTAAATCGCTATTTCTACACCACTAACAAGGTTCAAAATAGCACCACACTTCAACAGTAGCATAATGAGGGTCCCTACATGTAAACAGAAGCATTGATAACTTTGTAAGTGTACAGACAGTTTATTAAAAAATAGATTATAAAGACAGTAGCATTCATGCGCCATCTTGGAAAACAGTCATGACCAGTCGAACGATGAACGCTGTGCAACCCGTAACCAGTAACATACAGTACAGGCCAAAAGTTTGGACACACCTTCTCATTCAATGCGTTTCTTTTTATTTTCATGACTATTTACATTGTAGATTCTCACTGAAAGCATCAAAACTATGAATGAACACATATGGAATTATGTACTTAACAAAAAAGTGTGAAATAACTGAAAACATGTCTTATATTTTAGATTCTTAAAAATAGCCACCCTTTGCTTTTTTATTAATAAGGGAAAAACTTCCACTAATTAACCCTGACAAAGCACACCTGTGAAGTGAAAACCATTTCAGGTGACTACCTCATGAAGATCATTGAGAGAACACCAAGGGTTTGCAGAGTTATCAAAAAAAGCAAAGGGTGGCTACTTTGAAGAATCTAAAATACAAGACATGTTTTCAGTTATTTCACACTTTTTTGTTAAGTATATAATTCCATATGTGTTCATTCATAGTTTTGATGCCTTCAGTGAGAATTGAAAATGTAAATAGTCATGAAAATAAAGAAACACATTGAATAAGGTGTGTCCAAACTTTTGGCCTGTACTGTAGCTCAAACACAGTGTTCGTTGGTTCGACAGGTCATGACTGTTTTCCAAGATGGCGCCTGCATGTAAATATGAACGCTACGGTCTTTATAATCTTCTTAATAAACTGTCTGTACACTTACAAAGTTCTCAATGCTTCCATTTACATGTAGGGACCCTCATTATGCTACTAAGTGTGGTGCCTGAGCCTTGTTAGTGGTGTAGAAATAGCAATTTACCCTCTGCCCCGAAAGGTAACATTAGCAGCTAATCACCGGTTTGCGCTAGCTTGTTTCAAGCTAGAGATACATTCAATTAGCATGAAAACAGATCCCAGAGAATGGTTGACTCAGTACACATATTAACCCCTAGGTTCCTTTTGCGCCTAAATTGTCCTTTAAGTGTATGGTTGGCTGGCACTGATTGTCCGGTTGAGGGTTGAGGTTAGCCTGCGTTGACTAGTTGCTCCTCGAACTGTGAATCAACGTCCTCATAATCTTTACTTAAAGGGAGTGTGTGCATTTCAGTTGGAATGCTAGGGTGGAGGGTGATGTGTATACGTGTGTGTGTGTGTGTGTGTGTTTGTGTGTGTGTGTGTGTGTGTGTGTGTGTATGTATGCTTGCACTATCTATTTTTGTTGTTGCTTTCCCCTTTCACAACTTTAAGCTGAGTTGACAACCATATATGGAGAAAACAAGACAGAAATGTAGTGCTTATATCGAAATTGGCTAAACTAAAACAAGTACTGAATAGGATCAAACATCTTAAATCCAAAATAGTATTTTGCAGGAATCTCATTTGATTGCTTCAGACATACCTTACCTGAGTTTTTGAAAGACTATTTCTGACTGTATCTGATTTGGAAGGCCTTTACATTATCAGAGGGGACTTTAACTGTGCTCTCGACCCAGTGTTAGACAGATCCACTCAAGTGGACACAACTCATGTACAAACTAGGAAAACTTTGAGCCAAGAGTTACGGACAATAGAAAACAAAATTAAAAAAGCTGAGACTGAACTTTATGATAATATTTACCCTGAAAAAATATGTCTATCTATGCGCTATGAGAGCTAACTACGATAAATTAACCACAGATAAGGTGGCTAAAAGTCTAATGTGGACTTAAACTGAAAATGCAAGCTGAAAGAACAATTAGCCGTATAAAGTCTCTGTCCGGCAGCTTGAAAACAGAACCATTAGAGATAAGCAACACTTTTAGAGACTTTTATAAATTGCTATACAAATCAGAATATACAGAAAACAGTAAATAACAGAATACATTTCTTGACAAGTAAAAATTTCGGACTGTAGCGGAACCAGGTTTATGGTATCTTCACATCCCCGACCGCTTCACACGTTTCAGCACTGGAAACATTGTGAAAACAAAGAAGTCATCTGAAATTATCAACTCCTTTATTCACACTTGGATTAGTGTCCATTGCGCCTCCCAGAGGCTGTATTTTACCGGCCTCAGACCTAGGGGAATCTGGGCAGGTACAAAGCCACAGGCTGGATAGCACTGTGGGTTGGAAAGAAGTGGAGATACAGAAATTATGTCTTTCTCAAGCACTGGATGTTTATTTCTCTCAGCCAAATATCTCTTTTTTTTGTTGTTTTAGTTTCTTTTCAAAAAGTAATTAAATAACAATGCCAACAGATAGGCCTAGCACACACTAGGACACTGGACAATTACCAACACATACAATTATAAAATACACTATACTTATATAAATATCCCAATACTACGAGATCCTAAACTGTAGCTTTAACCATTACATGGACTGTATCATATATAAATGGTCTATAATTACACTGAATACAATAAACCAACCAATATGTAACACATTGGTATAGATCAGATAAAATACAACATCCATTAATAATTATTATTAATAATTGTGAAATAGATACCAGTCTTACGGTATAACATATCAAATATACATCAACAAATGACACGATAAATCATATTATATCTTGAAACAATTGATATAGCACTTCCAAGTAGGTAGACACAGGCTACATGGCTATCTTGGTATCTGTTAGATTATTCCTTTAAAGTGAACACATACAACAGCTCAGAGGCTACATTGGATTACTTCTATGAACTACATTACAATACAAACAACCTTTTCATGGATCAAATAGCAGGAATACTATATTAAGATTTAAACTGGTTACGTGACGGTGTGATAATCGATCACCAAGACAACGCATCGGTCGGCCGTTTGCGTGTTTGTCTACCGGCACACGCACATCAACTGACGGCGGTGTAGCCTCCGTAGAACATTGACAGGCTCTGGCTAACAAAAGGTATACTGAACAGAGCACCGGCAATACAACAAAATGATACAAAGTACAGAGAGACTTAATAGACGTTACATATTACACTTAAACATACTGATGTTCAATCAACACAACACTGTTTACAGTCCGTACAGAAAGACGAGAGAACGGAGCCTTCACTGACGGTGACGGGCTAACTTCAACTAGCTTCTGCTAGCTCGCTAGCTAAAGCTGCTAGCAAATACATATAAACACTTCCTAATAACCTTTCTACACAGAACATGACAACATCCATCATATAGACAACCGTACTAGTGATATACTCTTTTGGTACATATTAACAGAGATTGGAAAGGTTTAAAAATATACCTGTGGGTTGGAAAGAAGTGGAGATACAGAAATTATGTCTTTCTCAAGCACTGGATGTTTATTTCTCAGCGCTCGAGCTACCGTCTCCACGGCAACCCACTATGGTGACACAGCGCCATCTACTGGCATGAAGTGAAATACATGAAACTGTATGTAATAAATGTAATAAAATAAAAAAAATAGGAGGAGGTAACAGTTTGGTTTTTTTTTTAAACTAATATATAAGGGCATTTTATCTACCCATTACATGTACAGTGACAATGGTGGAGAATTCAACAACGAAGAGATCAGAGACATGGGAAACCTTTAACATTGAGACAAAAACAACAGCAAGACAGTCCCTGGAACAACGGACTTCACGAGAGACATAATCAAACGCTCACCGATATCATCCAGAAGGTCAAACGAGAGAATGGATGTGACTGGCACACTGGTCCATGCACGGGAGTGATGCTGCACCTGTGGGCAACCCAAAAAGTAGGGGCCTAATATAGGCTGTGTAGTTATGTTGTTGGGTGGGCTATGGATGGATGAAGCCCTCGTCATTTACCTATACTTCCTATACCATGGGCCGGCCCTGCAGGCTGATTAAAGTTTATTTTTAACTAACGTTATGCTGGTCTGGCTGAAATTCGCTGAAACAAGCGCTAACATTAGCTAATACGCTACAGCTAGCTGGCGTTAGGCTTAGTAATGCCAATGTTTCCTTTTTCTGTTCCAGTTTTGTTTAAATGCCAAATTTATTTTCGATACCAAAATTTACTGTCACTGTATTGGCTCCATGACCCACCGTCCTGAATATAGCAGTGGATACAGAGTTTCATCTAGCCTTTCCATTACAAAAGAACTCACCACAGACAGCACAGTTGAAGAAAAAGTTTGGATCACAGAATGACTTCTTACAAAGTTACGTATCATTAAATCAATTTACCTTATCCTTAACTATGTTTTGATTGAACAGTTAATATAAAGTTATATTGGTGGTGGTGGCTGATATCATCTATCCTAATCCAGACTTGATGGCAAGATGGGAATTAATATTCATCTTTAATGATAATAATTAATCTTTAGCACAACATCTATGTTAAGATACGTTCAGATCTTATCAACAGATGTCACAATGTGTGTGTGCGTGTGTGTGGGGGGCAGAAAGAAATGTGAGTGTGAGTCATCTAGGTTTTTTAATTAATTATATTATGATATGAAGATACATACATCTTTGGTATTATTTTGATTCAGTATTATTAGCATGAACAAACTAACAAGGCCTTTAAAGCATATGACTAACGTAATCATATATTCTTCTTATTTATTTTTTTAAAGACCAAAACCAACAAAGCCTGTTTTTCAGAGGTGGGACTCAGCCTCAAGCCCATTGGTTCCTTCTGAAGACACACAGTACATCTTTAAAATGACAAACTATGAACAAAAAGTAAGGAAATGTGTATTTGCCAGATTATTATTGGTAGAGTAAAATAATATTAATAATATTGTCGGGGGGCCTGGTTAGCTCACCTGGTTGAGCGGGCAGCCCATTTATGGAGGCTCGGTCCTTGTTGCAGCGGCCACGGATTTGGTTCCGACCTGCAGCCCTTTGCTGCATGTCAGTCCCCCTCTTTCCTGTCTTAATATAAAAGGCAAAAAAAAATAAAATAATCATCTTAATAATAATTAAAGCTGCAAGCAGCGCTGGACGGGCCCTCGCGCCTCTGCGCACGTTGGGGTTACGCGACTGTGCATTTGTGCGGCACTCAGACACTGCAAATCGTCACCAATGAAAAGGGAACTCCCTGCTGAGTTCAATGATACCTCACACAAGACTCTACATCATACATTTCATTAGCTGTGAAAGGGGGCATAGGGGTCAGGGCAAACCTTTACCAATAAAAAAGGAAGTCTCTGCTGAGTTCATTGATACCTCACATAAGACTCTACCTTAAACGGGTCACCTTTTTTCAACTATCAAAATTCTTTGGATAACTTTTCGTCATGAGGGTCAACAGATACTACATGCAAAGATTCAAGAAGGTTGAAATCACATCCTAGGACTAGTTTGAACGAATGTAAAACACATACAACATGGGCGGAGCTAATGAAGGTAAATGGCAAATATGTCCAGAATGATTAGAGCAATGTGTGTATTAAATCTGATGAAGATCGGAGCAACTATGTCCAAGTTAAGGCCTTCCACGCATTAGTGGGCGCTATGGAGCCTGCTTGCAGGTATGGGCCAAATCGCCGTACAGTTTCGCAAAGCTCCCAGGTGTTTATGTGGGCGGCAATTTTTGTGAGTTTTCGTATATATTGAGGCCGTCAAAAACAAATTAGGGGGCACTATAGAGCAACCATACCACTCCCAAGCCTAAATGTGAATTCAGATGAAAGAGTATTTGTGCACCCTAAAGTCCTCAAAAAAGTGTTCGTAAAATGAAGATTTTTGCACGAAAACCAAGATTTCGGAAATTTTGTAATTTTTATAAATATAAATATCAATGGGTTCCTGCGCATGCAACAGCACTAAAATTGTAAAGTTAACTCCTCAATATCAGAGGGCAAAAAATATAAATTTATTAAACAGAAAGTCAAGTCATTTCAAGTAATTTGACTCAAGTCTACGTCAAGTCTCAAGTCATGAATGAGCTAGTCAAAGTCAAATCGAGTCTTTTATGAATCAAGCAAGTCTCAAGTCCTTAAATTTGCGACTCGAGCCTAACTCGAGTCAAGTTATGTGACTCGAGTCCCCTATGTCTGCAAACCAGTTCTTGTTTGGCGAGGGAACATCAGAATTCGTATGATAAAAATTGAAAAGCTTCACAACTTACCAGCAATTTCCGCTGGTTGCGGAATGGCTGCGCAACAGCTCCAGAACGGTGGCGGAGTCAATAGGTTTCCATTAAAGTCAATGGCCCTCATTTATGAAACGTGCGTACGACCTAAAACAGGCGTACAACGGGCGTACGCAGATTCCTACGCAAAGCTCGGCATTTATCAATTTGGACGTGAGCGTAGGCTGCGATCAAATCTCACGTCTGATCTGAACTCGTGTACGCAAGTTTTCCAGTGTGACTAGCGGTGGTTCATGGTATAACCACCCGGTTCAGTGAATTGTGATTGGTGAAATGTTCATTCAGTCGCCTATTTAAACGAGCGCATTGGCAGTCCTGAAGTCGAAGCAATGGCAGATCTGGCTCTGTTAGAGGACCTTAATGCTCGCTTAAGACGCGAGAGGGTTTTTCGGGACCGTGCTGATTTCTTTATGGAGAGTGACCAGTGGCTAATGAGTCGTTTTCGTCTCCCGAGGCATGTCCTTCTGCAGCTATGCCGCGATTTAGAGCCTCGGTTAAAAAGAGAGACTCACCGGTCCAATGCCATTACTGTGTCAGTGCAGTTGCTCTCAACGTTGGGGTTTTTGGCCACCGGGACCTTTCATCGGGGACAGGTCTGGTATATCACAGCCAAATCAGTAGAAGTATGCCAGCAGTTTTGGCGGCTATCAAGTCCCTTACTGCTAGGTATATTCAATTTCCATATCATGATGCTCAGCAAACTGTGATTAAAAGACAATTTCATGAGATTGCTGGGTTTCCAAATGTGATTGGGGCGATTGATTGTACTCATGTGCGTCTGAAGCCACCATTCATGAATGATTACGCATTCATCAATCGCAAAAACGTTCATTCAATCAACGTTCAGATCATATGTGATGCCAGGATGTCTGTTCTGAATATGATAGCCCGGTGGCCTGGGGGGACGCACGACTCTTTTATTTTTCAAAACAGCAGCGTTGGAACAAAGCTGCAGGAGGGCGCACTGTATGGCCGGAGTCATTTACTCTGTGAGTTATGCCCGCGTACAATTCCAAAAGTTTTACATAGTTCTTCGGTGAAACGGTTTGATGTAATTCCTCTAGGTGACAAAGGTTATCCCCTGACTGAGTACCTTATAACACCGCTTGCAAATCCCCAAAACGAGCAGGAGCGCAGGTTCAACAGTGCGCACACACGCACACGAACCACAGTGGAGAGATGCATAGGTTTGCTCAAGGGCAGGTGGCTCTGTCTTGGGTCAGCAGGGGGGACTCTGCTATACACCCCAGAGAAGGTCTGCAACATAATTATGGCATGCGGGGTTCTTCATAATATTGCGCTGGAGAACGGGGTGCCATTCGATAAGGTAGGCCTACAGCCAGATGACCTTATGCATGGAGATCTGTGGCCACATCAGCCACCATTGGGGGCTCTACGAAGGAGACAGGATCTAATTCTGCGCTTCTAATATAGTACGTGCTATCTTTGGGTAAGAATACCTCAAAAAATACAATGTGGAACGTTTAGTGAGAACAATTCATTTATTTCTTGGAAATGCTATTCAGGTTCTCATTTATCTCTTTTAATGTGTCATTAATGGCCAGAAGAGGAACTATTTATTTCACCCATCCATCTGCAAATTTCTGCCTGTCTCTCCAGGACTTCAGCCGTTAGTACAGAGGCCCGCGGTGGTGGACCAGAACGGGGCAAAGAAAAGCTCTCCTCTTCCGCCGGTCTGTGTGGACACTGCTCTGCGGAACTTTGAGCACTGGTGCTTGGTTCGGACTGATCTTTAAAAAAAGAGAAAATAAAAGATTCAATGCACTTCATTTGTGTGATTATTTAAGGCAGGCAACAAATCAGTGTTTGTACTGTGGCTATTTCTCTCACCATTTGCCTGCTCGGACTCAGGTGCATCAGTGTCTCCCCCACCACGAATGCCACTAACGGAGGGAGACCCGATGAGTGCGGCCACTCGCTCCTCAGCTGGCGTTAATGTCAGTTCGGGGTCTGACAGGCCTCCTCCCGTCTGATTTTGGCTGCGCCTCATCAAAGCAACACGTTTTTTTGTGGCCAGTTTGATGTCGGACCATTTTTTCTTTACCTTATTGGAAATCAGAGTACTACAATTTACTGCATTTAATGATTTAAGTGTGGAAAAGGATTTATTACTTATTGGATAAATAACTTAAATATTCAAACCTCTGCAGGAGTCCGATTTACTGTAGAAACGCTGTTGACTGCAGCAGTAACCTCGGTCCACACCGCATTTTTTCTTGATCCTTTGATACCTGATTTTAAGCTTCCAAATAAAACTAAGCGATTTGCCTCCAGCTGAGACATGAGCGTCTCTATTTCTGCCTCAGAGAAGTTCCTTTTCTTTGCCGGATGTCGCTTATCCATGTCGTAAATTCTAGGGGCGAGGCCTCTAATCCGTGAATATATATGGGCGTGACATTTTAATTACCATCGTTTCCAGCCGCTGCATTTATCAATGTACGACCGTTCTTACGCTCTGATTGGTGTGATACGAACGTTTGATGAATCACACGTGAAGCCTGTCGTAAGATGATATCTGCACTCATATCTGCGCTGGTTTCTACGATAGGTTGATAAATGAGGGCCAATGTGTGTATTTCCACTGACTGTGGAACAGCTGTGTTCCAACTGCGTCCCAGCTCCGGAACATTTCTCTAAACCTAGTAAACACAGAACACACTATCGTCAGTCATTGTTTTCATCAGAGAGTGTTGATAGAATCCTTTCCCCTCAAAGATTGTTGTTCCCATCAGTCAGTTAGACACAAAAACATAGGAAAATAGGGTTGAATCCAGATTGAAAAAAATGGTAGTTACCCTTTAAAGGGGTGATAGTGTAGTGGAAGTTTCCTTTACAGCAGGGGAGAGTTTTCAAAGTTTAGTAAAGTGAAACAAAAAGGACAGTCTGAGACTAAAAGCAAGTTGGGTTTTTGTATTTTATTAAAAAAATATATATTTGCAAATATAGGAGCAACATGATTTCACAAAAGGCTGCAGCCCAGTATGAAGTCAGTCCGTCAAATGAGTGAACAGAACACCAGGCTTATATGCATCTTCAGAGTGACAGCACACACGCACTTGGCTTGTTATGATGCTACAATTTTTACAGGCAATCTGATACACATGAAGACAATCAAGAAATACAAGAGACATCTTGGAGCCATCTCATCCCAACTGCGTCCCAGCTCCGGAACATTTCTCTAAACCTAGTAAACACAGAACACACTGTCGTCAGTCATTGTTTTCATCAGAGAGTGTTGATAGTAGTCAAGAAGGATCGTTGTTGTCATTACTCACTGAAAGGAATAAAATAAGATGGCTAGTAATAAGAAGATACTGGCGTTGTCAGCTCTCAGGCTTCTTCTTGTGGAAGAAGCACTGATTCGCTAGTCAAGGGCTAGCACTCCACCAATCAGATTGGTCATTGAGTCCGACTGCCGATTCAACAAGTCAAATCGGCCAAAATGAATGCCGACGGCTCCTCTGACTGACGACGGCACGGAACACACTGAACAGACTCGAGTAACCGACCTCGCCAGACTGTCCGACGGCAGATTATCGGGTTGGTGTTTAAAGGATAGTTTTTTTCAACCTGGTTGGACATTGATAGCCTCGTAAGACCGTCCTGATCTCGCGAGCTCCAGTTTTCCCCTCGCAGATCAGTCTGGTATCTTGAGATAGAGAAAATTTGGTGCTATTCGCCAAACGACCGACTAAGCAGCGTTGGTTTTGAGGCGGGTTTAAGTGTGACGCAACGAGAAGCGACTGTTCAGTCTAAACAACATGGCAGCTTCCACGGATGAGATAAGCATAGCTATCGCGTAAGTTTTATCCGAATTAGAATGTATTCCTTAATTGAAAGAAGAGCAAAAAATGGCACTGGAGGCTTTTCTCGGAGGAAAAGATGCTTTTGCTCTTCTCCCGACTGGTTTCGGCAAGAGTTTGATCTGATTGGTTGATTTGGCCTGTCTATCACCAACATATGTGGTGATAGACAGATGATTTATCCAATTAGCTAACCAGTATTTTCGCCCCTTCCCAAAAGTTCTCCAACAGAAAGTTCCCAGATGGATATGCCGAGCAAATGCGAAGCAATCCATCTGGCGGAGTCAGGTTAGGACATCGGTCCAGTATTAAGCAAGATCGCTACAGTCGGCAGCGGCAAAACAAGCTATAATGTAAGTTAATAGGGCAATTGTCCAGCTTGTATTTACCCTCACAAAAGTGCTCGTGGACGGGTGTTTTTATGTTTAAAAAAAGGATCTTACTCTTTAACAGAAAGGTCTAGCTCCTTAAAAATCCTTTCCCCTCAAAGATTGTTGTTCCCATCAGTCACTTAGACACAAAAACATAGGAAAATAGGGTTGAATCCAGATTGAAAAAAATGGTAGTTACCCTTTAAAGGGATGATAGTGTAGTGGAAGTTTCCTTTACAGCAGGGGAGAGTTTTCAAAGTTTAGTAAAGTGAAACAAAAAGGACAGTCTGAGACTAAAACCAAGTTGGTAAACGAAGTATTTTATTAAAAAAAAATATATTTGCAAATATAGGAGCAACATGATTTCACAAAAGGCTGCAGCCCAGTGTGGAGTCAGTCCGTCAAATGAGTGAACAGAACACCAGGCTTATATGCATCTTCAGAGTGACAGCACACACGCACTTGGCTTGTTATGACGCTACAATTTTTACAGGCAATCTGATACACATGAAGACAATCAAGAAATACAAGAGACATCTTGGAGCCATCTCATCCCAACTGCGTCCCAGCTCCGGAACATTTCTCTAAACCTAGTAAACACAGAACACACTGTCGTCAGTCATTGTTTTCATCAGAGAGTGTTGATAGTAGTCAAGAAGGATCGTTGTTGTCATTACTCACTGAAAGGAATAAAATATGATGGCTAGTAATAAGAAGACACTGGCGTTGTCAGCTCTCAGGCTTCTTCTTGTGGAAGAAGCACTGATTCGCTAGTCAAGGGCTAGCACTCCACCAATCAGATTGGTCATTGAGTCCGACTGCCGATTCAACAAGTCAAATCGGCCAAAATGAATGCCGACGGCTCCTCTGACTGACGACGGCACGGAACACACTGAACAGACTCGAGTAACCGACCTCGCCAGACTGTCCGACGGCAGATTATCGGGTTGGTGTTTAAAGGATAGTTTTTTTTCAACCTGGTTGGACATTGATAGCCTCGTAAGACCGTCCTGATCTCGCGAGCTCCAGTTTTCCCCTCGCAGATCAGTCTGGTATCTTGAGATAGAGAAAATTTGGTGCTATTCGCCAAACGACCGACTAAGCAGCGTTGGTTTTGAGGCGGGTTTAAGTGTGACGCAACGAGAAGCGACTGTTCAGTCTAAACAACATGGCAGCTTCCACGGATGAGATAAGCATAGCTATCGCGTAAGTTTTATCCGAATTAGAATGTATTCCTTAATTGAAAGAAGAGCAAAAAATGGCACTGGAGGCTTTTCTCGGAGGAAAAGATGCTTTTGCTCTTCTCCCGACTGGTTTCGGCAAGAGTTTGATCTGATTGGTTGATTTGGCCTGTCTATCACCAACATATGTGGTGATAGACAGATGATTTATCCAATTAGCTAACCAGTATTTTCGCCCCTTCCCAAAAGTTCTCCAACAGAAAGTTCCCAGATGGATATGCCGAGCAAATGCGAAGCAATCCATCTGGCGGAGTCAGGTTAGGACATCGGTCCAGTATTAAGCAAGATCGCTACAGTCGGCAGCGGCAAAACAAGCTATAATGTAAGTTAATAGGGCAATTGTCCAGCTTGTATTTACCCTCACAAAAGTGCTCGTGGACGGGTGTTTTTATGTTTAAAAAAAGGATCTTACTCTTTAACAGAAAGGTCTAGCTCCTTAAAAATCCTTTCCCCTCAAAGATTGTTGTTCCCATCAGTCACTTAGACACAAAAACATAGGAAAATAGGGTTGAATCCAGATTGAAAAAAATGGTAGTTACCCTTTAAAGGGATGATAGTGTAGTGGAAGTTTCCTTTACAGCAGGGGAGAGTTTTCAAAGTTTAGTAAAGTGAAACAAAAAGGACAGTCTAAAACCAAGTTGGTAAACGAAGTATTTTATTAAAAAAAAATATATTTGCAAATATAGGAGCAACATGATTTCACAAAAGGCTGCAGCCCAGTGTGGAGTCAGTCCGTCAAATGAGTGAACAGAACACCAGGCTTATATGCATCTTCAGAGTGACAGCACACACGCACTTGGCTTGTTATGACGCTACAATTTTTACAGGCAATCTGATACACATGAAGACAATCAAGAAATACAAGAGACATCTTGGAGCCATCTCACCTCCTCCTCCCTGTACGACTGTCATCCCCCCAGTTACATCTCAACTGGCACGAGAAAACTAGAGATAGTTTTAGGGTACCTACTTTAAGGTTTGTACCTTTATCGGTTCAGGCAAACAGTGCTAATATAATGTTCCAGACTGGGTGTCTCACAAAGTTAGAATCAAAATCTACATGTGGGAAATGAGATAAACTCTTTCAGCATTTGTGAGAGAATTAAAGTACAAATGAAACATAAAAATATAAGGAATTATGCTTAAATGTAATTTTTCTCATTACAATAGAATGATTATATAGGGTATTTTACACTGTTCCTTTAGGTCTCCGAATAGGGTATGTAACATTGGTTGGGCTGAAAATGGCCCGGGTGCTGTTCTATGCGCCCTAATGCAACCCTGTGAAATAGCCCTAGAATGAAACGATTTTCTTCCTTATATGGTATGCTCATGAATATTTAGATGAGCTGCGCGCTGATTGGTTGGTTTACAACGAGCGAAGCTGCGGAGCAAAGACGCAACATGATGAACAGCACTCACTGAAACATCCAAGGTGGATGGAGACATAAGGTGTTGAACCGTACAGTGTTTGAGCCTGAATCAGAGGAAGAATCTGATGTAGAAGAGCAACCAGTCGCCCGTAGATTGGAAATGACTCCTTCAGAGTGGTAAGTTTTGTTATTTAGCATTTACTTGAATTTGCAACACTAGCTTAACATCACCCGTTATCTGTTATACTAGTGTAATACTCGCACTTCAGTGTCGTAGCCTAAGCATAACTTTGTATTATGCTTGTTTTTAGCATTGTAAGCAACATAACAGTTATTAATTTGCACACGAATAAATGTTTTACAATTTGTACCCTCGTGCAATTTCTGTCAAGACATCCAGTTAGCTGAAAAGTTCGTAGCCAGTCTGTAGTGGGCAGTTCATAGGCTATATGCCTGTAGTGAAATGAGTGCTGCTCGCAACAAAAGTATACTCTCGTCTTAGTCAGTTTTGTACATTTACTCAAGCAACTTTATGCTTTCTGCTCATTCAAAATTATGAAATAACAGCAGGGTCATTATGTTTGTTTTTACAAGTCATGAGAAGAATGACCCAGGTTCCTGAGGAGATAACCTGTATGATTGACCAGCCTGGCCTCAATATATATTCTTTGCAAAATGCAATGAATATTTACAGAGCTGACCATGGCCGGTTGAGAATAAGATGGACGAGGCCAATCTGATAAGTGTTAGCAGTTACAGTATCAAGACAACAAAATGACAAACTTTATTTTGTTTCAACACAAGCATCCAGTGTTATGCTCTGAAATGTAAAAGATAAAAAAAATAAACAATAAAAAAGTGTGCTTTTCCACCCTGTTCTTTTTGCACGCAATGCAGACACCTGGCCTACAGGACTTTTGTGAGCTGGTGCTGGGGTTTCCTTGGAAGAAGTGTCCATGTCATGATCCCCTCTTGTGTGGTGCTGCGCATACGGAGGGAGTTTCCGGATGCTTCAGGGCAGTACGATAGTGTTGACGAACTGACCGAAGAGCCGGTTAATTAACCCGACTCGTGTCACTGAGCCGGGAGAATCGAGTGCCATACGTCAATGAACCGACTCACTCCTGTTTTTTTCTTTTACTTCATTTGGCCGTTGGCATTATATTTATGTCAATGGTTGGCCGTTGTGTAGCTGGTATTCTTCTGCTACTGTGTGTGTTGTAATCTAGCTCATTAGCGCCTCCACTGGACTGGAGTGGTGGTGGTAGAATCAATCAGGAAATGAGCTATGTAACCGTGCAACCGGTCGGCCGCTAGACTCTAATGTAACCGTGCAACCGATCGGCACGCTCGAGTCTAATGTAACCGTGCAACTGGTCGGCCCGCTGGAGTCTAATGTAACCGTGCAACCTGCCGGCTGCTAGACTCTAATGTAACCGTGCAACCTGCCAGCCGCTAGACTCTAATGTAACCGTGCAACCGGTCGGCCCGCTCGAGTCTAATGTAACCGTGCAACCGACTCTAATGTAATCAAGCGGTGTCAATTGGTTCTCGGCAAGTTTGAGTTATTAACCGAGCCTTCTTTCTGGTGCATCTTAGAGGATTGTGTTCACGGCAATTTACACATTATCGATGGGGAAGTACAGTACATCACATACAAATACATGTCATGTTATCTTGGTAGTTATATTAAGTTAAATGTTAGAGAAGTGAATGTTGCTACATGGTAGCTAGGCTAGGCTGTTACAAGGAGACCGTAACCGAGGGTAGGCTACTGCATGAGTCTATGTAATCAAACGGTTTGTCTAACGGTTCTCGGCAAGTTTTTGTTATTAACCAAAACCAGTTTCTGCAGACAATTTGTCCCACATTAACATTTGCCTTTCTAAAGACTTATTTTGTTGTATGATGAAGTTAATAGGGAGTGTACATACCTGCACAGCATTCCAATGAAGGGGAAAACAAAATTTTTTGGGAGCAAACCGCTGGATGACACTGTGGAATGACTCCACAGTTGATGTCTGTTAATGATTGCTAGGCTTTTCAACATCAGTAAGGTACCTCTTGTTTGTTAGGATATTGTCAAGTCTGTTCAGAGCTGATGAACCTAAGAAAAAGTCAGTTTAAATTGTAATTTGAAACCATGAATATTGATGAAGATACACAGCATGTATAATCATTGCTTTAGAATGGAGACCTGATGAAACCACTTGCTCACATCTTGAATGTGGTTCAACACCGACTTCCATTTTGTTACCTTCTCTGTTCTGGAGACGGTAGAAAGACTATGCTTTTATGCCACTTTTTCACCAAAGCACAGTCCTTGCTTGGTCCGAAAAATGTAACTACTTGGTGGTAGCGTTGCATTTCCCCCGACTCATTTCCTGGTTCGCTTTCTTCATAAACAACATGAAATCAAGGAGCGGGTTAACTTTTCCTGCTAAAGATTTAGCAGGAGATTTAGCAGGAAACCCACCGTGGTCAGAAAGCAAAGGGGAGACACTTTGTTTCTCTCACTATTACTCTAGAATCGGTGTTCGCTCCAAAGCTAATCACTGTCTCTACCTCGCTCTACCACACACACACACATGCCGGCCGGCTCGACGCACATACCAGCGCACAGGCCACTTATGTAGGCTACGGCGAAAGCTCTGCGTGGAGCCTCCACAGAACCATTAAAAACAGCCTTTATGGATTGCTTAGTACCTAAGGGACAATGTACTTAGCACAAGTAAATGAAAAGGCATCTTCAACACACAATTTACTATTCAGTCATATCTTTTGTATATAAACCCATCATACCTATTGACCAAATAATTTTCACCAGCCTACCCCACAAAAGGTAATGCAATTGATTGAGATCAGACCAATCATACAGATGAATAGTATTAATAATTATATTGATACTATGAATAGTTAATTTGTTGTGAATGGCTCACATAATTGATAAAAGTACCCAGTCATCATGGTAAACATACTTGGATAAAACTGCTTTGCTAAATGCTACCCAGTCATAATGATACACATTTGGAACACACACGCCATAAGACGTCTGGTTTTGAAAGAATAATTAGAACGGTTTTAGATCGTAAGACAATTATGGATCGCTGTGCCCCTGCAGCTGACCTAATGGCACTGAAGGAGGTGCGACATGCCAAAGCAGAAAGCAACATTTTACCTGTAAACTGAAATTGTGTATAGTTGTTTCTAATTGAGTTTTTATTAGGGTTGTTTGTTTGGTATGCAAGAAAATTGGCGTGTTAAGTGTTAAGTGCTTTGTCTTTTGTGATGACTATGATATCATTGTTCTTCTTATTACTGCTTTGCCTGTTTCCCATAAAAGTGATGGTGAGACTTCTGGAGAGTTGTTCATTTCCAGGAAGGATGCCCACTCTTTTAATCAGTGAGATGAAGTCTGAATCTCCTAATAGTGATGTATTAAAACGCCATCTTGTTGGAGATTTAACATACAGTTGGATGTGGAGGGGAAACGGGAGTAAAACAAAAGAGAACAAAGAGAAATATAATTCCTTTATTTAGGATATAAAAGCACAGCAAAGCATATTACTGTATGACACGTTTGTTTTTAACTATATTGCCTTACTGTAGTAATCTACAGTAAGGCAATATATTAAAAAAAAAACATATGTAGGCCTTTTACAAATTTACACGTTAGCACTTCAACTTGAAGACCAACAGCCAACTTAACCTAAAAACTGTAAATAGCAGTATGAACACAGGTAAAAAAGGAGAGAGCAGAGCTAGCAGGCTGTGGCTTTGAAGTCACTTTAGTTGTTTACTTGGCATTCGCAGTGGGTCAATAGTGTCTCTATGCGCAATTTCATCCAGAAACTTCCACATATCTTCCATTTTGTGAAAGACAAACTTCAATGGATTCAACTGATGCATCTCGTCTTCATCCATGGCTGCACACAATAAAGCCAAACACACAGTTCTATATTAACAGTTTATGTTATCCACAGAAAAAAAACTACGCTGCCTTTATGTGCTAGTGGGAAGATCCTACTTCGCACTTGTAAAGTTGGAATTACGGGTATGTTATGTTCAAGTGCTTTGTTGTTGGGACAAAATGAAAAAAGGCAGACGCAAGGTTTAGTCTCACCTGCTTCTTGGGCCTAGACTAGTCTCTGAATTTCCCACTTGAAATAATGATTTGAGGGGGTGTTAACTAGACCAGCCCACAACAATCAGCCGGACACCACTCGTCCTTGCACTCCCCTTCAACACGTACATGTACAAGTACATACCCGTAGGGCTCAAAATTAGAACCATTGTTCAGCCAAATGCTGGTAGATGTGCTTCACTCACCAGCCAAAAAACAATGGTCTATTGAGTGGTAAAATTTTAACATTCACTAGCCATTTGGGTGGTGGACAAAAAGTTAATTTTTAACACTGCATACCAGCCGATTCCATACCCCGATACCAGAGATCTTCAACAGGGGGTCCGGGACCCCTAGGGGGTCCTCAGAGTTACTGCAGGGGGGCCCGCCAAATGATGGCATAATGTATAATAATTTGCATAATGTTTTGTCAAAAATTGTCAACATGAATCCAACATATTATTAGCAAATATAAATTGGCCTATATTTGTAGTAGGGGGCCCATGATCCATCTCTCTCAGTTAAGGGGTCCTTGGCTTAAAAAACGTTGAAGACCCCTGCCCTATACACTATCATCATCAAAGGTCAAAGTCAGAAACACGCTCCCTGAACTTGGACAACCTCGCATTACCCCGAGTACAAAATCCAACAGAAGCTGTAAGCTGAAAGCTGTAGTAACATACAGCTATAAGCACTTCTGTTCTATTTGTGTCCCACTAAATCAGTCGTACACACAGTCCTGTCCGTCTTCTATCTGTAGGCATGTTGTTATGCCCACATAACATATTGCATATTTATATATATATATATATATATATATATATATATATATATATATATATATATATATATATATATATATGCATATTTGTATGCACAAAAAACAGTGTAATGCGTTAACTACTGGTATTGCTAACCATGGCTTACCTGGCTAGAGCTATCCCCACAATGAAAAATCTGACTTGTAAATGGAATGCATTCAACTTGAATGGTGAATGGTGTGATGTCATTCCCAGCTTGGGCTTCCGAGTTCCGAGGTAAATGGAAAGCACTATAAGTAAGATAGACAATTTCTTTTCAGCACTGTAGCCATTTGTAATAGACATTAGTTGCTAAAACAATCATTTGACATGCCTAACTCTCGTGGTTTTAGCTAAATACAGGCACTTATGTGGAAAATAGTTTTCCCCGCCGGAGGGGCGGAATTTAAACGTGCTCTGTTTTCAATGGTTGGACGAAGGGGGCCATAGTAGGATGTGATTGGCCAGTGTTCAGATGAGAAACAAACCAATGGGCCAATCATATGATCTCTCTTCTCTCTATGGGCCGATCTCCCGGTACTACCAATGGCCAATCCATACCTGGCAGTAGGACGCCGCCATGCCATTTTCACCTGGCAGCGTTGCATAACTTAGTAGGTGTCCTATGTCACATTTTAATGGACACCCTACAGCCAATCCGAATTGACTATTCACCCAGACCATGGTATAAAATAAAGTATTAGACTTTGTTTATTTGGCAATATATTGTCTACATTTATTCAGGTTTCAATGCCCTGATATCAAGGTGGGCAGGTTCCAGACCCTTGTCAGATGTGGGTAATGTGCAGTGTTATGTGTAACAAAGTAACACGTTACAGTAACATAACTACTTTTTCAGAAAAATGTTCTGAGCGGAGAGCTACGTGACACATGCCACTGCATCGCTGAGGACTGGCGGTTAAATCGGCCGTCCTACAAACATTTGGACAACACATTTGCTTGTCCACGGGACCGACACAAGTCCACAGCGCAGCGGACCGCTGTGGATTTCCAGGAAACAGGCTGCATATGTCTACGACAATGCACCGACCATGGTGGCTGCGCGACCGGTACAAGTCGATACAGACATTACATACACTAGATAACATAATACATAACACCGTGTAACATAATACATAACACTGTGTAACGCCGATGACCTGTCGATGTGCATTCAACCCGCGCTGGACTCGGTCATAAATCTCTCTCGTGAATCAGCCGTCACTCTGTGAGTAGAGAATCCAGTCTGCAGAGTAGTTCAGACACTTCACTGATAAACCATAGATTGGGTGAGTGGTCAGAAATAGTTTTGGTATAATTAACTTCAGTCTCTGCCAGAGTTTAAAAGTAACGTAAAAGTAACAAGTAACGTAAAAAGTTACTTTAAATGGTCTGGAGGTTCCCTAAAAGCCTACATATAAAGGTCCCCCACCCCTCTATGTTAAATAGGTGATTACAGCTATGGGTCAAACTGACAAACAAACAAATACATTTATTATGATCGTATTAGTTTAAACGGGTAGGGTTATGCGCGGATGTCTGCACAGAGTCCACGCTTACACCCTCTGATGAAAAAATGACATCATGCGGACCCTTGCAGACCCAGAGAATATAATCTAGGCTTAAGTGTGTGTGTTTACGCATTTTCTGTTGTGAAACAGGCCCAGGCTAACTTAGAGACCAGGGGCCTGTTGCACAAAAGTAGAATTAAGACATCCGGGATAAATGACTCAGCTGAGCTCAATGAAGCCAAAACATGAGCGTCCAGGCTTAATTGGTTGCACAAAGACCAAGCCAGGATGAGCAGACAAGGATTCATTAAGCCAGGTGAAACCAATCCTGGATAGGTGCGCGCTCACGGCTCACTCAAATAGACCCCGCCACAGATCACAGATTAACTGATTTACCATGGCAACTAGAGCCGCGTACTTTTCCCCGTCGGAAGCACAAATCCTCATGGAGGCATACGAGGAGGTAAAAGATATAATTAAGAAGAAAGGCAACACCGCCACAGGGATAAAGCAAAGAGAAAAAGCGTGGCAAAGTATTGCAGACCGCCTGAATGCGTAAGTAGTGCACAATTACACACTCACCGCTCCGCTCAAACATCACAATTACAATTCAAATATTTAATTCACATCTCCAAAAACGCAGTTGTACTGTAATTATGACACGGTTAAATTTTCAATTGAAATGCACTGCAGATATGAGTGAAATTGTGTAAAGTAACTCCATCACACTGTATAAAGCTATGATAAATTATTATTAAAGCCTTACATTATTATTTAACGTTACTACGCTCAGTACGGTTTAATCTTAGCTGTTGTACTCTGCTTCTTATGTTGTCCACCGTTTTTTTTTGTGTTTCTCCTGCTTTTATTAATGTAAAGCTGCTTTGACAGAATGAAACAATTGTGAAAAGTGCTATATAAATAAATTTGAATTGAATAAATAGATGAGCTATAATAATAATCACTTTAATTTATATAGCGCCTTTCAAAGGACCCAAGGTCGGTTGCTCACAGCACTGCAAAAATGTCTTTCTTACTTAGTATTTTTGTCTTGTTTTCAGTAAAAAAAAAATATCTAAAAAAAATCTTAAATATTTTCTTGAGCAAAATTACCTAGGAAAATAAGCAAAAAAATCTGCCAGTGAAACAAGAGAACTTTTCTAAAATTAAGTGTTTATGGAAAAAGTAAACTTATTTCAAGAGAATTTTTCTTATTATATTGACAGATTTTTTATTTTTTTGCTTGTTTTAAGCACACATTTACTTAAAGTTTATATTTTTGTCTAAACTATACTTATTTTGCTAGGTCATTTAGCAAATCAAGAAAATACATCTTTATTTAAGGTTTTAATTTTTTTTGATATTTTTACTGAAAACAAGACAAAAATACTAAGTCATTTTTTGCAGTGTGACTCCATTAAATGTTCTTGTGATAAAGAATGTGTGTGTGTGCGTGTGATGTAGATTAAACATGAACGGGCCAAAACGGACATGGCAGCAGGTCAAAATCAAATACAAGAACATTCTGCAGAATGGTATGGTCCCTGACTAATATTTAACAAAGATCAAGCATATATTGTACCCAGAAGGTGCCTGCTCACACATTGTCTGTACTGTTGTAGCAGTGAAAAAGAATACCCACAGACAAGGCACGGGTGGTGGGTCACCAAAGGCTGACCTTACCCCAGCAGAGGACATGGCCTTGGAGCTAAATAAAGGCAGGCCCGTCTTAGAGGGGATCCCTGGGGGGAAAGAGACGAGCATAGGTTCCTCCCAAGATGCCACCCGCTTCATTCAAGGTATGTCCTTCCATCTCTACATGGGATACAACCACATTCATATTGAATCAATTTGGACTGTCTGACTTTGGTTTACCTATTGCCTTGCAGGGTCTGGCAGCACTGTGTTCCTGTTAGAGCCACCAGCACAAGCACCAGACGATGCTGATCCAGTGAGTCAAAGGCATACTGTAGGCCTGGCATGTCTTGTCTACTAGCTTCAATATGATTCCGATTAAATGTGATAGGGTGAAGGCCCCAGTGCAGCAGCAACAGCACATGATGGAGACGATGATGAGGAGGAGACCATCTCTCTGGATTCCAGAAGGCATGAGGTATCATGTTAAGACTGTGAAAGTACTATTTACTCTACAATGGTGAGGAGTCCTCATCAAAATCAAAAAATCTAATTTCTTTTACAGGACCCAGATGCTATACAGTGGGAAAACCAGCCTGGCAACATAGTGCGTATAAATAAAAGGACACCACATCCTGCCAAATTACAGCTGCGCTAATTGTATTGTGTTCACAGAGCTCACAAGCTATCAGAAAGTTGTATGGCAACCACCTCCGGCGGCAAATAGAACTGGCAGACATAGACATTCAGTACAAGAAGAAAAAGATTGAAAATCTTGCACTGGAGTCCGAAATAAAAAAAGGACAATTAGGAAACTGGACCTTGAAATAAAAGAACTTGAGAGGGAGGTGAGATATGCCTTCAATGTACACTGTATGCTAACTGTAACACAAATGTATTAATCATTATTTTTCTTTCCTCCCCCAGCTCCAAGAAGATGACACAGCTCAAAATAAGAATTAGGTATATTCTCGTCAAGTCAAGTGAGCCATGACATATGAGCTCTTATTGTGAGCACACAGGACGGTGGCATCTTTATAAGTTTTTTTTTATTTTCCCAGCAATCAGTACAACCAAGTCATCGTTATAAGGCATCGCCCTCTTTTGCCCACCCCCCCAGCACCAGGTGTGGCCACTAGCCTGTATGAAGGCCCAAAATTGTGTGTTCCTTTCTGCTCTGACAATGGCATGCCCATTCTTGCGAGATGTGGTGGATGAAGAAGCACTTGTGCTGAGGAGAGCCTTCAGGCGAGAAAGGGTCTTCAGGGACCGGTTGGACCCACTGGCCTTCCCTGATGACCATCTATATGAAAGATACAGGTTTTCTGCAGATGGCATCAGGTATCTATGCAGACTACTGGGTCCCAGGATTAAGCACCGCACTGCACGGAGCCATGCACTGAGTGTGGAGCAAATGGTTTGTGTGGCCTTGCGCTTTTTTGCTAGTGGAGCCTTCCTGTACTCAGTGGGGGATGCAGAACAGCTGAACAAGGCCACAATTTGCCGCACAATAAGGAGTGTGTGTCTGGCTATCAAAGCATTAGCAGATGTCTTCATCTCCTTCCCTGGCCACAGAAGACTCTGTGACATCAAAGAGGAGTTCTATAGGATTGCAGGTAAGAGGATCTACAAACTACAGGACAACTGTTAACACATAGTAGGATACTCATTACTTTGTGTGACAGGTTTCCCCAATGTCATTGGTGCAGTGGACTGCACACACATAAGGATAAAAGCCCCCTCAGGTGCCCATGAGGCCGATTTTGTGAATAGGAAATCCTTTCACAGCATTAATGTTCAGGTGAACATAACTTTTTGATATTGTCCATTGACGAACACTCTGCATTGCCAGTGATGTGCATTGATTGGTGTAATATTCCTCATCTTATGATTTCAGATGGTCTGTATGTATGTATGTATGCAATGCTGACTGTGTGATCAGCAATGTTGTGGCAAAATGGCCTGGCTCAGTCCATGACTCCAGAATCTTTCGGGCCTCTGAAATCTATCAGTGCCTATCACAAGGTAAGCCACACAACCCCTATTTATAACCATCATGGCTGTGTCAAGAATATCACTGTGTTTATGAGGTAGTAATGATGAGATTTTGTGTTGACAGGTGAATTCTCTGGTGTGTTGCTGGGAGACAGGGGGTATGGCTGCCAGCCTTTTCTCCTGACACCTTTCACAGACCCCCAGGAAGCACAGCAGGCCTACAACCATGCCCATGCCAGGACCAGGGCCAGAGTTGAAATGACCTTTGGCCTCCTGAAGGCACGCTTTCACTGCCTTCACAAATTAGCCCTGTTAGGGCATGTGATATTACTGTGGCTTGTGCTGTCCTCCACAATGTGGCCTGCCTGAGGAAGGAGAGGGCCCCCAGAGTGCCACCAGCCATGGACTGGGACATTCCGGCAATCTTCCCTGATGACGACAGTGGTCGGCTGCTGAGGGACCAATATGTGTTGAATTATTTTAGTTAGTATGTGTGCTTTCAATTTTGGTAAAATATGTCCTGCGGTGGCAGAGGAATTTGTTTTTTTTTGGGTTCGTTTTTTTACGAATTTGGCCTCTTATGATGTTTGTGCGGTATACTGTGTGTAATACAAGGCTGCAGGGAGGCTACTGCATCCATTCATTTGTCTGTTCAGTTGATGTGTATGGATTTGTCCTGCATTTATTTTAGTGTGCAGACATGCAGGGTGTGTTATATACAGACCTTTGAATGTGTATGTATCATTTTGTATAATATGCTTTGATTCTGTGCTTTCCATCTTGTAGAGTCACTGTGACTTCAGTTTCGAAAGGAGCTGATGGTTTACCTGCTTTGTTTTGTCCTTATTCAATAAAGGAACATAATGTTACACATTGTGTTTTTTATATTCATATGGAATGTGTATTTGTGTATTTGTTTATATGACAGAGTACTAGGGCCACACTGAAGAAAAAGGATAAAGTCATAAATTTATGAGGCTGGTTCTTTCTGCAGAAAAGCTACATATTCTTTTTACAGTTTTGATACTTATGACAATGTGATACTTGATATTCTGGCACATCAGCATGTCTTTGTTTATGAAACCATACTGAAGTACAATTTCACGAAATGCCCCACATCTGTCCTCCTTTAAAACAACTGGTTACAATAGTATGACTTGTCTTTTTTTCCCTCTGTGGCCCTAATATTCTATCATTTTATATATAGCCTTATAGTCTATGGGAAACTGTAAATTATCTAATGATAGCAACATCATCTAAAAATCATTATTTATCCAAAATCATTGAAATTAATGATCACAAACATTTAAATAATGACAGTGGGTCTAGTTATATGTGATAACAATGTATAGTGAGCAGTGAAATAACTATTGGTTTCCATTTGTGGTGACTGCTGACTGACATTAGGGATGAGATTAAATAGATCCTGGAATTTAGCCTGGTCTGGAGCAGGCTAGCTCCACAGAATAAATCTCCATGGTAATTTATACCATAACATATCCTCCTGCCCCCTATCCAGCTTTAGTGCAACCGGATTACGGATTAATTGAGCCAGGATCACCAAGATATCCTGGCTTAATCCCTTATCCTAGTTTTGTGCAACAGGCCCCAGAAGGCTATTTCACAAAACCTAGACGGGATTTTCCAGTTATCCTGGCTTAATTTAGCCTTGACTCAGTTTAATAAAAGCAGTGGCACCTGAGTGGCACCTAAGTTACCATGGGGATTTATTATTTATGCAGCTAGCCTTTTCTGTTCACCCAGCAGTGGTTTTTACCTTATTATTATTATTAGCCTTCTTTAAAATAACACAGATACATATTGCTGTTCAGTTCAGTACTGTTATTATTTTAACATTCTGACCGTCTTATATTGTGTTTATGAAGACTGCTGTTCATATTGTTGTTAGACGTTTGATGAATATAATATGGCTGATAAAGTTGCAAATGTGTTTTAAATGAAGTCAGTGATAAGAGCAATATATAACGTCCTATACATGTGTTTCTATAATTGGCAACAATTTTATTTGGCATTCTTTGCACACAATTTGTGTTTTGTCCAGTAAATGGGACTATAATGTGGGAGGTGAAACAATTGTACAATCCTATCAAATTATAGGCTATTATAGGCCACTGTACACTCATGAAACAACAGAGAGAGAGCATACCTCAATGGTTTTTGCCCTTTTATTTTGCTCGGGGAAATAACTGATGAATAGCCTACTCTGTGTTACAGTCATGTTTACAGTGTGCATTTAATTTATCACTTCATTCTCGTTATTGTTTCTAGATAGAGTCCAATTTCTTCAGTGTCTTTTTTTCTATGTCCATATATATGAGGAAGCAAAGCATATAATATGTAAAGAAGGATTCTTGGCCGCTGTGATAAAACAGTGAGAAAAAACGTGGCAGACAATAGCGGACCAACTAAATCATAATCTACAAATATACATTTACGAACTACGCCTACTGCTCTCAACTGCAACCATTCAAGGAGTTGCTGTCATTTCATAAACAAATACTTGTACACTTTGCCTTAAAAACGAGCAGTGTAAGTTAATATGTTCCTTATGAAATGTATAATATAGCCCATATGAGAGAGAGGGAAAGAGAGATTTGGGCATCGTATTCTAGCATTGTGGATTAGTGGTTGTAATGGTTGGTAATGTAGTGGTTGGTCAATTTCCTGAGTAACATTATCTTCTGCTCACTTTTAAGGCAAAGAGTACAACTGTTAATTTGTGCAGATGATTAGTGGTCTAACATCTGCACAAATTAACAGTTGTACTTGAATGGTATGATTATGACGGTTTCAGTTGAGAGCAGTGGTCAGTAAATCCATTCAGCTGGTCCGCAATATTGTCCACCACGCTTTCTCTCGCTAATTTATTACAGTGATCGTGTTTCTTTGTTGTGATTTTTTACAAATGTTTCACTTAATCAAACTTCCACAAGAAGGTGCTGCTCACTCTGTGTGAAGTATGCACAATGAATACTCTCCAGTTTAGCATCAGTAAATTTGTGATCGGCCTCGCAATCTGTTAAATTCTGCTTTTGTGAAGTAGACCCTGGGGCCCAGCTGAGTCTAGATTAGGGAAAAGTCAAAGATGAAAGAGGGGAACCAAATGGCCAAAAATATAGAATAAAGACCATGCAACACAGCAAAAATAAATAAATCACAATAATAATAATCACACAAGAGTAACCTAATCTACACACTGCCATGTGACACACAAACCTATTGATCAGAAGCCTGTTGTGCAGTCTAATTGAAGTAAAATGCTTTTATGTTCCATCCCAACAGGACTGAATGATCCCTCATTTCACAGCTGAAAGCTAAATGAACAGCTAGAGAGGGATATGGAGGAGAGAGATGAGGAGAGAGAGAGAGAGAGAGAGAGAGAGAGGGATAATTATGATCTATAATTGAAAGACATCTGTCTCTATCTGATGTTCTGAGTAATAACAAAACAAAATTACTGACCTTTATTCTGTTTTTGCCAGCAAACATTGCCAACAGAGCAACTATTACATCCATCTCACTGTTTTATTTACAACCTGTTGGCAAGATTTTCATGCTGAATTCCCTGCAGGAAATATCGACTATGAAGTTCTGTAGTGAGGAGGATATGCTACAGCAGTATTTGGTAGGATTTTGCGGTTTTAAACCTAGGGCCAGTGCAGAAGGCCTTAAATCTTCTGACAAACAAGAACTGGTGTGTTTGACACCTACAGTTTGCTTTGGATTCATTTAACTGCATTGTACCCTTAAACGTACAATATGTAATTTTCTGCCCGTAGGCCGTAAACACAGACTTTAAATGACGTTGTGAAGTTGCGGGGGATTATAGGAGTTGTAGTTTTTTTAAATTCCAATTTTTTTAAATTAAAATTAAATTAAATTAAAATGTATCTGTTCACGGACAGGTTTATTCATCCAAGTTTTATTTATGTTGCATTTATTCATCTTCTCTAATGAAATAGCTGCAGTTTACCCCTACATAATCACGTTTTTCTTGATTCGATTTGTATTGGAAGCTGACCAGTTAGCGAGCAAGCAAGGTAACAGCAGCTAAAACCACAATATCACAATATATTTCACATCAGAGTCACTTTTTGGATGTTTTCAGCACCACGGGGAAAGGGGTTGTTTGTTATATTACTCAACAACGCTGAGAGACTTACTTCGCAGGTGGGGGGGGCTGGCAGAATCTCCGGGCTGTAGGAGAAGGCTGATGGCCCGTGTTATGACGAAAATCTCACAGCTGCCCAGAATTATCTCCCCCTTCACTTTTTTCTAAATTAAACTGTAAAGACAGGTAGGGAGGAGATTTTCGGAAACAACACTATTACTTCCACCAAACTGGAAGAATCTCGTGTAGATTGGCGAGACAGTCTGAAAAATTATAGGAGGGCCCTCAGAAATGCCAGATCAGACTATTACTCATCACTAATAGAACAAAATAAGAACAACCCAAGGTTTCTTTTCAGCACTGTAACCAGGCTGACAGATAGTCACAGCTCTACTGAGCCATCTATTCCTATAGCTCTGAGTAGTGATGACTTCATGAGCTTCTTTAATGATAAAATTATAACAATTAGAGATAAACTTCATCACCTTTTACCCTCAACTTCTAACGGTTCACCTTTAAACGCAGGACTGCTAGAAAGAACGGCAAGACCTGACACTGACTGCTTTTACCCTATAGACCTTCAACAATTAATGTTGAAGTTCTCTTCAGCTAAGCCATCTACCGGTCTCTTAGACCCCATCCCAACGAGGCTACCCATGGTTAACACTTCATTACTAGATATGATCAATATGTCTTTATTAACAGGTTATGTACCGCAGTCATTTAAAGTAGCTGTGATAAAACCACTTCTGAAAAAACCCACCCTCAAGCCTGAGGTCTTAGCCAACTATAGACCTATATCTAACCTTCCCTTTCTCTCCAAGATCCTTGAGAAGGTAGTCGCTAATCAGTTATGTGACTTTCTACATAGGAATAGTCTATTTGAGGACTTTCAGTCAGGATTTAGAATGCATTATAGCACAGAGACGGCACTGGTGAAAATTACTAACGACCTTCTAACTGCTGCTGACAAAGTACTCCATACTTGTCTTATTAGATCTTAGTGCTGCATTTGACACTATTGACCATACCATCCTGTTACAGAGACGGGAACATTTAGTTGGCATTAAAGAAATCGCACTAAGCTGGTTTAAGTCCTATCTCTCTGATCGATCTCAATTTGTTAATATTAACGATAAATCCTCCAAGTAAAGTTAGCCATGGCGTTTGTCTGCCGGGGAAGTTCCTACCTTCCTTTGACACACTGAGCTGCACTCTCCTCTCTCCTTCCATTTGTGTGCATCCTTGTACCATAAATACTAACCTAGCTCTGGGGAGTTTACTCCCCGGAGTCCTTATGTTTCTTTTTTTGCCCAGAATATTTCCTTGGAGTAGGGTGGCACCAAGATCTTGGTTGCAGCTGTCGCTGTGGTCCTGCTACACCCTGCTACACTGTAAAATATTACAGACCCATTTAGTTATGTCCACTTATTTCTTATTTTTAACTGAACAAGCTTATACAAGTTGTCGATTTTGAACTCAACTTTTTGAAAGTTAAACTTGCATTTATTCGTTGGGTTGACTATTTAAAAAACTGTATGTGTTGATTGAACTTAGGTATGTAAATTAAGTTATCAACCAATTGCAGTCAAGACTGCAACTGGTTCATTGGCTGGCCAATTCCCATGATGCCAGGCGGTAGATAGAGTTTGCTGAAAAGTTTGCAGTTTGTTCAAAATACAAATGTAACTTTATGAATTCTGTTTATTAAACGTGTGTTTAGAATGTAGTGTTTTGTTGCCTGGTAATTGTCATTGTTGTGCTGGTTTACATTTGTAACCATGAGTTAAGTGACTGTTACGTTTGATAAGAGCTGGAGTATTACGGTGTTAGACATTGAGCAGTAATAGGCTTCCTACAGCCATTAATCTGCGGCGTATCACTTCACTAGCGGCCATTTAATGTCAAGTGACACAAGATCAGCAGAGAGGCCACTATTTCGCATGGGGGCCCTGGGGTGGCCCCACCCAAGCACCCATGGTATCTCCACTATAAATGTGGTTATGTTGTTTTAACTTGAAAGTGTGACTTAAAATAAAGCAGAAAGGTATGTCTGTTATACTAGGCAAAGAAGGTTTCTGGCATTATTAAAGAAAATAAATGATTTGTTTTAACTTAAAGTATGAAGTTAAAGCAAGTAATACAAAGTTAAATCAACTAAAAGAACAACTTTAACAAAACTAGAACACTGTAGTTACATCAACCTCATTAACTTTAATTTACTTTAATAAACAAAGGCAGTCTTCAAGTTGAGTGAACTTCGATTTTCAAGGCAGCAGGGGAACTTGCATTTCCAAGTTTAACTAACATGAAATTTATTACAGTGATACGCTCTGCGATGCCCTGCAGTGTCCGGCTGCGTTCTGCTGTGTCCTGGTGGTGCTACGTCCACCCATGCTCTGCTGTGCCACGCTACATCCTGTAATGCCCTGCAGTGCCCTGCTATGACTTGGTCCTGGGCTAATTCGCTCTGGATGGCGGGGGGCATGTGGGCATAGGCGCGGTAAACAAGTCTCTCAATGTCATTTGCCAGATCCCTCAGCGGCTCCCCTGGTTGTCACTGTCTGCTGCACAGCTTGGAGCAGAGCAGGCTATCCGCAGAACATTCTCCAAACCTAGGGTGACCAGATTTTCGGGAGCTAAAACCGGGACACTTTGCGTGTGACCGTAGTGCTTGTGCACGTGCACACGCTTTTTAATGTGAACATGTGCCAGCCGAGGTCAGACATAGACAGTAACTTCATTATTTTGATCATAGGCATAAATGTTTTTTTTTTTTTTCGGTAAAATTAACAAAATTGCAGTGACAGCCTTTTTCAGTTCAGTGTGAGATTTATGTTGAGACTTTTCTAAAAAAGATTTTTTGAAGTGTTACTGATTCCAATAACACCAAAAGAATTAAAATGATTGAAAATTTTGAGCATTAAACACTTCATTTCCTGCATTCTGGTGAATTTTTATGCACCTATTTCTAACTTTTTCTGAATCAATGTATTCTGCAAATATCTTTATGTAAAAAGAAAAATAGATTACAATCCAAATATAAAAATATAATGGAATGTATTGAAGTAAGGCTAACAGACATTCTGTATTGCTTTCAAATATGTATTCTCCTTTGGATGGACTTTTCTAATTATATCTGAGTCAGCACACATGTAGCCTAGGCATCATTTACTCCTCCCTCCTGTTTTGCTCTTTTGTTGTTAATGTAGGCCTATTAATAAACCCCTGGACTGTAATATTTCAGATGTGTTTGAGCAATGTCCAAAACTTTGTGCACACTCAAAATACAGTATATCTGTGTTCTCTGTGATTTGGAGGAGTCGTGATTTTGAGAAAAATAAAGTTATAATAGGCTATAACAAGAATAAAGTCACTGTATTTCAGAAATCTACCTGCACCATAGTCTGCTGTGCATTACGTGATTGCTGTAGCTCTCAGACCTTCTGACAGACACAGAGCCCTGTTTGGGTGTCTGAATGAGACAAAGAGTTTAGCTAGAGAAGTGGCTGTACGCTGCTCTACATCGGAGGTGGAAAACCGAATCTACTGCAGAAATACACGGAGCACAAACGCAACACATCTACCGCAGCATGTCAACAGTAGAGCGCATCCATTATAACCTGAGGCTGCGCTGCATTTTACAGAGTAGACACTAAGAGACGCACAGGTCTGCTTCAGAGCTCCGTGTGGTTGAGTCTGAACCGTAGACTGGAAACATCACGTCACAGGAACTTTAAACTAAATCAGTAGTATTGCGCTCCTTAACTTTGTGTTGATGGCATCAATGTATTACACTGATTTGGCTATGATTCCTCCGAAAACTTTACCCGGCTTTAACAGCTTTCCTCACGGAGAGACGGTTGCTAGGTGATAGCAACAAACACAACATGGTCGGACCCGCACGTAGCTGCCCGTTCTATTCGCCTCGGAAAAATAAACTGGACAAAGTTACATTCAGGACTACACTCTAAACATTCGGGGCTGAATCCCCGGCAAAATCGTCTGACACCGCTCCTCCTAAAACCGGGACATTTTAGCGTCCCGACAGGCTTTTGTCGGGACTCGGGACATTAACTTCAAAATCGGGACTGTCCCAGTCAAACCGGGACGTATGGTCACCCTATCCAAACCCTCTCTTTAAGGCTCCCACCAACGCATCATAGTCACTTCTATCATCAGGGCTTAGCAGCAGGCTTGAAAAAGCATCACCAGTTGCTAGTTTGAGGGCCTTAACTTCTTTGGACCACTTGCCTGCCTGAGCCAACAGTTCAAACTGAGCATGAAATGCCTCCCAGTCAGTCTTGCCATCGTAAGTGGGAGTCTTAATTGAAGGCAGCCTGACCACTGCAACTTTGACTGTCATTGCTTCCTCATCGGAGTGGGCCAAAACCAGCATCAGCTGCCATTTTCAGAGTCATGTCTCTTACCTGCTCTCTGTGCTCAGTGAGCTCTCCAAGCCATAGTCCATTGGGCTCTCTCCTCCCGCTTGATCTTTGTGTGTTTTTTATGCAGCATTTCCTCACCACATAGTGGTCACAGCAGCAGCTCTCTGTTAGCTCGTTGTAGAAAAGACCGCGGCCTTCGGAAGCCTCATGGCAACGACTTATATTCATCTTTTAACTTCTGACACCAGTGTAATGTCCAGTGTCCAGTGTAATATGACATATTGCACCCTTAAATTATAATCATGAAGAAATGTAATGTAATTTTTATTTCTACTGCAAAAAACATAGTAGTTTTTAGACTCTGCTAATCTCTATTGGATGTAAAAGTGCATTTAAACACACAAGGGATTCACAGGTAATGATGCAGCATGTCAACCAGTGTAATTTGATTTCATTGATATCACCCTCACTGTTTACTGTTCACTCGTTCCATCATGTCAACAATGTATTTACTTACAGTTGAGGCAAACATAACATCCAGCTGCTGCTGCTTTACACTAAAAACTAAATATGGGGTGATTTTCATTGCAAAGGATAGAAGAATACAACTTTATTGTACGCAATTATAAGCAATGTACTTGTCACCATGGTAAGCCCAAACTAGTGTTAATTTCGTTAGACGAGACGAGACTAAATGTTCTTCAACAACCTTTTTTTCCATGACTAAGACGAGACGATGACGAGACTGCGCCGATGTCCAAAAACGTTGACTAAGACTAAATTAACATGCATTATTGTTGACGAAAAAAGACAAGACTAAAATGTTTTGCATAAAATAAAAACTAAGATAAAATCTCTCTTCATTTTCGTCTACAATCGTCTCTACTTTTTCATCATGAGATAGAATATTCAGCTGTTACCGAGACCCGGTGCTACGGCACCGATAGGTGCCCTAACGTTATCTACCGGACCTAATAGCAACGCAGATTTTGGTGCCACTTAAATGCCTGCGCTTCTCTCTGATGCTCCTAAACGGACGTTAGAGTTAACCGAAACATCGCTGCACGGGACGCTAACACTACACTTGGCAGCAGGTAACGTTAGCATACCGTTAGCTAGCAGTTGGAGTAAACACGGTTACAATGCTGACAGCTAAACGGTGTAAAGGTTTGTCTCTATTTCACTGTGTAGGATTCCAACACGAGACGTACGACAGTCTGCAGCTGCCGTTGTCTGAAAAACAACACATATGTTGCGTTCACTTGAAATATGCCTTGCCAGTTTCGTGCTGCATTTATTTTAGTTTAAAATATCCCTTTCCCATGCAGTGGTTGTTTTTGTCGTTTACTGGTGAAATAAGGAAGAGGCTCAATATTTATATAACTTTATATCATTTATTTATTTTTATAACTATTTGACTGAAATGGTTATCATAAATAATTTATTTAAAAAAAAGACAAAAATGTTTTGACTAAAATGGCGAGACTTTTAGTCGACTAAAACTTGACTAAGATACCTTGAGTTCTCTTTTGACTAAAACTAGACTAAAATGACGAGACTTTTAGTCAACTAAAACTTGACTAACAAAATGTTTTGGCACAAGACTAAGACCAAGACTAAATTAAAAATAGGTGACAAAATTAACACTAGCCCAAACCGTGATCGCTCATCAAAAATGTATCTACAAAACAAAAAAAATGTCAGTTTCAGCATTGACATTTAATCAGTTTTAAATAGAGAGTAATGAAACAGTTAGGAGCAGCCACAGTGAGCTGCTACGACGAGCTGCAGGTGACAGCTGCACACCTCCAACTTCTCCTTTTACTGTGTTCTGCTGTGTACTACTTGCAATTTGTGCAGCATGCAATCCAATTGAGTTTGTAGTTAGTATTGTCTGACTTCTTTATTAAGAAAAAGTGAGTTTGTTTGGCTATATTGTAAACAGATACACCAGCTGCTCTTCTGTTGTATTTGCTGAAGTAGCTGCTCAATAGTGATCATTTGTAAACTATAAAGAAATCTATTCGTTAATGACCTTATTTTCATGACCAAAAACAAAGACTTAAACAATCAATAATATGAAATAATAACTTACATGTCAGGAAAGACTGTGGAGCCCAGTTGACAATGAACACGTACAGGTTTGGCCAACAGAGGGGGGCTGCTCCATAGCGGACAATAGATGCTAGACCATTAATGTAGTGTGAGTGAATAAGATGGGAAAATGGGGAAGGGAAAGGAAAGGAAAGAAGCAAAAAGAGTGTAGAGCAGTGAAATGGAAAGTGAAAGAGAGAAAAGAAAGGAGGAAACAAGTGAATACAAGAGGAGGCGAAAGATTGAAGGAGAAGAAAAAGTAAGGGAGATACAAGAAGAGTGACGAAGAGCAGACAGCGAAGTTGCAATGGCTCTTTCCAAGAAAAGGAAATGTCATTTAAATGAGAATATGATGAGGGAACGCCCAATCGCCTGCACCATTTGTAATTCCTCATGTAATTCGTCGGAAGTAGTGAAACATCTGTATGACTGTTTAAAAAGCCCTTCAAGGGACAGGCATTGGAAATTATCAATAGCTATAAATGTTGTGATGCTGTACATTGGAGATTTGTTGCATAATGTCTATGTCGTAGCATCTTTCCCTATTCAAATAAACATGAAAAAAAATGCAAAGAAGCATAACACCTTTCTAACTGCTCGTGCTGGTTAGGCATCTGTCACCATGTTCTTCAAGAAAGTAGAGCCATCTTACATAAGAAGAATATGATCTAGCTGTGCATGAAGGTGTCTTTGCATACCACATTATGCAACACAATCATAGTAACAGATATATGGACAGCACAGGCCAACTGACAAGGGAAATGCATGTGCCAAATTTGTGCTAGGACAAAATGTGATGCCATAGTGGGAAATGTGTTAGCACCTTGGGCCACTACCTTGGTAGGGAACTTGACTAGGTGAAATGTGTGTCCCTGTCCATTGAAGCACAATTTTGTTGAACTAAAAGGAGAAGCAGCAGCAGAAATTGCAGGTGGGGTTCTGGTGGTTATCCAAAAGTTTAACCTGGAAAACAAAGTTGTGGTGTTCTCTGCTGACAACACAAACACCAACTTTGGAGGACTGAATAGGATGGGGAGGTTCAATGTTCATACCAAAGGTAAGAATGCCCTGCAGCAGGCCTAGGTTGTCCTGCCCACATCATTAATACCACTGCCAGAACAGCTTCGGATATACTGTACGTATTTCCCATTGATGTTGAGTACCTGATCACAAAGATATTTGGAAATATTTATGTTTTCACTGTCAAAGTTGAAAGACTAAGGGGCTTTGGTAGTTTGTCGGCCAGGAGTACTATAAGATCATAGGATAGAGCAATGTTCGCTGGTTGTCCATGCTCTCCTGCTCTCTTGTTCATGGAAACCTGCCCATATTCAGTGACACAATCAAGATGCTTGAAGCCAAAACTGACTGCAAGGCGAGATGACAACTATAATCCACTTTTGGTCATGGGACTTCTGAGAGAATTAGAGAAAGATGAAGCAGTGCCCAAAGAGAGCTTTCTAAAGACATCCCAGTCATTCTTCACTACTGCTGTGGACTATTTGCAAGCCTAAGGAAAGCACACAATCTAAAAGAAATCTCCTGCTAAAAAGGCAACCTCAGTGTATATTAGCCACACGCTGTTGGGGCTGCTGACAATCTGGCTGAGGTCTAGGGAAACGCTGATTTTATTGGCTCTGTGCCAATGCAGCACTGGCATGCTACAAGCTACATGCAAATGAACAGAGCTGCTGCTAGATGACGGCGGCCGGGTGAGCAGGTGGAATGGAGAGAGACGTTAATCTGCATTTAACGTTACTGCTGGTGCTGCAGTGACAGAGCCGTTTGAAAATCAGCAAAGTTTTCTATTTATCTTTCAACCTCCTCCTGAACAGAAACAACAGTTGAGGGGAGTTTGTGTCAAGCCATTGCCAACAGTTCTCAGTACTGAGCTAAACTCTGCCCATTTTTTAGCGGTCAAATCAAATCTCCGAACTTCTCCCACACCCCCTGCTTTGCCTCTTTCACGGCAGAGGCTGCAGCCCTTCGGGCCCTTCGGTACCTTGCAACTGTCTCCGGAGTCCTCTGGGATAACATATCCCGGAAAGACTCCTTCTTCAGTCGGACAGCTTCCCTGACCACCGTTGTCCACCACGGTGTTCGTGGGTTACCTCCCCTTGAGGCATCTAAGACCCTAAGACCACAGCTCCCCGCCGCAGCTTCAGCAATGGAATGTTGAACATTGTCCACTCAGGTTCAATGCCCCCAGCCTCCACAGGGATACACGAAAAGCTCCATCGGAGGTGTGAGTTGAAAGTCTGTTGGACGGGGGCCTCCTCCAAACTACCCGTTTGGGCTTACCAGATCTGTCCAGAGTCTTCCCCCACCCCCGACCCAACTCACCACCAGATGGTGATTGGTTGACAGCTCCGCCCCTCTTTTCACCTGAGTTTCCAAAACATACGGCCTCAGATCAGATGAAACGATTATAAAATCGATCATTGACCTTCGACCTAGGGTGCTCTGGTACCAAGTACACTTATGAGCATCCCTATGTTCGAACATGGTGTTTGTTATAGGCAGTCCATGACTAGCACAGAAGTCCAACAACAGACAACCACTCTGGTTTAGATCAGCAGGACTATGGAGTCCCCCAGTATTCGGTCTCCAAGAAGGCCGAATACTCCGAACTTTTGTTTGGTGCATATGCACAAACAACAGTCAGAGTTTTCCCCCGTACAACCCGCAGGCTTAGGGAGGCGACCCTCTCGTCCACCGGGGTAAACTCCAACATAGCGGCGCTCAGCCGGGGGCTTGTGAGTATCCCCACACCTGCCCGGCGCCTCACACCCTGGACAACTCCAGAGAAGAAAAGAGTCCAACCCCTATCCAGGAGTATGGTTCCAGATCCGAGACTGTGCGTCATCATCATTTCACTTTTTTATAATAATGTAAAGTCTTTTTCGTGTATTATAATCTCTGTTTTTAAGAGTCTTCTCTTTTGTTCTCATCACCCAGAGTACCAGGACCACTGAATTGCTGTTCAGATGGGGCAGTGCTTCTTCCAGATTTCTCTGTTATGGTGTGTCTGTTAAAGGCAGGGTTGGTAACAATATATACACAATATCCACTTTTTTTTAAAGATTATTTTTTGGGGCTTTTATGGCCTTTAATAGCTTGAAGACAGGAAAGGCGAGAGACAGGGGGGACGACACGCAGCAAAGGCCTGCGGGTCAGACTCAAACCCATGCCGCTACCAAGGACTCAGCCTACATTGGACGCACACTCTTCTGGGTGAGCTAGAGGTCGCCCCCAATATATAGTTTGTTTTATACATTGCTTGTCTTTACACTCAAAAGGAGCGAAAAAGATCAGTAATCTCTAGCTGCTGTAATCCTGTAAAAACGCCCACCAATCACTACCTCGCAGACCGCTTAGAAAGAACCAATGAAATGCCTCCTTGCCACGCAGCACATCCCCTATCCATGAGGAGCCTGAGCTCAAAGTGCATAATTGCCAGCGGAGTTATTGCAAGTCTACTAAAGAATGGAGGAGAAAACTTGGCAAAAGTTGCTGCTGCGGTTACTTGCAACTGCCCACCCTGCTATAAAGGCAATGGGTGCCTGAGCACCTGCCCCTTTGCTTACGAACGTCCAAAGTGTCCGTTTAAATAATCAATGCTTTGTAAAATTACACATGAACATTTAAAAATTAACGTGTGAATCAATTATTCGAGACTAAAAAATGTTTTAAAGTAATAATATAGAAGTAAAGTTGTTAGCCTCGTCTACCTGCGCTGCTGCCGGTAGGTGACGTCATAGGCTATCAACGTGACCTTTCACATTTGCCTGCCTGCAAGAGCATCGTATTGTTGTTGTGTTGAGTTGCCTAGTGTTCTGCGTTCATGTGATCGTTTTGGATCCTTCAAGAGGGGTCTCGACTTATCTGTTGATCTTACACTTAAATAATTAATTTAAAAAAACTTAGAGTTATGATTTGTATATTTATGGTATTTTTGTTATTTTTTATTAGTGATTTTATATTGTACTGTCATTATTGTTTTTATTACTATTTTGCTGGACAAAAGTGTCTGCTAAATAAAATAACCATAACCCTTCCCAAAAGCTACAATAAAGCTGAGAGTAGTATATGCCCTGGAAAAGAGCTAATTTAGCAATTCAAGGAACACTGATTTTATAGATCACACATACTTTTCAGCTACCCAACAGGCCACCGCTAGCATTTTCAATGTAAGCTTAGCAGTTAGGTTACCTGACAGCCACTAACTTTAATGTTACAGCCAAACTGCTTGTTATTGTTATGACATGAGGCGCACATAACGCACGCACCCACACATAGACACACACACACACACACACACACACACACACACACACACACACACACACACACACACACACACACACACACACACACACACACACACACACACATCCTCCCTTCCTGAGAGTCCCTGTTAATTTGCTCGCTCCCATGGCTCTGTCATGGTCACTCGCCTCCTCCTCGGCTCCTTCTTCCCTGTCATGATGCTGTTTCTTCTTCTCTGTATAGCCAGCCACCTCTCCTCTTCCTCTGCTTCAGAGGCCTGTACTACGAAGCACGATCAACTTGTCCTGGATTTCTTTCAGTAATCTGGCTTCACCTAACCTAACAACCGCGGTCCCGCATAACCTGTACTACGACGCTGGTTATCAACTAGTTCAGTCAACTCAGGGTTTCCCAATCCAGCGGCGTGCGCGTTCACATAAAAGAGGGGGTGTTTGCGCACCACGACCAATCGCAAACATCTACCAGAGCCGCATGTTATTTCTCCATAAATATGAAGAACACAGACACGGTTTTACAGGGAAAACGCAATACAGTCGCTGCTTCCTAAAACAGGAAGGAAAGCTGGCAAAAAAATAAATAAATAGCCGACGCTGTAGATGTTTAAATCACAAAGCTTATTAATATCACTTCCCCATCAGTCAGGACCAAGATCTGACCATAATAACACTTGTGATTTCCATAAACTGTCGTTGCTTTAGCCTATTATTTCAGTTGCAACCCTGGCAGTGGTAAACGATCGTTAGAGCAAATAAAAAATATAAAAACATAATTCAAACCGATGTGCGCATTGGCGACACACGGCTCAAGAAGCCGATATGTAATTCCCTCCCATTAAAATATATAGGCCATGTTAACGGGGTTGTTGGTCTCTAATAAATAAATGTAAATGTTTTAACTTTTATGAGCGCAACCCTCTCTCCCCCCCTCTCTCTCTCTCTCTGCACCGAGCTCCGCCTGATTTTCTCTAAGAACGGTGACGCCGTTATCAATCGACCTATTGATTGGTCAGTAGGCGGTGCTTTTACACCGGTTGATCTCTGATCTCCAACTTAACCTGCTCCTGACCAGGTTAGGCGTTCAGCATAAGTTACCACGGTGATTGAACCCGATAACAACTGATCCACCTTCGTAGTACAGAAAATCCTGGGTTGAGCCTTAAGTTAGCTCGTTAACGCCAAATCCTGCTTCGTAGTACGGGCCTCTGGTAATGCTGATGTTGAAGCAGCTACTACAACCCCAAACATGTCAGAAATGTCGGCACATTTTGAGGAATCCGCCTGTAGATTCATAATTTTTTTCTCCTGTAATTTCTCTGCACCTCCCTTGCGCTTTGGTGGTCGTTTGTCCATTTTAACGTGGTTGCTAAACTTCCAGCAAAACTATTACAGATAGACCAAATCTACAAATTGACCAAAACATGAAAAAAAGTTTCCTGCATTAAGGTAACTTCATTATTTTGATCGTAGGCTCCTCATCTAATAATAGTGTTTTTTCCTGTAAAATTAACAAAATTTCGGCCTTTTTCAGTTTAGTGTGAAGATTGTTGTTGAGATTTTTTATAAAAAATATTTTTTTAAGTGTTATTTATTCCAATAACACCAAAATAATTAAAATTATGTATTGCCATTTGCAAAATCAACGAATTCTTAGTGGAACTATTCCCTCTCCTTGGTGTAGTCACTTGTTCTAAATATATACTTGAAACTAGTTGCATAGAAAACATGCACATTGTGGCAGAGTTCCCTTTGCTGTTTGTGATTAACCTCATGAATACTAAAATGTGTCTGTGTGAACTGATTATTTTGTTGAGTGTTTATTAAAACCATTAACCAATTGCGTAAGGGAAAAGAGCTGTGTTAATAGATTAAGTGTTTTGTTTGAATTTCATATAAATAATTATTAACTACTAAGACTTTTTTTTTTCCCAAAATGTCTCTGCACATCCCTGGTCAGCAGGGTATGTAATGCATATTGTTTATGTCTGACTCAAGTCATGTTAGAAATTAAACTTGGGATATTTAAAGGTATATCCTAGTATGTGATGTCAAAGTAAAAGAGATTGCTGAAATTGACAGTACACAGTAGCCTATAGTACCTATTGATTAGTCATTTGCCACCTACAGTTCCCCAGTAAGCATAACATTTAATCATATAAACCCAAAGCAGTTTCTGGGCGTTTTGTTGCTCCTGTCACATATAACTCTGCTGCCTCGCTTTTCCCTGTATACAATCCTGCCCCTCTATGGAACAGTACAATTATAGCTAGAAGTAGAGAGAACTCAAAAATATCTTCTCCATTGTTTTCATCAAGTGACAAAAATGTTGCCAATACAAGAAAAAGAATGGGGGCTTCACATGCTATATATTTTGAACTGAATTTAATTTTTACCTCTACTTAATATCTTGTCCTCTTTTATCTGCTGTGTAAACAGCCTGCAGTTCACTCCAAGTCATAGGCGTAAATACTGTTCAGCCTTGGTGCAGAATTACAGCCACTAGAGCCAGTCCCCAATGAGCTTTCCTTAGGACGTGCCATTTCTGTGTCTGTAGCTTTAAATGCTATTGAGGAGGAGAAAGTGGGCAAGGTGGGAGGAGGGTGGGGGTGTGGCCTTGACCAACTGCCATGCTTGGCTTGTTTGCAAGCCAAGCAGGCCACATTCTCTGGGCGGGCAAAGCAGAGAAAGGGGAGGTAACCTTGCTCCTTATGACCTCCTAAGGAGCAAGATTCCAGATCGGCCCATCTAAGCTTTCATTTTCTCAAAGGCAGAGCAGGATACCCAGGGCTTGGTTTACACCTATCACCATTTCTAGCCACTGGGGGACCATAGGCAGGCTGGGACAACTTATTTTAATGTTAAAAAACCTCATAAAGTGAAATTTTCATGCCACGGGACCTTTAAGATATTTTTGTGGCTTGTTTGTGAACTTAAAAATAAATAAATGGTTTTAAAGAAGAATATTTTTGGTCAATTTAGTCAGCTTTTTCATTGAATCAAGAGAAACACTGTAAAGAAGGATAATGGTACAGTCTCCATGCTACACTAATGATAGTATTAAGGCTTTCCTCTGTGTACACATATCCCCTACAAGTATAATTGTGGCTGTATTATTTGTGTCCCCTTCAAAAATTGCTCTTCAGAAATGTTATGTTTATTGTCCTCCCAAACTGTTAGATGAGAATTACGCCCATGCTCCAAGTTTCACAGAATTTTTGTCATGTGACTGTTTGTCTCAGCAGAGTCAAAGATGGCTTCTTAAGCTACGTTTACACTTGGCCGGCTATTTTCATAAACGGACATTTCAACCTCTCCGTTTTCAAAAATAACATTGTGCACAGCTGTCAGTTTTCAGAAGTGTTCGTTTACACGTACCCGTGTATATATGCCGTCAATGCAGTCAAGAGCATACCAAACCTATAGGTGGCAGTGTAATGAGAAGCAAAAGCCCACGTCAGAATCCCGAAAATAGCAACAACAGCAACGAATCACTTCCTTTTTCTCTCTCTCGGCTGCCTAAACCTCAGTTTGTCTCACGTTACATGCAAACGTGCAAATGAAGATTTCAAAAATCTCCACTCTGGCCGGAGTTTGTAGAAAGACTCTGTTTCAGAGGCGAATTCTCCGTTTGCGTGTAAACGAAGGGTACAAACGAAGGGAAATGTCTCCGTTTGTAAAAATAACCATGTACTAAAACAAACAGGGTGCTAGTTGTGCTGTGTATCGCAGAATTACAATTTTTACAGGATCTGGTGCAACAGTTTATTTTTGTTGAAATGTTAAGTGAGACATGTAGAATAAATTGATTTGAATTAAATATCACTATTTTAAAGGTAGACTATGTTATACAGTATAGGCTTTCTGTTCTTAAACACACAGTTTTCAAAGTTGGCCCCTCCTCCCCAGTTCAGACCACCAAACACACAAAAATAAGTGCCACGTCAACTCTATGAAGTGATTTTGGAGGGGGAAATTATGTAGTTAAACACAGTGGTTGGCTCACAACCACCTGTTCCTTGCTCATTTTCAGGTTTTGGTGGACGACTAGTGGGGCCTGATTTGGTTGTTTGCTAAATTGATCCAGGCCTGAGGACAACTAAATGCCAATATTGACTCATAATCATAACGCCACATGCTAGGAAGTCAGACTCATATGACAATCATCATCTAATCAACACGAAATGTACAATGTAGGGTTTCCACTTGATATTGAGCAACAAAATACATGTCCCATGCCACCCCCTTTACTGTAGCCACGCCCCTGTACTTCAGCCACTAATGTGCGGTAGGCGAGGGCCCATCCATTGTAATTCTGGTTGTGTTTTTTTTTTTTTACTGTATTAGATTTTCTTCACCCATCAGTACCCAGCAACAGTTATGAAAAACCTCATTAGACCTCATTATATTTCAAATTACATTATAGTTCAAGTTGTGACTGTGTAAAATGGTTATGTCATACAGCTCATTAACAGGGTGGCTACAATTCCTTATTAGGCCAAATGCATATAATATTATGTAAAGTCTAATCCTTAGAAAATTAAGTAAGTAAAGTTTGTTTATATAGCACTTATCACAGACAGAGTCACAAAGTGCTTCACAGGCCAAATAAATACTACAAAATGAAATGATAATCAGTAAAAATGACAATAAATCCCAATAAACCACATAGGCATAAAGTAATACAGTCAACAATGTGGCGCCTGACTAAAAAGATGCGTCTTTAGCTGCTTTAAAAAAACCAAACATAAATCATGATGCAATCCGTTCCACAGTCTAGGAGCCGCTCTGTCACCTTTAGTTTTCAGCTTGGTATGGGGAACAGCCAGTAAGCCCTGATCTGAGGACCTCAAAAATCTGCTGAGAACATCAGGCTGCAGCAGACACTAATATAAGTTGGTGCCTGACCATTGATGGCTATGTATGTAATTACAAGAATCTCAAACTGGATCCTGAATTTAGGTACCCAACATGGTTGTCAAGGACTCAACTGGAATGTGCTGACGTTTACGGTAAGCGCATTATCTCCTATTATTTCCGGTGCTTCCGTGTCAGTTTGCTGTTCCAGCTAAACTTATTCGACTAATTGCCTGGATTAAATGTAAACTACTACTACTACTAGTTATACTCAAGCACTTATAGTAGTTCTCTTCTCTTACAGCAACTGCCTCGCTGTTGTTTAAACGCTGTTAGCCAGTTTAACAATGGCTTATTTTTCTCCCTCTCCTGCTCTCTCTTGCTCGGTGTCTCAAATGTTTAGCTATTCCTCTGCCTCCTTTAGTGATGATGATACATGTAATAAATGTAGGTTAGTTGCTGCTCTGGAGGCAAGGCTTAGTGAGTTTGAGGCACGGCTCCGCACCATGGAATCTAAATTGTATACTTCTGTAGCTAGCCAGCGCTCCGTAGCTGGTGCGGGCCAACATACTGTAGCTTCTGTTAACAGTCGGGGCGAGTGGGTGACTGTCTGAAGGAAGTGTAGCGCTAGCTCTAAACCCGGAAGCACACATGGCAGCGGTCGTTCTAAACCAGACCCTATGGCTAACTACCAACCTCTTCGTCTTTCTTACAGTTTCTCCCCATTCAGTGACACACCCGCTGAGAAGCCAACTCTGGTTATTGGGAGCTCTATACTGCGGAACGTGAAGTTGGCGGCTACCAGAGCGGGCAATGTGGAATCCTATCTAAAGCTGCTAGCTAAAGATAACTGTAAATACAGTAAGATCATACTTCATAGGTGGTAATGATACCCGATTACACAAATCGGAGATCACTGAAATTAACGTTAAGTCAGACTCAGTAGTTTTCTCTGGACCCCTGCCAAACCTGATCAGCGATGACATATACAGCCGCATGTCATCCTTCCACCGCTGGTTGTCTGGGTGGTGCCCAGCTAATGATGTGGGCTGCGTAGATAACTGGAGGGCGTTCTTGGGAAAGCCTGGTCTGATTAGGAGAGACTCCATTCATCCCACTTTGGACTCAGCCGCTCTCATATCAAGAAATCGGTCTATTATCGGTCATAAACCATGACAACCCAGTGTTGGAATCAGTAATCAGAGGTGCAGTGCTACACGCTTCTCTGTACTTCCTTTGGAGCAGTCGACCACTCATAATTCCATAACTACGGCGTCTGTCCCACGACTCAAATCAGTTAAATCAAAGGTAAACAAAAGAAGAGCTATACTTAAGAACATAATTGGAATTAAAACTACCACTGCAATGATAGAACAGAATAGGAAAATTAGATGAATCCACTCCTCCCAGTCATATTAATACTCATAATCCTCGAGGCTCTGGCCGAGGAGGGGGGACTACCAAGAATACCCTGGAAAAGAAAAAAGACACCTCAGGTGGCACTGCGCCAGAGCACAACATGCGGTATGGAGATGCCAGAGACTGAATTACAAAAATAGGAGACATTTCAAAAGAATTGCGAGACACAACGAAGCACATCGACAAAGCTGAATAGCATATTTCAGCCGTGGAAGATACAAATGTTGAGACTGTGAAGCGTGTTTCCTACCTGGAAGACTTTGCTGCAGGAAAGTGTGGATGACCAGGAGGACCGAGGAAGACGCAAAAATCTTAGAATAGTCCGAATCGTCAGAGGGCGCCTTGGCCATACAGTTTATGGAGACAGGGATTCCCAAAGTTCTCACAATTACTACCAAGACCAATCATGCTCGAGTGCTGGAGGCAGCCAGGTGGGCAAAGAAAACATTTAAATCACTGATGGGTAAACCTCTACCGAATATGAATATTGATATTAGCCTGATTTTTAAGAAGGATAAACCAGGGGATGAATGTTCATCCTATTGGACTATTAGTTTGTTAAACCTGGATTTTCCTATCCAAAACATTAGCCTTAAATAAATTTTAAAAAGCCTTAAATCTCCCCTCATATCATCAGTAATGACCAGACAGGGTTCATAATGGTAAGCACTCTTGTAACAATGTTAGAAGGTTGCTTAACATTATTCAATTGTACCATAAAAACAACCTTAAAGGTATGGCATCAAGAGTTTCAGAGTAGCATAATAATATTCAACCTGTTGCCTATGGAATATCTAACATATTGGCATAGAAGTAAAATTGGTATATTTTTTTATATTTGGACTCCATTCCTGGTTTATGTGGGACCTAGACTGTCTTATATATTTTGGAAGGCACTCCCTGGACCAATGATGAAGTGATAAATGCTGAGGGGAAGATTTGTCATCTATACTTAATATTTTGTTTATTGTCTTGTGTTTTCTTTGATATCCCACCATGCTTGTGAACTGAGGCCATGCATTGCTATGTGTACAATTTTGGAGAGACTGTGGCATTGGGTAGGGGCGGGGGGAATTCAAGTTTAAAAGAAAGTTTATTTATGTGATGATTGTATAATTGATAATAAAGACGTTCTAAAAAAAGAATTGTGAGATTTAAGTCAGAATAAGTCATTCTATCTGTCGGGGGGGCAGTTCCCCCTCACCTTTCAGACTGACTTGTCATGTCCAATTTTAAACTTTCAGTTTTATTACCTTGCTAACATCTCTCTGAACAGTGTCCTCTTACAGTCCTGCCACCAAATTACATATGAGAGATCTGAGTTGATACACTCATCAGCTTCAGTTATTATTGCTATTATTATAGCTGGCTCACAGCAATTATGCTTAAGTAAGACACGTTTGCCCGTGGTTTACTTTAGTGGCTACAAGCATACCGCTCTAACCATCTAATTGGTGGAGTTTCAAGGCTGACAAAATGATGATTTACACTGACAAGGTGTAATCATAACTCTCCTAAACACATGTCAGAATTGAACATAAATCCAAGATAATCCAGTAAAGTATGTGAGCGCCTCAGTGAAGATAGAAATGCTACATGATATATCATTAAGTATAAGTTTAGGTGTCATGTGACATTACTTCTTATAACTGTTAGCACATTAATAATACAGGACTTTATGCAACTATTTACAAAACATTTCTATTGCTTTTGTTAGCGTAGCAGTTTTTTCAAAAGCAACCAATTCCATGTTATATGCTGTGTTGATATACTTATTAGCAAAATTTGCATATTTTAAAGTATAATGAGCCTCCTGACTTTATTGTGTCCCCCACTTCTAAAACAGACACACACAAGTTTGAACACAGTAAGTCATACACTTTAATTATACACATAACTAACACACCTCGATCAATAGATTATTTTAATAAATAATATCAGGAAAACCAAAAACAGACCAAAAAAATGATTTGTGTACATCGACACGTTTATCTTTTTTTATCATTACAGAAGCAGTTAAACCAAGTAGGCAGCAGCACGTTATACAAAGCAGAGGGGGTGGGCAGTTGATTCAAACACCAACAAGTCCAGATTACAAGGTGATTGGTTGAAGAAAGGGGGGGGAAAGAAGGGTCATAAGTATATGGGGTCCTAGTCCATGAACCCCCCATACCTCTTCTGTAGCTCGCTGCCGTTTTCCCAGGCCCGTTTCAACACCCCACCACTCTTGCTGCTGTCCACCAGCCACTCAGGTCTGCCCACGCGCCTCATGAATCCTCCGTAGCGCTTCTTGAGCCCGCGGCCTAACACCGCCTCCAGCAGGTCGCCCTGCGTAGCCCCTCCTTCAGCACGACGCATGAAGCCTCCGTACCTCTTTACCGCCTCACCTCCCTGACCATCCCCCTCACCACGGTGCTCAGCTGCTGCATTGAGAATTTTAAGGATCTCCAGGCGAACATTTTCTTCTTCATCCTGGTTTCCAGGATCTTCTAGCACCCCCTCTGGAGAGGAGGAGCGGCGAGACATGAAACCACCGTAGCGCTTCATGAAGCCGCCGTACTTCTTGGCCAGCTGGTGTTCCGGTAATGTTGCGTCCTCATCGTCAGCTGTCATGGCACCCACTGCTTCCTGTTCCTGCTGTTGGCGGGGGTCAGCATTCAGAGGAATGTGGTTTTCTTCCTCCAATAGGAAGTCCTGGCACAGGCGCAGCTTCTGGCTGTCCAGCTCACCGTTGCACTCAAGTGAGCATGTCTGGAAAAATCAGGTTTGCTAGTTATAACATGAAGTCATGCTTCAATTGGAATATCAAAAACTGAATCACTATGGTTTTAGACAATCATATCATGCCACAGTTTTTTCCTTTTGCTACAACTTCTAAATTGCTCCAGTATTGAGCAAGAACGTTGTAACCGGTGGTGATTGTTTGAACACTGGTTGCCCAATGACATTGCAGCTTGTTTTGCCGCTGCTGACTGCAGCAGTCTTGCTTAATACTTGACCAATTTCAAAAAATGGTTGTTCCCATTAGTCACTTAGGGCGTGTTCACACATGAAAGTCCAAACCAAGGTTCATGTTTTTGTTACATTGTATACATTTGATCCGGTAAGTTTTGGTTTCACACCGCAGTTATGCAAGCGCACTAAAGATCTTTACGTGACAAAACTACGTCCTGCCGTCATCACATACGTGAGCGGCATCTCCAGATACTTGGAGATATTAGTAGATAGATTAGTAGATACTAGTGATTGGTTTGTTGACGGGCTTCCCCGTCCTCTCGTATCCTCTCTCTGTGTCTCTTTTTGTTCTGTTGTGATGTTGAGAAGCAAGACACGGGAACTTTCTTTCTGGAGCATTTATTCAGAGACAAACGGAAACCTACACTGTACATTTACTACCCCTTAACAAATAAACTGCTGATGTATTCTCTGCTCTGATAGCCGACAGCTGTCTGCTCTGAGCGCATTCACCGTCGCTCTCTCTCTCTCACTAAGCACCGAGCTATTCCTTAAAGGAGCTTCCCTGGTCTTGTAACACAAGGAGAGCCTGCCAGAGCTTCTTGTATTTGGTCCGAAAGTCCGAACCATCCAAAAAAATGCTTTCACACTATAAACAAACCGGACCACCTCTTTTTATCAAACCAAAATTTGGTCTTTTGATCCGGATCGTGGTCCGGGGGAGGTTTCACACCTGTAATTTTGGTTCGGATCGAACTAAAAAGTCTGAAAGTCCAGACCAAATAAGATATGTGTGATAACGCCCTTAGACAAAAAAACATAGGAAGATATGGTGCAGTAGTTCTGTAGAAAATACATGTATTTGCTTTCTTTCTGGGAATGAGATGAGAAGATGAATGTCAATCCTATGTATCATATGCGTGTTGAGTACGGAGCTGGAGTCAAAACATATTTACTATATATATCGTAATATATATCACAAATCACTTGCAAATGATTTTGTTCAGTTTAATTTGAAGATTTTTTTATTAGTGATGATTTAGGACTGATCAGTGCTCAGGGCGCGTTCAGAGCGGGTTGTGTGGTGGTAGGAGTGTCACTTAAATGGCTTATTTGTGTAACGTCTTGTTATGTTATTTAACCCCTCAACATAGCACAAGTAGACTATATTTCACAATTACTGTTTTCTGCAGTGATGTTTCCTGTTTCCTGTATGGGACTCTCACACCGCCTTAAAATGGACTGCTAAGTCTGATTGCTGGTTACATGACTGGCCACAGCAACTTGATGTTGGGATGTAATTCTGCAAAAGTTTGATCTGTCTCAACTATTTTACAGTATTAAAGCAAAAAAAAAAAAATAAACGAATAGCTAAATCTAGAGATGCCCCAATCACATTTTTAGCCTCAGATACCATTTTTTTTGTTTGTTGTTTTGGTTAGTTATAGCCGTTAATATGGCTAATTGTAGTGTATTGGGATCTCCACCAGGCAGCAGTGTAACCAGATATATAATGGTGTGTCACTCTTTAGTAAACCTTTGAATTAGAATTAGTCTTGTTTCTTATACCCTCAGATTTTTCCTAAGTCGCACCGGTGCACCTAACGTCCTCGCATCCGCCTCCTCTCCACGAACGAAGCAATGTCGTTTATATCGATATGATTTAATGTTGCGTTACATGACCCATTCCTTCTGTAAAGCTGTGCCTGTGTTTGGATCTCTCCTTTTACTCTCCGCGCAGCCCCCCCCATTCACTCACACACGGCTCCCTCGCCAACATGGAGAGACGTAGCGCCGCCGGTCCAAACTGCTGACATTTGTCTACAGTTTTAATTGTTATTAACACAGCTGTATATTGTTAAGTATGAGAGGGAAACCTGTATTGGTACCAGTGTTTCCGCTGGTAACTCTCTGTTATTGCGGCCTCCACGGCGAAAAACAATAAATAAATGCAACTAACTTCAGGTCGTTGAGTAAGACGCAGCCTGCTGGACCTGGGCAAGAGATGTGACCCATGGCCAGAATATCATAGTTCATAAAAATGCAGCGCAGTGACGATACAGACATTTCATAGCCTACACAAGACGTGTGTAATGCCGCTGACCCCCCATGCTGGGACCATTCATAATGAGTCAGCCGTCACTCTGTGAGTAGCATACGCTTCAGTCCATCGCACTCCCCCCCCCCTCTCTCCCTCTGTCTCCCTATGTCTTTCTGTCTGTCTGTTTTTTTGTTTGTTTTTGTTTTTAAAGATTTCGGCCTTTATTTTGATAGGTAAGCTGAAGACATGAAAGGAGAGAGAGAGGGGGGAATGAGATGCAGGAAAGGGCTGCAGGTCAGAGTCGAACCTCTAAATATACCAACTGAGCTATCCGGGCATCCTCTTTCTATTTATATATATATATATATATATATATATATATATATATATATATATATATATATATATATTTTTTAATATATACTAGGCTATTAATTTCAGATAACTTTCATTTACATGTGTTGCATATTTTCAAACTGGTAAAGGAAACCCTGTCTTTGCATTTTATTTTAATCACAAATCTGTTTTAATAAAAGAGCTTGTGAAAAGTGGCTTTGACTTAAAACTGAACATTTAGCCCACTTTGTAAAAAAATACAGAGCTATATATTGTGTATCGCCATTCAGCGTTAACACCGACGCAAGGAAAAATTTGGGTGCACCTAAATTTTGTGCTGGTGCACCTAAATAAAAAAGTTAGGCGCACCAGTGCAACCAAGGCAAAAAGTTAGTCTGGAGCCCTGTATGTGTGTAGTAATTTATGGGCGGCTAGAAGAGATTAATGCCGATCACGTGTTTTTCAATCGGGGCCTACCTAGTTAAATCCCAAAATCGAATACCTACCCAATGAACGAATATCCGAACAGTAAAACTTCTTTCTTAATTTTTTAAGGTGGTCAGATGGTCAGACTCAAAAGAAAAAAAGGGATTGTGTTGCTGTGCTGTGTGTTGTTCATTCATTCACCATCCGAACATTCATCTCCCCTCTTCTCAACAAGATTCAGAATTATATTATCCCTATTATCCAGCGTTGACATGACTGCCCCGAGTCTTCTTGAATGACCGCCTAAACACATCCAGACACACCCACGAGAATAGCTAACCAATTGTTGGTAACTAGGTGGAACGAGGGAGAGAATATCATTGCAGTATTGAATAATTGGAGCCCAGACGCAATTTTGTAATTTTCTAAATTTCTGATCCTCTGGAAATAGGAAAAACAGGTTAAAGATCAAATTTTTTTATTTGTCAAGCCGGAAAAAATTAAAAATTTGATATTTGAACCCATTTTTCTGTTTGTGCTTAGAAAATTGAACTGATAAGTGTTATGTGGACCAATTCCACTTCAGAATTATCTACAATTCCACTATAACACAGGCTGCATAATGTTAAAATGCTAAAGCTGCACTTAGTAAAATATAGTAAGCCTAAAACTGACATATGTGATGACAAATGTCACGTAATGCCTCACATATTATTGCTTGTATCCACTTTTGTTTTCCTAAAAGCTCTGTGCTCTTTACCCAGTTGGTAGTGTATCCCACCACACAGCAACTTTTGGCCGATATCTGTTTTTTTGCTAGCAGAAGGAGTTAACAGGAAGGGACCTTCACGGAATACAAAGTAAATGAAGAGCAATATTTTAAGCTAGTTTTGAAGTTTTTTATGCCAAACAACATCCACCCTTTGATTCTGAATGTATCCATGAATTTATTCTTGACAAGATCAACAAATAAAAAAGGACTATGATTCAGAGCTGAGCAATCAATAAATAATCGATTAGTCTACAGTATATCCACGACGTTCTCCTTCCGGGATTGTTCAGGTGCCGCCGGAAATTACGCCAGATATCTTTCATTTCGGCCGGCACCTTTCTTTGCGTTGGCATTTAAAACTCCGGTGGATTTATGAGGACTTTGGTTAACTGCTCCTCAGATCTCTGCAGGGTAAATCCAGACAGCTAGCTAGACTATCTGTCCAATCTGAGTTTTCTGTTGCACAACTGAAACAACTTTTGAAGATACACACGTTCCACCAAAACAAGTTCCTTCCTGAGGCTATATTGTAGATGTGCCGTTGCTCTGTGCAGCGCTAAGCACCACCCAAGACGATTGTGATTGGTTTAAAGAAATGCCAATGTCTGGTAATGCAAGACTAATAATCGATTAGTAGATAAAAAGAATGAATTTGTTCAAGTTCAAAAATGGATTCATCTTTTAAGTCTTTTTTTAGAACCGGAATTCTAAATAAATTCAGGTTCTAGCTTTTTTAAGATGTCCTCTTGGGCTTTAGAAAATTGTGATGCACAATTCTTTGTTATTTTCTGACATTTTGTTGATGAATTCGCAATTAAATACCACTTTAGAAAATGTATTATGTGAGAACATGGGAATTTAACGCATTTTAAATCATAAAATCAATCAAATCGATTCAGATTCCATCTATATTTTTCACTGACACAGCTTTGACTGTTCCACTGTTGTTTTCCCCCCCACTCTAGTCATCAATGAAACCATGACGATAAAGCGGAGACCGGAGATAAATGGAGACCGAAACACTGCATTGCACTCAAAGATTGGGTTCAGATTAGTGATAATCGGCCGATGCCTGTGCTCTTAATGCTGATCAACAAAAACTGTTTGCAGCCAGTCTTCTCAGTGAGGCTGCTGTAGAAGGTTGTTAGCGCTCTCCCTTTGATCCATTTCTCCATTCTACGGGCAGACTTCAGTCTTCAACCAGCTAAACTAGCTCACAGGGCTCAAAAAACTATTGTGTGGGCGTCCTCAGCCCTTACTTCTTCTCCTGACGAGTAAAACGTTTATTTGTCATTTGGGATGATGGTGGGATGGTAAGCAAGTGTAACTGTAAAGCTTTTTAGGAGATGTCCACACGACAACGGAACATTTGAAAATGTCCTTTTTCCAGCCTACAACTACACAGACTAAACAGAGTCAAAGCAGACACCATTGTTAAATAAATGTTCATTTAAGTTTGGCAATTATGTGTCTCATTTGTTATTATTATTATTACATTGTAGTATTTTATCAGATGCAGAAAAACAACATATCGACATTATTCATGGGACGCCAGTTGCCCTGCTGTATAAATATCAGCATCAGCAATGAAAAAAATAAAATAAAATCAGGCGACCACTAGTTTAGATAGAGAAGAACAGACAAAGACTACACAAAAGAAAGAAAGTCATGAGGGAGAGGTGACAACAGTCAGATGCTTTGGGAGAACACAGCCTGTTTTATTCTCACTTACTCCGTTAACTTAGAAAAACACAATTTCTCTCTTCAAACCATCTGTCCCAGGCTGTTTCTCACTCATTGACACAGGATCCTATTCATCTAATAGACGCCTTTCCTATTAAAGCTGTGTGACTCCCACACCACCACCCACTTCTCCCAGTCATCCTTTAACTATGTGAGTTCATATAACCCCAGTGGCAGGAGTACAATCAGACTAAAGGCATCTGCTGAGCCCTGGGGGCTGCACACTGCCAGGAAAACCTGCTCCCAACCTCATGTGTGCGATTGGATTTCATTTATTTGATGGCATGAAGGAGGGATTCATGCTGAGCTTTAAGCGCCGCGTGCTTATGAAGACAGAATTAATGAACTGGAAAATTGAATTGAGGACATATTGCCACCTTAGGGGCTGGAAGAGTGGAGGGCAGCAACACCCTCTAGTGGCCATAATGGGGAGTATACAACAAGTAATTATTGTGTGAAGAAGAATAGATGGATTGAGTTCAAAGCTAAAAAAAATAAATTAAATATGACGTATGACATATTTACATTTCTCTTGTTACAGCTCATATTACAGTAATTCTACCCGAATAGGAGATACAATAAGAGATTGTTGAATGTAAAAATGTGAAGTTGTTTAGATTTTTAGTCTTTCTTTTAACCGGCTCATTTAATGTCTTTACATCAATTAAGCAAATATCTCAACATCGCAGAATTAGAAAGGAGAGCATTAGCCGAGTCAGACATATGGGAAATGTTATGGAAGTCATGAAATCCACACAATGGAAATGTACATGTCACACACTCAACTGATACAATTATACTAATGTGACTTTATGAGGAGGAGAAACCAGACTGCTGATTGTTACTCACACTGCCATACTTTACTTCTTTAGTTTATTTATCATCAAATTTACCGAGGGTGAGACATTAGTCTCTGTAACCTTACACATTTCAATGTATTAATTATTATTCGTCTGTAAGTGTGTTCTAAATATAAATAAATGTTATAATAATAATAATAATAATAATAATAATAATAATAATAATAATAATAATAATAAAATAATACGGTGACATTACCAGGGAGGAGAAACCAGACTGCTGTCCCAGCAGACGGTACACGCACAGTGCACACTCCTTCCCGCACTCCGTTCCAACCACCAGCGACACACACGCGCCCAGCAGCAACATCCACACGCAGCTGCTGTGTGCAGGGGCAGCCATGGACTAACGGCAGAAAAGGGCAAAAAAGTTCAAACTTGTCAGACTGTTAACATCCTTCTCCGAGAACAAGTCCGATTCAGGTCAACAGGTCATTTAGCAATTTTAATTACTAATACTGCGACTATTGCAATTATTGTTAAAACAAATTCTCCTTCTGCCAGCGCAGCCTGCTGCTGTGTAAAGTCCGTCATTTGAACACAGTTGTAAAACTGTAAAGTGTATTTGCCTGACCTGGATGCTGTTCAGACTGTGACTCTTATTAGTCTTAGTGACAGCATAGTAGTATTAACCGTAGCAGAAGGTCAATTATATAAGCGGTTGTCTCCTGTAGCCTAAATGAAGAAGTTCGTTTCTTACCTCTGTTATTTTAAACGATACGTCAGCTGGTCTCTGCTTTCCCTCGGGGGTAGCGGCGGAGTGGGAAACTGTCGAGAGGCGCGAGCCTGTGGACCCAATATATGTACCCGCGGCTCCTTGTGTTGCTCTGTGTTGTCCAATCAGATACGCACAGCCGTTCTCTCCTCTATCCCTCACTAGCCGCGCTCTGACTTCGGTCAGTTTTCCGTGACACAAACTGTAAAGTACCGGGCCGCCGGTTAGAAGAACAGCCGTTAAACTCTTGTGGAGCCCGTTCAAAGTGTTCGGTGAAGTGCTGCGGCTGGTGGCTCCGCGGCTTGTTAAAGTAGTTTGAGTGGCTTACGTCACCGGGGATAATGGGGAGTGGGTGGAGGGGTTAATGAGAGATGTGACGTGACAGCCGCCCGCACCCCCCTCCCCTCTTCACCATACGCACACACCTATTTTCTTTCACACATCGACTATATCAAGTCATCTGTTTTATTGCTTCCCAAGGAGTCTGGGACGTAGATAACAAACGGCAGACTACCACGCAGGTTCTGCGTGGGAGTAATATTTCATGTTAGCATTTATGTCTTTAGGTGTGTGTGTGTGTGTGTGTGTGTGTGTGTGTGTGTGTGTGTGTGTGTGTGTGTGTGTGTGTGTGTGAGAGAGAGAGAGACAGAGAGAGAGAGAGACGTTTTATCCTTAATAAAGATACAAGCTTCCTGGTGTGGTTGGGCCAACACAAACAGCTCCGCAGGGTTAGGACTGATATATGACATAACGCTTCATGGATCACTTTTTATTAAAAATCCTATAAGCATGAATCCTGATCACAGCTTTTCATTATGTTTTTATTATTCAGATTTTCTGTTTGATGTCTGTTCAGAGATTGAAAAGTCATTCATGTGCTACATATAATTTCACTCCTCAGTCTGTAAAAGCAGCAGTAAAACCAACCTACCTTTGTGTATAGCATATATATCTTTTCTGGGAGCTTTTACATGTCTGTGACGTGATTGGAATGACAGGAAATGTGCCCAAGAGGGTCAATAACCAAATAATATTTTTTTAACATCATATGTCATTAAGGTCTCTTATTTCTTTATTTGTTTTACCAAACAAGGCACAGAAAACCCCATTTTGCAAAGTTGTATGTAGGTACAAGAAGCTGTATGGTGTCAGTCCCAGAATGTGCATTGTAGACTACTTCTGGGGACATTTTGGTCATACACCAACTTTGTTTTTTTTGTGTACTATAAATATTAACATTACTGTTGCTTACCTCCAAGTTATGAGACAAAGCAATTTGTCATGTTTTTCCACACTCTCCCGCACAATGCCTCTACTTTACACAAATGTATGGCCATTTGACTCCCTGTGGTCTGTACATGAAGAATCGTACAGATGTTTGAACAGGCAAACCTGTTTGGCCAGTCTTACCAGCCGACCATGTTGAAATGGAAAGCGCAGCGAGTGGCAACAAAGCTTTAGGGGTGCACGACCAAGGGCTGCAACACATTTTGGAGCCTTTGTGAGCCCTCGCACTGGCCGGGACACTCAGGATGTAAATTAATACCTGAATATTGGATCCCAAAATGGTGCCTATTCAGTTCAATACGAATTGCTTATTTGGCGCATTAAGAAAGTTTCAAAGCTTTCAGGTTTATTTCCGTGATATGCTGAATATTCGCAGTAGTCAGGGCCGTACGTAGCCAGGGTTAAGAAGTGAGTGAGGTCCAGACTTTCAGGACGAGCAAAATTCACACCAACATGACACCCACAAACACAACCCGAGCTATACACTACACACACACTAATTATACAGAGGCACATGTTGGCAAAAATACTTTTATTAAGGTGCACAATTTGTCACAATCAGTGGTAGAAAATGATTAAGTACATTACTCAAGTACTGTACTTAAGTACAGTTTTGAGCTATTTGTACTGAGTATTTTCCTACTTTATACTTTTACACTACTACATGTCAGAAGGAAATATTGTACTTTTTACTGCACTACATTACTTGACACTTATAGTTATTTTTTACATAAAACATATGTATGCTTGAATGATGTGATGCAGTACTTTACTAATAATCTACCCAGTAGTATGCAAAGAATCTAAAATTAGCTCCACGTTGACAAACTGCAAAATTGAAACACTTACGTTTAGTTGTTCGTGATTAAACAGGATAATAGAGGCGCCATGGTAGCTCACATGGTACTAAAGCTCAATCCTGGTCAGATAGAACCCGGCCCATGTTCTATCTGACCCGCGGTCCTTTTTTTTATACTTTATTTTTTATTATATATGAACATAAAAACAAAAGAACAAAGGACTAGGACATGACAAGAAGTAGGTGCAAATATGAGAATGGGATAAGCACAGGTACAGTACACAATCCATACAGATCTTGACATACAGAAATAGAGTTGATGACCCGCGGCCATTTGTTGCGTGTCATCCCCCTCTCTCTCCCACGTTCCTGTCTTTAGCTGTCCTATCCATTAAAGGTCGAAAAAAACACTTTGAAAGGAGCCATGCATAATGAGTAGCCTAATTGTGCTTGTGATACTTAAAAATACATTTTGCTGAATAATACTTCTGTTCTTTTGCTTCAGTAACATGTTAAATTCATGACTGGTCACAGTTTACTCTCGCTCTTTGTGTGTGTGTGTGTTTGTGTGTGTGTGTGTGTGTGTGTGTGTGTGATGTTTGTTTGAAGGACACACTGGGCTTTTCCCATTTCTGAAATTTGTACTTCCTCGACTCCATGATCCTCCAGCTTGTGACCCATAGATCATTCTTAGTGTGCCATGTTGAACGATGTCCCGATTCCTAAAATGCACAACAAGGAGAGAGGAGCGAGTAGGCTCCCCGGAGGAGCTATAACAAGGATACACCGATGCATCCTCTGCGGAAGTCTTTTTACTCGTGGCATGTAAACCAAGAGGAGTGACAGAGACAGAGAGAGAGAGAGAGAGAGAGAGAGAGAGAGAGAGAGAGAGGAAAAGAGGGAGAGAGAGTTAGTTATATCTGAGGTCCTTTGGTTAATCTACGGATCGGGCCGGTCAAATCATAAATTCACATTCTGATTAATAGCGAGTGGGTAAATAATACATAATTAATGAACATATTATTAATGTTCTGTAAAACATCAACATAGCAGAGCTGCTGTCAGAGAGACTTCATTTGTAAGTGCATCCCCAGAGAGACCCTCGAGAAACAGCAGTTTAACTTCATTAGGATTATTTCAGAAACTAAAGGTCTAGTTCTGTTTCCTCTGTCAAGTTTATAACTACAGTTTTTAATTTTGCTGCTTAAATGTCTGATGTTATCAACTGCAGTGGCATTATTGAGCGCATGGAAAGCATCTCTAATCATTAAAGGAGAATTCCGGCCAATTTTTAAGTTAATCTTGATCGCTATAACTATGCGAGTACAGTCGATAGAAAAAAAAAAGAGCCGAATTGGTGCGGTCAACACGGAGTAGCTGCATCTATGTCTACGAGCTTCCACTTAGCTAAAACAGCAGTTGTCTGGGCAAGTTTTAGAGTGCCTTTGTGCCTCTTAACAGACACAAAATGAAATTAAAATGTTTTCAACTCAGACATTGTTTAAATTCACCTACCCTGTCTCTATCCTGCCAGTAGCTGCCTTCTGTGATAAGTGTGTTCAGCCAGGCTTATTCTGTGATAATCATCACGCAACAGTTCTGTGTGTATTTGTAGCTCATCCATTTTGTGTGTGATCAATCTGGTGTTGGTGAGTAGGAGGCTTGGCATTGTCAATCTGTGTGGTAGTTCCCTTTGCCGCGTAGCAGGGCCGACCAGGATCCTTGCTTCCGATTTCTCCCTGCCTTCATCGTCTCCCGCTCCCAAAAACAATCCAGTGAGCAGGTGGCCAGGTCATGCCTTTGCGACGAAAACTTGAGGTTTATTCCCCCTCAAAAATAGATAATTGAGCACTGTAGTGGTTATGACCATATCAGTGACTATGTAACTACATGGAAATGGGCCAAATGATGTCTGTGGCTTGCACACTGATAGTGTTAGAGAAGGCTAGCTGTAGTCTCGCGCTGAAGTTGGAGTCGGTGTAGCAGGAAAAGATAAACAGTGTGCAGATCTCCGAGAAGCAATACTTGCAAGCCACAGACATAATTTGGCCCATTTCCATGTAGTTACATAGTCACTGATATGGTCATAACACGGAACTGTGTTATTCTGTGATGATTATCACAGAATAAGCCTGGCTGGACACACTTATCACGGACGGCAGCTAACAGCTAGCAGGGCAAGCTAGCTACCGACAGGATAGAGACAGGGTAGGTGCATTTAAAGGGATACTTCACCGATTAGCCTTAAGCTGTGTATCAGTAGTATTTTCGAATGACCGTGCTTCCCTCCCTCATGTCCCCCTGAGACTAGATTTCTCTGTATTGTGGGTCTGGAAAAAAGCCTCAGATGACGCAAAAATCGTCATGTAGCGTCATCGGAGGCATTTTTGCCCAGAGTCTGTGGACTACAGCCAGCTAGTTCCGCATGTTTTCAACTCGCCCATAGGGGGTTGGACTGTCTTTACCCGAAGCTAGCCAAAGCCATCGATATATACTAGATGTCGCCTGGCTGCTGCTGTTCATTGGAACGAATGCGTCAACAGAGCCGCCATCTTGGAACAGGGGAGTCACTCCTCTTTAATGCATCAGCCTCGATGTAGGCAAAGGGCTAACGGAAATAAAATCACCATAAATCCTCAATCTCAAGCGATTTTCTAGTTTTTGTGGTTCGTTCCAAAGGTCAGACATGTATTTATGATCGAGTCCAGAGGAAATGTAAGCTTTTGATATTAATATAATCTACTTTGTTCAAAATGTAATGCCTAGTGCCTGTAAGCCTAGGTTTAGTAGTCCCATTCTTCCACTTGATACTGCTTCCACTTAAGTAAACTTAAGATGAACTATCGAATACAAAACAAAGAGACTAATTAATGTGTTAATACAAAGAATATTTATAATGATCAGTTCACATATCTGAGTCCAAACGGAAACTTCACCCTTCTGAACTAAGAGTTTCTGCTTCAAAGTGAAGTTTAAACAGACTGAAATGTCCAGGCTCACTACTCCACTATTTATTTCTGCATGTATTCATTTATTTAACGATACTTAAAGTCATGTTTCGTCGTCCACAGTCCGAGTCCCGCCAGACTCCCTTTAGGAAACCTGTGATTTAAACTTCAGCAGGCTGTAACAGTCTGCTCCACTCAGTCCTGGTTCTGGTTCTCCCGGGCATCCCTTCCCTCCAGTGGGCCCAGCAGTACAGCCTGGGCCTCGAGCTGCGTGGTGTCGGTTTTGGCTTCTATGAAGCGGGCACTGAGCTCCAGATCCTGCAGCCTCAGACAGTCTCTGTTGCCCCGCTGTAGCTTCTCTCCGTCTGCCTGCCGCCGGCAAACTTAGTGGAACTTCCCGCCGATATCGATATACAGGTCGTCCTGGACTACGCGTAAGATAAGAAAACAACTGTTTCCATTCGCTGACCAATAGGAAGGTCTGAGGGTGCTTTCACTGTTGATTCAAAAGGTCTTGAGGCAGATTTCTTGAAGCCTGGCAATACACGATAGCTAAAATATCATCACTGAGGCAGTGCAACTAAGAGGAACGCAGTTATGAAATGAAGAGAATAGACAACGTTCAACAACTGTTAAAATGTTCAGACCATTCTGTTACTCTGTTAACAGATATCAAGAAAAGAAACAGAAAGGGGAGATGCCTAAATTTAAAATCCAGACTCTCCCACCGTCAAGAAGAGAGAAGCTGAGGGAGATATCAAACAAAATGTAGAGCCAAAAGAAGAAATTTAAATGCATTACTCAACATGACTCCCCCAGATAACTTCATCTATGATGGAGACATCCAGGTAGACCCAGGTCAAGTCCCAGGTCCTACATCACCAACACCAAGCCCAAACACTGAAGAGATAAAGAAGCTGAATAAATCATTAAGGAGAATGAAGGATCAGAACAAAAGGCTCCAGAGAAAAGTCAGCAATGAAAAGAAGAGGGCTGAGAAATATAGGAAACAAAGTGTGAGGCAAAACGTAACAAAACTAACAGTCAGAGAAAAATACCACTTGCCACCCAGGAAAAAGTTAATAAATGAGAAAAAGGCTCAGGTGGAATCCTTTCTGCTGTTAGATGAAAATAGCACTGTGCTATCTATCTATAGGACACGTAGGCAGGAAAGAGAAAAGACAAAGACGAGTGCTGACTTCATCACTAAAGGACCTTCATAATGCCTACATGCATAAATGTGAAAAAAAGCACCAGCTGTCCAACAGACAGTTCATAAGGTATAAACCTTTTTATGTCACAACGGCTAGGTCCAGCGACCGCATTTCAGATGAAGGATACACAGAAGGACAATTTGTCTTAATTAAGTATGAGGGAAAATACATTATCATATGGTGTGACATTCCAAATTGTGAAAATAACATTCCTTTATTAATGATAAAACCTGAAAATGTGTATGGAATACATAGAAAATAGTGTCACAAATATTTTTATAATTTTATAGCAACATCACAATAAATAGAAAATATATTGAAAGACCGACGGCATTGGTCTCAAATTGAGCAATGTTTTAGAAAATAATACACAAATTTAATAAATTTTCCCAAAACTATAATGGATCACAGTTTAGTTATGATAAATGACTTTCATAAAGTGAGTAACTTAAGAAAGGTATAATCCATTTTCAGTTTATATACAATTATTTTCATGTCACACCATATGACGATTTTATGCACTAATAACAAATTGTCACATACATTCTGATTCCAATTGAAAATCTAAAAACAGTAGAACAAAAGTCAACCATTTTTATGCGTGTTATTTTAAACTTTTTAATATATGACGCTTTTCTTCCATTCCTGGTCAAAGTGTGGATCTGAGGGACAGGAAGTGAGTGTTTTCAAAGAGATTTCTGAATAGGGTTTTGGACTTTATGTGTGAGAGTTAGTATTTTGTTTTTGTTTTGTGCACTATTCATGTTTTTTTTATTTTCTGCCAGAAACTGTGGGTTGGTTTTATAGTCATTTTCCAGTTTATTTCAATTCAGTTCAATTTTATGCATAGTATCAAATCATAACAAGAGTTATCTCAAGAGTTATATACAAAGACCTGACAATTCCAGTAATTTCCATTTTCCTTGAGTGTGCAGGGTGAGTTGTTGTTTGATTTGGTTCTGGAGCCAGGTTATTTCTGCTTTTGTGTCCGATGATCTTTAATTGAAGTAGTGTCTGCATAGTTTTCTTTTCCCTTTGATCAGGTGCAGGATGTGGGATGGGAGCTGTTGCTGTGGTTTAGAGGTGGTGTGTAGTGGGATGGATGAATAACGTGCCTGGGTGAGTGCTACACTTCCGTAATCTGCTGTGCAGCAGTGAGATCATTGTTTTGTCATCTTAACATGCCCTATTTTATTCTACTGCTTTTTTTGTTTTATTTTTTTATCTTTTTGATCAGTAGGTTTTGTAAACATCTTGTCACAATTTTTTTCCTGCCACCCTTTAAAAAAAATGTGTAGCCATCGTTAATTGTTGTGCAAGGAATATGAATGTATTTATAAGTCACACCCGCTCAAGTCTGTTAATTTGACAAGACTATATGTATTAATGAAATATATGTAAAGTATGTATGTACAGTACAGGCCAAAAGTTTGGACACACCTTCTCATTCAATGCGTTTCTTTATTTTCATGACTATTTACATTGTAGATTCTCACTGAAGGCATCACAACTATGAATGAACACATATGGAATTATGTACTTAACAAAAAAGTGTGAAATAACTAAAAAAACATGTCTTATATTTTAGATTCTTCAAAGTAGCCACCCTTTGCTTTTTTTGATAACTCTGCAAACCCTTGGTGTTCTCTCAATGAGCTTCATGAGGTAGTCACCTGAAATGGTTTTACCTTCACAGGTGTGCTTGCTTTGTCAGGGTTAATTAGTGGAATTATTTCCCTTATTAATAAAAAAGCAAAGGGTGGCTACTTTGAAGTATCTAAAATATAAGACATGTTTTCAGTTATTTCACACTTTTTTGTTAAGTACATAATTCCATATGTGTTCATTCATAGTTTTGATGCCTTCAGTGAGAATCTACAATGTAAATAGTCATGAAAATAAAAAGGAAACTCATTGAATGAGAAGGTGTGTCCAAACTTTTGGCCTGTACTGTATATTTATTAGAGGTGTGACGAGATCTTGTCCCACGAGATCTCACGGGATTAAAACGTTACGATATTTCTCGTCAAGGTTAAAAGTTGTCTCACGATATCAGTACACAAGTGCAGAATTACGTTGGTACTAACGAGGACAAATTCATGTTAGAGCGCATAAGCGCAAACTTCTCTTTCCTCTCTGCATCTTTCACAGAGAGCGGGGCTAAGCTTTGACACACGCAGAGGTGGGGTGCAGACGGAGCAAAAGTTTCATTGCCACTGCAGTTTGTTAAAGTCACAGAGAGACACCGCAATGCCTGTAAAGCGGACACAAGTGTGGTTATAGTTTTCAAAACGTCACGCAGACAGCATTTGCTGCATTATAATGGCAAGATCGCCGTGCAGTTAATGTTACATTTCCGACCAAGGCTGGATTTGGGCTGGTGCCCGGGGGCCTCGGACCTCTAGGGGGCCTCCAAAACCCCACTAACTGTGTGGCCTCATCCTTTTTTTCTTTTCTTTTTTTTTTATTTAAAATTAAATTAAAATTAAATTAATTAATGAGTATGTGTGTGTGTATGTGTGTTAACAATAATTTAGTTGCACACAAAAAAGTATCATGATCAGTTTTTTGGCCGTGTCGGCTGTGTCTGATGATAATGAGTCAGGTTACCGCGGAAACTGTTGATACCGGCAAGACAGGTGGTAGAGGATAGTGTGAAAGAAAGAGAGTAAAGGACAAACAAACAACATGGATAAAAAAACGGTGGAGCAGTGGAGCCACACAACGGAAAGCTAAAAGGGAGAAGGATAGCAGAGAAGATTTAATTAGGAGAAATATTCCAACCATCTCCAGTTTTTTCAAAAGTTTGTGCATGCTTGTGTGTCGGGGCAGGGGGCGGGGGGCGGGAGGGGGGGGGGAATTGTATGCACTTTGTGCAAAACAAGGTCTGATTGATTTGTAATGCTGAAATAGTCATTAGATAGTTGCATGTGTTACGGGTCCCAGGCAAGGAGACCGGGTAACAAATTTTAATTCCTGAAAAGACAGGTGAAATAAAAGGAGAGTTTGACACAGCAGCTTTTCTCGTATTCTTCGCATCTGTTTTATTCCTTCTGAATAAATCACAAAACATTGCCATATTTCCAAAATAACACCATATCACATATCACATTCTATATATTCACATTCTAACTTACGTCAGTTATACAAGGCCACTATGGCTACATAGTGCACTTCACATGGCTACATTGTTATTAAAGTTGTTGCTACATATAGCTGCCTAACAAATACTGGTCGTATTAACAGAATTCCCCACAGACACAGAAATACAGGATCAGACATTTACATCACTTCTCCTTAAAACAACAATTTATCAAATATATTTGTATAGCTTCATACATTTTTTTACATTCAATATACATTAGAAGAAAATCATTCACTCTCATCGCTTATTTACTCATTTAACATAACCAGTTAGCCGTTACATCAAAACTTGGCGGATGACAATGACCCAGCTAGCCATTTGCAGTGATGTTATTTGTTTTCTACCGCAGCTTGTTCACGAGACTAAGCACTATATAGTAAATAAGCCACAGGTGAGCTGTCCGTGTGGAGTACAATGGAGGGAGGAGGAAGTGAGAAGAGTGAGAATTAGAGGAGGCCGAGAGGACGTGGAGGTGAAGAAGTAGGAGAAAGAAGAGGAGGAGGAAGAGGACGCGGAGGTGAAGAAGTAGGAGGAAGAGGAGGAGGAAGAGGATGTGGAGGTGAAGAAGTAGGAGGAAGAGGAGGAGGAGGACGCGGAGGTGAAGAAGTAGGAGGGAGATGAGGAGGAAGAGGATGCAGAGGTGAAGAAGCGAGAGGGATAGGACGACAAGGACAAGGAGGTGAAGTCACAGGAAGAGGACAAGGAGGAGCAAGAGGAGGGGGAAGAGGAAGGGTAAGAAGAGTAAGAAATAGAATTACTGATGACATCAGAGCTACAATAGTGGACCATGTAAACAACCACGGAATGACCCTGAGGGAAGCTGGCCAAAGGGTTCAGCCTAATTTGAGCCACTACACTGTAGCAAGCTTATGATATAAGGACATTTCGAAATGAGAATCGGTTAGTACAGTCACTTTGCAATAGGTTTTGTAGCACTGCCATACTCTAATGAGAAACACAACAATACCATACATGTAAAATTACTTAAATTGTTACTTTACAGAATTGCTAGACGTCCAGATGCTGGGGGCAGAGGAAGAATGTTCACTGCAGAACAAGAGACCCATATAGTCAATATGGTGATTGCAAATAATTCCATAAGGCTATGAGAAATACAGCAGCGCATAACTGAGGATGACACCACCTTCCAAAACATACACAGTGTGAGCATTTTTGTATTATGTTGTGTACTTGCCCGCAACAGAATCCGAATGAAACAAATCTACAGAGTCCCTTTTGAAAGAAACAGTGAACGTGTGAAACAACTGCGATATGACTATGTGCAGGTAAGCTATAGTATCAATGGTACTGAATCTGGAAGGGCATACTGTAGTGCTGTGCATGGGCCTGCTGTGCTGCATTTGTTTTGTCTTGTCCAGAGAGTGATGGAGCTGGAGGCAGATGCCATGGGTCATGAGCTGCTTTTTGTGGATGAGGCAGGTTTTAACCTCACTAAAACAAGGAGACGTGGCAGGAACATTATTGGACACTGTGCCATAATGTCCCAGGACAACGTGGTGGTAACATAACTACGTGTGCAGCTATAAGTCAAAATGGTGGTGCTCACCATCATGCAACCCTAGGCCCATATAACAATGCACACATCATTACATTCCTGGACACCTTACATGACATGCTCACTAATGTTCAGAGACCAGAGCAGCCCAGATACGTCATCATATGGGACAATGTTAGTTTCCATAGGGCTGCTTTGGTCCGCAACTGGTTTACAGATCACACACTCTTCAGTGTACTCAACGTCCCCGCATACTTTCCATTCTTGAATCCAATTGAAGAGTTCTTCTCTGCATGGCGCTGGAAGGTCTATGACTGTCGTCCCCATTAACGCATAGCCCTTTTACAGGCAGTGGAAGAGGCATGTGGGGATATTGACTAGGCATCATGTCAGGGCTGGATACGGCATCCCAGAAGATATTTTCCCCGGTGCCTTGGACTAGAGGACAGTGCATGTGATGTAGACGTAATTTTGTGGCCGGACCCAGAGAGACGACACAATGTAGACTGATTTTTTTTTCGGAGTGTCTATTTGCACCCCCGGTACGAATAGCCTCAGCCACACAGCTGAGCTATTTACACCCTGTGACGTAACAACAAAAAAACGTTGCTCGCGTGCACCGAAATCATGGCGGACATTCATCTTCCATGACCGCAGAAACTGGCATATTAGGGAAGTTTTGTCTCTAAAGTTTATAACAATTGAATTTCTAGCGGAAAATGGATACTACAGTTGCGCTTTCTGTCTTCAGTGAAAGCATACAACCGTTAGTTTGTTAGCTAGTACCTATTTTTTTGTATACAGTATGGTTACCTAGCAACCGAGGCTTGAAGAAACCAAGTGGTAAACAGTTGCTAATCTTCCTGGAAGAGCTGCTAGGTGAGGGGTTAGTACGTCTACCTTTGGTATGGGAGTTTGGAGTTTGATTCCCCTGTGTGGTGATCTTAATTTTTTAAATTTGGATTGGATAATTTGCATGCAATTGCGCAAGTCAGGACCCGCGAACGCGGATGGTAGGGGAAGACTCATGAATATGCCTGCTCTGGTTGGGTTGGTTAGGTTTAGGAAAGAGGAGTGGGATTGGTTATGGTTAGGGTAAGAATGTCAGGGCGATAATATTCCAAAAAGGTGTAATACATGAGTAGTATGGATAACTGTGTGTAAATATATGCCAAGGTACTGTAAATGCACAGGGGTGCAAATAGCATACATTGTTATTTGTACCAGACGGGGTATTAATAGAACACATTGCTGTGTGCACCGGCGGGGTACTAATAGCATTCATTTCTAATTGCACCAGGGTACGAATAGCACTTCTAATTGCACCAGGGTACAAATAGCATACACTGCTAATTGTACCAGGGGTGCAAATAGCATACACTTCTAATTGTACCAGGGGTGCAAATAGCAAACACTTCTAATTGCACCAGGGTACAAATAGCATACTGCTAATTGTACCAGGGGTGCAAATAGCATACACTGCTAATTGTACCAGGGGTGCAAATAGCCTCACCCTTTTTTTTTCTTCTTAGTGAAATTACTATTTTGTGTTTTGACTTGGAAATAAACACTTGTGTTTGTTTTGATGTGTGTAAATAACACCAATACTTGAAATGTGGATCCCTGTATGTTTACAGAACTATGACAAAAGTATGACCTCAAACTGACATAGCCTACCTTGTGCACAGAGAAAGCAAAAGCCAGATGTGTTCTTTATTCATGCCATCGGTGTGTAGTTGGCGCATTGTGTGCTTATTAATGTGATGGCTTGTGTTAACAGTTTGATACGAAAATACCATTTTTACAAAGGTTTGAAGAGTTAAGCAAGGTTTATTAGCTTTTGCAAGAGAACTACAATGTTTTGCTGATTTGGTGAAAGGTTTTCTTATTTGTGTGTAGTTGTAGTGTGAGTTTTGCAAAAATAGCCAATAGTTACAAAAAATGTGCCTAAGCCATCAGAAAAAACTGTAATCTTCTCCCCTCCTCCTCGTTGTTGTCCCCTGTCTCTCCCTCCTACTCCCCTTGCTCTCTGTCTATTGTTGGCATCCAAAACAGGTAATCTGACCTTTGACCTATCTATAGGCCTATACTAAAGCAGTGATTGGTTAGTGTTCGGTTAAGACATAATGTGTTTGCACATGTAAGGAGTGTGTGTGTGCCCTGGTAAATAAGTGAATTGTGTGCAATTGTGTGTAACGTTTTGAAAAAGGTGTTTTATGCAATTGAAAACTGAATGAAAGGCTGAGAAATAGCTTATGGGTTTGGAGATTTGCTGTGTAGTTTTGCACTTTGAGTGAGAGGTTTCAAAAATTGTGTGACATGAAAAGGTTTTGTGTGTAAGCAGTTGGAAAAAACTACAATACATTTTAATGCACCACTCTAGCCCCTTTTTCTCACTGTCCTTGCCATCTCCTAGTACCCAGCTGCTCTGATGAACCTCAGGGGGGGGCGGGCTCCAAGATTTTGTGCCCAGAGGCCTCTGCATTCTTAATCTGTGCAGGCTGAGGTTGTAGGGCAAGGGAACTTTATTTCTACAGCACCTTTCAGCAAAATACAATTTGAAGTGCTTTACATAAAACATTAAAGGAGAATTCCGGTCGATTTCAACCCGTAGCTCTGTTGTTTGTAAATCAGGAGTACTGTCAGTAGCGAGAAAAACGAAAACAAACGGTGCCGCCTACACCGAGTTATCCTTCTGCTAGATTTTGCACCCAACAGTCTTAAACAAGGCTTAAACAGGGCAAGTTTTAAACATGTTTTTAGCCTCTAAACATGTTCGAAATGCCATTACTAGTGCTTAGCCATGTGCAGTTATTCCTTACGAGGGAACACAGCGAATTTGACGGCAGTAGATGTGACAGAAAGGCATAAAAGTTGTGTTAATCCTCACCTCTGTTTATGTACTGCTTTCCGGTCAAGTCCCCACCAATCGAGTGCCGATCTCATACAATATTCCAAAATGTATTTTTTCCACAAAAAAACGATTTGCCGAGGTCCTGTCCATAGTAATGAGCATGTATCAACAGGCTGTAACCTGACACCGCAGTGAAGCAGAGCTGACCTACAGTTCAAGAGTTCAGGAGCTCATTTGTATAGGTAACCTAGCAACAACGGAGCCTGCCTGTCGGCAGAAGCAGGGAGGAGCTCACAGAGCTGACAGATGGAGCTTGGAGTTAGATCAGGACTAATATGAGAAAATGCTTCGAGTTTGTGCCTTTCCAAATTGTGGCAACCAAATGAAGAGATATTTGAGCTTGAGTTTTTACCATCTACAACCTCCGCAGCCGGGAGATTTTTCCTTATCTGAGTGTTGTATGCTGTACAGCTTGTAAAGCCCCATAGGGCAAATTTGTAATTTGTGATATTGGGCTATATAAATAAAATTTAAACCTGTAGGTGACAGTGGTCAGTGTGGTCCTGAATGACATACAAACATCACAACTATCTTCTCTTTAATACTGACACAAGGTACTCCACACTGCTCACATTCCGATCACACATGCTACATGTATGTACTCAATACATTTACATAATATCCAGAGAGGTTTCTACACACAGAATGCTTGTTTATTCAAAGCGCTGCATTATTATGATCACACACACACACACACACACACACACACACACACACACACACACACACACACAGGCAGGCCGTATCATTCTTGTGTTCCTCTTATACAACCCCAGTTCCCACTTTATCTCCCCCACACAGCTGTTGTCATTGGTGCAGGTATAACAAAGACAAGCTTTTTAATTAAGAAAAGGCGTTCTGCTAACATCACCACACCGCCTCACTGTTTGTTCCCAGCACTCTCTTGTCAGGAACAGGAGCCTCAATAAAGATTAACCTGCAATGCCAGTGCCAGAGCTGTCTGTGTGTGTGTGTGTGTGTTTTATGAACGTAGTTGAGAAATAAAAAGTTGTGTCTAACCATTTTGAAAAGGCTTTTTATTTATTATGTATATTGAAAACAGGTGATGTGTGCGAGGCATAGGACAGGGAAAAATAATATAATAATAAAAAATAACGAACAGTTTCTTGTTTTGGGAGGTTTTGTGTACTGTGGAGTAGGGGAATTTGTTATGTATTTTTCCTCTCTTTTGCTCTTAGATCTGTGAAGATTGGGTTGCCACCTGCACTGCAGTTAAAATTTCAGCCTGGTCTTACAGAATTCCGTGAAATGATCACGAACTGTTAACAGAGCATTACGGAATGTGTGGCCACCACGGAAAACAATGCCAAAGTAAAGTCAATGAGAAGATGGCGTAACATTAAGAGCGACAACGGTAGCAAGTAGTATGAAAGCCCAAAAATCTGCGTAAGGAGGTTGGTTGGGGTGGTGGATGGATCAAACAACACAGGACTTTCACCCAGGAGACCGGGGATCGTGTCAGGATTCCTAAACCCAACCGTCCCGTTGTTCTTTTCCTAAACTCAACCCATCCGCTCTATACGCCCGTCCCGTTCTTCTTTTCCTAAACGCAACCCGTTGTTGTCCCGCCCACACACAACCTCATTTCCAAGTTAGTGTTATTTATCAGTGGAGACTTTTCATCCAGTCCTTCCAGTTGCAGAGTTCGCCAGACTATCAATGTAAATGTCTGTGTTGATAGAATAATGTTAGAAATAAAACCATCCTTGCATCGCATTGCAATAGTTATACTTTGTTCCCTGTAGTTGGATAGCATAGGTTACAGCAGCAGCAGAGTGATATTACCTAGGCTACCGAGGAAGCCGGTTTCCATGACAATCACGCAAGTTTATTTACCTGCCGCCGTGAGCTCCAACTAATTCCACTCTGCCAGGCTATAACTCACATAACGTTACCGGTACATGAAAGCACACAGGCTAGCAATTTGCATGTAAACTGTCCGAGCTTACATGACTTTTCCGTCAGCAATTACCTAAAGTTAGCGGTTAGCCCAGCCAGGTATCTACCAAGAGTGTAGCTATACCGTTAGCTAAAGTTGTCACTCTCCACAGTACATTGAACAGTAAAAGTTATCTCAGTCAATCTAAGTCTCAATCTATCAGTAGCAGCTAGGCTAACGTTATGAAAGGGGCTAGCTTTATTAACTACAGTAACTTACCAAAAGTTATTACCTGTTCAGCAGTAGCTGTTGTGGTCCTTTAGATTGCGGGGTTTTTCAAAGTTGTCTGGTCTAAAATCACTACACATTCGCCACTTGTAACTTTTTTTTTACTCTGAAGTTGCAAAAATCTGGTGCTGTTTGAATCCTGTCAGCTCTCTGCAGCGGGCTGGGCTGCTGCTGCTCAGTTCCCTCCGCGACTGACACACGCACACACACAAACACACGGTGGATGCAGGAAAAACCGGAGATGTAAACAATGACCTAAATTGAGGACTATGCTTGTTATTGTAAGTGCAATGATAAGTTAAAGTCCAATAAGTACTTTATCAAACCGTATGTATGAGGGGCTGTATTAAGACATTCATATTCATTCTGGTACTGTCACATACATACATTCTCCATTCACATACATATATTTTCACTCTCACATACATATATTCTCTTTTCAAATACATATATTTTCACTCTCACACATACATACATACATACATACATACATTCTCCTTTCACATACATACATAAGAATATATTTTTAAGTTGGCATCCCTGCATTGAGGACCAATAGAAAAAATTGTTTTTGGTATTGCTTTTACGTGCTTTCCCCTGGGATTTTTTTGTGTCATTATACTCCTTTGGATTGTTGTGCTTTTACAAAAATTCCAATAAAATGAAAATCACAACTACAGATCATTGTCACTTTGTTCAGCACAAAGGGTCAGTAGCATTCGCAATCCTAATATTGACAGTGCCAGATTTTAAGTAAAAAGGGGTATCATTATTTGTGGGAAAGCCTTTTCTGATTTTTTTGTTGTATGGTATTTTTGTTTCATCAGCTTAATTTAAGTGAATCAAATGGTTTAATGTACAGTAGGCCTAGCCTACACTGTCACCAGTTTTTTCTGTCATCCAGTGTTGCCAACTTAGCGACTTTGTCGCTATATTTAGCGACTTTTCAGACCCCCTTAGCGACTTTTTTTCAAAAAAGCGACTAGCGACAAATCTAGCGACTTTTTGCGAGAAATCTAGCGACTTTTTGTGGTGTTATTGGAGACTTGTTCTTACTCTTCTCAACGAGCAGCGAGTGCCGCCGTGGGCCCCTCCCCCATCTGAAAGCACTCACAGGCGGGTGCCGGTGTAGGTAGGAGAGACAGCGGGACGTGACGGGAGAAAGTCGCCGCTGAGCTGGCCTGGCCCTGGGCAACCCAGCCTTTTTTGAGAATTATTTATCAATCTTTCTCCATCCCATTGTAGAATTTCTTTTTTTCTTTTTCTTTTTTCACTTCAAAGATAGGCTACCTAAGTAATAATTATAAGGTAAAATAAATTCCTGTATTGAATTTGTGATTATTTGGCTAAAGATTTCTATTTTTTTTCTATCTACCTCGCTGACACAACCACTAAGCTGTATGCAAATGAGCGTATGACGTCATGTAGCGACTTCTAGCGACTTTTAGGACAGCCAATAGCGACTTTCCTTACTGAGGAGTTGGCAACACTGCTGTCATCATGGTCCTTTCGAGAGGTACATTTTAATCTTTTTTCAAGCCTTCATTGCCTCTCCAAAGCCTTTTTAACATAGGGCAAGCATGTACATTCAGCTTTTTTTTTTAAATCATGGATAAACATGCTGAGATAGGCAACTGTGTAAAAGGTATTGGTGTTTTCAGAACAGACTTAGTGAAAATGGAATATAATATTCATAAGAATGTTTTAATTAGTGTCTAATCTCTTGAAAATAGAAGTTGTTTTATTACCTTAAAGGGATACGCCACCGTTTGTTGAAATGGATCTTATCACGGTCTCCCCTAGCTGTAGATAGGTGGGCAAACGCATTTTTTGTGCATGCATTGTTTTAGTCCGGTGCAACACCGGCAGCGCCGCCGCTAGTTAGCTTAGCGTAGTGAATGAAATCCTATGTTGCCGGTTAGCATGTTGTGAGTAAAAGTGAGCCAACAAAAGACAAAAACCGTGATAAGCCCTATTTCAACAAACAGTTGCATATTCCTTTATAATAATTTATAATTATGATTTATACTGTTTATTGATCCCCAGTGGGGACGATGCTCAGGACCTATTCATGCACAAAATGGAGAGATGTCAGAGTGAGTGGGCTGCCAGTGCTGGACCAGCACCCTGAGCAGTTGGGGGGGGGGTGGGTGGGTACAGTGCCTTGCTCAAGAGCACCTGGCAGTGCCCAGGAGGTGAACTGGCATCTCTCCAGCTACCAATCCACACTCTGTACTTTGGTCTGCACTGGGACTTGAACCAGCAACCCTCCGGTTCCCAACCCAAGTCCCTACGAGAATGAGCCTTTTATATCTACATAGGAGCAGTGTGTGCTGCCATGTTGCCCTGCTATTTTACTAAATTATCACACAAACTACGGACTAACAGAACGGACAAACTTAACAGCCTTGCGCGTTTTTATATATAGTGGGTGCCCGCCGCAAATGCATGCACCTGTTGGAAGACGAAGGAGTACTAAAGAATAAATAACTAAATGCATCTTCACCTCATCACTTGATATTGTGGAAAGACTTGAGGCAGTGGAGGATGATGCCATCTTCAATAACTAGCTTTGTGTGCTTGAAGGCCACCGTAGCTTCTGTAAATTTTCAGAATGGGAGGGAATTTTACCACTAGAGGACACCAACGTAAACCAATACTACACACTGTACCTTTTTCTTGACAGGATAAGATGTTTGTTGATAACGTATAATGTCTAGAGAGCTTAATGTTATATTAACCATTAGATCTTATTCGTTAATGACAGTGGGATTTAGGCTATTGCTGCCTCAGCAGGTTTACCTCTGTAAGAACTACTAACTACTCTGGGTTTGAATTCTTCTTGAATTTGTCATTCTATTTTTTTCTTTGATTCATTCATCGCCTACACGTGAATATGTAAAAACACTCTGTCCAATAAACTTCAGTCACCAATCAAAATACTTTAAAAGTAACAGTTGATTTTTACTCAGATTTAGGGATGGACTGAGAACACTTGGTGTGCTGGAAAAAATCAAAGCTCACCCGGAGAGTGTATGTGCATTAAGGCGGCCTTGTCCGTAGCCACCACGGCTTTTGACTACCTTGAGGTGCTGCACATGAACATTGAGACAAATGCACTTAAGTCTGAAGCATGTGCCCAGTACTTTAAGGGACTTGACCTGACTTTGGCTATTGAGGACTACATCCTAAAAAAATTGGAACAGGCTTACAACAATGCAGAGGACAAAATAAGCAAGTAAATGTGAGATGAACAACCTCCCATTCAGTTTTCTTTAACGGAGTGTCTATTTGCACCCCCGGTACGAATAGCCTCAGCCACACAGCTGAGCTATTTACACCCTGTGACGTAACAACAACAAAAACGTTGCTCGCGTGCACCGAAATCATGGCGGACGTTCATCTTCCATGACCGCAGAAACTGGCATATTAGGGAAGTTTTGTCTCTAAAGTTTATAACAATTGCATTTCTAGCGGAAAATGGATACTACAGTTGCGCTTTCTGTCTTCAGTGAAAGCATACAACCGTTAGTTTGTTAGCTAGTACCTATTTTTTTGTATACAGTATGGTTACCTAGCAACCGAGGCTTGAAGAAACCAATTGGTAAACAGTTGTTCAACTTCCTGAAAGAACTGCTAGGTGAGTGGTTAGTACACTTACCTTTGGTATGGGAGTCTGGAGTTTGATTCCCCTGTGTGGTGATGTTATTTTTTTAAATTTGGATTGGATAATTTGCATGCAATTGCGCAAGTCAGGACCCGCGAACGAGAATTTCTTTTTGCAGGGTGGTAGGGGAAGACTCATGAATATGCCTGCTCTGGTTGGGTTGGTTAGGTTTAGGCAAGAGGAGTGGGATTGGTTATGGTTAGGGTAAGAATGTCAGGGCGATAATATTCCAAAAAGGTGTAATACATGAGTAGTATGGATAACTGTGTGTAAATATATGCCAAGGTACTGTAAATGGCATACACTGCTAATTGTACCAGGGGTGCAAATAGCATACACTTCTAATTGTACCAGGGTTGCAAATAGCATACACTTCTAATTGTACCAGGGGTGCAAATAGCATACACTTCTAATTGCACCAGGGTACAAATAGCATACTGCTAATTGTACCAGGGGTGCAAATAGCATACACTGCTAATTGTACCAGGGGTGCAAATAGCCTCACCCTTTCTTTAAAGACGTCAGGGTCTTTGATCTTCGTTACACTGCATTATGGAGTATGTCCAGCTACAAATACATTTCAGACTTCAGTGCTGTTCCTAAAGATGAAATGGATGCGTACTACCATCATCATCTACCAAGGTCCAGCTGCACTCAGCTCTTTAGCGTGTGGAGTGGTGGGTTTGGATGTGTTCTGGGATGGGTTGCAGGAAAGACTGCCCGTCAGTGTCCTGGCCAAAGGATACAAAGATGTCACTGTAAACTCAGCAAATGCTGAACGCAGCAACAGCATCTACAAGCTGGTTTTGTCCAGCCGAAAGGAGATCAGTGTCAAACAACAACCACAACGCCTTGGTCTTCTTATACCACAACCAGAGACTAATTGTTGGAGCTTTTGAAATGGTTGAAGTGCAGGAAGACTTTGAGGAGGACATGGAGGATATTGAGGATTTGTCATCTCTCAGAAAACTAGATGTCAGACTAAACAGATGCACTTTACCTTGCATAATGCCATTTGTTAATCTATGCTCTGTGTATTGGCATCTTTCAACATACATGATGCTTAATGTTTAATTCTATGCACGTTTTTGAACTGGGTGAGTGTGTTATTTTTTATAATGTGATTGCAGAGAGGGTTTGGAATTGTCATAAAAATCCTGGAGGGACTTTTTAAATTGAGTCAGGTTTCTCAGGCCATCCTGTGACATTCTTCGCTTAATCTCTGTTTCAGCTTGTTTGATTTTACTTTTTAATTCTAACAGTGCTTTAACACTATTCCTCTTATGAAATGAAGCATGTTGTATAACACATTCCTTGATCACCACCTTTAAGGCCTCACATCTCACCCCTGAAGACGACACCAAGGACCAATTGATCGCCAAGTAATCCTTTGGCCCTGACTTGAGCCATTCTATATTTCCTTAAGAGTTAAAGGAGAATTCTGGCCAATTTTCACGTTAATCTTGATCGCTATAAATATGCGAGTACAGTCGATAGAAAACAAACTAGCCGAATCGGTGCGGTCAACATGAAGTAGCTGCAGCTACGTCTACAAGCTTCCACTTAGCTAAAACGGCAGTTGTCAGGGCAAGTTTTAGGGCGCTGACACACCAGGCTGATTATCGGCCGTGGGACAGTCTGGCGAGGTCAGTGACCAAATCTGTTCGGTGTGTCCCGTGCCGTCGTCCGTCTGAGGGGCTGTCGGCGTTCATTTTGGCCGACCTGACATGTTCGGTCGGCGGCAGGGTAGTCGGGACACACCCGGAAATGACGAGCGGGATGAGGTGACTAGAGTCTCTCAAAATAAACGAAAATCTTTTAAACTGACCTTTGTTGAGCTGAAATTAAGACAGATTCAGCAACTGCATGGCCTATTTCTCGCTTAAAATTTTTCAAAAACATGTTTCAGTGAAGTATTTTAGTACAATATGAGATCGTATTCTGAACGGCCGCCATGACAGTCTGGCTTTGAATTTCCGGAGAAAACAAACCCATGTGACGCGTTCGTCCAATCAGCTGCCGGTTTTCATTTCTTGGGCAACATTACAAATTAGCGCCGCCTGCTGTTATAGAGATGTATTACGTCTTGTCTCCTCTCGTCTTCTTGGTCTGTTCTGTGGCAGTTTTTTGGACCTCGGGGACGCGACGGATTATATCGACGGGGTTTTCTGTCAACGGTCGGCTGTCGGCTATATGTGTCTACACCTTTAGAGTGCCTTTGTGCTAGGGTGACCATATTTTGATTTCCAAAAAAGAGGCCCGGCCTCGAGACAAATCCAGACAAGCTTCTCAGAGGTTAATGAACATGCTTTATTATGCCTCAATTGTCACGGTTTCAGCAGGTGGACCCAAATGCAAGACTCTCCAGGGAGAAGTGCAGAACAAACACACTTTATTTCGACTCCACAACTTACAAGCTCACAACTATAAACAAACAGGACTCACAGGAACAAACAGAGAGAGACGAACCTACAAGAGACAGAGGAACAGAGGGGTGTAGAAATACACAGACCAATCAACAGAAAGACAGAGGATTGGACAAGACAGTAACGAGCAACAGGTGAGAGTAGAAACGGAGGGAAACTAACGAGACAATTGAGAACAGGTGAGAACAGAACTGGAGGGAAACTAACAAGACAGGAAGTGCAGACCATATAAGGGGATAGGCGGAGACAAAGACACATGACAGACACAGAACACCCACAGAACACATGGAACACAGCAACAAGCACAAATAACACAATACACAAAATGGCCTCAAGAGTGGCATAAAGGCAGTCAGTCACTCATTTGTAACAACCTATAACAAAATAATAGCTCTTTTTTAAAATAAATATATAATATGAAATAATGTTCTAAATATGATCTCTTCGGTGTTAGAAAATCCAGCTTCAACAAAATATCTCTTACAGTTTTTCTCGATTGCTAAGACATTTCTTGAAAGCTGCTCTCCTTGTCTCTAAACTGTGAACACAAAACCCAATTTTCAAGCTACATTCACAAAACCTCAGACTCTTCTTACAAAACTAAACTTTCACCTCAAAACAGTTCAATCTGTGCTCAAAACTGAACTATGTTGTCAAATCGTGCCCCGAGTCAATCAAAATTAAAAACACTACTGAACAGTCACTAAACACTACGTAGAAAAATAGAAAACACAATGCTCAGGACATGAAGCTGGAGAAATAAATGTTTATTGTTCACTGTAGGCTAAATGCATGTTGGAAAACAAAAAAAACCTGTGCATTTAGCACTTGTACAAAAAGACAAAACAGAAATCTTGTGCATTTACACGTAGCACTTGTAAAAACAAACAGAAATCGTATGCGTTTGCCACTTGTGTACAGTAAGCCCATGTAAAAATAAAGTACAAAAATATACAAATAAGTGCATTACTCAACCACAGCATCATGTCTCCATACTGGATCAGGCCACAGGACTTCATCCATTTCACAGGCCACATTTTGTCTGGCCAGGCAACGGGGGAAAAAAAACCCTGGCATGCCGTATCCAGGCTTGGCATGCCTCCACACCTATGTCACCACAGGCAAGTCCCATGGCTTGCAGGAGATTTACCCTGGTGTAAGGTTGGCGTTCATATACCTTCCACCACCATGAAGAGAAGAATTCCTCAATGGGGTTTAGGAAAGGGGAGTACGGTGGAAGGCAAAGATTGATAAAACCTTGGTTCATATTGAACCACTCTCTAACCTGGGATCCATTCTTCGTACATTGCTTAAAACATCCGAGATCAAATGACACATCCTAGATGATATCATCGTGCTAATCATGATCTGGCTAATTAGGTTCTTCGAACACACCTGCTGTTGATGATTAGTATAGCTGGATTGAGTTAGTGAGATGATTGCGCGTTCATGCGCTTGTTTAAAAGGGGAGATGTATCGATAGGAGAAACACTGATCAGCAACGCTGCTATTGGCTGCTCAACATGGCCAAAGAGCGCGCTCAGTTTTTCAACGCAGCAGAGCAAGAACTATTAATGGAAGGGTATGCTGAGTTTGAAACAATAATTAAAACGCCAGGGAACACCTCAAAGTCTGCAAAAGCCAGGAGAGAGGGCTGGCAAAAAGTAGCAGACAAATTAAATCCGTAAGTGTTCCATGTTATGGTTATATCACTTATTACAGTATATATTCTTGTATTTTAATAATTTCTTAATTGCTTAATGTCAGAGCCAGCTCAGGACCCACTAGAACATGGGAACAAGTAAAAGTGAAGTACAAGAATATTCTTCAAACTGGTAAGCTTTTCTACTTCTACTACTGTTCAGTCTCTTTTACCCAAAAACATTTTAAATGATGTGTTTGTCTGTTTATAACAGCAACCAAGAAAAAGGCGGAGCATAAAAAAACAGGTGGTGGTTCTGCACCCCCATATTATACCCCGGCAGAAGAGCTGGCCCTTGGGCTAAATGCGAACCGAACCATTGTGAGGGGCAGCTACGTCTTCCTTAGACCTAAAGCCAGGGACCAGTAACAGCAACACCTTAATTACAGGTAAATGAGTTTTAAATCATCTTGCTACAGTGTAAATAATTTGTTGCTGAATTAAATTAAGTATGTCTATAATCCAAATGGCTGGTACAGTCATTCCAACAGATAAATACTGAGTCAATTGCTTTGACTTGTGAAGGTGAAAACTGCATAACTTAATGTAGTAATGTTTTGCAATATGTTATTGATCATATTTTTTCCTAGTGTAGTTCATTGTAAGGCCATTGTGTTCTCTTTTCCGACGAGTCAAACTTTTAACATGTGGCTCCAACAAGTTGATGATGTAGATGAGACCCTCCCGAGAAAAACGATATCTCTCAATCAGTAGATTATCGCGCTGCGCTAAAGGATCCTGTCGATCTCGCAAAACGCGATTGCTTCAAAAAGCTCTTTGAATTATTCTGACACCTTCAGCAACAGGTTCCTGACGTAAAAACGGACAAGACATGGCTGCGACAGACTTCCCAAATCACCTCCGTTTATATAGCCGGGATCTAATCCTGTTGACATGAAATAAGCCTGCTCGCGAGCAGGTTTAAGATTGCGCACCTGTTGCTATGACAGCAAGTCCAGGATGAGCGTCGAAGAACTAAACAATCCAAGATCATGCCAAATCGCCAACAATCAAATCCAGCTAAGTGAGTTAGCGACGTACGAAGAATGGGCCCCTGGAGGGCTCTGTGAAAACTCACATTGTCCCAAACAACAACATAGATGGGATGCTCATCCTGCTGCCCTAACAGAGCATCTCGCATGTGATTGAGGAAAATGAGGAGCTGGTGAGTGTTGTAGGGCCCCAGGTTGGCATGATGGTGGACAACCCCATGATTGCAGCACATAATGTGACATTGCCACCACGCTGCCCAGGAACATCAACAATGGCCCGGGGGCCAATCACATTACGGCCTCTCCTTCTCCTTTTGGTGAGAATATACCCAGCTTCATCCATGTAGATGTATTCATGGGGTCTTTCCATTGCATCCAGTTGAAAAACCCTCTGTAGAAATAGATATAGTTTTGTAAGTGATACGGAAAAAGTGATTTAGACCACTACAGTAAATCACTACTTAGAGTAATCAACATTGAATGGGTCTGGATATATGCCAACCTGTACATACTGGAATCTTTGCTCTTTGACTATGTCTGAGCTGCGATCAAAGGGCACTCTGTATAGCTGTTTCATGCGCAGTCTGTTGCGCTTGAGGACACGATCAACCCTTTGTCCAGCCTCCCTCATGCTCATACCATGGACAAGAACATGGTCAATCACAGTAGCTCTGATTTCATCAGATATTACTGTTCTTTGTCTTAGCTGACCACCTCGACCTCGTCTCACATGAACTCTTCCTCTCAGATTTCTTTCCATTGTAGGGCCTCACAAACCAGTGCTCTCTGAACTGGCTTATATGTTCCCTCACATCATTAGCCACAAGTGTGATCAATTTTGAATTGTTGCGTTCAAGTGGTAACACCTGTGCTTTAATTGTGTTTGACTTTTGTCACTTGTGCTCACCATTATGCAGCACGGGTGCATCACAATGAAAATGTGTTGGCAAGTTGTGTCTAAACAGGTGAAAAGTGCTTATGGTTTTGCCAAAAGAGTGATTGATTCAATCAGTGGGTTCAGGCAACTGAGCATTTGGTTCAGGCAATAGGGTTTAGTGTTTTAGCAATTGAGAAAAACTGTAATACCTTTTCAATGTAATAAGATCAATAATAAAGACTCTGAAACATATGTGCCAGCTTTGCACACGGTGCACTCTGCCTCCCACTTGTCCGGTCCCGACCGGGACGGTACGTGGGACATTTTTTTTTCTGTTCAACTGTGAAGCTGCACTAGCTGCACTAGTCTTGTTTTATGGTTGTGCGCAGGCTCCACGCAGAGCTTTCGGCGTAGCCTACGTACATAAGTGGCCTGATGTTTATACTTGTGCGTTGGTGTGTGCATCGAGCTGGTGTGTGTGTGTGTGTGTGGGGAGTGGGTGATAGAGCATGGTGGGAAATCTTTAGCAGGAAACGCTTCGGCATTTTGTGTGCCATGCTGTTCCGCTGTCTGCTCTGGTCCCTGTGTATGTGCGTGTCGCCCACAAGGCAGCCTCTCGGGAATAACGTCACACAACAAAGTACCATAATATTGTGTGCAAAGCGCCAGTCAATTTAAGTACACGCTTAATGGTCCCATGAAAAAAAAGTGAAAACCGGACATTTTCATGAATTTATAAAACCCCCACGGACGCCCCGGACAGTAGGTAAAAAGTGGACATGTCCGGGCAAAAGAGGACGTTTGGTCACCCTACTTTGTACCTCTTACACAAAATGCTATTAAAATGTCTGTGCAACATGAACAGGGCCCTTACATGACAACATGATGTGTTTTCAACTCAGACATTGTTTAAATTCACCTACCCTGTCTCTATCCTGCTGGTAGCTAGCTCGCCCTGCTAGCTGCTAGCTGTTAGCTGCTACCTGCCTTCCGTGATAAGTGTGTTCAGCCAGGCTTATTCTGTGATAATTATCACGCAACAGTTCTGTGTGTATTTGTAGCTCATCCATTTGTGTGTGAGTGATCTGGTGTTGGTGAGTAGGAGGCTTGGCATTGTCAATCTGTGTGGTAGTTCCCTTAGCCGCGCTAGTAGGCCCGACTGGGATCCTTGCTTCTGATTTCTCCCCACCTTCGTCGCCTTCTGCTCCCGAAAACAATCCAGTGAGTGCCCGGGGGTCTGGCTATGTCCTTCAGAGGACAGGTCATGCCTTTGCGACGAAAACTTGAGGTTTATTCCCCCTCCAAAATAGGTAATTGAGCACTGTAGTGGTTATGATATCAGTGACTATGTAACTACATGGAAACGGGCAAAATGATTGCACACTGATAGTGTTAGAGAAGGAAATTGTTGAGTAAAATAAAGCCAGACCGATCTGATTATCACAATCACCACCTTTTGTCTCTGAACACAAAAGGTAAAGACAGCCTCTCTCCCCCTCTCTTCCTGTCTTTAGTTAAATTGATTAGGTTAAAACCCAACTATTACCATATAAAGAGAAACCTTCTGCTACACAGCATGAAATAAACTTCTGCCTCCATCAGTCTCCAACCCCCTGGTATTTTAGTCTGGGTTAGGACAATAGAATGGTAATTCCTGTAAACTTGTAAAAACTCGACATCTACATGTTAGATCCTATTGATCTCTGTGTACAAATGACCCCTAGGGGGCAGAATTTAGCGCATGTTCTTCCTTATTGGACAGCGAAGAAGCCAACGAGATGCGTCTAACCTGTCACCATGCCAACAGAGAGCCTATGAGGAAGGCTTTTACTCACGAAGGAGAAAAGTAACCGCCCCGGGGATTGGAGGAATAAAGCAGGGGCACGGCCGTGATTCGGGGCGAAATAGATGTGGAAACTTAAGGGTTAAACAACTATTTTCAAGGCCCGCTGCAGCGTAATTCTCTGTATTTTGACTTATCATTTTTATTAATAAATCTTTGTGTTAACCTTTCAATCTGGACCCGAGCCTCTCCTTCTTCAGAGATATTTGAAACACGCACAATTCAACACATGGTGACCCCGACGTGATCTCTGACAGAAGGACGGAGGAGAATTGAAAAAGACGGGAAAGCTGAGGCTGTTGATTTTCTAATGCGGGCCCAAAACTAAAAGGTAAGCCAAAAACCTGTTTCATCATAACTTGGCATAGGTTTATGTAGGAAATATTAGGCATGAGAATCACAACAGCCCTCAACTTGTAAGTCTATTTAAATCTGTAAAAGTAAAATTGAAAAAGTAATGTCCAATTGAAAACGATAAGTCAAAAGCAATTGTATGTGATTTGGAGTGTGATTGTTTGTATGATTTATGTGGTTGTGTAAAGCTTAAAAGCCCGCAAAGCGGGTCCATGGTTATAGTGCACTAGAAGTCCACTTTTTTAAGCGGCCAGGTTTAGAATCCTGTAAAATTTTTGTGTTAAAAAGACCGAATAGAGCCGGCGACAGAGTACCTAGTCTCTGTGTGGTCACAAGAAGTGGGGCCATAGTGTTAAAAAGTCCGATAGAGCCGGCGACAGGAAAAATCATTTTCTTTGTGAGGTCACAAGAAGTGGGACCATAGTGTTAAAAAGTCAGAATAGAGACGGCGACAGGAAAGATCATTTTCTTTGTGCGGTCACAAGAAGTGGGGCCATAGTGTTAAAAAGTCCAATTTGAGACGGCGATAGAGAAATAATTCTCTGTGAGGTTAAAGATAGGAAACAATTAAATATAGGGTTGTACATAGACTACTGTAAATTGATTTTTGGAAATAGAATTGTGTTTAAATTTGACCTGAGTCCGCGGCAGCGACTCGCGTGTGTTTTGTGATAAACTAGCCTAGTGTAAATAAGACTGTGTTGGAAATTGGGAGTTTACGGAAGGTGACTTCAGCAGTGCTGGATGTGATTGTAAAATAAGTAATTGTGTAAATAAGATTGGCTTGTAGAATTGAGAGCGTGCTAGCTCAAGCAGTGTGGTTTTAAACAGAAAAAGCGTCCATTAGCGCCTATTCTGTAGTGACTGGGAAATGTGGGGTGGATTTTTTAAACTGAAAAACCAGAAAGTGCTGTTTGGAGTAACACATTCACGATTTTCAAGTGTCCGCCTGAAAATGGTAGAAGCCTGGCTCGGAATTAAGTGAATTAAGTGGAAAAAACAAACAGATCTTCGAGTTTTACTCTGTGGCAAAAGGGGTTGGGAAGTGTGTGTAAACTAAACCTATTTTGTCATAACATAGCGAAGAAGAAAACTGCTTAGCGTAGTCCGGTGTGATTAGAAAATGTCTCCATCTTGTGGACAGAAATACAACACTGCAAATAGAGTGTAATTGTCTTTATTTACTCAATCCAAAAGAACGAATAAATAAGTGATCCCTTTTGATTAGAATTTCAAAAAAAAAAAAAAAATAGTAATCATTGTGAGCATTAGCGAACCAGACCTGAAAAAAAAAAATCACAGAGACAAGTGTCACCAAGCACCAAACTAAGATTTGCATAAAATTAGGTCTTCATATTTTTTAGTGCACAGCAGTTTGTGTTCCATTCTTATTTTGCATACTTTTTTTAGTTTCATTCCTTTCATAAAATTTTTAATTCATTTCCAAAAATAAGATCAACTTTACTTTTAATCTAGTCGTTATTTAATCTAGTTTCATTCCTTTCACTTTTTAAGTAACTTATTTTTATAAGTTTACATTTTTGTTTTAATTTCTATTTTTGTTTCAAATTTTACTGTCTCATTACATTTTTTAATTCATTTCCAAAAAATAAGATCAAAATCTATTTGTTATTTTAAGAACTTTCTGGTCTCAGTCGATTTTATTTTCTTTAGTTCAAACACCTACTTATCGCTAGAAATCAGGGACAGTCTATTTAGCACGATGGCAGACAAACAGCCCCTGGAGTTATTCCTAAACAAAATAACAGAAGACTGGAAGAATAAGATCTTCCAAAAGATTGAGACCACTACAGAACCCAAAAACAGACAAAAAACTAAAAAGAAACTAGAAAAAATTTGAAAAGATTGGCAAGACAGAAGACTAATGCCAGGGGATACAGATCCATGTCCTACTGGAACATATAGAGCACGGATAATAATGCACGAGAGGGGGGAAGCATCCAAAGCTCAGGCGGAATGGGAGAGAAAAGGAGAACCTAAATTTGGTTTAACAAAAAGGGCCCTTCAAAAGGCTGAAAAACGCATGGCACGTGTCACTAAGCTGTTGTTCTTCATGAAGCAAATCACTCCAGACGGACCCATTGGAGTTGGCCCAGAGAAAGAGCCAGATTCTGACACCTCCAACGAAGAATTAACTGTCCTCAAGTTACATTCAAGGCTTCCCACGGCACCCCCTCCTTACAGGCCACCTAACTCCCTCTGTCCGCCAGTACAGGCCCCGGTCATACATGTAGCATCAGGAGTCCTAGAAGTTGATGAAATCCCTGTATCAAACCAAAAGCTGAATGAGATATTAACCGACGTCATGGCTGTGGCTCAAAATGCACAGCAAATGATGAGCGACACTCAGAACATGCTGCAGACAAGTAGAACAGGATGCACTGAAACATCAGAGACAAGATCTGTGGATCCCTCCACATCCACCTTACGTCAAAGCAGAGAGAATGAGAACACCAGAGATGAAGAATGTAGACTAGGGGAGGATACAAATAATAAACAGAAACTGAAGCATAAACAAAAAAGAGCGATTACAAACAGGACTGGTTATGACACCGAAGAAGAAGCAAGTAGGAAAGAACATACTTTTAGTGATTACTGTGACTCAGAAGCAGAAGAAAATGATCCCAAAACATGCTCTGGTAGACTAACTGGAGAAGTAAAGGTTGCCCTGCCCCCCACTGTTTCACTAGGTGTGGCCCTAACCAGTCCTATCTCAAAGCACACCCGATCACACATAGGAACTGAAACCTCAGGACAATACCCCGTGGTAGCTATTGGAGGAGGAGAAACTATCTACCAGCCATGGAAGCATAGAGACATGGAAGCACTGGTGTCCAGGCTGCCACCACTACAGAAAGGAGGCCAACGATGGATTATTGAATGGGAGAAGTACACAGCAACTGACAAGCTTTGTTTGGGAGACATAAGGGCCCTTATAAGACGCATAGAAGGAAATATCAGAGTCCGGGAATTAGATGAAATAGCCGGATGCTCTGATGAAGCAGATGACACACTATTCAACCAGTACAGAACTGCCTACTGGGGAGCAGTAAGAGATAAATTCCCTACCCAGAGATCCCTCACTGGATTGAACAGTCTTAAAATGGCCCCAGCTGAGGAGCAGCACGTCTTCTTGAGAAGGTGTGAAGAAGAATGGTTAGAGAGCACCGGTGAACGGTATGATCACTCCCCCTCCAATCGCATGTTGTTCAGAGACAGAGTGATAAAAGCCCTCCCATTAGCAGTTCAAGCCAAATTGGATGACGTTGCAGGACTCAACATCATGGATGAACGAATCCACCTGACACATCACCATAGCAATTACAGCAAATTAGAAGGAGAACGTGAAGAAGAGCTCAAGACCCTCAATAAAAGACTGCTGAAGATGCAAGTGGCAGAAAAAGAAGACATAATAAACAGATCAAAGAAAAACAAACCTGAAAAACAAATGATAATGGGATCACTGGCAGGAGAAATACAAGATACAGTTGAACAGATTGTAGCTGCAGCACTGAAGAAACCCCCAGTGGAAGCCACACCCCCACCCACAGGGCCAGCATGGCCAATGACAGAACCAGTTACGCCACAACAATACCCCATGCAATACCAGAAACAACGCCCAGAAAGACTGTATAGAGCCAGACCAAGAGGATTTGCAGGCTGCTACATCTGTGGAGAGCTCACACACTGGGCCAAAGATTGTCCTTCTGCAGTCCCACCAGCACCCATGCCTTATGGCTCACAGAGAGGAAGAGAATCCTCTTACAGGAGGGGACCATCACACACAGGGGGAGGAAGAGGGAGAAGCATGCCACCCAACTACACCCAGATGCCGATGACTGCATGGGAGGAGCACTGATGGGGCCCAGAGGATCCAACTGCAGGTGTTCCCACCCCACCACACCTTGAACCAATGGTCACCTGCACAATAGAGACTGAACAAATTGAGATGATGGTTGACAGTGGAGCATCCGTTTCATGCCTCATCAAACTGAAGGGAGGGATTCCCCCTCTCTCCTCAAAAACTCTACGCACAGTTGGATACTCGGGGAAAAACAGAAGAACAAAGATACACAAAGCCATTGGTTATAACAGTTGGAATCCAAACCCTACGTCACGCATTCCTATATGCTCCAAAATGCCCAATACCCCTGCTCGGAAGAGACCTGCTAGTAAAAATTGGAGCCATTATTCTGTGTACTGCAGACGGACTCATTGTGCATCTTCCAGGACAGAAAATAACATCTACTGTACTCCAGCACGGACACAGAATACTCATGATGGGACCTGAAATGGAACAAAACACACCACCAGAAACCACACAGGTCTACTGGAGCAGACTGTGCAGCACCTCAGTGGATACACCAGAAATACAGCGCCACTACATGGAATGGAAACCATGGATCAACACACTGGGACCATATGGACCTCCCCTGGATCCTCTACACTGCACCTACAACTACCTACGCAGACCTGATGATGAGTACCAGCAAGCATGGGAAGAGGATAAAGAGGAAATGACTGAACACATCTCCATCACTGACATCTATGTGGGAACACAAGGTGTTGCTGCATACTGTGAACTAACCCCTGAACAGAAAACCTGGTATGCTCTGGGACATGAGAGTGAGCCACATGTAACCCTTGCTGTAGGTGTCGGATGTGAAGCAAGATCACTGGGACCAATGATGAAGACAGCACTAACCAAAGACTGGCAGCAAACCTCTGTCCCAAAAGTGTTCCGCTCATCAGATGGAACCATGTGGAAAATCAAGCATGCTGGAATAAATTCAGGATTACTGGAAAGACAGGAGTTGGACAGAGACCATGGAAGGGAGCATACCAACCACCCAGACGCAGACAAATGGCTCTCACGAGTGCCAGAAAAATTGTGGACTACAGACCCCTATGATGTAGGATGTGTCCCCCGCCCACCAGATCACAGTCAAATTGAAACCACAACAATGGCCCTGCTGGCGTCCCCCAATATAGACTCAAGGAGGAACAGGTGAAAGGGATTGAAGACACCATACAAGGACTACTCACAGCAGGTGTATTAAGACCAACCAAATCCCCATGGAACACACCCATACTGCCAGTCCCAAAAGCAGAAAATAAAGGTTGAAGAATGGTACATGACCTACGAGAAATCAATCAAGCTACCACTACTGAAAACATTCCCGTTCCAGACCCCTATGTTGCCTTACAGAATCTGAATCCCACCCACACACATTTCACTGTTATTGACCTAGCAAATGCTTTCTTCTGCCTGCCTCTTGCCCCAGAAGTACAAGATATATTTGCTTTCACCTACAAAGGGCAGCAGTTCACCTACATCCGAATGCCACAAGGCTACAAAGACAGCCCAGGTCTTTTCAACCAAGCATTAAGGGAAGATTTGAAACATCTCCAACTGCCACAAGGAACTGTCCTGATTCAACATGTTGATGATTTATTGTTAGCAAGCCCAACACCACAAGCATGTCTAAAAAGTACAACAGATCTTCTGATCCTCCTCGCCAACGCAGGCTACAAAGTCAAAAAAGAAAAAACACAGGTGTGTAGACGAACAGTTACATTCCTGGGAAGGTTAATTTCTGCTAATAGCCTTACTCTGACATCATCACAAAGAAGTTCCATTCTCTCACATGGAAAACCAAAAACTGTGCAACAGATGCTTGCTTTTCTTGGACTAACAGGATACTCCAGGAACCATGTGCCAGATTATGTTTCCCTCACACAACCACTTAGAGAAATGCTATCAGTGGCCGGAAACAGAAATCTCACTGCTACCCTTGATTGGACACCAGAAGGAGAAGAAGCCTTCACCCACACTAAACAGGCCCTAGGACAAGCAGCACATCTCTGCTCCCCAGACTACACCCAGCCATTCCATCTTGATGTTTCAGAAACAGGAAGCATTGTGAATGCTGTCCTATTTCAGAAAAATGAGGGAGAAAGGAGAGTACTGATGTACCACAGTTCCAGATTAGACAATATTGAACAAGGGCAAACAGGATGTGCCAGACATCTAGCAGCCCTAACTAGGGCTATAGACAAAACATCACATGTGGTCATGTGCCATCCTTTGAAAATCAACACTTCACATGGAGTAATTGCATTCCTGAGCTCTAATGCATTTACTTTCTCCCCAGTAAGAAAAATCAAGATTTCTGACATCCTGAAACAACCACACTTCAGTTATGAAACTGATAGAACAAACATGGCCAATGGACTGAACTCAGAAGAACATGAACCACATGACTGTGAATTTGTGGCACAAAAAGACTTGAAACTCAGAGAAGATCTACAAACAAACCCACTGGAAAATCCAGAAATGACATTGTACTGTGATGGCTGCTGTTATAGAGGAGATCAGGGAAACATAGCCTCATATGCAGTAGTACAACAACAGGGACAGCAAATTGAGACCCTAGACTCAGCAATCATTCCCCAACCAGCCTCTGCCCAATTAGCTGAAGTGATAGCATTAACCAAAGCTTTAGAAATAGGGAAAGACAAAAGAGTAAACATTTACACTGACTCAGCATATGCGCATGGCGCAGTGCACATAGATGGCCCACAATGGTTAAGAAGGGGATTTCTGACCAGTCAAAAAACCCCAGTTAAACATTCCAGTGCACTCCAAAATCTTCTCAGGGCCATCCTGCTCCCTACACAGATAGCAGTAATGAAGTGCAAAGGACAACAAAATTTAACCTCAGCTGTAGCTAAAGGTAATGACGCCGCAGACAAAGCAGCTAAAAAGGCAGGAGGTTACAGCAGACAATTGATATGCCTGCAGACAGAAAACACCCCTGAACTAACTGAAGAACACATAGAGAAAATGCAGAAAAATGCAGGAGTTTATGAACACAATCAGTGGCTTTCAAAAGGTGCAACAAAGTCAGACAAAGGTCTTTGGAGATCACATGATGGTCGCTTGGTGGCACCTGCAAATCTCTGTCATTTGTTAATCAAAGAAGCCCATGGACCAACCCATGTTGGTAGAACAAGAACCACTAAAGAAGTGGAAGCCCTCTGGTGGCATCCATACATGAAAGAAATGGTAGAAAACTTCATAAAAGACTGCGAAAATTGCAATGCTCACAATGATAAAAGACCCTACAAATGCCCAATGGGACGTTTTCCAGTTCCAGATGCCCCATTCAAAGATATTTGTATAGACTATACAGACATGGGGGCAGATAACATGGCAAGGGGATACAGATACATTTTGGTTATGGTAGACCGTTACACTAAATGGATTGAAGCTATCCCATGTAAGAAAGAGGATGCAAACTCAGTGGTAAAATGGCTAAAAAACGAACTGATACCAAGATATGGGGTCCCCAGATGCATAAGATCAGATAATGGATCCCACTTCACCAGCCAAAAGTTGAGTGAAGTGGAAAAGTATTTTGGCATTGTACACAAGTTTGGATCAGTGTATCACCCCTCTTCACAAGGTCTGGTGGAAAGGGCTAACCAAACTTTGAAAAGAAAAATTGCCAAAGCTTGTCATAACACCAAAATGAATTGGGTAGATGCACTGCCTCTGGCACTGATGTCTATGAGATCTTCACAGAGCAATAAAACTCACCTGTCACCTCACGAGTTACTGACAGGCAGGCCAATGCCAGGGCCGCCCAGAGAGGGTGGTATGGGCCCAGTATTGGATCTGTGGCAGATAGAAGCAGACGATTATATGAGGGCTCTCACTAATCTCACTCGAGTATTATCTTCACAGGTCCAAGCTGTAACGGAAGCACCGCAGAGCGAAACAGAGACTCCTGTAAAGCCTGGAGATTGGGTGAGGTTGAGAGTTCACAAACGGAAGTGGACAGAACCAAGGTGGACAGGACCGTAGGAAGTGATTGAAAGCTCAACCCACGCCCTGAAAGTTAGAGGTAAAACAGGAGCTAATTGGCACCACCTAACACACTGTGCACCCGCCCAGGCGCCCTCCCGAACACTAGAGGAGGTTAGGACTGATTTGACCACGCTGTGAACAAAAAAGTAGGTTTTGATTGATATAATGATGAATTTGAATTAGACACAGCAAAACCAGAAAATATTGTCTCTTTCTGGTAGTTTTCCTAGGAACCTCTTTGAAATTTTTTCCCCCAAGTACCCCATTTTGAATTGACTCAAATTGTACCCGTAAAACAAAATGGAGAACAAAAAAGGGAACAAATTGAGGCTCCTAGAGTTTTGTGGAATAAAGGGAACAATAGCAATTTTAGCCATAACCATTTCTTTAGTTGTCACACTAATCTTAATTTTCCCTCCTGAGATTAGGTCATCCATAACTCCCCGTCAGCACAGTAACACTGCACGTGTAAGTAGCTCTATTCCACAAAACAGTACAAATTCCAATCACAAAAGATTCAAAAGATCTTTTAGGATTGCCCAACCCATACTGACGCTACATTTTACTGAAGGAGAAACAGATACCGCACGTTAAAATTTATGTTCAGTAATTGACTGTAGAGGCCGTCAGAAGGCATATGTGTGGTCAGAAAAATCTATATGTGAAGTATACCATACAGCAGAATGGTGTTCATATTGGAGCTATGTAATCACTAACACAGGACCGGACGAATGGGGATATTACCCCCCAGCAAAAGAAGGGAAAACATCATTGAAACATAGACTCACAATGTACAAAGCCTCCTCTCCCAGTGAGTGAGGACAATAAATGTAACCCTTTGTTTCTCACTTTGAAAGATCCTCAGATCTCAGATACCGATGTCTATGTGTTGGGGGCATATCAGTCTGGGAATGATCCACTAGGACACTTTAAAATACAGGTCAGCAAAAAACAGGCTGATGAATTAGACACACAGAATCACCATATTTCAGCCGAAGACACTCTGTTTGATGAGAATAAACCACAGCTAGTTACCTATTTAGAAAAAGATAATCCAGGACAAGCAATCGCGATAGAAACAGGATACACTGATAAAAATACTTGGCTTGACTGGATTAGATACTCAGCAAAAACACACCACATGTCAGACTGTATTGTTTGTGCTTCGGCTCGCCCCCAGTTAGGCACCATGCCATTCCCACTCAATCCACTAAATGATCCCTCTGGGTACAACTGCATGATACAACTCTACTTGAGACAAACTGTTCAAAATTGTACATCACTAAGCTTACTATATCCTGAAGTTAATAGAGGAACAACACCTCCACCATTTGTCCCTTATCCAGGGCCATACTCATGTATCCACCGATCAGATGAAAAAGGAATCATGGTAGGTAGTCTAACTAGCTGTGGCACCATTAATAAAGGCATTAATCAGACTACAATAAAAGCTTTAGGTAAAATGCAAACCGCAAGAGCTGACGTCTGGTGGTTTTGTGGAAAAAAGACTCTGTATCCAACCCTGCCGTTAGGTTGGACTGGCCCCTGTGCCCTGGTGCAATTAGTAATGACATTCCATGCATTGCCGTTCGACAGCCGCGATCTGCTGACTGCTGCTACTAACACCCACGCTCAAGCAAGAATAGCTAAGAGAGAACTTCCCAAAGGTAGTTTTGATACAACAATATACATTGACGGTATAGGAGTGCCTCGAGGAGTCCCTGATGAATACAAGGCGAGAAATCAAATCTGGGCAGGTTTAGAATCTATAATCCTCTGGCCTACAATCAACAAGAATGTGGATTGGATAAATTATATTTATTATAATCAACAACGTTTTGTGAATTACACCAGAGATGCTGTGAAAGGCTTGCACGAGCAGTTAGACAAAACAACCCTAATGACATACCAAAATAGAATTGCTCTTGACATGATACTGGCCGAGAAGGGTGGTTTCTGTAAAATGTTCCAAACCACATGCTGCACATACATTCCCAATAACACAGAACCTGATGGCTCAGTCACTAGGGCACTCCAAGGACTTACCACCTTCTCTGAAAACAGTGGGGTAGAATCACCTTTTAAAGTACTCACTTCCATGTTCGGAGAATATAAAGCATTTTTCGAAAGCATCATCCTGTCAATAGCAATAATGTGTGCAATACTTGTAACTTGTGGATGTTGTTGTATTCCCTGCATTAGAACCTTAGCCAATAGGCTTATCACCACAGCTTTAACTAAGGAAAAAGAGGGACAATTTTTGTTAAGACAAGCACCTTTAGCACCTTGGATGCAAGATGAGGAGTCAGATAGCGAGGTCGGAGAAGATAATGAATCTCTTGTATAAATCATGAAGTATTTTTTACAATTCTTTTCAACTATTGATGTTTACATTTTTTTTTATTATTATATTTTTGTGTTTATGTAATGACATTATTTTCAGTAACATTCATAGTGTTTTCACACCAAAGGTGTGAAAAATGAGGGAATTGTTGAGTAAAATAAAGTTGTAACAATGCTGATTCAAATAACTATGTATGTTTTATGTTTTAAGTAATAAATTGTATACTGTAACCAGGTAATAAAAATAGGAATTAATGTATTTGACTGTAAGGTATAGGTCCAGACCGATCTGATTATCACAATCACCACCTTTTGTCTCTGAACACAAAAGGTAAAGACAGCCTCTCTCCCCCTCTCTTCCTGTCTTTAGTTAAATTGATTAGGTTAAAACCCAACTATTACCATATAAAGAGAAACCTTCTGCTACACTGCATTAAATAAACTTCTGCCTCTATCAGTCTCCAACCCCCTGGTATTTTAGTCTGGGTTAGGACAATAGAATGGTAATTCCTGTAAACTTGTAAAGACTCGACATCTACATGTTAGATCCTATTGATCTCTGTGTACATATGACCCCTAGGGGGCAGAATTTAGCGCATGTTCTTCCTTATTGGACAGCGAAGAAGCCAACGAGATGCGTCTAACCTGTCACCATGCCAACAAAGAGCCTATGAGGAAGGCTTTTACTCACGAAGGAGAAAAGTAACCGCCCCGGGGATTGGAGGAATAAAGCAGGGGCACGGCCGTGATTCGGGGCGAAATAGATGTGGAAACTTAAGGGTTAAACAACTATTTTCAAGGCCCGCTGCAGCGTAATTCTCTGTATTTTGACTTATCATTTTTATTAATAAATCTTTGTGTTAACCTTTCAATCTGGACCCGAGCCTCTCCTTCTTCAGAGATTCTGAAACACGCACAATTCAACACTAGCTGTAGTCTTGTGCCGAAGTCCCGGTGTAGCAGGAAAAGGTAAACAGTGTGCAGATCGCTCCGAGAAGCAATCCTTGCAAGCCACAGACATCTTTTGGCCCATTTCCATGTAGCGAACTACCACACAGATTGACAATGCCAAGCCTCCTACTTACCAACACCAGATCGATCACACACAAAATGGATGAGCTACAAATACACACTGAACTGTTGCGTGATGATTATCCAATAGGGTCCAACTGCAGCTTGCAGCAGCTTGCAGCAGTCGCTCACGCCACGCCCCCTGCTCACACCACGCCCGCTCACACCACGCCCCCTGCTCACGCCACGCCCCCTCCGCTCACGTCCGGCCCCTTGTTTTCTTTGTCACGCCAGTCCCCTTGTTTTCTTTGCCTTCAAAATAAAAGCTCCCTTCTTTTTTTTTTTACTTTACAAAAAAAAGCCCCTTTCTTTTTTTTACTTTACAAAAAATGTATTTATAATTGTGTTTTTCTAAATTGTATTTTTCTAAATAAATGCCCGTTCTTTATAGTTTGGGGTGGAACTACAGAATGCCATTCAAAAACAATCAGTTCATGTTGTATTGGATTAGTTTTTGTATTTGCTAATGTATAATAAATTGAACTGCAAACAGCAAAACTATTTATTTAGAAGTAAGCAAAAACACCAGTTATTGTTGAGTTGTTACAATGTAACAACTCAACAATAACTGGCTTTGGTCTTAATAAGTGGATGTGGATGTAAGTTATGTACTATGTGACAGTACTGTCACATAGGACATACCTGTCCCCATTTATTGTTTTTCCTTCCATTATGTTTGGGGACACAATTGGAGGAAGCCTCAATGTGTTTCGCCTTCTGGACCTTGTCATACTGTCTGTGTTCTTTTTCGTAGGCTGGTCACAAGAGGACTAGAAGGCTCTCTCTGGGTCGAAGCACTGAAAGAAAAACCCTCCACTGCAGTTTACATGTGATTCCAAAGGACTTTATGCTGATCAGTACATAGATATAGAACAATATATATATGGATCAGTATCTGTACGTACATGTAGGCCCTTTAATCCTGTGGGTATGGAAAAGTCAGACTGTCTCTATTATTATATTAACAAATAAGAATCATGTACAGCTCTCGGTAGAAAATCATATTGGTGTTGTACACACGATCTCCCCACAGTGTTCAGAAATGGACTCAATATTAAGAGGATGTGAATTTCATTACACATTGAACAGGACGTTATTCAAACCAAAAAAGCATAAAGTAGACTCAATAGATGTTAGTTTTAAAATTTTCAAAATGATACAAAAAGTTCACCCAAAGGTTGTTTAAACATAGGCTGAATATGACATCTCTTTTTTGTCAATGATTCATTAACTGTAATAACACTGGAGAATTCAAAATTCACTCCCAAGTTTCCAGCCACAAATTATCACGGTGGCCTGCAGCTTGAAAAACACCCAGCTGGCTCAGGGTTGTCTGCCAACAGGTAGTATGCGTGTCCGTTTTCACTGAAAGAGAAAAAAAGTAAATAAATGTAGCAAATACATATTCAATTATTTTTTCCCCCCACAACCCTTTGTTTCACACAAACACCTTATTTTTACCTATTGCATTTGGCGGCAAAAGTGATTGCAGTAACCTGCATGTGGGTCTTCAGAGTAAATTGCTTCAAGTACACCCCTTTGTCCTGTTCCAACATATCCTGTAAAAGAAAAAGAAAAAACAGAATGATAATTATACTGACCAGTGACCATTAGACTCAGGATGTGGTCTCAGCGTAGTTATGACATCAATACTGTGTGTAATGACATAGATTCAAATACATCCAGTGTTAAGATGTTTACCAGGTGTGCAGTTTTTGAAAAGCATTCCACATTCACGACAGGTGTCCACAGTGTACATGGTGCGGAATTCTTTTCTGTAGGACTCAGAAAACCTGCTCCATGTAGCAACACCTGTGGAAAACAAATTGTCAACCAAAAGTGAACATTTCCATAAGTTTAGTGAAAACACACGTGAGGTACTCAAGTATTGTATACCACGGCACCCTTTATTAAAACACTTACTGTCAAGCCACTGAAAATGTGCCCGTCTCCTGAAGGAGTCAGTGGACACAGTGTCCCTGAAGGTGGTACACACCAGAGCCAATCTGTAGTATGCCTTATCTCCTTCCTGTAGTACCACTTCATTTAGGATTTCAGAAAGCACACACGTTGGTAACTGTAAAATACAGGTCAGGCAAAATCAAGCATAGTAAAGACAACAAACTGACTACACTATTGCCTGTACAAATGGCAACAATCATTCAATTTGTATCAATCATGTTTGGGCATAAGTTAGCAGAAATATGAAAAATAACAATTATTGGTGAGAACATCTATCATAATGCATTCCCCTGATGTTTTAGTTTCCCTGATATTGATATGACTGTACTAAGGGATGTGTAAGCATGAGACGCTTGCAGTGACAGGGCAATTATTGTGCATAAGGAGCTCTAGAGTGTGTGTCATGGTGGTAGTGCAAATAAGTCCAATAGTGCAAGGATAAAGGGAGGGGTTGTGCATGTGGGCTAATATAGCCAGTAAACAGTGTAAGCAGTAAGTAAACATTACCTCCAATATGAAGCACCTGTCATCCTTTTTTAATCGAACCTTTTGAGGAAAAATTATTATATATATTTTAATATAGATATGTATAAAACAACCTTACGTTTTTTTTAATGAATCAATCAAGACAGGATAAGGCCACTGGGTGTCCTCTGCCATCATCATGCTCACCTCATGTTTCCTCTTGCTGACCTTTGGGACCTTGTATATCGGCTGCAGTGAACCTTGGAGCAATGCTCTGGCCTCATTAGTCCAGTATGCAAACCTCTGTCCATGGCTTTTGAGTAAGATATTAGTAAAATAATAAAAAAAGTAAACTAATGTAGAAGCAATGTATTGTAGGAAGTAACATTTAGAGTTGTCTTACCCGTCAATCTGGAACCGTTCCATTAGACTAATGCACCACCATTTTCGGATGCGTGCCATGTCCCTCTAAGAGAAATAGAATATTTAAGTTGAGGAGTAATGTTCATGTTCAGTCACAAATCACTACATCATTTGTCTGCAAACCATTGGCATGTCAATTACAGCAGAGTACAAAAAGTTATAAAGCCATATTAAATAGTCCCACAAACAGTTCTTTGATGTGTGGTTAATACTGTAGTGCAAAGTACTTTATAGATCATGCTTAGTTAGACTTCTGGAAATTGTAAACAATTGACCAAAGTCAATGTCATGTTAGGGTGGATTTAAGTTCCTCTTATACTTGCTCCCATGTGAGAAGAACAATACTGACCTCAATGAACCAAAATGGAGCCTCTGTGCTCAGGCTGAGTGCATACTGTAAAGTGTAAAAGGCAAAGATCTGTGAGGTTATGGCATTTTCAGATAATAAAAAAAACAACAACCTTTAATCAGAGACTAAAAAGCAATTTACCATCAACATTAAGATGCCACAAGAATTTACAGTAGTTTGATGAGGGAAACCCTGCAACAATTGGGCAAAGTGTTAAATAAGCAATATAAAAGTTGTTGGGTCAAATCAGAAATATAGACATTCAGGTACATAAGTTGTTGGAGAGATGTACCTCAATGTCTTTGCCAAACTTAGTTGTCCACTGGCCCAGAGCAATGTGATGAGCTAAGTCACTGTCAAAATCAATCAGAAATACAATTTACACACCTTATACTTGTAATAGCATCAGAAAACTGAAGACAACTCATATTAGTCGATTCCCTTATATTCAAAATACCACTATATGCTATTGAAATAGAAGAGTTACAATAGCCACCAACAGGGCTTAAACAAAATAAACTAACTTATATAGCCATTGAACGAGGCTAAACTTTAAAACAGTCTTTGAACGAGGCTTTACTTTCATGCTTATGGAATCCAAATACAAATCATAGTACCCTGTTGCAGACCTGTTGGTTGTGAATTTTGTTATTGGCCAAATCTGGACAATGAGCTGTGTACCTGCATTTTTGGAGTACTATGAATTCTATAGGATTCCAATACTGAACAAGCCACAGAACAGGGCTGATTGTTGTCATGTTACGAAACCTAAAGATGGTATGGTAACAACGGTCGCCAAAGCCATCTGGTTTGAGCGAGTCCAGCAAAAATAGCTCTCTCTTTGCTGGCTTCAGGACCTGTGAACCATTTTTAAAGGAACTACATTTACATAAATGAATGAATAAATTCTAAAACGAGAGAAAAATGAATAGAATAAACTTGAGATAAATTTTACTTAGACTGTTGATAGGGTTTGAAATTGACTCACACAAAGCAAATAGTGATCTGCTTTTCCTGGCTGTCGACTCCAGGCAGGGATGATTATTGAGTCTTTTGACAGGAGGTCATCCTGGCATTTAAAACAAGTGATTTTGCAGTATTGTTGGTCAATCTCAAGCAACACAAAAAGTCACAGGAAAGAAGAACTTACAGGAAAGTCAGCCATTGGGTTCTTCATCTTTAACTTCCACGTTGGAACAACATACATGTCCACGATGTGGACATCTTTTCCCTATATTTATACATAATTACATATTCACAATGTCACAGGAACATCTATTAAAATGTAAATATTTTAATAAATGACAAAACCTTACATGTCTTTGGGCAGCTTCTTTTACAAGCTTAAAGCATGCGTTTCCAATCTGCAGCAGAGTAAAACAAATAAGTAACTTGTGCATTCATCTGAAACCCGATACAATAGTCTTAGTATACCTACATTGGATTCCATACAATGAGGAAGGCCCAAGGTCCAGAAGTCCTCCCTTGTCAGACAGACATTACCATCCTTTACAAGAATCTCTGCTGCTGGTTTGTGTGTATCCAGTACATAGTTGAGCTACGAATAATAGTTTGCAAAACATACTCAAAACCAACCAAAATCACACAAACCGTAAAATTAAAACAATGCACATTAAAAATGTTATGTAGAGTAGACATATTTATACCTACCAGCATGTCTTGAACTGGGTGCATCTCCTGTGAATAACCTGCAACAGACCAGTAGTCGTGATCATGTATCAATTGCTGTGGTACCAGTTGGTCAGAAAGGGAGTCAGCTGGTTTGTCTGCTGGTGGAGCCACTGGAGGGACGGTTGGTTTGAGAGCTGGCGAAACTACTGGCCGAATTGCTGATCGGGCAGGTGGAGGGACAGTTTGTTGGACAGAGGGCAAAGACACTGAAAGGAGAGCGAAAAGGTGCAGTCTGAAGGAAACATCATTTACACTCAAACAAACCATTTGCAATTGTTTACAAGTCTGAAAAAACGGTTAAGCATACTATAAATATAATTTGCAGTTTTCTATTATAACACTGACCATTATGGCTCCAAACTGAATCAAGCCTATACATACCTAACACAGCCTGTCCACTGGAATTGATAGTGACATTTTTCCTTCCAGAAATGTTCTTTAAGTCTACCAGTGCCTTCCGGTTTTCTCTCTGGTTATGGTGATGAATGATGCATCTCATCAAGAACACGAGTGGCTGGAGAGGTCATGTTCATGAAATAGTTATTTTTCCGCATTTCAGAAAAAAACTGCTCTGCCCTCTGAGAATTTAGCCAGCCACGTAATTCTGGTACCAAGCCAATCCTCCTTAGCACATCCTTCTCATCCTTGGTGTTATATTGATGGAATGTATCATAAAGGGCATAATGCTCAGCTGATCCTGTGACTGGATGACCATCAGTGTCAGGATTGTCTTTCTTTGTGTTCAACCAGGGCAAATGGATATGAAGCTGATCTTTAGCAGCCATTGAAATGTTCTCTGGTGATGCCTCTGCAAGTCGTCCTTCATTGGGACTGAAAGGAAGACTCACTGGATTCCGCAGATTGCAGTGGTTCACTAAGCCCCTTGCAAAGTCATAAACTACCACATTTGGAAAATGTTTCCACGAGAGCAGCATATCCGTATAGTCTCTTGGGCTTTCTGCCCTGATGTTAAATTTAATGGAATATGCAATCCCACATGGGCACATGATGACTGCCCAGCCACCTTTAAGAAGGGAATATAGCAAACCATATTATTGCTCCATTTATAAAATATTCAAGACTTAAAATTCTATTTAAAAAACTTTTACACACGAATAATGCTTTACTCACCCGATGCCCCCCAAACCTTCTCAAACACCTTATCATATGTGCTTCGTGTCTGCATTTCTCCTCTTAGACGCATGATAAGGTCCATTTTAGAGCCCTTGGTATCAAGTTTGCATTCTTTGCAGAGGTTCCTTACAGCGTCAACCTATGAAGATGTCCACAATAAGAAACGTGCATTTTCAAAACCTCAAAAATATACATATTTACTGAGTTCAACAGTTTACCTTCAAATTCATAATTTCATTAGTTAGCCGCTCCTCTGTAATGTTGATGTCACCCTGCTCATTGCCCTTTTGTGGTGCATGTACTTTAGCATACTCTGGGCCAGATTTACTAACACTGGCGCAGTTTGCGCTGCGTCTGTTTATGCGAGTTCGGTAATAGCGCACGCTATGCTTCCACATTTTGCGTAGTATTTATCAACCCTGACACCCATCAGGCAATCAGCGTCTTTTTCCGCCCACTATAACGTAAATTGCGCTGTAGCAAAGCGCTAGGCCTACTGGTGCTATGATATGGCTGAGTGCAGACTGCGATATTCCCACAGCTGATGCTATGACTGTTTGAAATTATCCTGATGCCGATATATTTGTAATATAGCGAAGAGTTTAACAACTACTGGAATGGGATGTGAACGCTGAGTGGGAGATTCATTTTCATCTTTGATTTCTTCCAGTAGGCCTAACTCTAATATTGCATGGCTGCTTGATCTGTAACGCTAAATGATGTTGTGTTCACTGAAAGTGTAATTCTCGTGTTAACGATATTTTCAGCCTCGCCTATGTCTTCGTCTTGCTCAGATGACTGTTGCCATTTCACCAGCAGCATAAAGGTCTACGAGGAAACTCGATTGCGGCTGGTTCAGACCTACTTTTAAGAGGCGGAGAATTTCCCCCGCAGAATAGAGGCGCGCTCCTACTGACAGTCTTTGTAAATACCACAGAATATATAATTAGGCGCACTTTGCGCTTATCCTCCCACCTTTTTGGGTGGAACTCCCACTTTCCCCGCGACCCTCCAACGAACGCATATTGAAAGCGCAACTTGTCTCTTCTCGCACATGTGGCAGGCAATCTGCGATTTTACCCAAGTGCGCCCTGTTTGTAAATAGCCCGCATCAGTTACGTCCGTCTTTGCGACCAATTAGCACCTGGAAACAGGCGCAAACGGCTTGATAAATCTAGCCCTCAGTGTTTATGACAACACAACTTGCTTTGGTGTGGGGGCCTATCCACGGTGCCCACTGATGGTAACTTGGCCCAACACGGAAGGGATTGTCACTGTTACCTAGGGATAAATATAACCACTCTTAATCACAATAAATGTGCACATTTTTATTAAAATAGAGGTGAGCAGAGTGCAAGTACACAAAGGAGTGTGAGGATTTGAGATAAAGCAGTCTTAAACTTTTGTACATATCCATGTGGTAATTATTTATATGTATTTCAGCTGCAGACTAAAGAACAAGGCACCCAGTTCCTACATGTTTGTGTAGGGATCAATAAAGTATTTCTGATTCTGAAAAGAGAAATTAAAATGTGAAGTTACTTTTCAAAAAGCCTCTGCAGATAATTTCTCTTTCCACCGAGCTCCAGAAATCCTCCACGTCTACATCTCCTTTGAAATCTGGTGGAGGTTCTTCTATGTCACTCACTAAAATAAAAGATAATGGACAGCAGTCATGAGATCCTCAAGCAAAGGAATGAATATCTGACCCCAGAATAATGAATAATGACAGAGCAGGTATTCACTAAGGACATAAAGGATTTTCTACTTGCCAGCCATTTTGAAGACACCCTTTTTATGAAGATCCATGATGACAACTGGTGGATTATGGCCACAGTGCACACATGAGAAATCATACTGATGTGATGTCAGCGCCTCAAAATGCAGGTATCCATGCAGTATGGCATCACGACTGGGATAGGACATTTGATTAGTTTCCTCCAGGGTATCGATTATCCTCCCAACAGCAGTGTGGTTCTACAATGAGACATTTGGAAATAATATCAAAGGTGCATTGTATAAAATGTGCAGTGAAAATTATGTAATACATCCACTCTATATAAAGTACATCCCTGTATGTCCTACTTTTTAAGTGAAAAACAATAAGCATGTCTCTCTATACTGAGTGTTACTGTACAGTATTGTAAGTCACGCTGGATAAAAGCACTACACAATTAAAGCAATTTAGCTTTTGACGGTGTTTTTTTGCTCATTTTAACAAATAAACACATAACATTTTGTTGATATCTTTACAATGCATTGATGATGTACCTGAATTGAGTTGCGTAAAAATAAACAAAGATGGATGCTCAAAATAATGTGGTCATCAAAATAATGCACTCCTTCTTTCCATTCTTGATACCTGTAAAAGCTGCCACAAAGGCTGCAGCATTTACAATACGTAGACACATCTGACAAACAAACAAAAGGCAGATCAGAAATTACTCTAATGTAGCTCAGCGTAAATTCAGTCAGGTAGACTCCTATTACGTTGTCTCTCTTCTCTTTAACTGATCAGCTGGGCAGTGGGTGTTTCGGTTCTGTAGACCAATTAGAATCTGGCACGTATGTTCTAACCAATCACAGCAGTCTACTTGTTTTTAAACCTGTTCTCTCTCCTGCTTCTGTCAGTTGTGTTTTCAGACGAGTGCGACTGGGAGGTTCGCTTCCTTGTGTTCCCAACTTTGTCTCGTGGTGCTGGCTGCTGGTGTCTCTCTCTGCGGTGGGACTCTTTCTGGCTCTGTTCCCGGCCGTGTGCTGTTTTTGCTGTCTCGTGGTTCGACCGGGCTACTTCGGTGGCGACTTGCCTGGACTTTGTGCTGTTCCGGCTCGTTCTCCCACGCGCCTGCAGTTTGGGGGGGTGGTGTCTCGGTCATCTGCTGCTACTCGCCGTGCTCTCTGGCTCATCCGGCACGTCGCCGCCTGGGGTTTTGCCGGCCGTCATGTGGCCGTCGGCGGACGGTGATTTCCTCGGCTGAGGGACCAGGTTGTTGTGACTCCGCTGGACCGTCTCCCACTCAGTTAAGTTGTCTTTCGTATTGCCGCCCGGGGTTTGCACGGTTCGGGCTGCAGGTACTGTGTTCCATGGCACTGTCTAACTTCTGGTTCAGTTGTGTTCGGGGGTTTACTTGCACTGGCACTTGCTACGCTTTGAGCCGGTCGGCGGGCTTTGTTTTACTTGACTACGTTATGGTTAAGCGGGCTCATTCTGCAGGGCACCTACATTCTTTAATAGGTATGTAGGCGTGCTGCTTATATTTCGGTCGTACTTTTATGTAGCATGCCCTTTGACTACTCAATCGGCCTTCTTCCACTCAGGCGGACTGCGGTGGTTTATCTCTCTTCCTATTTCTGTGTCGTTGTTATTGAGTTTTGTGATTTATTTCTTGGATTGGGACAGTGCACATTGAGCCTCAACTCTGTGGGTTTCCGGTGTTGGCCGGTCAGCTAGTTGCGTTTGAGCTCCGGTGGTTACACTGTCTACTTCAGTGGAGCGTGTATTTCCGTGCTGTGCTGGTGTAGACTCTGCCTCTTAACACTGCTTCGTTTTATCAGGTGTTTACTAAGCGGTGGAATGGTTTCTATGCATTAGCCTACTGTGGTGGCAAATTTTTGTTTTAAACATTTGTTTGATGATGTTGACCGTTTGCTTCTGCTGCCTGCATACTTATGTTGCGTGCCTTGGGCTCATGGTGGCAAGTGGCGTTCGTTCGTTGTCTCTGTCGGTGCTTATCATTACTAGATGGTGGATGGTTTTTTGTTTTGGGGGGGTCTTCGGCGGAGCACAATTGGGTTGACTGCATCAAGTCACGCTCCCTACATCACTGTGGATGCGTTATGGGGGTGGCGCTAATGGCCTCGTGAGTTGTGCACGTTCCGAGCAGACCCTCTGATTATGTAGTACTCAACACTACGATGGCTGTTTAGTCTGTGTTCCAGCGTGGACTACATATGGTGTAAAATAAGGGCATGGGTGTCTAGTAGTTACTTTTAGACTGTTTTAATCATTTTGCAGCCCCTCATTGGCTACTACGCCTATCTTCTTAGCTATGGCGTGTTTGTGTAGGCTTCTGTGGCTCAGTGGTAGAGCGGGTGCCTGCCAATCGGGAGGTTGGTGGTTTGATCCCTGGCCCTGCAGTCCCATGTCGAAGTGTCCCTGGGCAAGACACTGAACCCCGTGTTGCCCCTGATGCTGCGCATCGGAGTGTAAATGTGTATGAACGAATATCTGATGAGCAGGTGGCACCTTGTACGGCAGCCTCGGCCACAGTGTATGAATGTGTGTGAATGGTGAATGTTCCGTAATACGTAAAAGAGCTTTGAGTAGTCGTTAGACTAGGAAAGCGCTATATAAAAACAGTCCATTTACATTCCACAACGTCTGATCATCGGTGCTGGATATTTACGTTCGTATTAGTGATAATTGGCTTTTCGAATGGGCCACGCACCACTGGCTTCCTGGCTGGTTAGGATTGTATGGGATATCGTGTTCATTGTTTTCTAAGGACCATTGTGATATCTTTATGTGTGGTCTACTGTTGGTGTGTTTATATTGTATTTGGTGTATGGGTGTGTTTTCTCTATTTCTTTGGAGCTTGCGGACCTTTGGTCAACTATGGGTGTTTTCAACGTAAAATATTATGGTTGACCTGAACTGACTTGCATATCTCCTAGTGGGGATCCTACTGTCGCGACGGCCGGTGATGTAGCTGTTGCATGGAACTCTTACCCTTCTTCGCTGTAGCCTCCTGTGCCTGGCGCGTCTTTAATTCTCTGTGCCTGGCTATCCCAGTACGTGCTGCAGGGATCCGGTGGTCTTTCGATCTTGGCTATCATGAGCAGTGATTGTGTTTCGTCCCACTGTTGTGAACTCCCTCTTGACTTAACCTATCTACTCCGCTGTTATATACATTATGGTTGCGTGTCCTCTTACTGTATCGTGGTCATAGCGATCTCTAGACCTTCACTTTTGAGCTGGTGCGGTACCTGTGTCTGCTATTCACCTTCTTTTACCTTGTATCCGTGGGTTTCTCTTGTTCGGTGGTTGCCCCTTCTGCAGGGTTTTCGCGGCCACTGGCCTCCCACTTTCTCACATACTGATTTCATTGTACTTTCTGGCATTTGCCCCGTACTATGGCTTGCTGCGTCTGGGGCTGTCTAGGCAGCAGCCGGTACCAGTAGTGCTTCCTTCTCTCACACAACTGGCGTTTTGGTACTCGGGAATCCCTTTCATTCTATTTAGTGTTAAGTATGTAGCACAAGTATGTAAGTGTGTCCACTCTGGTAAGTATGATTTTGCTTGGCGTGCTGTCGCCTTATTCTGCGTTCTATTGTCATGGTCATACAGATTCATAGTATTATCCATTTCAAATTATTAGTGGATATTTGTCATTAAGGCCGCGCACTAAATCACCTCTATTTCTGACTTTTCCCTATGCATAGATGTTGGTTAAACAGCGTTGGGAACTAGTCCTCCTCAAAGCTAACAATTCATCAAAGTGTTATTCTAATAATTCCTTTAGAATGGGGGCTGCTACTTCTGTGTTAGTCAAGGGGTCTCCAGTACTTCTCTACAACAGCTTGGACGATGGGCTTCCTCTGTGTACTCTTCATCTATTCACCTGATGTAGAAGATGTCTTCAATAACCAGATCTTTTAAACTTGATGGTGGTAACATGCATATAACTGGTGGTGGTGTATGAAGGGGCGTGTTCTCAAATGGTTCCGACGTATTGTTTTACTGTTTGATCAAGTAGATTTGATGTTGCTTCTAGTTGGTTCCTGTCTGAATTCCCCATGTTTTGTGTATGTTCAGCCTGACTCGCTGATATGTGTTTTGCCTATAATTACAGGTGCCATTGTAACCGCAGAGGTCTGTGGTTTTTCCTGCCCGGTTGCCGGAAATTCATGTCCAGCTGAATTGCTGGTAAAATCTTGTTTGTACCGGCCTGAATCGCCGATGTTTTGTTTTCCGGCCTAAATCGGCGATGTTTTGTTTGTACCGGCCTGAATCGCCGATTTTTTTGAAATTCATGTCCAGCTGAATTGCTGGTAAAATCTTTTGTTTGTACCGGCCTGAATCGCCGATGTTTTGTTTCCCGGCCTGAATCGCCGACGTTTTGTTTGTACCGGCCTGAATCGCCAATGTTTTGTTTGTAACGGCCTGAATCGCCGATGTTTTGTTTCCGGCCTGAATTGCCGATGTTTTGTTTTCCGGCCTAAATCGGCGATGTTTTGTTTGTACCGGCCTGAATCGCCGATGTTTTGTTTCCCGGCCTGAATCGCCGACGTTTTGTTTGTACCGGCCTGAATCGCCAATGTTTTGTTTGTACCGGCCTGAATCGCCGATGTTTTGTTTCCGGCCTGAATTGCCGATGTTTTGTTTGTACCGGCCTGAATCGCCGATGTTTTGTTTGTACCGGCCTGAATCGCCGATGTTTTGTTTCCTGGCCTGAATCGCCGATGTTTTGTTTGTACCGGCCTGAATCGCCAATGTTTTGTTTGTACCGGCCTGAATCGCCGATGTTTTGTTTGTACCGGCCTGAATCGCCGATGTTTTGTTTCCCGGCCTAAATCGCCGATGTTTTGTTTGTACCGGCCTGAATCGCCAATGTTTTGTTTGTACCGGCCTGAATCGCCGATGTTTAGTTTCCGGCCTGAATTGCCGATGTTTTGTTTGTACCGGCCTGAATCGCCGATGTTTTGTTTGTACCGGCCTGAATCGCCGATGTTTTGTTTTCCGGCCTGAATTGCCGATGTTTTGTTTGTACCGGCCTGAATCGCCGATGTTTTGTTTTCCAGCCTGAATTGCTGGTATGTAGTCTGTTTTTAACCTGCATAAGTTTGTGCTTGTTCCGTCCTGTGTGACGTCTTACCTAGTATGGTTCAGTGCTTATTACTCTAATTATTCACTGACTATTCAACACATTCATGCTCTCTATCACCATACAGAGTTGTTGCAGCTTTAAGGTATGTTTATTCATGTCATTTAATCTCTTAAATTCTTTTCAGTTTTGGGGGATGTGTTTGGTTTTCCTACACATTAGATTTGTATAGATACCCCTTTACAATGGAGACTAATCTCCAAATAATTGTTTTTACCTACGTGGTTATATCTTAGTAATAAATGTTTGCATATCTGCAACGGAGTCTCTCCTGATTGAAATGTAGCTCAGCGTTAATTCAGTCAGGTAGACTCCTATTACGTTGTCTCTCTTCTCTTTAACTGATCAGCTGGGCAGTGGGTGTTTCGGTTCTGTATACCAATTAGAATCTGGCACTTATGTTCTAACCAATCACAGCAGTCTACTTGTTTTTAAACCTGTTCTCTCTCCTGCTTCTGTCAGTTGTGTTTTCAGACGAGTGCGACCCGCCTCCTCCCCTTCCACCTCCGGGCCTTTGCGAGGGTGTTCTCGGTCTTCTCCCGGCTGGCGGCTCGCGTTCCTTCTCTGGATTCTTCTCACCACCACCAGTGTCTAGTTTCCATTGGGGGATGTGTTTGGTTTTCCTACACATTAGATTTGTATAGATACCCCTTTACAATGGAGACTAATCTCCAAATAATTGTTTTTACCTACGTGGTTATATCTTAGTAATAAATGTTTGCATATCTGCAACGGAGTCTCTCCTGATTGAAATATTACCATAAGATGCTCAATGTAGACTTTGTGTGTGTGTGTGTATTATATATATACTTTATATATGAACACTGTATAACATGAGTCAAGAAGATATAATTTCATACACACCTTGTACAATTCCAGAGAACATGATTATCTTCGCTTTATTGGTGATGAGAATTGGCTCAGACAGAAGAACATTCCCTTGGCAGTGGGCACAGAACATCTCATTTGGTATTAAGTGCCTGGGCAAGTCTTCAATTCTTGGTGGGGCATACACATTCTGAGGCAAAACAGCTGGTAACGTTTTACTCATCTCTATGTAGCTGAACAAGCAAATCACCTTGAGGTGGATATAGAACATTGGATGATTGCTCATCGTCATAGACGTCAGCATCAGTGGTGTATGTGCCAGTTGCCCCCTTCTCGGTTGTCTTAACTTTCTCAAATTGTTTTGGATGCATTTGAAACAAATGCCATTTTGCTATAGACTTGTGGAGACAGGCAGATGTAGGTTTGCAACAAGCACAGTGCCAAGTGTTTAATTTATTGTTGTAGTGGACCATCACTCTGCCCAACCGAGAGCTGAATGATATTTGTGGTTCAAAGACTGAAATATATACTTCTGATGACTCGTCTCCAAAACACACCTGTTTACTTAAGGGGGAACCCTCTGTCTCTGACATGTGTTTGCGCTGTAGGCACATTTTCATTGTACCCTCACCAAACCATTTTGTTCGTACCATCTCTTGTAGGACTTCATCGCTAAGAGTAACATCGGCTCTTGTTACTGGAGAGAAGGCCACGGACCTCAAGTGACTGCACTCAAATCCCATGATTGCACTTCTTTGGGCGAATTCTCGTGCCCGTTGGCATTTCTCTGATTCACAAGTGACAACATGGCTATTTCCCCATGTGCATTTCTGGACATGAATAGGGTGCCTAGGTCCACGTAAAGTTTTTGCCACAGCAAAAATGCCCTTTTTTTTATCGATACACACCGAAGGCAGACAGTTGTTCTCATTTATGTCCATAATTGTTTCGGAGTGTCGCCTTTTAATATGTACTTTGAGGTTCCTTTTGTGTAATTTTAAACTGCAAAAGCAACAGGTTGTTTTCTTAACTTTCGATTTATATATTTTCAATGCGGGAGGCACAGCGGTTGCAGTCCCAGCAGGAGGCACAGTGGTTGCAGTCCCTGCAGGAGGCACAGTGGTTGCAGTCCCAGCAGGAGGCACAGTGGTTGCAGTCCCTGCAGGAGGCACAGTGGTTGCAGTCCCAGCAGGAGGCACAGTGGTTGCAGTCCCTGCAGGAGGCACAGTGGTTGCAGTCCCAGCAGGAGGCACAGTGGTTGCAGTCCCTGCAGGATGCACAGTGGTTGCAGTCCCAGCAGGAGGCACAGTGGTTGCAGTCCCAGCAGGAGGCACAGTGGTTGCAGTCCCTGCAGGATGCACAGTGGTTGCAGTCCCAGCAGGAGGCACAGTGGTTGCAGTCCCAGCAGGAGGCACAGTGGTTGCAGTCCCAGCAGGAGGCACAGTTGTTGCAGTCCCTGCAGGAGGCACAGTGGTTGCAGTCCCAGCAGGAGGCACAGTGGTTGCAGTCCCAGCAGGAGGCACAGTGGTTGCAGTCCCAGCAGGAGGCACAGTGGTTGCAGTCCCAGCAGGAGGCACAGTGGTTGCAGTCCCTGCAGGAGGCACAGTGGTTGCAGTCCCTGCAGGAGGCACAGTGGTTGCAGTCCCTGCAGGAGGCACAGTGGTTGCAGTCCCTGCAGGAGGCACAGTGGTTGCAGTCCCAGCAGGAGGCACAGTGGTTGCAGTCCCTGCACTTCACATGCTTTGAGGTGCAAAAGAAAGTTGTCTCTCCTCACATAGCATTTCCCACAATGACAACAGTGGTAGTGTCCACTGGCTACACAGCCATCATTGCACTTACATATTGTGAAACCTGTAAAACAATAGAAAATGTTTATTAGATAAACTTTTAAAAACGTTGAATTATTTTTAACACTTGAGCCTAACTAAAAATATTTTCTCCTTTGCATTTTTTCTTCTAGCATTCTCCAGAACCAAATTGTACCCCCAGGGTTTTGTTGCATTGTCATTTTAATTCTCTTTTTAACTTCCTTTGTATAGAGGACTAAAAGTGCCACAATTAAATAAATAAATACACCATTAAATAATTACTGAAATATGTCATTAATTAATTAAAATTAGAATTAAATACATAAATGTGTAATTAAATGTTTCATTAATTAATTCAAATACCGATTAATTTTATATAAAATACATATATAATTATTTCACTATTTACATTTACATTTCATGATCCTGCATTGCAGTGCTTCATGAATTACTTAAAACTGTCAAACTGACCCATCAAAGTCAGTGGGCGGGGCTAACGCAAATCTAGTCTGATCCATTGCTTTGGTCTGAAGTAGAGTACCTGGATTGTAAGTGAAATTCACAGAAGTCATCCAAACACCGGCTACAAGCTAATGCGTGGTCACCTGAATGCAAGAGGTGTGCATGTTTCAAGTGAGTAGGCTATAATAACATGGGCATTATTTAAATGTATTTTAATTCGGAGCTCTGCCCCTTTGAAAGGTGAAGGAAGCCTGCTTATGGAAAGACATCGCCTCTGAGATGTAGAATGTGTATAATAGAAGAGAATCACACATTTCAGGACGGCTGACTTGTATCATCAGGATAGACATGTCCTGTGATTTTTAGCCTCCTGTTTAATAGAGGTGGAACAATATCTGACAGTAATATTCTCAGCTGTCCGGATGTGCCCCCGCCCCTGCTGTAAAGGGTATAATATAATCATAGAAAAGGATATAATCATAGGAGGCAAAAAAATCTCTGGTCATGTCTGTTTGAGCATGTGGAATCTACATATATATATATATATATATATATATATATATATATATATATATATATATATATATATATATATATACATATATATATATATATCTACAGTGCCTTGCGAAAGTATTCGGCCCCCTTGAACTTTTCGACCTTTTGCCACATTTCAGGCTTCAAACATAAAGATATTAAACTGTAATTTTTTGTAAAGAATCAACAACAAGTGGAACACAATCATGAAGTGGAACGAAATTTATTGGATATTTCAAACCTTTTTAACAAATAAAAAACTGAAAAATTGGTCGTGCAAAATTATTCAGCCCCTTTACTTTCAGAGCAGCAAACTCTCTCCAGAAGTTCAGTGAGGATCTCTGAATGATCCAATGTTGACCTAAATGACTAATGATGATAAATAGAATCCACCTGTGTGTAATCAAGTCTCCGTATAAATGCACCTGCTCTGTGATAGTCTCAGAGGTCTGTTTAAAGTGCAGAGAGCATCATGAAGAACAAGGAACACACCAGGCAGGTCCGAGATACTGTTGTGGAGAAGTTTAAAGCCGGATTTGGATACAAAAAGATTTCCCAAGCTTTAAACATCCCAAGGAGCACTGTGCAAGCAATAATATTGAAATGGAAGGAGTATCAGACCACTGCAAATCTACGAAGACCCGGCCGTCCCTCTAAACTTTAAGCTCATACAAGGAGAAGACTGATCAGAGATGCAGCCAAGAGGCCCATTATCACTCTGGATGAACTGCAGAGATCTACAGCTGAGGTGGGAGACTCTGTCCATAGGACAACAATCAGTCGTATACTGCACAAATCTGTCCTTCATGGAAGAGTGGCAAGAAGAAAGCCATTTCTTAAAGATATCCATAAAAAGTGTTGTTTAAAGTTAGTCAAAAGCCACCTGGGAGACACACCAAACATGTGGAAGAAGGTGCTCTGGTCAGATGAAACCAAAATTGAACTTTTTGGCAACAATGCAAAATGTTATGTTTGGCGTAAAAGCAACACAGCTCATCACCCTGAACACACCATCCCCACTGTCAAACATGGTGGTGGCAGCATCATGGTTTGGGCCTGCTTTTCTTCAGCAGGGACAGGGAAGATGGTTAAAATTGATGGGAAGATGGATGGAGCCAAATACAGGACCTGGAAGAAAACCTGATGGAGTCTGCAAAAGACCTGAGACTGGGACAGAGATTTGTCTTCCAAAAAGACAATGATCCAAGACATAAAGCAAAATCTACAATGGAATGGTTCACAAATAAACATATCCAGGTGTTAGAATGGCCAAGTCAAAGTCCAGACCTGAATCCAATCGAGAATCTGTGGAAAGAACTGAAAACTGCTGTTCACAAACGCTCTCCATCCAACCTCACTGAGCTTGAGCTGTTTTGAAAGGAGGAATAGGCAAAAATTTCAGTCTCTCGATGTGCAAAACTGATAGAGACATACCCCAAGCGACTTACAGCTGTAATCGAAGCAAAAGGTGGCGCTACGAAGTATTAAAGGAGAACTCCGGGCAATTTTTCCATTAATCTTGATTGTTATATGTATATGAGTACTGCCGATAGCAAAAAAAACGAACCGAATCGGTGCTAGCAACACGGAGCTGCTGCAGCTAATGCCGAGAGCTCCCACTCAGCTAACGACAGTTATGGGGGCATAAGATAAAGAGTGCCTTTGTGCCTCTTAACAGACACAAAATGCAATTAAAATGTCTGTGCAACATGAACAGGGCCCTTACGTGACAACAAGATGCATTTACCCTCTTAGCTGCTAGCTGCCGTCTGGGATGAGTGAGAGTGTTCAGCCAGGCTCCGGTAATAATCATCACGCAGCAGTTGCATGTGTATTTGTAGCATTTATATCCATTTGTGTGCTGTCGTTGGTGAATATGAGTCTCTGCAGTGGCGAATTGTGAGGTAGTTTTCTTAGCCAGGCTAGCAGCCCGGACCAGCATCCTTCTACTTCCTATAGCCGCCCCCCTCGCCTGCTGAGGCCGATAACAAACCAACAAGCGCCCGCTGGTCTGGTGGAGGTCTTCCAGAAGACCGTTCAAGCCTTCGCGGCGAAAAATTGTATTTTATTTCACCCTCACAAATAGGTAATTGAGCACTGTTGTGGTTATGACCATAACTAAAAACTCAAAAGCCTCTTCGATGTGTTCAATATCTTCTGTATTCTCCATTGTTACGTTACTCTAAGCTTCTTCCCTTGTGAACACCTCCGATCGTCACTTTTCACACACTACGCTCCTCCAACCTGCAGTGTTATTTACCTTTTTCACGCTACAGCTGAATTCACACGGGACTTCAGCGCGAGACTACAGCTAGCAGTCTAGAAGCCTATTTTACTGTACAGGGCATAAACATAATTTGGTCCGTTTCCATGTAGTTACATAGTCAATAATATGGTCATAACCACTATAGTGCCAAGCTCCGTGTTGCTAGCACCGACTCGGCTCGTTTTTTTTGCTATCGGAAGTACTCATATACATATAGCAATCAAGATTAACGGAAAAATTGCCCAGAGTTCTCCTTTAACTTAAGGGGGCTGAATAATTTTGCACGTCCAATTTTTCAGTTTTTTATTTGTTAAAAAGGTTTGAAATATCCAATATATTTCGTTCCACTTCATGATTGTGTCCCACTGGTTGTTGATTCTTCACAAAAAATTAGTTTTATATCTTTGTTTGAAGCCTGAAATGTGGCAAAAGGTCGAAAAGTTCAAGGGGGCCGAATACTTTCGCAAAGAACTGTGTGTGTGTGTGTGTATATATATATATATATATTTGTGTGTGTATATATATATTTGTGTGTATATATATATTTGTGTGTATATATATGTGTGTGTGTGTGTGTATATATATGTATAATACATAATGTGTATAATACACATTATGTATTTTATTATGACACCACTATATCCTCAAAATAAGTAGCCAGTGAGTGTGTGGTTATTCATTTTAATTTCCTCCTCTCAGTCTCAAGACTGCAAGAGTCTTTACGCAGAATCGATGCAGAGGGAGTTTACATGAGACGTCTGAGGCTGCGTGTATGAAGGCGACGGCAGTATTTTGTTCCTGGCCCAAACTCTTTGTGGCATATAGATGGCCACCATAAGCTCATCAGGTCAGTGATATTAGCAGATAAACAATGCATCTTTCTAGAGGTTTCATTACAATAGTTTTACAGTGTATTTTTTTCATGTGTTTGCAACAGGTGGAGATTTGTTGTCCACGGTGGGGTAGCAGAATTCATGATCAGAAGCAGAGGTACCGACAGGAATTCACACATCACAGGCAGAAGTGTCTACAATCAGCGGTAAAGAAATATGTTGGAACTTTCACGGTCTTAGAACTGAAAGGAATCAGTTGCCACAGCAACTCTGGAGAAGTTAAAAAGAGCAAGGCCCTGAGGAGGATCCTACAGAGGTTAAAAACTTTAAACACTTTTTTAAATTGTTTTAAATTATGGGAGAAAAAAATTGTGCTAAATGTGATACTTTAAATGAAACATTTACTATAGATTATTGTCTCTTTAAAATCTCCCAAGCTATAAAGATCAACCTGTGAGCTGTAGTTTCTACAGTGCATACTATGCACAGCTGTATTATTTTTACAAAACTGAATTTAATTAACATTTCATTTCTCACTGACTTGGTGACCAAAAATAACAATCTTGTATATGGACATGTCAAACTAGTTTTAAGTACAAGATTGATTATGCTTGTCATCTATTCAGGTTCCTGAAGAATATGGGATCGACTGGAACGGACCTCACTGCCTTCATGGAGGCACTGTGTCAGTCTGAGGTTTAGCTGGCCCGTGAGCTCTCAGATGAAGAGGTTGCAATTTTTCCAGCTCCAGGAGTTTCTGTTACGGATGCACTTAGACTATATGTAGAGACTGTGGAAGTGTTATCAAGAATCTTAGACTGATGTCCAACCCATGTTTTTAGTTGTTGTGTTAGAACAAGCAAGGAAAAACTGAAAGTTTGCTTTCCTTTATAAAAGAAAAAAAAAAAAACTGTTTCTTTGAAGCTTCCTGTCTCATTATAGTCCACAGAATGACATAACATGAATGCTATACTGTTAGCACTGAGGGTGCAGAACAGTTTGACTTGTGTCAATTCATCTGAACTGTGTATGCGTTGACATTATATATATGGAGAAAATCAAATATCACAATATTTTTGACCAAACACCTCGATGTCTATATTGCAACGATATTGTAAGGTTGACAACTGGTGCATTCACAAAATATCTTCCACATTTAGATTTTGGATAAATAACCATCATAATGTGGACATAATGACTAAGTGGTTAAAGGCAAATAACAGAACAGCTAGAACAGTCTGGTAAATTCAGAAAATGACATCACTTTACTGTAATGCAGCCTTTGAAACCAGGAAAAGACTAAACTTACCATTTAACGATATTACACTTCTTCAAAATCTAAGACGATATCTAGTCTTATATCACGATAGATATAATATTGAAATATTGCCCAGCCCTAATTGACATCTGTCTGAAAAAACTTAAACAAGCCCAAATCCAGTACTTTTTATGGCAGCGACAAGTGCTTTCTCAAAGTCCATGTAGATTTTGAAATGAGCTGGCAGCTATAGGAAGGGTTCCCCCAGAAATCTCCACTCTGTTCAGGAGGATGCATCTCCCAGCCAACCCAGAATGTCAGCAGCTGGGCCAGGGTACCTGATGAAGCTAAAAGTCATAAAATGGATTAAAGACATTTAGTTCAACTTTAATTTATCATATCTATCCATGAGACATAGAAGCATTTGTAAAGAGAGAAAATAAGGTTTATACCTGTTTCAATGAACATCATTAGAAAGCCAGTGATGCGGCAGGTGGTGTCTAAGTCAAAGTCTTCATCATCACTGTCCTCAACTGGCCATGTGATTTTTTTCTAGTAGCATATTAAAGAAAACAAAAATTGTAATTTTAAAAAAGGGAGAACTTATTTTGGTGAAGGACTATGCAGATCACATTCTTGGAAAATGGAAAAATAACCAGCTCAGTCATTGAAAATACACGTAAATTCATCAAGTTAAGTCACAAATATAACTTAATTACTGACTTACCTGGGGTGTGAACTGCATTTCAGCCATTTTGGGGAAAAGAAGTGGGACAACATCTGGCCAAGATGTCAGCAGGGGCCATACCATCACATCTTTCAGTCCCTTTCTCAACTGTTTAATTTGGCGCATGGTCCTCCCAAGAGACAGACAGACCCATATTACAGCCCAAATCCTTAACCCAAAGTTGCAAAAAGTTGGCACAGTAGGGAAAATGTTAATAAAAGCATAATAAAGTGCTTTATAAAAATCCATTAAAACTCTAGTACTTAAACTCTCGTGTTAACATAACAAGCCAGGGTTCACAACACATCTATAATTTCAACAAGTACAGCAATGAATTCTGTCACTTAACCAGCAGGAACTCACTGCATGGAGTAGAAGTTTGTTATGTAGCCATCTCCGATTTGTTTTGGTGACTGCGGAAGAAACTGTGTCCTTCTGTTCCGGTGAAAGTTCATGTTCAAGCTAGAATTAAGATCATACAAGTTATTATATCTGCCCAAGAAATATTTTTTACATGGCAAAGTTTCTTTTAGGTTAAATACCAGTTCTATGATGCTCCTGATGTGCAGATCAGGACAGTCTTCTGTAACAACAGTTGCCATTTCAGGGTCCCCATTGAACAGTACATGAATTACAGCAGGACTTAATCCTGTGACATGGGGACCGTCATGCAGAAAGGTGTGGGCCAACATCCTTCCAGCAACCCAGAAGAGGTTGCTTTCAATAAGTGCCTCTGATGCTGCTGGAACAAGATGGTCAGGTTCACCCTCAAATAGCAGTGTTCGGCCCATTCCTCCTGTAAAGTACCAAAAGAGCAGGAAATAAAGTCACAACAATTAACATCTTAATTACATAAAAAAAAAAAATTACATCATACTAGTGCAGTGCCCGTTGAAAATGTTTTTGGAACCGGCGATTACTTGGCCTGTGGTATTGCTGCTTGTAGAATTCACTTAAACCAAATTGTAGCCTACTCCAAAATGACTTACAGAAGGACCCCAAACCACTGCAATGCAACTCCCCTGTATACCCTACTACTGACTTACCTGACACAAAACATTGCCCACCGGCCCTCCGCTAAACAGCACATATCTGTGTTCATCAACCACCAGAACGTACGTACGTACGTGTGTGTGTGCGCAGAGAGAGGCGGTGTAGAGTGAGTCACAACACAAACAGGTGCTCAGTCAGCGTTGTATGCAGTGTGAGAATGGCAAGCGGCAAGAGCGGCAAAAGCCAATGTGTGCTTCTATTACCTACTATATATTTAACGATATCTTTTGCGTTTATCCTAACAACGTCAAACTTGGCACTGCACTTACTCAAGACCAGAGCAAGACACCTGTCAAGTTTGAAATCCATCGGACTAACTGTTTGAGAGACATGCGCTACAGACAGACATTCCTGCAATTTATAGATGGATTAACCTTCAAAAATTAGTAAGATACTTACCAAGATCTAGACTGAATCCAAACTGGAGTTTGGATATGATTGTTGTAGGGCTGGGCGATATGGCTGAAAACTGTATCACGATATAAGTGTTTCATATCGGTCGATATCGATAATTATTGATATTTTTTATGACCTATTTAAAATAAGGACCAGGAGAAAAATATATTAAATTTAAACATTTTTATTTTAAACTTAACCTTCCTCTGATTATAATCCCCTCAGTTATAAAAGCAGAAATGTCAACACAACCATGGAAATCACTCAAATAATTAAAATGTAAACATAAGTCTAAAATCACAGTGAAGAAAGAATAAGTAAGAACTGCTTAATAAGGTGTAATAAAATGATGCAAAGTGTTAAATATAAACATAGAGAAACCTGAAAACTGAAAAGAACTATTTTCTGCAGGTTTAGTTCAAGGTTGGTAACCTGGCTTCTGGACAGTGCTCAGCGTGTCTGCCTCCGTTATTTCTTTGTAGCGTTTAGTAAGGCGCTGATGCAGAGTACCTCTCCATGGTGGTCTGCTGCTTGTGCCGTGTAGCAGCTGCAGATGTTGGACGTTGATGGCGAACACGGCTGTGCTCCAAAGTGTGAGCGCGGCTAAGGTGGTAAAACAACTTTGCGGTAGTGTTGGTGGGGACGACGGTCAGACTTATAAAATCCCAAAAACTGCCATACTGACTTTTCCTGTTTTATCAACAATTTTCTCGCTCGCTGCGGCACTCACTTTGCACTTATCACCCCACGCCGGCTCTGTTATTGAAGAAAACGAGACAGCGATGTGGTGCAACCAAACTTGATACTGTTACATGATTGGCTGTTAGAGTGTCACTCCCTACGTTGCTAGGTTACCAGAGAGTGAGTGCCTTTGTTCGTGCAACCAAACTTGCTTTGCAACTTCTGGTCTCTTCCGAAGAAGAAAAACAAGTTATCGAACGTTTTATCAAACACATTTTCTATTGATATTGATTACGTGTCTATCGCGATACATATCGTTATCGTTTTATCGCCCAGCCCTAGATTGTTGTCATAAAGTACCGCATCACTCCCTCTCCGATAGCAACATCACCTGAAATAAAATACTGATAGTAACACAGTGGAAAAAAGTGGCGGACTAATACAGGTAACTGGATTAGGTAACATTTAACAAGCAAGGGAGAAAAACAGTCAAAATTCTATTGGCTGTAATTCTAGAATAGCATCCTTAATATTGATTATTCCAGATAACAAGAGTATATTGTGCACAATATTCACATACATACAACATTTTTATCAATTATATAATTTTGTGCATTCCTTTCTCCCATTTAACAATTCCATATAAGCTACTTGAGTGGTATAAACTGTACTGATGTATTTATATTATAAACTTCATATTACTTACCAACCAGAGTACAATGAAGTGGACATGCCCATTCTTGCTGCTGTTTATAGAATAAGAGAAGCTCCCGTTCTCTGTCCTCTTCAGAGTCCCTTACATCCATCGTCATTCTAAGTGGTTTCCCAGTTGCATGTTCCCTTAGCAGATTCTCTTGAGTGGGTTCTTTAATAAGCTTCCATTCTAAACAAACAACAATAAAGTTATCTATTCCAGAGAGACATATTGTGAGTTGGCATGTTACCTGCATATACAGATATCCTCTCACTCTACAGAACAGGAGGAAAATTCTGTTCATTTCACTGACAAAACGTGAGACCCAACATCTTCAGAACCTGTCACAACGCTGAGTTGACATAAAAACAGCACTCTGAACAAAAACTAAATATTAGAAAAATATAAAAACCCAGTTGCATGTTATTAATTGTCTGTAACTGTATTATCTTATCTAATTATATCCTACAGGTGTTATCTTTCTATTAACTTTTCAGTTACACACAATCTTATAGCAACACTATTGTGATGACACAAACCACTGTCTGTTTCTTTGCGATCCAACTCCTCGTTGACAATCACTGCCGGTACTATTGCACTCTCAGCTGATGTTTCAGGCCTCACTGGAACACTGTCACTGACTAGGGCTGTCTCACTATCATTTTCTTCACTTTGGCCTCCCTCTTGTTCTCTTTCTGATTTCTGCATGGGTGTCCTTGAAGTTAACATAATTGAAATGGTCATACTCGCTTATTTGTGTGCACAACACTAAGAGAGACATATTCCCAAAGAAAATGAATATGCTACCCTTGCATTGCTTTAAAAAGTACATACCAATTGCAGCTCAATCTGTGCAGCTTCATCTCTGAAAAGGGAACTTCCTTCTGACAAGTGATGCAGGGGATGACTGGACCAGAGGCAGGACGTGAGCTCTCCTAACAACAAATGGCTTTTAATTAATGATTAAAAGTCACTAGTGATCTTTGTTTTGATTATGTATTAAACTAGGTCTCTGTAAATGTATGTACACAATCTAAGGGTAGATCCTGTTGAAGTGGACGTATGTAGATTGTAGCCTGTCCAATCATCGTCGATGGATCTTTCAGATAGGCAAGGGTGTATCCAGTGCTGGGACACTGAAGCAATGAAAGATTTCGACTGCGAGTAGATCCTACAAGTTTTAGAAATTCAAAGCCTCCCCTTGTTGGAGCTTCGGAAACATTTCCATCAGTTTATTTGTTATAACCATGGGATTGTGGTCATTCCCTGGAGAAAAAAACAAAACAAAATCATAACTCACCTCACCTTAAATTCAGCAAATAAGCCTGTGATAATTATTCACACTATGAACATCAATTAAGTTTGAGTAACTATAAAAAGAAATGCAAATAATTTCAACTAGCCACAGACAGTACAAACTTTTTTTAGTTTTGGTAAATGCCTAGTTTCGCACTGACCTTACTTTTTGCTCTCCAAGTCCTGAAGTAAGAAGTTCAGTTTTAAACAGTACGCATGGAATTTTATCCACATTGTGGTCAGCCAAACAACAGACCGTGTGTGTAGCTTCTTCGGCTAACTTGGACTTGTGCTGGTCGTCTCGTCATATTCCTTTTGGCTCCAATGTTATATGGCGCAAAGAGCCTTGCTACCTCCGCTGCAACACAGAAAAACGTCACAGCTCAATGGTCACCAGTCAGCTAAAACAGCCTCTACTTCTATCTTGGGATGCTCAAGCCAGCTAACACCATTTAGCCGATTAGCAAACTAGTTTTATGCTCCCCCCATTAACAATGAACGTGTCACGCATGAAGCATCATAATACCGCATACAAATACATGTTCGAGTCGATCTAATTTAACCCACAAGTGTGTCCCGAATCATTAGTTAGTAGCACATCTGGCTAACATGAAATTACTTAGCTTACCTTGGACAAAATAATAATAATCATATAATATAATATAATCGAATAATAAAATCAATTGCTTATTCAGTCCACCAGATGGCGCTGTTTGTTTTCTGGTGAGGTCAGCGGGGTGACTGTCAGCGTGCAGGAGGATGTAGATAAAATAAACATGGCAGCATCAGAGAAAGAAATCAGAAATGCACCATCTGCGTTTAAATCAAGTGTTCTGACTTTTTTCGGATTTTTTAACAAGGAGGGGACAACTGAGATGGACATGAGACATGGGATTTGCAAGGAGTGTCGTATGCAAATAAAATACTCAGGGAATACCACAAACATGAGGGCTCATCTCACACGCCACCATCCAGAGTTAGCGTTAGCCGAGGACAGTAAAGCTAATGCTAAACCAGCTCCGCCGAAAAACCAACCAACACTGGACACACTTAGCTTGACAAAGCTACCTCCCAATTCAGAGTGAGCTAAGAAAATAACTCAAGCCATCGCCTACTTCATGTGTAAAGACCTATGTCCATACAACGTTGTGGAAAATGAGGGATTTTGTCACTTGCTAAAAACACTGGAACCAAGGTACGTGACGTTGTGCCGTTTTTTCACGGATACAGCCGTACCCAAGCTCTACAGAGAAGTTAAGCTTAAAGTTAAGGAAAGTTTGAAACCAGCAAAACGTGTTGCATTGACTTGTGATGCATGGACGTCACGGGCAGTGGATTCCTATGTGACTATTACAGCTCATTATCTCACAGAAGACTGGCAACTGCTGTCTCACGTTCTCTAAACTAGAGCAGTACACGAAAGTCACACTGGGGCAAACATTGCTAACCTTCTGCAAAATGCAGCACGGGAATGGGGGATTGCAGACAAAAACCTGGTGGTTGTCACCGACAATGCTTCTAACATGGCCGTTGCCATTCAGTTAGCGGGACACCTCCACGTCAAGTGTTTCGCACACACGCTGAATCTGGCGTCGCAGCGCGCGTAAATCTGCCAGCAGTGGCCAGGTTCATGGGGAGAGTACGGCGAATAACCAGCTTTTTCAACAGAAGCATGGTGGCGAACCACGCTTTGGAGAAAAAACAGATGTTACAGCTCCCGACCCATAAACTGAAGACTGATGTCAGCACGAGATGGAACAGTGCTTATGAAATGCTACTGCGGTTTCTTGAACAGCAGCCTGCCGTTTGTGCAGCGCTGTTCTCTCCCGAAGTAAGAAAGAGTAGCACAGATGTCTTCACATTGAATGAGTCTGATATTGGGAATGCTGAAGAAATTGTGCGAGCATTGAAGTCGATGCAAGTGGCGACCACCGTGATGTCTGAGGAAAAGAATCCTACTCTCGCACTCGTCACACCGCTGCTCGCACAGTTGTTGACACACGACATGACACACAGGACAACATTGGTGACACAGCGCTAATCAGAGACGTCAAACAAAGCATCAGTCAAGATCTTAAAAAGAGATATGCCAGTGCAGCAGAGAAGAACACCCTCTACACAGCATCATCCCTGGACCCCCGGTTTAAAACCCTGCCATTCCTGTCCCCAGAGGAGAGACAGGAAACCTTTGCCAGAGTGGTTGCCGAGGCAGTAACCCTTCAGGTAATCAAACATTTAATAATAGAAGCACAATACTTTTTAACCCACATGTCACTCTCTACTAATATTGTAGTCATATTAGTAAAGATTAAAAAAATAAAGACAAACTATAAATTACCAAATATAAACAACATTTTCTGCATACTTAATTAGAGATTAGAGTACACATTTATTCTCTCCTACTGTGTGTGTTTGTGAATTCTACAGGAAGAAATTAGGCAGCAGACCATCTCTGAGCCAGAAGTCCAGGAGCATCAGGAGGAACCTGGCTATACTGAAGAGGAACCCGGACCAGCCAAGATGAGGAAGTCATGTGGGCTAACAGACTTACTTGGTCAGACTTATGGTGATGTTGGAGCCCCAACAAAATCATTAACTGCCATAGCTGAGGAGGAAGTGAAAAGATACCAGGAGGTCACACCACTGTCACTCACAGAAGAGCCTCTAAGCTGGTGGAAATCACATGAGCGAGTCTATCCTTTCCTGGCCAAGCTGGCAAAAAGATACCTTTGTATCCCAGGTACTAGCGTCTCAGCCGAAAGGGTCTTCTCGACGGCTGGAGACATTGTCACAGCACAAAGGAGCACTCTGAGGTCAGAGCATGTTGATCAGCTCCTCTTTCTGAGCAAGAATGCTGACATTCCTTCACTGTCCAAATGTTTTAGAACTTTTTTTAGTACCAAGGTTGGCAGAAAACAGTAGCCCATTTTGTTTACTTAAAGAGTACATGTTGCAATTTATTTAATTTGAACATTTTATTTGAATGTAAGGCTACATGTTTTATTTTATTTAAATTTAACAGTTATTGCCTTTCCCTAGGGGCTGAAGGGCCTGCACAACTTTTTTGTAAAAAATACCTGTAGTAGCAAAGCAGTGCATACCTGTTTGTATTACAGTCTAGTCCACCTTAATTAAAAATGCAAACAGTTCAGTTTGCCAGGTGTATACAACATTTATAACATAACATATCATTAAAGTGCTGGTTAGTTAGTCAGCTTGACAGTATAAAAATATAATTCATGTGAGATGAACAAACAGATGTTGACAAAGATTTCCTTTGGGGACATAATGAAGTTGGAAAAAAGGTAATAAATTGCAATATATTGCAGAATATCGCAATATGTTTAAAATCGCAATAATATCGTATCGTGATAATATTGTATCGTGGTACCTCTGGTGATTCCCACCCCTAGTGAATAGCACCACCCAGTGTATTGGAATGTGTTCAGTAGCTCTGCATCAATCCATTATCTGGAATTGATTTGTCTTGGCTTGATGCACAGGGTAACCAATCAGGCGTTAGGTTCCGCCTACCAACTTTTGACTTTTGTTTTAAGTATTAATTAATGACACATTTAAGTTATTATTTAATGGTGTGTTTATTTATTTAATTGTGGCACTTTTAGTCCTAGAGAATAGGAGTGATCCTCCATTTTTAACAGGCTTTCAAATCTGACTGTAGTTGCTGAGTAATCTTCTCCCCCTCCCTCCCTTGCATTCGTCACGGTGCAACTGACTGAAAAGCACAAAATGCTGAGGTTTGTCCCTCTTTGGCTGATGTATTTTAAAAATAGAGGCGCTACATGGTAGAATACATTCGTGTGATTCACTCGTATGTATTCTGAATGGCAGATTCTACGCTCACAAGAATACTTTGATTAGTTGGCGAAAGTAATTACACATGAATGAGCACAATTTGTGAAAGAACAAAGGGGGTTTTGCTACGAAACAACTCATAAAATTACACAATGTTGTATGTTTTACCAAAAAAATACCTGCATGTTTAACACTGTTCCGCTTGTGGCCCTGTAAATGAGGGACCAGTTTACAGAACTCTCCCTTTTTGGCACAAAGGGGACACTTGTACTGTGAATCGGCTGTCGGTAGCAACTGGGGCTCAGTGTGCTCAGGCAGGACAGACTGAAAAGAAGAGGAAGAAATGATATATGCAACACGTTAGTAAAATAACCTTTAACTTTCAAATGTAGACATTTCAATTAATAAAGAATATCATGCGAAGTACCTCACTCAAACACACACACACACACACACACACACACCGCTAGCATACACGTGCCTACACAGCTAATTTAAGCTAACGTTAGCATACTTTTAAAACACCCTTTTAACTATAAGCAATCGTCAACCTGAAATTAATAGCTATAGGTAGTAGCCTAATATTAATTTTAAACAAACTGTAACGGGCTAAATAACTCCATGTTGCTATTATCAGTAACTTACCAGGTGCTTCCCGGGAGTTGTTGCCGCTGTCGGTAGCAACTGGGGCTCAGTGTGCTCAGACAGGACAGACTGAAAAGAAGAGGAAGAAATGATATATGCAACACGTTAGTAAAATAACCTTTTACTTTCAAATGTAGACATTTCAATTAATAAAGAATATCATGCGAAGTACCTCACTCAAACACACACACACACACACACACACACACACCGCTAGCATACACGTGCCTACACAGCTAATTTAAGCTAACGTTAGCATACTTTTAAAACACCCTTTTAACTATAAGCAATCGTCAACCTGAAATCAATAGCTATAGGTAGTAGCCTAATATTAATTTTAAACAAACTGTAACGGGCTAAATAACTCCATATTGCTATTATCAGTAACTTACCAGTAACCTGACTCCGCCAGATGGATTGCTTCGCATTTGCTCGGCATATCCATCTGGGAACTTTCCGTTGGAGAACTTTTGGAAAGGGGTGAAAATACTGGTTAGCTGATTGGATGAAGCATCTGTCTATCACCTATGTTGGTGATAGACGGGCCAAATCCACCAATCAGATCCACAAAGCGTATGAAAATACAACCACAAGTCCGCCCCTGCTGCTGCAGGCAAAGCATTGCTCGTTAGTTCAGCAAGCAAGCAACATGTCGGTAAAGGATATTTGCCGTTTGTGTAACGAGAATTTAGGAATAAAAGGCACCCTTTCAGGTTCCCGGACCGCTGTCTGAAAATACTGGTAAGCTGATTGGATAAACCATCTGTCTATCACCACCTAACCCGCCTCAAAACCAACGCTGATTGGCCCGGTGAAGTGGCTAACGGCTCCAAATTTTCTCTGCCTCAAGATGCCAGACTGATCTGCGAGTGGAAAACTGGAGCTCGCGAGATCAGGACGGTTTCACGAGGCTAACTTACCAGGTGCTTCCCGGGAGTTGTTGCCGCTGTCGGTAGCAACTGGGGCTCAGTGTGCTCAGGCAGGACAGACTGAAAAGAAGAGGAAGAAATGATATATGCAACACGTTAGTAAAATAACCTTTAACTTTCAAATGTAGACATTTCAATTAATAAAGAATATCATGCGAAGTACCTCACTCAAACACACACACACACACACACACACACACACACACCGCTAGCATACACGTGCCTACACAGCTAATTTAAGCTAACGTTAGCATACTTTTAAAACACCCTTTTAACTATAAGCAATCGTCAACCTGAAATCAATAGCTATAGGTAGTAGCCTAATATTAATTTTAAACAAACTGTAACGGGCTAAATAACTCCATATTGCTATTATCAGTAACTTACAAGGTGCTTCCCGGGAGTTGTTGCCGCCATAATTCAATATGGCAATATGGTCCAACTGCGTCTTGTAAACTAACCCTGAAAGTCGGAAGTTGCGTGCCAGCGGGGGCGTGGCGTGAGCGGCGTGAGCAGGGGCGTGGCGTGAGCGACTGCTGCGTGAGCAGGGGGCGTGGCGTGAGCGACTGCTGCAAGCTGCAGTTGGACCCTTCTCTGATTATCACAGAATAAGCCTGGCTGAACACACTTATCACGGACGGCAGCTAGCAAGGCGAGCTAGCTACCGGCAGGATAGAGACAGGGTAGGTGAATTTAAACAATGTCTGAGTTGAAAACTCATCTTGTTGTCACGTAAGGGCCTAATTTTAATTAGGGCCCGAACGCTGACAGCAGCGAAACCTGGTACACATATGTAGCATGTCAAGATGTACAAAAAGCTTCATTAGAACCATACCCTAAACCCAACAGGAAGTCCGCCATTTTGATTTCAAAGTTCGAAATTAGTGCGATTTTGACCATTTCCACGTCATACTTTAACGAACTCCTCCTAGAGATTTCATCCAATCAACTTCAAACTCGGTCTGTGCCATCGTAAGACGTTAAATATGAAAAGTTGTTAAAAGAAAAACTTTTCGTCATAGGGTGTGGCCGTGGCGGGGCGGCCATGTTGTGCGTTTCGCCGCCGAAACAGGAAGTTGGTGTAACTCTAATGTACGTTGTCCAACTGGCTCGAAACTTTTCAGGATTCATAAGAGTCCAACCCTGAGGACAAATAACGGCCGATATTTACTTAAAGTCATAGCGCCCCCTAGTGGCAACAGGAAGTAGGCCTAAAAGTCAAGGTGCTATACTTTAACGAACTCCTCCTAGAGATTTCATCCGATGGACTTCAAACTTGGTCTGTACCATCCCAACACCTTAACGATGAAAAGTAATTAAAAGAAAAACTTTTCGTCAGACGGTGTGGGCGTGGCGTGGCGGCCATTTTGAGTGTTTAGTGATGAACAAAGAAGTGATGAATAAAGAAGTTGTTGTAAAGTGAGTGTACGTTGTCGTATCTGCCCGAAATTTCTCAAGATTAACAAGGGTCTAGGCCTGAGGACACCTACAGGCCAAAATTGACTTTTGGTCATAGTGCCCCCCGCTGGCAACAGGAAATGCGCCTTATATGACAAACATCATCCGATTTACATGAAACTTATAATGTGTGGTCTACATGTGATACTGAGCAGCCCCCTATACTTTAACCACGCCCACTTACTCAGGCCACGCCCCTTTCATAACATTTGAACCCTTTAAGGTATACCCTTGTGTGAGGTATCATTGAAATCAGCAGAGACTTCCTTATTCATTGGTCATGGTTTGACCCGCCCCCCTATGCTTTAGCCACGCCCCTTTTCACAGCTAATGAACCATATGACGTAGAGTCTTGTGTGAGGTATCGTTGAACTCGGCAGGGAGTTCCCTTTTCATTGTTGACGACTTGCGGCGTCTGAGTGCCACGCAAATGCACGGTCGCAAGGAGCGCCGTCCGCCGGTAACCCCGATGCGCGCAGAGGCGCGAGGGCCCGTCCATCGCTGCTCGCAGCTTTAATTGCATTTTATGTCTGTTAAAGTGCCCATAATATGAAAAAAATCACTTTTTCTGGGATTTGGGGTGTTATTTTGTGTCTCTGGTGCTTCCACATGCATACAAACTTTGAAAAAAATCCATCCATGCTGTTTGAATGTGTCCTGCCTTCAGTCTCCGAGTGAGCTGTTCAAAATCTGCACGGCTTTCTATAGCTAAGTTTCCATCCACTTGTCAATCGAATTATCTGAAGTTCGGTAAAAAAACACATGCGAATAAAGCTGGTGAAAGTGTGTTTCCATCCAACAGCCTTAAAGCGAATAAAAACCTGTGTGTAATGACGTAACGTGCTGTTTTGCGATTAAATTGGTATATCGAATTGATTTGAGACATTTTAAGGTGTTTCCATTCATTTTTGCACTGAATCGCACAACATTCAAGCATACTTTTGCGAACAAAGTTTTGCTTAATATTAGAAGCCAAGCTATTTATAGATCGGAGCTTATAAGCTGTTTGAGCGCCTTCCATTTACTCCGCAGGACGTCCCACGGCTTGTGGGACATTCTAAAACGCAACGTGAAAAAGCTTAACGTGTGTATATATCTATGAACGTGGTTTAATATCTAAACAACGATCAATCATCACCAGATGTATCATGGTCATATCTTGTCATTAACACTTAAGCCTGTCAAAAAAACTAAATCGAAATCCAACGATTATAGAAGTTATCTCACGTTAATGTGTCAGATAACGTCCATAATATTTGGAAATTGGGTTAGATTTGACCGTTTTAAGTGGTTATGATGAGCAATATAGAAGAGGATTTTTTTGGTGATGATTGATCGTTTTTTAGGTACATTAAACCACGTTAAGCTTTTTCACATTAGGACTTATAAAGCCAATGAGAACCGTGGAGAGTCAACCCCCAGCCGCTCCACTGCCCTGAAGCAGAAACGCTTTATGTCAGATAACGTCCATAATAATTGGACATTGGGTTATATTATTTGACAGTTTTCCGTGGTTATGATGGGAGAGAGAAATTTGGTGATGATTGATAATTGATTAGGTACATTAAACCACGATGAAGAAAACATTAACGTGAGATGGGTCAATATATAATTGTGGGAGATTTTGAGTTTGAATAATTTTGGGAAAAAATATATTTATTTACAAAATATTATTATCTTCCCTGATAAATCATCCCTGAAATATTTTGTTTTAAGTCATTGCCAAGCTCAGGCATAATTGATTTCAGATATTTAGTTTTAAAAACAAGAAGTTTACTCATTATTTGGTCAACTTTGTTACGGACAAAACCTATAAGTTTTAACTTTAAGTAAATGGCAGACATTTAAAAAAATCATTACTCTTGGAAGAACATGTGTCTATTTACCTACCTTTTCAATTAAAATACCCAATTAATTAAGAAAATACACATTTTGTTCAATTGAAACCCCAAATTTCAAGTACTGAAGTAACCGGTCTGTATATTTTGTTTCCAAACTGCTTGATTCATGATAATTTTCTTGATGAAATTATGCTGAGGTATATATTTGACAGCTACTCAGTTTCTAAATATTTACTTGGAGATTAGGGAACCATTGAAATACATATATTTTTTAAAAAACATAATAGTAACTTAATTGACAGCCCAGTATCATAGTTGACAAAAGTAACATAGTTGACTGGACATGACAAAGTAGGATGATGTATTTAAAAAAAACAATCCTAAACTATATCAATTATAATATGTTAGCTAATCTTTTATTGCATTTAATCAAGACCTGTTGAATATTTCATGACATAAAGGAGAAATACAGACGCACATCAGTTTACAAGGATCAATCACAACTTTATTAACAAGCACATATATCATAAGCAAGAGATCCTAACATAGAAAACAACAACAAAAGTATAAAAAACAGCACTTACACAAAAATTCCACCATGTAAACATTTTGAAAATCTTGTTTGTGGAATGAAATACAGTAGTGCATTGTATTGAACAAAAAAATAATAGTGCACTGCAATAAGTAACAATAACCAAATAGTGTTTTATTCTGTTGGTTAACAGAATAAGTGTGCTGCCTTGGATCAAAATTGTAATAGTGCAAACAGTTGTATCTCAAAAACATTCATATGTCAGAACCCAAGTAAAACATTGGCATACCCTCCAACTTCCAGGCACCCATGAAATTATGGTTTGTTTTTCAATGACTTTGTCAAGCTCAATCAAGTAATCTTTGAGTGTGTGTGTGTGTGTGTGTCTTTATCTGTGTGTGTGTCTATATGTGTGTGTGCTTGACCATGTGCTTGTGCCACGTGTTTGTTAGTGTGTGTGTGTGTGTGTGTGTGTGTGTGTGTGTGTGTGTGTGCGCGCATGTCCTTAGCCATGAAGATATGATTTGGCAATATCTTCCCACACATCTCTTTTTATTTCAACATGACGTGCTGTCACGTGCTGTGGGGCAGGAATCAACCTGAGCACATCCTCAAATGGATACCAGAGCGCATCCTCTCGCATTGGCCAGTAGTAACGATTGTGTCCCACTCTGTGCATACACTTAACATGAACATGTGTCTCACTCACTTCAACAATGGTTCCAGGGTAAACCTCATCGTCATATCTGATGACACACCACTGACCAACAATGTCATCTCTATCCCACTGTACTTCAAGGTCTGGTTGTTCTTGGTGCAATGCAGGAACAGCAGAGTTGACTTTGAAGTCGAAGGCCTGAGCTTGGTAACACTGACATTGCAGAATCTGCCTTGTTGAACACAGGTAGCTCACATCACGGTATGTCAGTTTCCCTGGTGCTTGCGTGATGACCTGGTGAATCCGCATAGTGCATGGTACAGCGGGGAGTCGTTGTGGCATCTGCTGTATGGCCTTTTCCACTGTAGCCTCTTCAATGTAGAAGATCTTGACAGCTGTATTGGTGTTTACCAATGCATTGAAAAGATGTTTAGCAGTGGAAATGTCTTCACCTTGGCTCACCAATCTGTCAGCTGTTCTCTTCAGAAGGCCTCCTACCCCATCGGGGGCACCCTTTCCGTGGCTGGCCTCAAAAAAGTTCCAAGTGCCCGCAGTGAAGCCCTAGTTGTACAATTCAGTTGTCAACATGTAAAAGTTGCCCTTCTGCCTGTATTGTGAGCAGGGACCATCACTGAAAAAGTGGATAATTGACACTGTTGGGCATGTTTCCTTGAGATGGTTAAGTACTGGGGAGAGGTGTGCCCATATGGCAGGTGGACCCTTTTCTTTGCATGGCGAAATTGTTGTGAAGCACAAGTGGTCTTCCTCACCACCAATGTAGAGGACCCCTGTATGAAGAGTTGCTTGTTGATGAGAAGAGGCAAAATGGACAGCTTGAATCTGTTTGTGAAACTTGCAAGAGTAGTTTTCAGAGAAATCAATGTGTATGAGGCATTCATTACTCTTCATGTTCTTTTTCAATTCCCTGTAGTAGTTAAACTGGGTCTTGAACAAGTGCCTTTTGAACTTTTTGAGCTGTTTCTGGAAAGTCTCAATTAGGTCCTCCAAAGAACTCTCCATTTCCCTCTTCACGGTGATATTCACAGGCAACTTTTCTTTGCGGTCACCACTTTTCTTCTCTCTGAGGACAGTTTCAGTTGTCCACTGCACACAAGAAACTTGGGTTTGACCATCATAGCCAGACTGAATCTTGAGGTCTTGTAGTTTGCAGTTCTTGCATTCCGCATACATGCATGGCTTAAATGTTGGATTACAGCAAGTTTCCTCAGCAAGAGATTCCAACTCTGTTCTCTCCAGAAGTTTAAGTCCATGAAGTTTCTCCACGATAAATTCCAAGTTTTCATGCACCTTACATAGACACGTATCTCTGTCTGCAATGGTTGGATGGACTACCCAGTATGGGCGCATTCGGCAGAAGAGTGTATAGGAAAGTTTGCTAGAGATGTTTTCCAGCAGGAATTTCCTATGGAGGTTTTTCATGGTGTCAGTCATAAACCGCTTCTGCTTTTTTACTTTTCCCTTTGTTACGGTCTGCTTTTTACCTGCTGTTGAACGACTTACGTCATCCCTGGTGTAAAAGGCAACAACCTGGTCTTGCAGTTTTGAGTGTGTGGATATGTATTTCTTCCTGGCAAAACAGGCTATTTCGTCCCCATTTGTGTTCACATTCTTGCAGAATCGTTTGGCTGAGACACCCAGTGTGTCATGAATGATTTTCTGGAACCTGTATTTTTTCAATATTTTTCCAGATACGATTCTGGCGATTAGGTTCCTGGTCTTTTCTTTTGCTGCACACTGAAATTTTTGTTTGAGGTTTTTCACAAGTGCATGATGATAGACCAGAGTTCTCCGCACATCATTACTGACTGGACTTGTTCCGAGCATCCTTTTTATTCTTTTCCAAGGAGAGTCGACACTGCACAGTAGCCGTTCATAGCGCTTACGGTATTTGTCTGATGTTTTTGTTTGAGCTTTAAGCTTTTCCTTGAGTTTGCGATTCTCAATGTATATTTTCTGGTACCGTCTTCTTCTAGTCCTTCTTCCTTGTATTCTCTGTCTGAAATTACATGAAGACATTTTTAAATTATTTTTTAACATTGCAGGTGTCACTTAAAGCATTTTAAATTAATTGTCACCATGCCACCATGTAATTTTGCATTTTAATCTAACATTATAATCTAACAAGTACTTTTTCATGAGACATTGTTCTGTTTAAGGTACTTTCTACATAGCCTGCCTACATAGTTCTGTTTGAGGTTCTTTCTACATAACCTTTGTGGGATTATAAGGTCAATCATGCATTATCAGAGGTATAAGAACTGTAATAAAGTATCATATTGTAATTTGTGTGATGTGTGAAAGTTGGAAAGTATAACGCACGCTCTTGACTGACTGATGCACCCAAAACAGGAAACAGATGTACAAGACAAACCAGATAGATTCTTAGAATTGGAACGAAGGGTAAGAATAACTAAAGTGTTGTTATTTCGATTACACCCAAGCAAGAGATAGTAGCAACTAATCAGAAATTAGACATGAGCTGTATAGGAGATAGACATGCATCCGCTGTGTAAAGGGTGTCGCATGAGTCATGGGACGGATATGTCATTGTATTGATGTGTATGTGAATTGAGCCTAATAAAAGCTGGCCAAAAGAGGAAGGAGGAAGTGGGCAGAGTGGGCAATGTGGTGGCAGGGAGCAAGCCACGTAATGACAAACAAACCAGTAGCCAAAAAGCAAGACAGTGATCCTGCTGCACAGGTTTTCAAACCTCCTCCATATTCGTCCTCTGGCCCTAGTGCTCCACCAGTATATGCCTCTACTGCAGGCGTGTACCCCATCTTACATGTAAAAGATGGACGGCTGCAGGTAAATATAGAGCCTGACCCCGGCTCAGACATTGAAACAGGGTCTCAGCTTAGCAGTATAAGCCAGGTCAGTCAAGATAAGCAGAGAGAGAGACACGCTGGTGCAGGGGAAGAGGAAGTGCCTGCGTTCAGTCAGAGACAAGAAAGGGAAGTACAGAGAAGAGACACAAAGAGGAACAAAGAGGGACAGAAGGATGGGCCAAGCTCAGGAAACTAGTGCAGGAAGAAAGGGAGGAGGAAGAGTTAGAAGAGTTACTGGAAAGACACCAAACCAGGGTAGGTAAGGATGTTGCAGAAAGTAGGAAAATAATGGAACAGATGAGTCAGGAAGAGGCTGCAAGACGACAAAACCAGAAATCCACACCTAAAGGTAAACCAGGAAGGGTCCAGATGTGGGTTGAGGGACATTGGGTGAACAGTGAGGGGGAGGAAACTGTAGGGGAAGGAACATTGGTAGACTTAAAACCAGGTGGGAATTGTACTTTACCTGTAAATGAAGGCGAAAGATCTACAGCCTATAATTATCCGATAATACGGGCAGGGCAATATGACAAATACCGCCCGTTCGGTTTAGGTGACGTACAGGCCTTAGTAGACAAGCTCCCTCCAGTAGTAGAGGGAGGAGGACTCTGGCTTAGCAAATTGGATGGACTGACTGCAGGACAGACCTTAGCATTAGGAGATTTCCGAGCAGTAGTATCCAGATGCCTAACAGCGGCTGATGTGCAAGACATTGAAAAACAAGCACACACTGAACTCAGAGATGACAGCACCTTATTCACCCGCGTTAGCAATAACATAGGGAAAGCCATGCGCGACAAATACCCGCTTCCCCACTCAAGTTCGGTCCCTAAAATTAAGTGGGATCCCAAACAAAACCCCAGAGAATTCCTAGATAGCAGTAAGGAAGCATGGGTCAGGCAGACTGGGTGCCATCCAGGAAAACCAGGGATCCAGAGGGAATGGTATAGAAAAGCAGTCTTAAAGGGAGTGCCGGACATTGTCCGCACAGCCATGGAAGATAATCCTGACATGGCAGGGTGTGAATCAACTGTGTGGGAGAGACATATTATACACCACTTGTCACGCACACAAGAAACACTTGATGAGGAACAAGATAGTTTGAAGGAATTACAGGCACAATTACTGAAAATGCAACTGGCAGAGGCTAGACAGAAAGTCAATGAGAAAAAGAAAACTGATAAACCACAAAAAGTAATGGTAGCAGCTACAGGACAGGGAGACACAACTGATCTGTTCCCAGTGCCGCCCTGGATACCGCCACCTCCACATAATCCTCCACCTTATGGCTATACGCCTCCACCTGTCTCTTTTGGTAACAGTAGGGGAAGTGGGAGGGGTAGACCAATGTGGGGAAATGGGCGTGGAAGGGGTGGACCATTAAGGGGACCACAGAGAGATGATGTCTGTCACGTGTGCGGGGGAACCGGCCATTGGGCACGAGACTGCATTCACCGAGGCAGCCCGCGCAGAGGGGGCAGGGGACCAGGGAATCCACTTCCTTTTCCATGCGGGACAGATTCTCACTCAATGTGGGGGGGACAAAAGATCATGCACTCGTATGTGGTGTCACCTACAGTACCGCTCAACCTGCTAGGGAGAGACTTGCTCATTAAGTTGGGGGGGGGGCTTCTATTTTATGTTCCCCTGATGGACTGATTGTGACTTTCCCAGATGGCACTGTTGTACATTGCAGTGCTGGAGGCCCAGGATCACAGGGGCAGTACCTTCTCTCTCCAGCGGAGGATACCTATGCAGACATCTATTGGGCCCTCTTGCAACCAGAGACAGAACAAACACAGGGCATTCTCTCTGCCTACCTGCAGTGGAAGCCCTGGATAGCCCAACTAGAACCATATGTCTCACCACCCGATCCCCCACATGTTACCCTATTTTATGATATATTACAAACTGAGTGGTACCAAGATCTGTTTCAGGATCAATTACAGGATCACACATGGGGCATAGATTCAAAATATATCTATGTGGCCCCGGAGGGAGTGGCTGCAGGGGTGGAACTGACAACAGATCAGCAAACATGGTATATGATGAGTGACGAGGCAGTGCCTCATGTTTCCCTAGCATTACATCCTCAACATCAAGCAAAAGAATTGGGGGGCATGGTTAGAAGGTCCATGGGCCAAACTGATTGGCAAGACACAAAACTACCAGGAGTTCAGGTTTCACCAGCCACTAAAACATACAGAATCTGCCTAACAGCAGCAAACACAGCCACATTGTCACATGAACAGGTTACCAGACAACATGGCAGAGAGAAAACTGATCACCATTTGGCTCAGCACATGCTCACCCATTTGCCAGATCACCTGTGGGCGGAGGGTCCCTACAGATGTGGGGCTTACAGACTGCACCCCGGTGCGTTTTGACACAAATACAGACACTCCCTATTTGGATACACCAATATACACACAAACCACAGGCAGAAGAAGGGATAAGGGACACAATACAAGGGCTAATGGAGAGTGGGGTGTTAGAGCCCTCACATTCCTTCTGGAAGACCCCCATTCTGCCTGTTGAAAAGCAAGGGACAGGTAAATATCGCATGGCACATGATCTAAGGGCAATCAATGACATTCTGGTCACAAAAAACGATCCCTGTTCCTAATCCTTATGTGGCATTGGCCAATCTAGATCCCTCACACAGCTGGTTCACATGTATTGATTTGGCTAATGCTTTTTACTGTCTTCCTCTGGATCCTGCATGCAGAGACATTTTTTCATTCACCTTTAGAGGACAACAGTTAAGATACACTCGACTACCACAGGGTTTTGCATTATCACCAGGGCTATTTAACCAAGTACTGAAACAAGCACTCAGTGACTGCCAACTACCAGACAACACGACTCTTGTCCAGTATGTCGATGACTTACTGATAGCGGCTTCCACAGCCGAAACCTGCCTGACTGCCACTAAAACAGTGCTTCAACACATTGCTGACAAAGGCTTTAAAGTTAGCAAATCCAAGCTGCAGATAGCCAGAAAGCAAGTGTCATTTTTAGGGCGAGTCATATCACAAAAGGGGGGTCAGCATGTCACCATCACACAGATCCGCCATACTACATCACGCCAAACCTGACAAGGTCAAAGACATGCTCTCATTTCTGGGACTGACGGGCTACAGTCGTAACTATGTAGCTAACTATTCAGGCCTCACTCAACCACTCCGCGACATGGTTAGACAACAAGGCATGCGTAACTTGTCAGCCCAATTAAGTTGGACCATGGAAGCAGAGAAAAGCTTTCATTGAACTAAAACAATCACTGGCCACTGCATCTGAACTGGCCACTCCAGACTACCGTTTGCCATTTCACTTAGATGTCTCTGGTACAGAATCATGTGTCAATGGGATTCTGTTCCAGAGAAAAGGGGGGAGACAGAGTAGTACTAATGTACATAAGCGTCATGTTAGACACAATGGAAAAACGACACCCTCAATGCACCCAACACGCTGCAGGCATCGCAAAAATCATTCAAAAAAACGGCTCACATAGTCATGGGGCACCAACTCCAAGTCCTGACAACACATAGTGTAGTGGCATATGTAAACTCAGAAACCTTCACACTTACTACCTTAAGACAACAGCGGCTGAGCAAAATTTTGGAAGCACCGAACATTTCATTTACACACGAAGGCATCAACATGTCAGACCAGATAGGACCAGGTGAGCCGCACACATGTGCAGAAAGGGTAATAAAAGAGGAAAAAGTCAGAATGGACTTACAGGCCACACCATTGGTAGGAGCTAGAGAGTTGTACACAGATGGTTGTTGTTTCAGACACGAGACAGATGGCCTTAGGGCAGCCTATGCAGTAGTGGAAGAAAAGCAGGGGGTGTGGGTAACACAGAAAGCTGAGAGGTTGGAGGGACCACAGTCAGCGCAGCGAGCAGAGGTGATAGCGGTAATAGAGGCACTAAAGCTAGGGAAAGGACAGTCAGTCAATATTTACTCAGACTCAGCATACGCAGTAGGAGCAGTGCATGTGGAGTTAAAGTTCAGTCAAAGGGTACAGATACATACTGATGTGTGTGGATGCATACACAGGTTGGCCAGAAGCATGGCCCACAAGAAAGAAGGACAGCAAATCAGTCATAAAATGCTTGGTAAATCATTACATACCTGTACATGGGTTTCCTGAAAAAAATCAGGTCAGATAACGGAACTCATTTCAAAAACCGAGATTTACAGCAGGTGGAAGCAATGCTGGGGTTGAAACACGCATTTGGAACTGTTTACCATCCTCAGTCACAAGGGAAAGTGGAAAGAATGAATCAAACAGTGAAGGGCAAATTGGCAAAAATCTGTGCACAGACCAAAATGAACTGGGTGGATGCCCTACCCTTAGCTTTAATGTCAATCAGGAGCTCAGTGAATCACACAACGGGGTTCACCCCACACGAATTACAGACTGGTAGGGCTTTTCCCGGCCCTCATTCTAAGCTTCCCCTGGTGGAAAACACTGATCAGCAGCTAACTTATAAGGCCTATTTTCACGAACTGCAAGGTCTAGTGTCTTTGTTCTCTAAGCAGGTGGAGAATAAGCAAACAGAGAACACCAGCACCACGCCACCAGAGGCGGAGTGGGTTCTGTTGAGGGTCATCAAACGAAAGTGGTCAGAACCAAGGTGGACGGGGCCATTCCAGGTGACCGAGAGAACAACCCACGCGGTGCGTCTGAAGGGAAAAGGAGACACCTGGTTCCACTGGAGCCAGTGTGCTGCAGCAGAAGAGCCACAACGCTCACTGGCTGAGGTCCAGAAGGATCTCAACGAAACCAGCGCCGGTTCGGCTGACCCGGACAAGGATTCTGCCAACATAGGGGCAGAATAATCCCCTGGCAGTAATCCAGAGCTCAGGGTAGTCCACCCCTGAGGCTTGAAGAAAGAAGAGCTCCGGAAGGGAGGAGGTGAAAAAGCGCTCCTCTCCTACATGTAGCGTGCCAAGCTACCAACCCGGACGAAGTTACAGAAGGGAGGAGGTGAAAAAGCGCTCCTCTCCTACATGTAGCGTGCCAAGTTACCAACCAGGACGCAGAAAACAAATTTACGGTTATATTGTATTTCTACTATATCTTTTATCCTCTATCTTTGACTAATAAGTGCCAATTGCTAAGAATTGTTTGAGTGACGTCAGAGGGTTTCAAGCTCTCTCTAGGGTGGTACCACTAGAGACACAAGGATAGAAGGAGTCATTAAACGAGGGTCTAGCTTGCTGTTATTATGCCACTGATTGCTCATAGCGGCAAGGCAGATCCCGAGGTAGACTTAGAGCTACAGGAGTACAGGGATTAGCTATTAGTTGTGAACTCATTGAGTGAGTTCAAAAGAGGGATATGAAATTTTCTGATGCTCGCCTTTTTATTGCCAATGCTTTGCTAAATAAGGTTAATCATTTGCTACCTTTCAGGTCATTATTTGCTTATGATGTATTGAACTCTAGTGAGTTCAAAAGGGAGAATTGTGGGATTAAAAAAAAAAACTCACCAAATTTGGCGGTCGCATCAAGTCTAGTGAAAATTTACGTATTTTAAGGGTTTCGGGAATAGGCGCACAAAAATGGCTCGCTAGCGCCCCCTAGAAAGTTAAGAAAATTGAGCCCCTGCAGTGCGTTTAACGTAGACTCACGAAACTTGGTACACATATGTAACATGTCAAGATGTACAAAAAACGTCATTAGAGCAATACCCTAAACCCAACATGAAGTCCGCCATTTTGATTTCAAACTTCAAAATTAGTGCGATTTTGGCCATTTCCACATGTCGTACTTTAACGAACTCCTCCTAGAGATTTCATCCGATCAACTTCAAACTCGGTCTTTGCCATCTTAACATGTTAAAGATGAAAAGTTGTTAAAAGAAAAACTTTTCGTCATAGGGCATGGCCGTGGCGGGGCGGCCATTTTGTGCGTTTCGCCGCCGAAACAGGAAGTGGGTGTAACTCGAGTGTACATTGTCCGATTACCTCGAAACTTTTCAGGATTCATAAGAGTCCAACCCTGAGGACAAATAAAGGCCGATATTTACTTAAAGTCATAGCGCCCCCTAGTGGCAACACGAAGTAGGCCTAAAAGTCAAGGTGCTATACTTTAACGAACTCCTCCTAGAGATTTCATCCGATGGACTTCAAACTTGGTCTGTACCATCCCAACACCTTAACGATGAAAAGTTATTAAAAGAAAAACTTTTCGTCAGACGGTGTGGGCGTGGCGTGGCGGCCATTTTGAGTGTTTAGCGATGAACAAAGAAGTTGTTGTAACTTGAGTGTACGTTGTCGTATCTGCCCGAAATTTGTCAGGATGGACAAGGGTCCAGACCTGAGGACACCTACAGGCCAACATTGACTTTTGGTCATAGCACCCCCTGCTGGTAACATGAAATGCGCCTTATATGACAAACATCATCCGATTTGCATGAAACTCAGAATGTGTGGTCTACATGTGATACTGAGCCGCCCCCTATAATATGACCACGCCAACTTACTCAGGCCACACCCCATTTCATAACATTTGGAGTTCCTTTTTTATTGGTGATGGTTTGGCCCGCCCCCTATGCATAAGCCACGCCCCCTTTCATAACATTTGAACCGTTTAAGGTACACCCTTGTGTGAGGTATCATTGTACTCAGCAGAGGCTTCATTTTTAATTGGTGATGGTTGAACCCGCCCCCTATGCTTTAGCCACGCCCCCTTTCACAGCTAATGAACCATATGACGTAGAGTCTTGTGTGAGGTATCGTTGAACTCGGCGGGGAGTTCCCTTTTTCTTTGGTGACGGTTTGCCGCGTCTGAGCGCCACGCAAATGCACAGTCGCAAGGAGCGGCGTCCGCCGGTAACCCAGACGCGCGCAGAGGCGCGAGGGCCCGTCCATCGCTGCTCGCAGCTTTAATTAAAACTGTTTTTGAATAAGTTTTTAAAATGTTTTTTTAGGTAATGAGATTGTGGTTGTAATTCATTTCGGACGGTTATTTAGTTGACATTTTAGGGATATCTAGTAAATTTTTATAAATAAATGATTATTTCCATAATAATTAACTATGGAATTTGTAAAGACAAGATCATGAAGAACACTGAAGACTTTGTAAATTTTATTTTAATAAGCATGTTTGCGAGATAAATCCCATGGACATGAAAACCCCCTTAATTATATATTGACCCAGATAACTTCTATAATCGTTGGATTTCGATTTAGTTTTTTTGACAGGCTTAAGTGTTCATGACAAGATATGACCATGATAAATCTGGTGATTGATCGTTGTTTAGATACATTAAACCACGTTAAGCTTTTTCACGTTAAGCGTTTTAGAATGTCCCTGTCGTAACCTTTTTTGGTCATTTCCTTCGCGAGCTCCTGATAAATGATGGCGTTTCTTAGATTTTTGCTATCTAAAATAGCTGTTATATTTTTCTGGTAAATTAAATTAAAAAAGTATCTCGTCTTCTCGTTTGTCCACTTACATCTGTTTTTGTTTTGCAAATAGAGCGGAAATACTGGGCAGAAATGAATTGAAACTTCTTCTTCTTCGTTTTATTGCGGGTTGCAACCATAAAATGACCTAAAACTTAATCGCAATTCATTATTTATTCGGCAAATAACGTTTCCATATCGATCAAGAGAAAATCCGATGAGAACGAACGTATTTTCTTTGAGTCGATATTCATGAAATTCAATCGGATTTTACTGTTTCCATAAGGCATTTTTCATTCGATATCACTTAATTCGGATAAAAACAGGTCGATGGAAACATAGCTTATGTCACTAGCCGAAATGAGCTAGCTAACCACAACCGTTAGCATGCTACCGTTAGCATGCTACCATTAGGATGCTACCTTGTTCTCAATAGCAAAGCACTACTACACATAAGTTCACCATAATCTACTACTACTTACATGTGCGCCCTCGTTTAGAAGAAGTCTCCCAGCTAATCCTGCCTTGTAACCAGAGGTGTATAGTCCAGGTGCCAGAAAGTAGAAATCCTGTCCAGCAGCTGTCCCAACCATCACTAAACCAGCTCCTCTACCAGGTAGATGAGCTCGTTAGTGAAAACACCTGTTCTAGATGTAGAGGCAGATCCAAAAACATGGCAGGATTTTTACTTTCTGGCACCTGGACTATACACGTCTGCTTGTAACTGACCGAAGTTGGACATCTGAGCTACTGCGCATGTGCGAGTGCAATCAAAGATAGTACAGAAGAAGAAGAAAAAGAGGTCTCACTCTGTAGCTAAAACAGAGACAAGGTGAAAAGAGGATCTGCAGTAGTGAGAGAGAGCTGTTCAGTACAACAAAAATATGGTGTTTTTTGAAAATTAAACCATGTAAACCTATTCTGGTACAACCTTAAAATACAATTATGAACCTGAAAATGAGCATAATATGGGTGCTTTAAGAGGCACAAAGGCACACTAAAACCTGCCCCGACAATTGCCGTTTTGGCTCAGTGGAAGCTCGTAGAGGAAGCTGCAACAACTCCAGTTAGCTAGGACCAATTCAGGTTGGGTTTTTTTTTCAATCGAAAGTACTCGCATATATAGCGATCAAGATTAACGTAAAAATTTGCCGGAATTCTCCTTTAAGGTTCCATCTATAAGAGCACCTTCTCTCACTTTGAGGCAACAGGTCTAGACACACCCACGCATGATCAGATATTACGATATTTCCTATCACACAACCTATAGCAGAGGGAGCCAGTGATTTTGACAACAAAAAAAGAAAAAAATCCATCCTAGATCCTTGTGCACTGACTTAAAAATGTAGTCTCTCCCAGAAGGGTTAAAAATTCTCATCAAGTAGAGGATCAAACATCCTCCAAGCCCAGTGTCTTAAAAATCCTATGTAGTGTGAGACAGGCTCTGTGGGCCCTGCATTCTGCAACCCCACTGTAGTCCAGAACTTGGTCGACTATGAAGTTAAAATCCCCTAAAACAATATTGTGGTTCCCTACAGCTTGTACTTTCCTTTCCAAATCTATTTAAAAAAAGCCTGATCATCTACATTAGGTGCTTATATATTAGCCAGAATTAGTTCTTGCCCTTGTATTTCAGCCAGCAAATTAACTCTTCCCGATGTATCCTTAATTTGTTTAATTAATTTAAATTGCAAATCAGACAGAGTTTTTGAACTGGCCTTTGTTATCAGGGAGACTGTATGCTAGTCACGTTTACCATACAGTCTTTCAAAGATTCACCATTAAAGAAAGGCTTGCTCTGTTTAGCGAGCTTTTGTTGCCGATTCCTTGATGGTGTCATGGTGGGTATGTAGCCATAAACACTGTTAACAGTAAAGACATTATCACACACATAACCGCTGGATCATTGCATGTAATTTATCTTTGACTTTTAAAAAGAAAGCATCATTCATGAAATTATGTTAGACATCTGCACCTCAGAAAAAATCATCCTTGACTCTGAGCAGTGTCATTTTCCCCCAGCTCATATTACCCACCGTGATTGTTGTTTCTGATGATGGTGGCAATTCAACCTTTAGCACTACTAGCACGAACCAGCCTGTACAGTATGTAAACATGTACACTGTGCTGTTCAGTGCTCCTTCAGCCCATGTCACTCTCTGATGAGGCTATCAGAGAGGCTACACGACATGACTGCAGTTCACAATTAATCTGAAAGAGAGACAGAGATAGGGGGGGAGGGGGGAGAGAGAGAGATGATGATCAGGATGCTGATTAGTTTCTCCATACCTCCCATCCTGAGCAGAGGAAATAAGGGAAATTACATGTGCTTTTTCTCCTGGGGGGATGGGCAGTGGGAGGAAAGACAAGAAGGAGAGAGGAATAAGCAACCCAGTCTCACGGCAGTTCGTAAAATAGTCACAAAATTGTATCTATTGGTACGTTTACATGGACACTATTTTCCCGTTTTTTTGGGGGTTTTTTTTCGTGGAGCTCCGCATTATTTTCAAACCAATGTATTTCAATTGGAAGCATTTTTTGTGTCTACACCACATTTTTTTCTGTCAGTCGGGAATGCAGCAGAGAAGCTGTATGCTTTGTTGTTTTGGGTATTTTTAGGACTATTAGCGCTGCTTTATAGTACATTTATTTAATATAATAAATAGACATAAACCATGACAACCCAAGCTTGATATTAGTAATCAGAGGTGCTGTATTACGCGCCCCTCTGTGCTTCCGTTGGAGCAGTCACCCACTCATAGTCTAATAAGCACGGTGTCTGTTCCCCGACTTAGATCGGTTAAATCAAAGGTAAACAAAAGATGCGCTATACCTAACAACCTAATTGGAATTAAAACGACTGCAACGATAGAACAAAATAGGAAAATTAGATGTGGACTATTAAATATATTAGATCTCTGTCTTCTAAAGCAGTATTGGTAAACGAGTTGATATCAGATAATAACATTGACTTATTTTGTCTTACTGAAACCTGGCTGGGCCATGATGACTATGTTAGTCTAAATGAAGCCACTCCTCCCAGTCATATTAATGCTCAAATTCCTAGAGGCTCAGGCCGAGGAGGAGGAGTTGCAGCCATCTTTGATGCAAGCCTGTTAATTACTCCTAAACCTAAATTAAATTATAACTCCTTTGAAAGTCTTGTTCTTAATCTTCAACATCCAAAATGGAAAACATTACAGCCAATTATATTCGTTGTTATTTACAGGGCTCCAGGTCCGTATTCTGAATTTTTTATCTGAATTCTCAGAGTTTTTTATCATGTTTAGTCCTTAAATCAGACAAAGTACTTATTGTAGGTGATTTTAATATCCATGTGGATGTTGACAGCAATAGCCTTACCACTGCTTTCAACTCATTACTGGATTCAATCGGTTTCAGTCAGAGTGTGCACAAGGCGACGCACTGTTTTAACCACACCCTCGACCTTGTGCTGGCATATGGTATTGAAATTGAGGATTTAATAATATTTCCGCAGAATTCGGTATTATCAGATCATTCTTTAATCACTTTCGAATTCTTACTACCTGACTATATTAAATTAGATAAAAGCTTCTACACCAGATGCCTGTCTGACAGTGCTATAGCTAAATTTAAAGAAGATATTCCAACAGCATTCAACTCTATGTCATGCCTTAACATAACAGAGGACCTTTATGTTAACCTCAGTCCCTCTCAAATTGATACATTTGTAGACGGTGCTACGACTTGCCTACGGACGACCTTAGACTCCGTTGCTCCCCTGAAAAAGAAGATGATGAAGCAAAGGAAATTAGCTCCTTGGTATAACTCCCAAACTCGCAAATTAAAAACAAATCTCGCGAAACCTTGAATGTAAGTGGCGTTCCACAAAAGTGGAAGAATCCCGTTTGGATTGGCAAGAAAGTCTCAAAACCTATAGGAAGGCCCTAAGAAAGGCCAGATCAAACTATTACTCATCATTAATAGAAGAAAACAAGAACAACCCAAGGTTTCTTTTCAGCACTGTAGCCAGGCTGACATATAGCCACAGCTCTACTGAGCCATCTATTCCTCTAGCTCTGAGTAGTGATGACTTTATGAGCTTCTTTAATGATAAAATTACAACAATTAGAGATAAAATCCGTCACCTTTTGCCCTCAACTTTTAACGGTTTACCTTTAAACGCAGAGTCGCTAGAAATAACGACTAGTCCCAACATATACTTAGACTGCTTTTATCCTATAGACCTTCAACAATTAATGTTAAAGATATCCTCAGCTAAACCATCTACCTGTCTCTTAGACCCCATCCCAACGAGATTACTCAAAGAAGCGTTACCCGTGGTAAACACTTCATTACTAGATATGATCAATATGTCCTTATTAACAGGTTATGTACCGCAGTCATTTAAAGTAGCTGTGATAAAACCTCTTCTGAAAAAAAACCCACCCTAGATCCTGAGGTCTTAGCAAACTATAGACCTATATCTAACCTTCCCTTTCTATCCAAGATCCTTGAGAAGGTGGTTGCTAATCAGTTATGTGATTTTCTACATAGCAATAGTTTATTTGATGACTTTCAATCAGGATTCAGAAAGCATCATAGCACAGAGACGGCACTGGTGAAAATTACTAACAACCTTTTCACTGCTGCAGACAAAGGACTTGTTTCCATTCTTGTTTTACTAGATCTTACTGCTGCATTTGACACTATTGACCATTCAATCCTGTTACAGAGATCGGAACACTTGGTTGGCATTAAAGGAATCGCACTAAGCTGGTTTAAGTCTTATTTCTCTGATCGATCTCAATTTGTTAATGTTAATGATAAATCCTCCAAGTACGTTAAAGGTAGCCATGGGGTTCCTCAAGGCTCAGTGCTTGGACCAATTCTTTTCTCCCTATATATGCTTCCTCTAGGCAATATTATTAGGAAACACTCAATTAACTTTCACTGTTATGCAGATGACACCCAATTATACTTGTCAATCAAGCCAGACGAAACCAGTCAGCTAGCTAAATTTCAAGCGTGCATTAAAGATATAAAATCCTGGATGACATATAATTTTCTGATGTTAAACCCTAACAAAACTGAAGTTATTGTACTGGGACCTAAACACCTCAGAACCTCATTATCTAAAGACATAGCTACTCTGGATGGTATTGAACTAAGAAAAGAGATCATATCTTTCCTGTACTAGCTTCTCTGCACTGGCTTCCTGTAAAATACAGGGTTGAGTTTAAAATCCTTCTCTTGACCTACAAAGCTCTAAATGGTCTAGCACCATCATATCTAGAAGAGCTCCTAATACCCTATTGTCCCACTAGAGCACTGCGCTCCCAGAATGCAGTTACTGGTGGTACCTAGAGTCTCTAAAAGTAGAATGGGAGCCAGAGCCTTCAGTTATCAGGCTCCTCTCCTATGGAACCAGCTCCCGATCTGGGTTCGGGGGGCAGAAACTGTAATCGCTTTCAAGAATGAACTTAAAACTCTTCTATTTGATAAAGCTTATAGTTAGGGAGTGAGGAGTTGCAGTGTTCACCTAACTGGCCCAACTGCTTCTCTTCATAATTGTTAGATTAATAATACATAACAAAGTAGAGGGAGGCAGGCCAGCCAAGCCCGATCCGGCAGGGGGGAGAGTTCTAAGCCCGAAAAAGCTACCTCTCCTCATGACCTGTCTCTCTTAGTTACGCTGTTATAGTTACGCTGTTATAGTTCTAGACTGCCGGGGGGACTTCCTTCCTTTGACACACTGAGCTGCTCTCTCCTCTCCCTCTCTATTACTATTACTATTACCATTTGCGTGTATCCCGTCCCCGGAAATGCTAGTTACTAATCCTAGCTTCTGGGGAGTTTCCCCGGGAGTCCTTATGTTTTTTTTCCCCCCAGCGTATTTCCTTGGAGAACGTTGGCACCAAGATCCTGGTTCCAGCTGTCGCCGTGGTCCTGCTGCACTCCTTGCTGAGCTCAACGGTGCCCTGCTGCGTCCTGCTGAAACCTGCAGCTTCCTGCTGAACCCTGCAGCTTCCCGCTACATCCAGTCACTGTTCCATTATTAATGTGACTATTATCGCCACTGTTCATCACACCCCCCAACCGGCCCGTCAGACACCGCCTACCAAGAGCCTGGGTCTGTCCGAGGTTTCTTCCCAAGAGGGAGTTTTTCCTCGCCACTGTCGCACTGCTTGCTCTTGAGGGAATTACTGTAATTGTTGGAATTGTTGGTTGCTTTGTAAATTATAGAGTGTGGTCTAGACCTACTCTATCTGTAAAGTGTCTCGAGATAACCTATGTTATGATTTGATACTATAAATAAAATTGAATTGAATTGAATTGAAATTGAATTAATAGATGTTGTGGTTTTTATTTACCAGGGAAGCTGTATTGCTTTGTTTTTGATATTTTTAAAACTATAACCTCTACATTGATCAACGTGTATTCACAAGATGTTATCATGGTTTTTATTTCTTTTTTATTTAAAGTGCCCATATTATGAAAAAATCATTTTTTCTGGGATTTGGGGTGTTATTTTGTGTCTCTGGTGCTTCCACATGCATACAAACTTTGAAAAAAATCCATCCATGCTGTTTTGAGTGAGATACGGTTTCTGAATGTGTCCTGCCTTCAGTCTCCGGGTGAGCTGTTCAAATTCTGCACGGCCTCTTACGTTACAAGTCGAAACGAGCTGGCTAACCGCAACCGTTAGCATGCTAGCGTTAGCATACCTTGTTCTCAATAGCAAAGCACTGCTACAACACACACAAGTTCACCATAATCTACAAAATAACTACTTACAGTCTCCCAGATAATCCTGCCTTGTAACTGACCGAAGTTGGACATCTGAGCTACTGCGCATGTGCGAATGCAATCAAAGATAGTACAGAAGAAGAAGAAAAGAGGTCTCACCTCCTGGGCACTCACCGCAGTGCCCAGGAGGTGAACTGGCACCTTTCCAGCTACCAGTTCACACTCCGTACTTCGGTCCATACGGGGACTTGAACCGCAACCCTCCGGTTCCCAACCCAACACCCTATGGACTGAGCTGCTGCCACCCGTAACATCTCTTCAATTTACATATTTAATAAGTCAGACAGAATAACCCTGGATCTGGGGCCAATTTAGAAAACACTTTAATATGAAAAACATATGTGGCTTTGTGCCAATAATGTTTATTAATCTGTTTGTACCATCTCAACTAGATCTGGCATTTGCAGCTTAGCATAGAAATAGTTTGGTCTATTTTCAAAGACTTTTTAGGGATGACAGCTTTGCATCATTTACACAATTGTGTGACAACTTACCAAAATCTCACTTATTTAGGTACCTTCAAGAAAATGAGAATTTGTTAACTAGGACACTCATGTTGTGTTGAGTTTTGAACAATGTTCAGCCCAGAGAAATTTGCATTTTTAATCAAGGACACGGTCCGTGTCATTTGGTCGCTGTGGTTGTCTGCCAGAAGCCACCATATTGACTTTTTATCCAGCTTTTAGCCACATTTTTATACTTCATTATAGTTTTAGTCATCGGACTTCGGAAGGATCGTACATCGGGGGTTAAAAATTAGATCTAAAAATAAAAATTAAATTCTAAACTTTAAAAATTATAACAAATTTAGCGTACATGCTACAACGTTGCAATTTGCATCAAACTGTAGCCCCAATAGAGCAGAAACTTGATTCTGCTTTTACCCAGTAGCAATTTTGAAATCCAACACTCTGCTTTTTACAAAAACTGCATAACATCTTCAACCTATTTTCTCCTACATTGTTGGCTCTATTGACACCAAACTTTGGGAATTCCATCTCCAAACTGTCCCCCACAAATTTACCATTCAAATTTTTGATATATTAAAAATTGAGCCCACAGTGCAATCAAAAGTTTTACTGCATACAGTAGCGTAAACAAATGCTGCAATTTCTTCCAAACTAAATCTGGAAAAAATGGAAAAAATTCATAAGCTAACAATCCTACATCCCACAACCCTACCTACAAATGTCACATAATAGTATTGTCAACATAAAAGAATATAGCCATCCTTTATAGTTTGTTTTTCATTTCCTAAAGCATTCATTACACTCTTTATTCAATTAAATTAAAATAAATTGTATTATTTAAAGCTATTAATTAAAGCTATTAACTAATATATGTTGCTAAACGTATAGATCACTATATTTACAATTAACAGGCCACTACACAAGCATTTAACAAACCAAAGTCAAATCTTGCATTCCATTTTAAAGGTAAAGTTGTTTTGTAAACTTAAATGAAAAGATGTGTAACAATTGTATCAGTGATGTTAATAATATAACCTATGAATGAACCAATGAACCTATGAATGAACCAATGAACAACCTATTGCCATAATTTCTTTTAATGTCTTGTGAAACAAATGATGCCTTCAAAGTAGTGATGAAGAGTTGTCTTTACAAGTGTAAGTAAGTAAGTAAGTAAAGTTCGTTTTTATAGAGCGCATTTCACAGATAAAAATCACAAAGCGCTTTACAAGGTACAACCACATCAACCTGGCCATACATATACAAACATACAATATGACAATGGGGTAGACAGGACAGGAAGACAGGGTATTAAGAAAATATAGCATGACATGAGGAAAGAGGAGGAGAAAAAGGCAACTCCCAGACTATGCCCCTGATAGGAGTACAGTCTGGGAACAGGAAAAAAACACCTCAGCACATAACCAGTACAAGAACACACAAGACACGCAATGGGGTAAGGGAGTATTGGGGTGGAGGTAATCCAGCACAGGCAAGCAGCCATCTGGTCCTGCAGCCATGCAAGGCGCTGGTCACAGACCTGCCCGCCTGACTGGGGGAACAAAGCGGCGAAGGCGAGATACAGTGTGTGGTGGGTGATTGCATATCTGTGTATATGTAAGGGTTCGTGTGTGTGTAGGCCTGAGTAGTCAAACTACGTCTGGCCCTGTAATCTCGTTGTCTCAGTCCGCACGATTGTCATAGCGATACACAGCCGGTTGCCATGGAGTCAACCTGTCAACTGAGTGTTCACTGCACAGACTAGAAGTCTTGTTAGGAGTCCAGTTCTGTCTTCTCAGGTTGAGCATCCACTGGTTCAGCCTGTTTGGATTACCTAGAGGGAAGCATTACAATCAGATATATAAACGTTTTGGGTAACATCCCTTTAAGACTTCTTATGAAGACAATGCAACTTAAATTTCTTCAATGTTCAACAAGTCATAATCAAATTATTATAGCTAAAATGAAGTAATAGGTCTAATCTAAAAATGGCTAATTTATATTTCGGTAATAATACAAATTATAATAAGGTTTGGGTGTACGGTCAAATTTCACGTTACCATATAGCCTCATTAACCAACTCTGGCTCAACCAATAACATATTGCAACATCTAGGTTAACGTTATTTCTGAAATCATGCTAAAATGTGTCATTATTAATTTTACATTATTATTTTTAAATTGCATAAACTTTACTGTAACTTCACACAGTTTGCCCAGTCTAACATTAGCGTAACGTTAACGTTACATTGCCAGTATAGATCGGTATCGTCTAATTTAACATCCATGACTTCGGTCAACGGTAGGCATGGTCCCAAATAAGGTGGTAAAAAAAATATTTTCCAACCTCACACAAACAACTTTTGTTCAAAAGTATTATCACTGTTATTTTACCACTCTATTAGGTTATGTTTTGACCATACTGTTTAATAACTGTGGCTAGCAAACACTCCTGACTGGGCGTCTTGCTCCAAGGCTGAGTCCTTCTGTCTGTTGCTAATTCAGCGTGCCGATGTGCTGCAATAGCAGCAATTGATTTAATGGTGAAGTGTTAATTGTCTTAACGTTTTAGAGCTATACCTTTTTAAAACCTTTTTAAGTATGTATTTAAAATTTAAGCAAATTATATATATATTGTAGTGCTGAGGCTTGTGTCGCTAAACCCACCAGACTCCATGTAAATAATCAGTACTTTAAGGATCCTAAAATACACTTCATTCAAAGTCGACAGAAACAAAATAAAGCTATGAAAAGCCATATTTCCATATTTTCATATATCTACACTTTTCCCACCATCACAACTCTAGTGTTGGTTGAAATAAAAACATAGTTTACCGATTTACATGTGAAAATATATGATGTCTCTATGCTCCCTAAAAGTACAATTTTTTAAATGGAGTCTGGTGTGTTTAGCGCTAGCTACTTCATAGCTGTTTCTGGTAAACAGAAAGGTCTTAAAATTAAGACAATTAACACTTCACCATTAAAACAACACTGTGTGTATTTAAAATTTAAGCAAATTATATATATATATATATATATATTGAATTGGTGAGGCTTGAGTCGCTAAACCCACCGGACTCCATGTAACTAGTCAGTACTTTAAGCATCCTAAATCCATCAAACTCCTATTCATATTCGTTTTCTCTCTCTCTCTCTCTCTCTCTCTCTCTCTCTCTCTCTCTCTCTTTCTCTGTCTCTCTCTCTTTGTGTGACAGTGTGACATATGTATCTACTTAGCTAGTGTTATTCGGATGTGCACCAAGTAGGAGGCACACTGTCAAAATTTCTTCCGGAATTTTCTAGTTAGCTAGTTAACGTGCTAATAATTCTAACATATAACGTTGAGTAAAATTTCACTCACCGAAAGAACTAGAGCGTAAACTTATTTGAGGGTCTGTTAGTACAATTAAACGCACAGCAAGCCATAGTATGTGTTGGATATTTGCTTAAAATGTTTCCGAAAGGCAAAAACACAGCCGGGAGGTCAAGTGCAGTAACTTGGATTAGCTTTAGCTGCATGGGCGTCAGTTTGGTTTGAAATGTGCTGGGGACAGAGACGCATTTGGAAGTACATTTCCAGAAGTGCTGGGTACAATGACACATTCATTTTTTTTTTCTCTTTCGTGCAGGCCATGTTTGAAAGACACTGTCCTGTAGCTTACTAATGAATAAAAACGTGGTTTAATGTACATAAACAATGATCAATGATTACCAAATTTCTCTCTCATATTTCTCCTCATAACCAGTGAAAACTGTCAAAAAATCTAACCAGAAATGTGGTGATGATTGATCGTTGTTTAGGTACATTAAACCACGTTAAGCTTTTTCACGTTATGACTGCGCAGCAGCAGCGTCTGTGTCTGTGTCTGCACTGTGGGGATAGAGATTGTTGTGGATTTTTTGGCATTTGTCGCTCAAGAATAATGTGTTATGGACTTTTTTTTTTTTATTTTTTTTTTTAACTAAATTGAGCTCAAGGTTTTCAAAAAAAGTGGTGGGTACAAAATGATTCATACCCACCATCCCCACCGATATCGATGCCTATGTTTAGCTGTTGTGTCGGAGAGCAGAGCTGCAGCCCAGCAGCTAGCCTTCTGTCACTACAGCCACCTGTCAATCAAAGTGGCCACATCCTTTATTATGCATAATAAAATAATATAATTTTGAGCCTGATTAATGATATAATCTGATAAGTTATAAAAAGAAATTCGACCCCCCCAGAGTTGTCATGAAGGGTAAACTCCGCTAAAGAGACCAAGGCTGTAAACATGTTTGCTTCTGCTGTAAAGTTGGGCATTTTAACATGGGGGTGTATGGAAATTCACTCACTTCTGGAGCAAGCCTCAAGTGGCCACTCGATGAACTGCAGTTTTTAGCACTTTTGCATGTGCTTCATTGCTCATCACGGGAGGTTGCCCCTTGAAAAAAAATCTTTAAAATTGGTCAAGTATTGAGCGAGAAAGCGGTGACCGGTCCTTCGGGAACGGGGCTGCAATATACTGTAACCTAATGAGACAATTGTGCACCCTCGATCTTTGTCCACTTAAAGTGATTGATTTTACCCCTGACAGGCTCAGATTGTTACTAAAAGTGTCTGACAACATTATCAATCTCACGAGGTGACTTCTTCCACAGCGGTGTGGAGAGTGGAACGCGAGTTGGGAAAGGCTTTCCGAGAGTCTGTTGTTTTGGAGTAGGCTACAAAAATTTAAGGTTTGTGTTATCTAAAAGATATTCAGTGGCTTAATATATAAATGATTTTGAGAATGTGGACAAGGTCATTATAATTTCACGGCTTCCCACATTCATTTGAGCCGGAATATACAGATGAGAAGCGAAAGAGGGGAGAGAGAGATGCAGCAGGTGGAGGATGGTGAAGTAGCTGCTGCAAGCCTGCGGCGCTTGGGAGATTGGTGGTTTTCCTGTGGCTGCTGTGCATGATGCTGTGCCCCTTTGCCCAAAGTGGAAGATTGCCTTTGTTGTCAGGAGTGGGATCTGTTTCTGCCAGATATTGGTGGTCTTGATGTGTCCAGGGATGATCCCTTGGGCACTTCTAATCAACAGGGCTGTGAGAAATCAGAAAATACCAACCAGTTTGTTTTTTTTGAAAATATTTTAGATAACACGAATAAATGTATGTGTTAAAGCCTATTGACCGCATAAAACACTTCTCCGCCTGCGGCCTCTCTCTCTCTCACTCTCTCTCTCTCTCTCTCTCTCTCTCTCTCTCCCCTCGTCCGCTCTTTATTCGTATATTCTGGCTGTGATACGGGTGGCATCATTGAAACATTTAAATATTGAGCCATGGCACTGAAAATCTTTTAGATAACATTAACCTTTAATTGCTGTAGCCTACTCCAAAATAACAGACTCCCGGAAAGCCTTTCTCCAAACTCGCATTCCACTCTCCACACCGCTGTCTTCAGACAAGAAGTTACCTCGTGATAATGTTGTCAGACACTTTTAGTAACAATATGAGCCTGTCAGCGGTAAAATCAATCACTTTAAGTAGACAAAAATCGTGGGTGCACAATTGTCTCATTAGGTTAAATTGCAGGTCCGTTCCCGAAGGACCGGTCACAGCGTTCTCGTTTCAAAGATTTTGTGGACATCAGTCTATCTATACACTAGGGAAATAGGAAATAGGGTCCAGGTTGTAAAAAAAGAAATTACCCTTTAAAAAAAACCTTGCCTGTTTTGTGACCATACCTTTTCTAGAAAAGGACTAGGCTGATTTATCAAAATCCCTAGGGATTTTGATAAATCAGCCTAGTCCTTTTAAATTGTGATGGTGAGATGAAGCCTCATGTAGGATTAAAGCTTTTCAGCAAATTAGTTAACAAAACGGTTAATTTTTTCCAGGCTTCATGTCCTCACAATACCACCTGTTGGTCAAAGCTAGTAAAACAGGCAGAAATATCCCAGATAATCAGATTTTGTCCATGTTACACTGTATTTTGCACCAGTAAAGGCTAAGAAATAACAAAGAAAATCACACCATAGTGTGTTTTCTGGTGGTATATTATGATTGCATAACATGTATGTATAACTGTATAATAAAGTAATTGCCTTTCAGAATAATGTGAGCCCGACCCAAGCCCGACAAGTTAAAATCAAATTTTGTCTCATACTAATGACACATGTAGGCTACGTTTTTGTGTGGAAAGCTTTCTGTAGGAATGCATTCGGAAATGGGGCAACAAGCACACGTTAATAAGCTGTTAAAAATGTTCAATGTGTTAACCTTTCCTGCTTGCTTCTTTTCCGACTGTGGTCAGAAAATCAGGGGAGACTCGTTGCCTCCAGGGCCGACGTTTTAACATGAATATCTTCAGGGTTAAAATCACGTTTCTGGTGAGCAAATGAATGAACTTAGCTTTTAGTCTGGGGTTTATATCGGACACCGCACACACTGTGTAGCTACAAAACTTATTGCACCAACTCTGCTACGTTTGCATACGACACGTCTGCTTCCTCTTTCTCTATCTCTCTTCTGCCCACTTTCCACACACACACACACACACACACACACACACACACACACACACACACACACACACACACACACACAGAGCTCTCTTAAAATGAGCTGCAGCACCATTTTACAACAAATGCCTTATAGCGCTGATGTGACCGAGCCCGACCCGAGCCCGACCATAATTTGGTGTGCCAAGAGGCTATGACTAGCCTGTGCACCAACAAGGAAGCGCCAAGTCTAAATCATGGTTGCCTCCCACGTTAGTATGAGGCAATCATAATACACTGCATGAAAAGTGGGATTTTCGTCCCCGGAAACGCCCGGAAAAATTCCCCTAATTTTCGGCAGTTATTGACAATTTACAGCTATGTAAATCTAAAATGTCAGCTTCTTAGGAACTGACAAAAACAAATGTTAACATGACCACAATTTATTTTTGAGGTTGTCTAATTGGATTTGAAAGGGTTTCATGAGATCATGAGTGGTTGTGTTAGGCTTCATGTCCTCACAATACCACCTGTTGGTCAAAGCTAGTAAAACAGGCAGAAATATCCCAGATAATCAGATTTTGTCCATGTTACACTGTATTTTGCACCAGTAAAGGCTAAGAAATAACAAAGAAAATCACACCATAGTGTGTTTTCTGGTGGTATATTATGATTGCATAACATGTATGTATAACTGTATAATAAAGTAATTGCCTTTCAGAATAATGTGAGCCCGACCCAAGCCCGACAAGTTAAAATCAAATTTTGTCTCATACTAATGACACATGTAGGCTACGTTTTTGTGTGGAAAGCTTTCTGTAGGAATGCATTCGGAAATGGGGCAACAAGCACACGTTAATAAGCTGTTAAAAATGTTCAATGTGTTAACCTTTCCTGCTTGCTTCTTTTCCGACTGTGGTCAGAAAATCAGGGGAGACTCGTTGCCTCCAGGGTCGACGTTTTAACATGAATATCTTCAGGGTTAAAATCACGTTTCTGGTGAGCAAATGAATGAACTTAGCTTTTAGTCTGGGGTTTATATCGGACACCGCACACACTGTGTAGCTACAAAACTTATTGCACCAACTCTGCTACGTTTGCATACGACACGTCTGCTTCCTCTTTCTCTATCTCTCTTCTGCCCACTTTCCACACACACACACACACACACACACACACACACACACACACACACACACACAGAGCTCTCTTAAAATGAGCTGCAGCACCATTTTACAACAAATGCCTTATAGCGCTGATGTGACCGAGCCCGGTTAGGTTAATTTCTAATATAGTATAGTAATAATTTCAGGGCTGCCAACTCTCACGCATTGGCCTGTGAGACACACGTATTTGATTGGTTTCACATGTTCACACACCACACCCCGATTTATCATGCTGAAGTGTCAACCCGGTCAGTCAAATGCCTGAAAAATGAGTTGTGACCTGTTGAGCCACTCGTGATCGATTAGTTATGCTTTCATAAATGGTGAGGGGGTTCAAGAGCGCTCCCTGTCTGTGGAATTTTCTAAATGTTCTCACATTTGCGATGCTACTTCACAAGCCATCCCAGGCGCATTTCCCCCTGCATTTCCCCGGCTTCAGGTATGTATGCTTTGAGTATTTAATAAATACAGACCCGTCCGTCACTCTGTGTCCACTCTCTCTGTAAAAATAGAGGTGAGCAGCGCGGCTGGTAAGTGTAGCAACTTCAGTTAATTCTAGTGGACTCGCTCTGCTGTGGGCAGTGACGCGTTACATTCGTGCTCTACCTCCAATGAAGAGCAGCGTACAGCCACTTCTCTAAACTTTGTCAGAGACCAGAGACCCAAATGGGCCTCTGTGTCTGTCAGACGGTCTGAATGAGATACTACCATATCAGCAGAGCAATAACATGCACAGCAGACTATATTACAACTCTCCAAATCTCAGAGAACACAGATGGGAGGAGTTATATTTTGAAAGTGCACAAAGTTGTAAATATGAGTAGAAATATTGCTGAAACACATCTGAGCTATTGAAGTGCATGGGGTTTATAAATTAATTAAAATGAATGAATGTATGATTCACATGAATAAGTGCCACATTCACATTTAAAGATGTTACCTCTCCAACAAAAGACGCAAAAGAGGAGGGAAGAGTAAATTAGGCCTACATGTGTATTGACTCAGCAGAGATCACGTTAAATTAGAAATCTACAAGAGAATAGTTGAAGGTAATACAGCATGTCTGAGGGCCTTATTTTTCTATATTTTCAATTGTTTCCAGCATAAATTGATGTAGGAAAGGGTAGAAATAGGTGCATAAAAAATCAGTGTTTAATGCTCAAAATTATATGTCCCCTGACAAAATCTGGAAACAAAACCTATGCCATTGGATTGCCAGGCCATGCAGCTGTGACTGGTCCAGATGTTTGTGCCAGATACTGGGAAACTTTGGGCCACTATTGTGCTTCTCTAATCTCTGGGCATCTCTAAATGTAACTGTAAATAATTCATTAAATGTTTCATAAAATGAACAAATTGTCTCTCTTTTCCCAAAAAATACATAAATGGGGCACAGAGGATGAGTGCCAAACAATACTGAGCCTTGGCACAAAAAAAGTTTGAGAAAGGCTGTAACACATGCACAAAATGAGCCATGTTGTGTCTTTTGTCTTGCTGTTGGTATTTTTCTTTTTCCTCCTTTTTCTTTTCTCCTTTTTTCTGCTGGACCTTGTGGTGGGGAAAGGCCTTGATTGAAGAATGAATTTCCCTCACTGCCTAACCTAATGAGGTTTGGTCTTTGGCCACCAGTCCCACTGGTGTCCAAAAATAGTTATTTCTATTTATTTAGTTTTGAAGGATTAGAATTTTTGTAAATCAGTGGTTCTCATTCTTTAGAATTTCAGTGGTCCTAGTAGATCCCTATGGTAGACCAATGTTAATTTAACTTTGGGACCCTGGTCCCTACACTGAGAACCACTGATGCGTGTGTGTGTGTGTGTGTGTGTGTGTGTGTGTGTGTGTGTGTGTGCGCATGTACAGTGCCCTCCACAATTATTGGCACCCCTGTTTAAGATGGGGTCATGGACTTCTAAAAATTCTCCTTTTTTTTTAAACAACATAGAACCCAAATGCAAAAAAAGAGAAAAATCCAACCTTTTATTTAAGTACATTACTTTGGTGGTAAAAAAAAAAAAATCACACATTTAGAAAAAGAAAACTTGAAATCATGTGTCCCACAATTATTGGCACCCCTGATGTTAATACTTTGTACAACCCCCTTTTGCCAACAAGACAGCACTTAATCTCCTTCTATAACATTTCACAAGATTGGAGAACACAGAGAGAAGGATCTTTGACCACACAGAGAGAAGGATCTTTGACCATTCTTCTTTGCACAATCTTTCTAGATCATCCAGAGTCCTGGGTCCTCTCTCATGCACTCTCCTCTTTAGCTCACCCCACAAGTTTTCGATTGGGTTGAGGTCTGGGGACTGAGATGGCCATGGGAGGACCTTGAGTTTGTGACTGCTGAACCATTTTTGTGTAGATTTTGCCACATATTTAGGATCATTATCCTGCTGAAAGACACAGTGACGACCCATCTTCAGCTTTCTGGCAGAGGCCATCAGGTTTTTATTTAAAATGTCCTGGTAGTTCAAAGCATTCATAATGCCATGCACCCTAACAAGGTTCCCAGGGCCTTTGGAAGAGAAACAGCCCCAAAGCATCACAGATCCTCCACCATACTTCACGGTGGTGAAGGTGCTTTTCGGCATACTCATCTTTTGTTTTACGCCAGACCCACTTAGAGTGTTTGTTGCCAAAAAGCTCAATCTTAGTCTCATCTGACCAAAGCACACAATCCCAGTTGAAGTCCCAGTGCCGCTTAGCAAACTCCAGACGTTTACGTTTGTGTGTTAGTGAGAAAAGGCTTTTTCCTTGCATGCCTCCCAAACAGCTTGTTGGCATGTAGAGAGCGTCTGATGTTTTTTTTTGAGACTTCGTGACCCCAAGATGCCACTCTTTGATGCAATTCTGTGACAATGAGCTTAGGACTTTTTTTTACTTCTCTTACCATCCTCCTCACTGTGCGTTGTGGCAAGATAAACTTGGGACCTCTTCCAGCCTAGTTTGTCACTGTTCCAGTTGTTTTAAACTTCTTAATGATTCCTCTGACTGTAGATACGGGCAAGTTAAGACGAGTGGCTATTTTCTTGTAGCCATTGCCTGACTTGTGAAGGTCGACACACATCTGCCTTACTTGAATTGTGTGTTCTCTTGTCTTTGCCATGTTGACAAATGGGTAAGAGAATTAGGACTCTGTGTCACGTCATATTTATACCCCAGGGAAACAGGAAGTCATGAATTACTATTTAAAAGTTCCTAGATACCCTGACCAACTTTAGCAACTACAGAAAAATATATTTAAACAAAAATCTATTAAATTTTTCAGCGGAATTGTTAGGGGTGCCAATAATTGTGGGACACATGATTTCAAGTTTTCTTTTTCTAAATGCGATTTTTTTTTACCACCAAAGTAATGTACTTAAATAAAAGGTTGGATTTTTCTCTTTTATTGCATTTGAGTTCTATGTTGTTTAAAAAAAAAGGAGAATTTTTAGAAGTCCATGACCCCATCTTAAACAGGGGTGCCAATAATTGTGGAGGGCACTGTATTATATATATTTTTTTGATGTACGGTAATGCTGCTGAATGAACCAAAAAACATTGCTTTGTACACAGCAAAATTTTGGTTGGCCCCAACAAATCTCACTCCAAGGTTTTTTGAAAAGTTGGCAACCCTGCTTTAACTGGTCTCTGCTATGATTTGAGCAATTGACTAGTTCACACTGCAGTACATGTCAAGGCTTGTCCAATGGGTGATGTAGAAATAAACAATAGAAGTGACATCCTGAGATGTCAAACTGCTATACATTAGCTAATCTGTAGCATCTGAGCTTGAAAATCAAAGGATTATTTCATTTGTAACTAAAGAAACAATTGAAGAACATACTGTTGTTGTTGTTGTTGTTATGTACTCTTTAATCAGCCCAGTCTCATGCCAGGTCGTTATATAGTCACGTTATTGTAATCTATTAAGTCGTGGACAGGTTACGTAAATACCGTTTTTATCATGTGGCGATTACGAAATTGAAAGCAATGCATTTTAATGGGAAGCATATTTCATGATTCCAGAACGAAAGCAAGTAGCGAGTAGTTGATAAGGCGAAAGTCCGCGTAGGGAGATTGGTCGGGGTGGTGGAAGGGTAATAAAACACAGGACTTTCACGCCGGAGACCGGGGATCGCGCCCCGCGTGTGGCAGTACCTTTGTCGGCGTGTCCCGCGTGTGACGGTTCCTTACCCCGTTCTTTTTTTTTCCTAACCCCAACCGTCTCGTTATTGTGGCGTTTCATTTCCTGTGTCTTGCGAGTGGCGTGTGGCGCCGCATTTCCCCGATCGCGAGTGGGGGCCCATGCCGTTGTTTTGGCCGGCGTGTGGCGCCTCATTTCCCCGTAGTCGCGTCAGCATTTCCCCGATCGCGAGTGGCGGCCCGTGCCGTTGTTTTGGCCGGCGTGTGGCGCCTCATTTCCCCGTAGTCGCGTCAGCATTTCCCCGATCGCGAGTGGTGGCCCGTGCCGTTGTTTTGGCCGGCGTGTGGCGCCTCATTTCCCCGTGGTCGCGTCAGCATTTCCCCGATCGCGAGTGGCGGCCCGTGCCGTTGTTTTGGCCAGCGTGTGGCGCCTCATTTCCCCGTAGTCGCGTCCCCCAGAGCAAGTTCGAAAAGCGTGACCTGTACACGTTCAAAAGTCGTTGCATATACACGAAAAAAACGTCAAAATCGTAACCTGTCCACGACTTAATAGATTACAATAACGTAACTATTACACGACCTGGCGTGAGACCGGGTTGCTTTAATATGTGTCAATACTTCACCAGGGATTTCGCCTTCTCCCACACAATATCACATCAATGCTCCCCTACCTGCCAGTAGATGTGCAGGCTGGTTTGACTGTGCCTGGCTAGAGGGCTGCATGAATACTGACTGTCAGAGCAGATTTGTGTGTTTGTCACTTCACCTCCTATTGAAGAAAGCTTGAGAGCAGGGCAATGGCTCAGTGTGTTCCACATACTGAAACCTCATCCCTTTGTACCCAGCTCAGGCCCCTTTTTTTTATTTTTCTCAAACACCTACACATTTCCTACACTGTACATTGCAAAATCTCAGCCATGTAATAAGGCACAAATATGTGGAAATCATCACAAATAAATCAAACCTCACAAAGGAATTCATGTGGAAATAAATCAACCGGTTTATATAATCTGACGTTTTCTTGATTGCAATCAGTTAATTAATGACAAAGACAAAGGGTAGAAGATCCAGAGCCCAAAAAAAAACAGCTGGTTATGGCTGTCTTCGCATAGCTTTTTTTGTTTTTATGAGCACCAGCGTCTTTTTTCAAATGTTCCCAATAAGAGTGTTCAGCCTTTTTTGTGCGACCACTCGGAGCGCTTTTATTTAAAAATCTCAATTTATCAGAAACCCATTGGTGTCGTCAAAGACAGAAAAGCCCATTTGTGAAAGCAGATCAGCCGGACACCGAATGGTGCTGGTGAGCGTTATGCTTTTATCACTGTTGTTGTTAGCTGTGTAGTCAACTCCTTGTTAATGTAGCATTAAGTTAGTTACCTAGCTAACGTTAATGTTATTGACAAAGAAAAATAACCCACAGGCAGCACTTCGAAGCTCTGGAATAATGGATGTGGTAGTAGATTTATTGCTTTAACTTTATTATTCAACTAATTATCATTTATGATAATGTTGTAAATTTGGTAGGGGTTCTACCATCAGGAGATGTCCATGTGAGCTTGTCTATGTTTTTTAACTCCCAGCTGCAAAGCTCATGGGTCTTTCAGACAAATATGCCTCTCCACCACAACAAGGTAGACCACCACTTTAAATGTAATCTATTCATCTTAGTGCACATATCAAAGTACATCTTCTTTTTATTTTAAAGAAAATTTAAAGTTTTAGTTTATGTTTTGTATTTGTTTATTGTTTTGACCTTTTTTATTGTATTCTTTTATTCACTGGACTTTATTCACTGGACTTTCTATAATTGTGGTGCTGATTTGTTTAATTTATTTTTTCCTTTGTAAGGCATTTTATAACATTGTTTTAAAATGTGCTATATAAATAACATCTAGTATACCAGTATAGTATTTTATTAATGTCATATTTTATAATATAACAATAATACATAATAGGAAATAATAATATAGGTTTAACTTAACAACCCCAGATGGTTTTTCAATTCAATTCAATTCAATTTTATTTATAGTATCAAATCATAACAAGAGTTATCTCGAGACACTTTACAGATAGAGTAGGTCTAGACCACACTCTATAATTTACAAAGCCCCGACAATTCCAACAATTACAGTAATTCCCTCAAGAGCAAGCAGTGCGACAGTGGCGAGGAAAAACTCCCTCTTGGGAAGAAACCTCGGACAGACCCAGGCTCTTGGTAGGCGGTGTCTGACGGGCCGGTTGGGGATATGATGAACAGTGGCGATAATAGTCAAATTAATAATGGAACAGTGACTTGAAATGGTAGTCGTAGTAGTTCATGTCATATCAGGGCGCTGCAGGGCATTACAGGATGTAGCGTGGCACAGCAGAGCATGGATGGACGTAGCAGGAAGCAGCTGGGTTCAGCAGGACGCAGCATGACATTGCAGGGCACCGCTGAGCTCAGCAGGGAGTGCAGCAGGACCACGGCGACAGCTGCAACCAGGATCTTGGTGCCAACGTTCTCCAAGGAAATACGCTGGGGGAAAAAACATAAGGAATCTGGGGAGTAAACTCTCCAGAAGCTAGGATTAGTAACAAGCATTTCTGGGACGGGATGCACACAAATGGTAATGGAAAGGGAGAGGAGAGAGCAGCTCAGTGTGTCAAAGGAAGGAAGGAAGTCCCCCGGCAGTCTAAAACTGTAACAGCGTAACTAAGAGAGACAGGACATAAGGAGAGGTAGCCTGTTCGGGCTTTGAACTCTCCCCTGCTGGATCGGGCTTTGCTGGCCTGCCTCCCTACTTTTGTTATATGTTATTAATTTAACAATTATGAAGAGAAGCAGGTGGGACAGTTAGGTGGACACTGCAACTCCTCACTCCCTAACTATAAGCTTTATCAAATAGGAGAGTTTTAGGTTCATTCTTGAATGAGGTGACAGTTTCTGCCCCCCAAACCCAGATTGGGAGCTGGTTCCATAGGAGAGGAGCCTGATAACTGAAGGCTCTTCCTCCCATTCTACTTTTAGAGACTCTAGGTACCACAAGTAACTCTGCATTCTGGGAGCGCAGTGCTCTAGTGGGACAATAAGGTATTAGGAGCCCTTCTAGATATGATGGTGCTTGACCATTTAGAGCTTTGTAGGTCAGGAGAAGGATTTTAAAATCAATCCTCTATTTTACAGGAAGCCAATGCAGAGAAGCTAATACAGGAGAAATATGATCTCTTTTTTTTAGTTCTTGTGAGAACACGCGCTGCAGCATTCTGGATCAGCTGGAGAGTCTTAAGGGACTTATTTGAGCAACCTGACAGTAGGGAATTACAATAGTCCAGCCTGGAAGTAACAAATGCATGGACTAGTTTTTCAGCATTGTTTTGAGACAGGATATTCCTAATTTTGGCAATGTTACGAAGATGAAAAAAGGCTGTTCTTGAGGTTTGTTTTTGATGGGCGTTAAAGGATATATCCTGATCAAAAATAACCCCTAGATTTCTGACAGTAGTGCTGGAGGCCAGGGCAATACCATCCAGAGTAGCTATGTCTTTAGATAATGAGGTTCGGAGGTGTTTAGGGCCCAGCACAATAACTTCAGTTTTGTTAGAGTTTAACATCAGAAAATTAGAGCGACCGTCATCATGTGCACTCCCTGGTTTAGATATAACGCTACGTTTCCCTCGGACAGTCACCCACTCGCCCGGCTGCTCGGGGTCTGCCGGGGGACAGCTAGCAGAAGCTAAAGAAGCTACAGTATGTTGGCCCGCATTAGCTACATGGCGCTGGCTAGCTACGGAAGCATACGATTCTGATTCCATGGTGCGGAGCCGTGCCTCAAACTCACTAAGCCTTGCCTCCAGAGCAGCGAATATACTACATTTATTACATGTATCGTTATCACTAAAGGAGGCAGAAGAATAGCTAAACATTTGACACACAGAGCAAGAAAGAGCAGGAGAGGGAGAGGAATTAGCCATTGCTAATGGCTAAGCTAAAGTAGCTAACAGCGTTTTAACAATTGTAAATTCAGCGAGTCAGTCGCTGTAAATGAAGCTAAATATAAGTGCTTGAGTAGAACAATTGTAATTCAAATGCAATCCAGGCAAATAGCCGCTAATTTAAACAATAAAGCAGAGTTGAGTAAGTTTTTGCTGGAGCAGCAAACTAGCGTTTGTAACACGGGAACACCGGAAGTGACACAATACGCTTACCTTACACGTCAGCACGTCAAGCATTTTGGAAAATGTGTACATATTCTTAATATTAAATCTTTTACTGGCTAAATGCTCGGTTTCGTTGTAAACTTGGTTCTCTGAATGAAGAGACTATCTCTCCACTGTTAAATACTCCATATGTACAGGGATGATTTCCCTGAGATCAGGTACGTGGATTTATTTAAGACACACCGGCTTTAAAGAAACACTATGATATCATCAACCAGGTCAACGCTCTGTGTTAAGGGGGATCCACTTCAGATCAGGAAGGATGCTGAAGTGCTCCAAGGACCAACGGCTTTACTGTACAAGTAGGCAGCCCTAGGTTTTGGAAGGCCCTATGCCTCTTGTATTATCCTCACCACAGGCTCTGGCAAGCCCAAAGCCAGGAGGCTGTCCCTGAGCCCTACAGCAAGACCCTTGGAGCAGGGGCTCATGGTGTCCCATCCAAGAGGGGAGGAATAGCCTAAACCCACATCATGGAGGGCCAAAGAGGAGCCACCAAATGTAGTCTCACTCCGTCAGCCTGAATTTTCAGAGAAGATGCTGGAGGACAGTAAAAGGCGTAAAGCAGGCCCTGAGGTCATAGGTAAGCCAAGAGCGTCTTACCCAAGGGTGGACTGACGTTCTTCAGGGAGAAGAAGAGTAGACACTCTTGTTATGTCCTCTGCTGAAGCGACACTTGAGGATGGAGCCTCCACTCCTATGTGTGTGGTCCCCCTCTTAACATGATGTCTGCTTCTGAGTCAACAGCCCGGCCCATGCACCGCTCTGGAGTAGAAGAGGGGATGTGCCCACAGCTACAGCTTGGTTGCCAGTTTGCATGTAGTTAACCACTTGGCTGTTGATCCTGGACAATGACGTGTTGACCTCTCAGCCTGGGCAGGACCTGGCTAAGTGCTAGATGAACAGCTCTTAGCTCCAGGGTGGTGATATGCTAAATCACCCAAAAGCTGTTCCAATGGCCGCTGACCCCCCGGCTTTCGTGGACAGCACCCCAACCCACCTGAGGCACGTCTGTGGAGACCAGCTGGTGTTAAACCACTTGTCCCAGCGCACTCCTTTTCTATGTTGGCCGAAGTCCGCCACCAGCAAAGGGCTCTAAGCCTCTGCAAACCACCCACCACCATGGTCTGGTAGGACCCCTGTGGACAAGCACAGGCCCAGGCTCTGAATGTGCTTCAAGAGCAGATCCACATGACAGCGGCATTGTTTCTGCAATCCCAATCAGCCAATTTTTGAGATGACTGTGGGTCCTAAGCCCTCACTGCATATGAGTGCAATAATTGCCTTTATACAGCAGGTGAGGTCCGGGGAGCTAGTGAAATGCCGAAAGGCAGAACCTGAGACTTAACATCTGGCCCTTGAAGTCAAACTTCAGGAAAGCCAGTAACCCTCCAAGCCTGGTATCTGGAAGTATGGCTCCCTTAGCTAGATGGCGGTAAACACTTGCTGTGATGGTTTGGACCATCTACATCTTGCATCCCAGAGGATGAAGCTATACGTACTTTCAGGGCGCAACTACCCAGTGTCTATTAGTTAGACCACACAAAACTATGTATATATATATATATATATATATATATATATATATATATATATATATATATATATATATATATATGTATATATATAATTTTGTGTGGTCTAACTAATAGAACTCCTACCTGATGTCATCACTGGTCTCATCTCTACGTGATGCCATCGCTGACCTCATGTCTGTCTCATTCACTCCTTGCCTGTGTTCTTCTCCACTAAGACATATTGTCAAACAAACATTATGTAATTGATTTTCCATATTAATAATATTAGGAAATGAATCTGTTGGTATCATGTGGCTCCCTCTAGACTTCCACCTAATGTTAGACCTACCTGTTGCCTTCCCCTGTCTTTCCTGATCCACCATCCTCACACCTGAATGAAATTAGCTCACTGTTAAATATAGCAGCCTCAATTCAATTTCTTAAATCAGCCTAGTGATGGCATCAGATAAGATAACTAGTAGGCAGTAAGGTTGTGCTGTTGTTGAAATTACATACACATTTTGGATTTTAAACAGTACAAATATGGAGAGCCACTTAGCACGGACCTTTAAAGAGAGAGAGAGATGTGACCCTGTATTACAGCTTCCATGTCACCCAACAGATGTAACTATAGCCTGTATGTCTGACAGCTAATGGTAAAACAAAATATATGCATAATTCCATAGTACCAGAGTTATTGCATTAGTTATGTTTTCCAGATTATTCGTCATCTATCGTACATGCTACTTTATATTTTCCAGTTTTCAGCTCAGCAACCTCAGTTTTGCATATTCTAAGCTAGCTGTAAACCCCCATTTGGCTGCTACATTCCCAATGTTAGCAAACGCTAGCTAGTCTGTTAACATGAATATTTGCAAGCCTCCAAGCACAGACGTCACACTTTAAATCCTACCTGTTGCCTTTCACCATCCACTTATTTAACTGCTGTTGCATCCCTTGCATCTCCTTTTCCCTCTCTTTTTCTATTTTTAGCCCCCGAATGCAGACTTTGCTTTAATTGAGTCACCTAAGATCCAGAAAAGGATACCATCCGCTGTCCCGCTTGGGGACCAATAAACAGCAGGAAAGTAGAGCATAGTTTCCATCTCAACAGCTCACGAGGACGCAAGCAATACAGCGGTAAAGGGAGACACATGAACAGAACAGAATAGTTGAATAGGCTGCTGTAAGCTCTCTGCAGTCCCATTCACCTGGGATAAGCTGTGAACAACCTTTTGCATATTCAATGGAAAGAGCAATTGACCCTCCCACTCTAACTCTTGGTTTACAAAACAACAGCCATACTTTTTTTAGATAGCAAATTTGTTGTATAAAACAATGGAGCAGATGTAAGTGGCTGGGCTTGTTACATACCTAAGACTTCACACAATCACTCCAACTAACCAAATCCGTCACAATGGTTAAGGTAATGTTTTTTTTTACAACTTGTTTATTTACCAGTAGGGTTGGGTATCATTCACATTTTTATCTGTACCTGAAATTCTGTTCCGATACCCAACGGTACCTTTTTTCGGTACCTTCCCTCTGTAATAACAAAAAAATTATTTCAGTTGTAGTTGTAGAGTTTTGTACCCAACCCTATTTACCAGTAATTAAAAAAAAAGTACAATCATGAAAAACATTCTTAGATATTATTATAGCTGAACTTGTGCTAAATAGAAAAAAGTCATGGTACTTTGAATACAGTTTAGATTTGAAATTTATAACAATATCAGAGCATACCAAAATCATCTGTGTGTCGGAAAACACCCTCAGACCCCAGAGGGTTAAAGAAGTTTCCACGTACCTGACCTCAGGGGGATCATCTCTGTACATATGGAATATGTAAAGGTGGAGAGATACAATAGAGAACTTGAATTACTCTGAAGTGATGGAGGGAAATGGTTTAGAAAATAAAGAGATGCAAATAATGTTGTGTTGTGTTTGCTTTGGTACTTGATATACATAGAGTAGCAATTTACACGCATTATTGTATGCAGTCCCATGTGGACATCAGTAATGCATAGAAATGAGTACTCACATGGGTGTGTGATGCATTTGAACATGTAAGTGTGTTTGTGTGCAAATGTGTTTGTGATGACTAATGGTTAAATGAGTGTGCTGTATAAACAGTTGGGAAGATGCAGAGGACTGCACTCCACCTCACTCAAAGCCGGAGGCCCACACCTACACATGTCCATGAGCATCAACACAAATGTGCATGACACATAAACCAGGCATTAAACATAAAACAGCCGCACAAAGCACCACATGTATAAACAAGTTGTGACAGAAACAATCTCAGACCATCAGTACTCTGGTGCAAGTTCTGTGCAAGTTCAGTTGGGGAAAATGAACTACTCTGAATGCAATGGCACTGTTAACCATATAGAGAAGGGGCACATCATTGGCTTCTGCTTACCTTCAGGTGTTTAGCTTGCAAATTAGTTCTTACTACTATCTTTGAGTGGATACATCCATGTGTCTGTCACCGACTTGAAAACAGCAGGGGGATATTAAATGTTACTTACAGCTTGTTTTACTTAACTTAACCTTTACTTTGCTGCAGACACAGCATCATTAAGTTATTGTCATGAAGTTAGCAGGGCACCGCAGGGCGTAGCAGGGCACTGCAGCGTAGCAGGGCATAGCAGGGTGTAGAAGGGTGCGAAGCAGAACCACGGCAACCATGATTTAGGTGCCACCCTTATCCAAGGAAAACTGCAGGGTGAAAAAAACATAAGGACTCTGGGGCAAGTTAGTAAAAAGCATTTCTGGGACATGGATGCACACAGAGGAGGCTGGGGGCATTGAACCCGAGTGGACAATGTTCAAAGTTTCCATTGCTGAAGCTGCGGCGAGGAGCTGTGGTCTTAGGGTCTTAGGTACCTCAAGGGGCGGTAACCCACGAACACCATGGTGGACACCGGTGGTCAGGGAAGCCGTCCGACTGAAGAAGGAGTCTTTCCGGGATATGTTATCCCAGAGGACTCCGGAGGCCGTTGCAGGGGTACCGAAGGGCCCGAAGGGCTGCAGCCTCTGCCGTGAAAGAGGCAAAGCAGTGGGTGTGGGAGAAGTTTGGAGAAGACATGGAGAAGGACTTTCGGTCGGCACCAAAGTGCTTCTGGAAAACTGTTCGCCACCTCAGGTGGGGGAAGCGGGGAACCATCCAAGCTGTGTACAGTAAGGAGGGGACACTGTTGACCTCAACTGAGGAGGTAATAGGGCGGTGGAAGGAGCACTTTGAGGAACTCCTGAATTTGTTTGCGAGTGAGGGGACAATGGAGCGGGAGATTGGTCGGAGAATTGGCGCAGCGGGTGCGGTATTACATTCAATCTATCGCACTGTTGTGACAAAAAGAGAGCTGAGCCAGAAGGCAAAGCTCTCGATCTACCGGTGAGTTTTCGTTCCTACCCTCACCTATGGTCATGAAGGCTGGGTCATGAACGAAAGAACGAGATCCAGGGTACAAGCGGCCGAAATGGGTTTCCTCAGGAGGGTGGCTGGCGTCTCCCTTAGAGATAGGGTGAGAAGCTCAGTCATCCGTAGAGCCGCTGCTCCTTCGCGTCGAAAGGAGCCAGTTGAGGTGGTTCGGACATCTGGTAAGGATGCCCCCTGGGCGCCTACGTAGGGAGGTGTTCCAGGCACGTCCAGCTGGGAGGAGGCCACAGGGAAGACCCAGGACTAGGTGGAGGGATTATATCTCCAACCTGGCCTGGGAACGCCTTGGGATCCCCCAGTCAGAGCTGGTTAATGTGGCTCGGGGAAAGGGAAGTTTGGTGTTTGATGCAAACATGGGCATAGCGGCCGACTGTGAAATTGCAAAGTTTTTTTCCCATAGACTTTACATGGCATAAGACAGGTCTATATATCAGCGAATAAATGTTGTTGAGGTACATCAACTTACAAGTCCAAACATTTACATAGTCCTCATTTGAATTGTGTTTTAAAAATTGTCACATGCAATAATAGCCAAATCAAGAGTTATTTAACTAGGCATGATGAACGCAATAAATGAACGCGAGCAGACTCATGGGACCGCGCCTGGTGAGCCGCCCTGCATTGCAGGCTCATATGAAAGTTCTCCTGAGTTCCCGTAGCTGTAATAACAGATATATGGCTGATATATATATATTTGTATATTATATATATAAGTATAAGTTTATCTTATAATACATCCAAGGGCTGTATGCAAGGCCGGATTTACCACCAGGCCGATTGGGACCACACTAACTGTGTGGCCTCATCCGTTTTTTTTCTTTTCTTTTTTTAAAATTCAAAATTAAATTCAAATTAAATTAATTAATGAGTGTGTGTTTGTGTGTACGTGTGTTACCAATAATTTATTTGCACACAAAAAAGTATTATGATCAGTTTTTTTTCTGATAATGACAATGAGTCAGCTTAGTATAGCATAGTGTGAAAAAAAGAGAATTGAGGACATCAAAAAAACAAACATGGATAAAAAAATGGTGAAGCAGTGGAGCCACAAAACGGAAAGCTAAAAGGGAGAAGATAGAGAGGATTTAATTAGGAGTAATATTACAACCATCTCCACTTTTTTCAAAAGTTGCCTCAATGCAAATAAAGAGCCTGGCGGCACCTGCGGTGATGCTAGCGAAGAGGAGTTTAGCACAACATCCAGCCTTGCTATTTCCGATGAACCAGAGCATCAGCACTAGCATGACAAGACAGAGAACCACAGCCCGGATGGAGTGACAGACACCTGTTCAAGTGCCCCCCCCACCACCTCAGTTTCCGCGGCAGCGACCCGGCAGCGACGGGTAGGTTAACGTACATTACCAGTTTGACAGCCTCAAAATGTAGGCCTATTTAGAGCCCTGCACGGGCCAAAAACTCCAGCCCTAACCCGGCCCTGGCCCGTGGTGTTCAAGCCCTACCCGACCCCAGCCCGACAACGCCTGCAATTTTTTCAGCCCGAACCCGGCCCGACCTTAGACCTACATCAATCACTTTAAGCTCTCTCTGACGTGCGCGCTCTTTGATGCGCTCTCTCTCTCTGATGCGCGCTCTCTGATGCGCGGTGTCTTTGCTACACACGCAAACACCCACACGTCACACCTTCTCCATAAACAACATGAAATCAAGGAGAGGGCCAACTTTTCCTGCTACAGATTCCCCACCGTGGTCAGAAAACACAGGGGAGACACTTTGTTTCTGTAACTATGACTCTAGAGTCGCTACTTGCTCCGATCGCCGGCACTCTCTCACTTCTCCCTCTACCACACACTCCCCACACACACACACATGCGGCTCGACGCACACACCAGTGCACACGTATAAACATCAGGCCACTTACATAGGCTATGGCGAGAGCTCTGCGTGGAGCCTCCACACAACTGTAAAACGGACTTAAGATGGGCACAATGAGGAGAGAAGCTAAAATAAGCCCGAGTCCGACCCGAGCCCGATCTGTAAAAAAAAAAAAACTGCCCGAGCCCGGCCCGAATGGGCTTAGCCCCGTCGGGCCCCGACGGGCTTGCAGGGCTCTAGGCCTATTACTTTTCCCCCTTATTAAAAACCCTGATTATTATAGATGCCAGGATCGGCGCCGAAGCCTTCCGAATCTGCGTCCATCAACCCACCTAAATAAATAATTTTTCTGATTTAGCTAGAGCCCAGTACCCGCATTTTACCACCCCTCTGTCCCCGTATGATATGTTGCTTTTTAAAATCATGTAATGTTGTTGTATTAATGTTGACTGTTCATTTTTATGACCAGATACATGTCCTAGGCTTATCAATGCATATGTGGAACTCATTCTCTAGTTGAGGGTACTTTCACGTAATATATCACATAATATTTTAAAAGTAGCCTATATTTTTCGTCTTTTTCCGTCAGTTCACTGCAGAGAAGTATCGCTTTGTTGTTTTTAATATTTTTAGAACCTTTCGCTGATTAAATCACTCGTGACAGAATAAAATAGTTGCCACAAGTACAGCTTTCCCCGTAAGTCCTGACAACTCATTTTAATTATGCACCACTCTGCCCCCTTTTCTCACGGTCCTTGCCGTCTCCTAGTACCCAGCTGCTCTGATGAACCTCAGTGCCATCCTCCACCTGAATGGGAGACTTCCCAAAGCGGCTGCTTGAACCTCAAACCTAATCAAACGCAACCAGCACCTAAGCATGGATCATCAATGCAGGAGGACTGGTTCAACAACGTTAAAGATCCAGCTTTATGGGGAGACACAACCATTGTTAAATTTATTCTCATCGAAAGGGGTGCAGCGGCTTTTCATAACTGACGATCCAACTATCCAGCTTCTGCCAGGGATAGGACCATTGGTTACATGCCGCTATTCCAACATGCCGCTATTCCGACATGCTGCTATTCCCTAACCCTAACCCTAATGGAAACAAAAATTGTCGGAGTGGTGGGACGTTTGAAAACAATGGAAGTGCCGCCACTCCGACAATTAGACGTCAATGTCGGAGTGGGGGTATGGCGGAATGGATGGCGGAACCCAGGACCATTGGTGGTAAAAGGCGTTGCTTCAACAATGACTTACTTACTTCTCATCTACCAAATGGACAGACAGTATCTCGAGAATGGGTCATGTTCTCTCCATCAAAAGGAAATATTTATTGTTTTGCATGTAAGCTTTTCTCAAAAAAGCATAATCAGTTTGTGGAAGGATTTAACGACTGGACACACTACAACACTCAGAACGCATTGGGAATCATGAGAGTGATGTGCACAGGAGCTACATGCTATCTTTACATCAGCGATGTAAGGGCACTACAATCATTGACTCATCTTACTAAAAACAAACGGAAGGAGCTAGACAATACTGGAGAGGTCCTCAAAAGAGTCGTGGCGGGGGTAGAGGACTTGCCTTTAGAGGCGATAATGAATTGCTGGGGTCACCTCTAAATGGAAATTACCTCAGGATTCTAGAACTGATAGCTCAGTTTGACCGATTCCTAGCTAGACATATTGAAAAATTTGGTAAGACAAGCAGTGGGAATGATTCTTATTTGTCATCCACAACTTGTAAGGACTTTATTGATGTGATGGGAGAAAAAAACTAGGCAGACTGTTGCGGATGAAATTAGGGAAGCCAAATACTTTTCTGTAGTTGTCGACTCAACTCCAGACCTGTCCCACATTGATCAACTTACTTTTATTTTCAGATTTGTTGACAAGAAAGGGAAAGTTGTTGAGCGTTTTCTCGCTTTTGAGCCAACTGAAAGCCACACAGGTGAAAGTTTGGCAGAATGCGTTGTTGCCATGATTGAGAGCTTAGGCTTGGAGCTGTCAAATTGCAGAGGCCAGTCATATGACAACGCCAGTAATATGTCTGGAAAGTATAATGTACTTCAAGCACATCTAAAGAAGAGAAATCCTTTAATGCATTATGTACCCTGCGCAGCTCACTCCCTGAATTTAGTTGGAGTCAACACCATAGAGGCAGAAGTTGGAAATTACTTTAGCATGCTGCAGTCACTGTATACATTTTGTTACTCCTCTACCAACCGATGGAGGAAAGTTTTCCGCAACACCGACAGGATAAGTTTGACACTGAAATTTCTTTCAGGTACATGATGGAGCTGTCACCAAAGCTCTATAGAAAAACGCAACGATAAAGGAGGCACTTGCAATTATAGCCAGCTCAGATGAGGAAAAAAAGAGACACCAGACATGAAGTATAAGTTGAAATATCTAGAAACTGCATTTATGGCCTTTTTCTGGGCTACAATCCTTGACATATTACAAGCCACAAGCATAATGCTACAAAAAAGTGAAAACATTTTGACAGCGGTGAGTCTACTCGAGTCATTGCGTGCGTTTGTTTCCACACAACGTGATCAGTTTGAGATGTATGAAAAGGCAGCTCTGAATGTAACAGGTGTGCTCCACACCTACAAGTGTGACCTACAACGAAGCAGAAAACGGAAAACCTTTGGAGATGAAAGGAGTGAGCCTAAAGAAAATCCAAGCAACCTACATGATGGGAGGAAGAAATTCCAAATACACGTTTTATGTAGTCATAGACAAGCTGTCCTGATCATCACCTGTCTGCCAACAAGGAATTGACGGATATATTTTGAGTTTTGTTCATGCCAAAAGTAACGATCAACAGTGAGGTCACAAAACACACCAATGCACTTCTCTGTGCATATCCATCAGACCTAAACAGTAGCTTTGCCAACGAGCTCTTACAATTCAGATCTTTAATGTGTGAGCAAGACAAGTCGCCAAAGATGCTGAACACCGTGTTGGAACTTGGCCTGCAATCCGTCTTCCCTAATGTGTATGTGGCCTTGAGGAAGGTTCTCACTTTGCCAGTGACAAACTGTGAAGGGGAGCGCTCATTTTCCCACATGGCGAGAATTAAAAATGAACTGAGAACAAGGATGAGTCAACGCATGAACTCTCTGGCAATAGAGTCGAATCTTGTCAGAGACCTGGACTTTACTGAAGTCATGGAGGAGTTTTCAAGGAGAAAGGCCAGAAAAAAAGACGCATAAGGTCCCAGGCAGTAAAGAGTCCCTTGTGCAGATAAACTGGTGGATTTCCACTTTAACTGCCGGTAAGAAGGGTGGCCAGGAGGGGAAGTGATGCAGCTGTACCTAGCCTAGTAGATCGTTGATCATCTGTTTCTCCGTGAAGGGGAGAGACAGTGAGAGAGAGAAAAAGAGGTGCTCAAGAATTAGCTGTTTTTCCAAAGTCAGCTCTTTAGATAAAATTGTGGTCACTGTGGGAAGCTAGTTTGATTTTGACAGACTGTACAGACATGACTATAGTTATTCTTAGTTATGTTATTAGGCTGTGTTTTCATAGATTTTAATCTGCTTTATTGCAATACATTCTGTTGATTTTGTTCTGTGATAGTTTCCATTTTGTCTTTTGTTTTATAGATATTTATAGATCTCCTTCTCCCTCTAACATCACAAGAAATGGAGTTGGAGAAAGTATCACGGTACAATGGCGGACCCAAATGCACGACTCAGACAGGGAATCACAGGTAAGTACATTTACTGTTCTCAGAACAAAGCAGGTGACGGTACAGAAAGTGGTAGGCAGTAATTGTTGTCAGGAGTAAGGCAAAAGTCAAGTAACACTGGAAAACTAACACAAGGAAAATAACACTGGAGAGAGTGACACGAAGTACATCTACAATCTGGCAGAGGGTATGTGAACACTGGGAGAATATATGCAGTGGGAACTGGGCATGACGATTGCGAACAGGGGATGCACGTTAGGGATGGGAAGGTAATCACACGGGCGGGAAAACAGACAAAGGGGGGAAGACAAGTGACCTGTAATGACAACAAACAATATATTTCAAAATAAAACAGGAAGTCCAAAAACACAAAATAAGAGCAGAGCAGGACGTGACAGAAAGTGGTTTTGTTTAAATAAAAGAAAATATCCACAGCTTTTTAGCTTTTACTGTTTCTAAAATCAAGATGCTGTGTGAGTTTGGGCCACAAGTTCTGGGAGCAGTCTTGCTTAATACTGGATACATTTAAACATAAAAATAAGTAAAACATTTTTCAGTGGAGGGGCACTTTTAAGCTGTATGAATTAACAGCCCAGTCTCATGGCAGTTCATGAAATGGTTACGTTATTGAATCTATTGATTCATGAATAGGACACTATTATGTTGTTTCTTTCGTGTGGTGAGCACGAATTTTAATTAAATGTATTTAAATGGGAAGCAGGATTTTGTAATCACAGCACGACTACGGTAGGGAGTAGTATGAAAAGCAGAAAATCCATATTGGGAGGTTGGTCGGGGTGGTGGATGGGTGTTTCATATCTAGGGTGACCACCCGTCCCGCTTAGCGCGTGCGCGCACAGCGTTTGAAGCCCAATTCGTGCGTCCCGCAAATTGAGACCGTGTCACGCATAATCAATGCTTGCTCAAAAAAAAGTTGGTCCTCGAGCCCCAGGCAGCCTAACGAACATTACTTGACAGTTCAGCACGCTACTGTTGCCAAACCCACCCCTCAGTTGAACTGCTGACGAGGTTGTTGTCAACTTTTTTGTTGTTGTCATGACAGCGCACGCAGCCACGCACGTGCATACCAGACACACTGGGAAGGAACTTTTAGATGCGCGCTTTCCAATTCGAAAAATGGAGAAAGAGACAGAGTCTGACTCTGAGGCACCGCCATCAATTAAAAAGAGAAGGTGTGGGTACAAGAAAGACTGGGAAAATTAATATTTGTGGCTGAAAGGTGTTGAGGGCAGAGGATAAATTGGGCCGGAGCGCAGCTCCCCCTCCTCAGGTCCACAACACACCCTGCCGGAGCTCAGCTCCGTGTCCTTCAGCATCAAACATTTTGCCGGGGGTTCAGCCCCTAATGTTTTGAGTTTAACCCCAAATGTATTTTGAAAAGTTGACTGACAAATATGAAACTGGACGTCGCTTAGTGTCCACTCTCGCTGTAAAAAGCTGCGCAGCTTCAGGTTTATGGATGCGCTCTGCTGTGGACATGCTGCGGCAGATGTGTCGCGTTTGAGCTCCGTGTATTTCTGCCATAAGTTTCGGGTTTCCACCTCCGATGTTTAGCAGCGTACGGACACTTCCCTAAACGTCTCAAACGGGGCTCTGTGTTTCAAACGGGGCTCTGTGTCTGTCAGGAGGTCTGAAATCTACCGTATCAGGAGAGCTATCACGTAATGCACACAGTAGACTACGGTGCAGGTAGACTATAGATTATTTTCTAAAATATAGTGACTTTATTCTCGTAATAGCCTATATTATAACTTTATTTTTTTCACAAAATATCACGACTCCCTCAAATCTCAGAGAGCACGGATGGGATGAGTTATATTTTGAATGTGCACAAAGTTTTGGACATGAGCAGAAATCTTGCTCAATCATCTGAAATATCACAATCAAGAGGTTTATTAATAAATTAAATGAATAATGTATCACTGAGGTGAATAATTGTCATATGCACATTTACGGAGGTTACTTCCCCAACAAAAGATGCAAAACATGGAAGAATAAATTATGCCTAAGCTACATGTGTGCTGACTCAGATATAATTAGAAAAGTCAATCTAAAGGAGAATAAATAGATGAAAGCAATACAGAATTCCTGACAGCCTTAATGCAATATTTTCCATTATGTTGTTATATTTGGATTGTAGCCTAATGTTTCCCTTTACATAAAGATAAAGGTAGAAATAGGTGCATAAAAATTCACCAAAATGGAGAAAATGAAGTGTTTAATGCCAAAATAATTCTGGGGGGAGGACCCCCCAGACCCCCACAGTCACCAAACAAATCTGGAAGCAAAACCTTGGCCTTTGAGTTGCCAGGCCAGTTATTATTAGACCAAATGTTGGTGCCATCTAACAAACTGGAAGCTAAAATGAACATACACTGGCTATTAACAAGCTGGGCCAGCCAATCACTGTTAAAAAGGCTACAACAGTGGTTTCTGATTCTCTTAAATCAACATAATTTTCTTGTTTAAAAAGATGTTTACATATTTGCCAACCAATATTTTCAAACATGTTCAATGTCATACATTTTACAAGGGTGAAATCCATTGCCTGCCTGTTAACATTAGCCTCTAAGGACAGCGGGACCCAGGTAACTGGGGACAGAGGGGCCTGGGCACCAAAGTGCTAGTCCGCTCTGGCTCTGGAACGCTGGTCCTCTCTGGAAGGCTGCACGTCAGCTGAGATTCTGGATAGCTGGACAGCCCGGGCTCCGGTCCACTGGATTGCACGGGCTTCGGTTCACTGGACCCATATCGACCACGTCCTCTCTTGCGGCCTCCACGGCCCCCTGAAAATACGGCCAGATGGGTCCCTTCAAAGGACTGCTCGTCGATGGCGGTACACGCAGAACCGTTTGCCGTAGTGCCGATAGACAGGTGTTCAGGAGAGCTGCAGTAAAGCAAACTGGACCTTTGATTACCAGCTTGAAAGCTGGCGGCTTCGGCCTCATCAGTCCATCTAGCACACTTTGTTAAGTACTGGAAAACAGTCACAAAAGTCTCTGGCTCTCCTCCAGGCGGAGAAACGACAGGGCTAGGCATAGGCAAAGGAGCAGGCTGGGTGAAAAGCAGAACCTGTAGCAACAATGCTAGCAGGCCGAGAAGTAGGCAGGCTAGTGGGTGCTAGCTGGCTCGGAATGTGATGAGGTAGGCCGGGAGTAGGAAGAGGAGCGTAAGTGGATTTAGCAGGTTTGGAAGAACACCACCCTATAGCAGATTGATGAGCTGGAGTGGAAATGAATCGTTTAACCCGGTTAGGAATCGAGTCCTCTAACCAGGGTTTTTCTGAAAACTTCACACGAGCCAACGACTGAATTGCCTTCTGCTGGCAATCGCTGTCAGTCCTCTTCCACAAGGTATAAAGCTCCATCGGGTCACACGTCAACTCGTAAAGTTCATCTGACATAGTATGAACAGGCTCCATAGTCCAGGTTGAAGCAGCAAAACAGAAAAACAAAAACTGGGAACCAACTGGAAAAAGCCACTGGGTCCAAGTGTGGTCAGGTCATTCTGTCACGATCTTCAGGGAAAGGTGGACCCAAATGCAGAGAGCGCAGGCAGGTAAGGTAAATTGACCTCTCGCCGGCCCCTCCCCCAAAACGGCCATTGTCCAATCACACCTCATAGCAACCGTAACTATGTGAGCAGGTCCGACAAACATTGACTCCAAGCAAGATGGTGAAGCGGTGCGCCCATGGCGTTTGTAAATCTGACACTAGATACCCCGAGAGATTGTCTGGAGGAGTTGTGTTCTTTCCATTCCCAAAGCCGAAAACACAACGTGAGCGGTGCCTACAATGGATAAAACAGTGTGGACGGCCCCACTCCCAGTTAAATGTGTAGAACATTACGAAGCATAAATACTTCTGCTCAAAGGTAGCTAAGGCTAACGGCTAACTAGTTACCGTGTTGTCTAGATCTACAAACTAGAGGCAAGAACACAAATTGGACAAAAGTTATGATTACCATGGATATCATTGCCAGAATGTTAACCTACTCTCTAAGCTAAGTTTAATGAGCCCTTTAGCTTTAGCCAACATTAGTTAACATGTTAGCTAACGCTAGCTACATTAGCTGCTGTTGTGTTGGGTCTTTGAGCTCCCCAACTTTATTTTTCGTCAGTTTACAACAAAGTCGAACATATCGCCCCAACAAGCAACTTTAAATAATTTTGTTTTTATCTTTCATGTAACATTTGAGGTACAGGTCATGAGGTTTCTCAGATTTCGCTTGAGACCGGTAAGACTTAGCCTCGATACTAGTCGTGTCTCCTTCATTGCATCATTGCGTCATTCATATATTTTGAATATATCCCTCCACTGCATACTGTAACCTGTATTGCTGTATTGCTCCAAAAAAAGGTCACTGACACGCACAGGTATACCTCTTCCCATCATGGCAATCTGTCGCGCTGGTCGTGTTTGACCATTTGTTTGTCGGAAGTAGCAACAGTAACTAAGGGGGGCGGGGCTCGGCGAAAGGCTAATTGAGCAGAAGATTTATTTCTCAACATAATCCAAAAGACACAGGAAATACATAACCAGGAATGCAGAGAACAGGGTAGAATCCAAACAGAACTTGCAAACAGTACACGCAGAAGACGGAAAACTACAACAATGACCTGACACCAGACAAGGAAACACAAAGACTACACAGGATAACAAGGACTAACAAGGGACAGGTGAAACAAGGCTGTGAAACAGGTGAAACACATTAGGGCAATCACAAGGGAGGGAAAACACAGGAAGTAAAATAAGACAAGACAAGACAGAAACCCAGACCGTCAAAATAAAACAGGAAACGGAACATACAGACACACGGGAAAACAAGACAGGAACTACAGCTAGACAAGACAAGGGAGGAAACACGAGCTACAACAGAAAACAGAACAAATACACAACAATAACAGGAAACAAGAACAGAACCTCAAAACCAACAGAAACTCAAACTCAAAACCATGACAGTTAATTTACACCCAAATTTCAACATTATTAACCTGTTATTTTTAATAACTGCGCCTTACTTTTTTAGGGATTGTATGTTAAATAACACCTCATTTTTGTTATTTAACTGCAAAACTGAAAATTCAAACAAAGATGGCAGACAGAGTTAGATGGTTTGGTATGGTCACGTTTGGAGATAAATGCCGATAAACACAATTTTATGCTTAGATTATTATTATTATTTATCATTGGAGAAGTCACCAATTTCATTTAGTTTTTGTAGGTTGCTAAACGACGTTGCAATCCATTACTAACAAACTAAATATTATATGCATTCACTGAATGAAGATTAGACAAATAAAACACCTGATTTCTCTACTGCAAATGTTATCAAGAATATTCTTTCACAGCCTATTCCACAGACAGAAATAAGAAAGTTTGCAGTGTTTTTTGTGCATGTGCACAATGCGTTTATTATCTTGGGTGGAATAGCCTTTTATTACCCTATTGCCTATTTGTACCCGGGGTGCAAATAGACACTCTGCATTTTAAATGAGACAGCCTAACCCGCAATTCCAACCAACTACAGAACTGCTGTGGAACGACTCCACCACATGTCGGCTCCGTGCTCCGCCGTCCTTCAATACCCACCAAGTCCAGATTTGTTGAGGAATGGCTGCGGCCATAACTGACAACTGAAGTCACGAGGACCCACGAGAGCTCGCAAATTCACGTATGATCGCGTGATATAACAGGATGTAGTTTCTATAAACAGAACCACAAAACCAACAACATGTTTGTTCTTTGAGAAGAGGGGAAACAACTCTGTGCTGACCTGCTGATCTCCCTTTTTTTGATGAGATCATTGTGATTCTACCATGGGTAAGTACAATATTTATAATTTATACACTTATTTTAATTTCCATTCATGTATACAATCTAAATCTATAAATAATAGGCTAACGTTAGGCCTGTAACATTTAAGTAGCATTCCCGTGGTCAAGTTTGTGTGGCATTCTTGCCATCTGCACGTCTGGTTAAAGCAGGTTCATCCTGAAAATCAAACGGCTAAAATAAATCAAACAGGAGAAACGAGAAACGGGCGCTGGATGCTCAGCACTGAGAGCCAAATCGTTTGCGAAGGGATCCAGTCCACCTTTGTGACAGGGCTGGCGTCTTTTAAATCTTTAACCTACAGTAACAAGAGGAGGCAGCCTGCATGCTTGAATTCATCCAGAGGTAAGATATTGTCTGTTAACGCCTGCATTTTTTTCTGGCCTAGCTGTGGCTCAAGCATGGTTTCAACAGGTCTGGTGATGGGATTTAGCAATTAATTTTGATTTAGAAAGTTTTAGTGCAACTTACAATATTCATAGAGGCAAGAGGATAGTTCATGTACATTTGTTGTCTTTGTTTTGCTGTTAGTCTGTGTGAATTACTAGATTTTCAACCAGTGTATAATTTTTCAGACACTTTGTGGGCATAAACCCAGAAAAAGGGACAAAGGCTGCAAAGCGGAAAAAAAGAACTGTCAATTCACATGTCGCCAGCCTCTTGCGCAGGCTCATGGACTTTCAGTGGGATTTTATTTGAAAATGGTGAGTTAGATGTATACATTACACATATGTTCAAACAGCAATGACTCAGGAGGCTGGGAAAAATTCATTCTCATGTTCATTCTTAACTGCCTTTCAAAGTTTGAATGCTGAACTCCTCTTCCATGCTCTTTTGCCATTTATTTTTTGTTCTTTCAATGAATTATACTCACATATAATCACAATTTCTATTATTTTATGTTATTCTGTCTGTTTTGTGCTCCGTTCCTGAAATTAGCTTTTGTTAGGTCAAATTTGAAATTATGGAACTCATATCTCTCTCTCTCTCTCTCTCTCTCTCTCTCTCTCATACAGACTTTCCAAAGGATCATCAATGTGTGCTTTGTTTTAGAAAATGGTTAGTGGTCTATTTATTAGAGATGGCCCAATACCATTTTTTGCTTCCCGATACCGATTCTGATACCTGAACTTGCATTTCGGCCGATACCAAGTACCGATCCGATACCATGTGTCATATATTTTATTATGTTTTAACAACTGTATACTACTATCCCTGTATGGATGCGGTATTATTTCTATCTTTGTTGTTGGTAACCTGAGCCTATGTGTAACATTTTTGAGTGATCAGGAGTCACAGGGAATTTGTTCACGGGGGAGGCAAGGTTTGGACCCAAATGCAGTGTAGACGGAGCAGTGCAGAGTTCAAAAGATTTATTAACAGAAAGAGTCCTTGAAAAACAGGCAAGATATCACAAAAATACAGATGATACAAAAACACAGGAACACGGAACAAACTAGAACACAGAGTAAATACCAAACCAGGCAAGAGTAGCACAACATGACGACACATCCACGAGAACAGAACACAGAAACAGAACAGCACAATGATCCGACAAGACACCAAGGAAAACAGAGACTAAATACACAGGGTAACGAGGTAACAAGGGACAGGTGACACATGGGAAAGGGACAGGTGAATCCCTCAGGGTGAGGTAGATAATTACAAAGGCAAGAAAACACAAGACAGGAAGTAAAACGAGACATAACTAGGGAGAAAAACAGAGACTACAAAATAAAACAGGAAACACTAACAACAGAAACTCACGACAGAATATCCTTGGTTTGAGTCTTTTTTGCAGAATTTTAGCAGTTCAGGGAACATTAAATGTTGAGGTTTAGTGTTTTAGATGTCAGCAATGAACATGATATATTTTTCTGTGATTGATCCGATCTATGTGTGCCTACATTTGTAAGTATTTACCTTTCAGTGTTTGTATTACAATAAAAAAAGTTAATTTCAACATGGAACTAGAACTGCAAGCAGTTATGATGGGGCCCAAGCCTCCAATACCATTCGCCTCGGACGCCATTCGCCTCCGATGCCATTCACCTCCGATGCCATTCGCCTCCGATGCCAGTCGTCCGCGTCGCCCCGGGGAGCCGCGCCAGTCGCCCCCGATGACCCGCGAAGCTGCGCCAATGCGGGACCCGATGCATTACGTAGGGGGGAGAAACGTTGGTGAATATCGAGAGGTTTGATGCACGAGGTCTGGGGTACTCTGCCGTTGCAAATGTAGTGGTTAACAGTGCCTCTCCATGCATATACAGAGTACCTTTAACAATTCTCTACCATAAACAAACTTCTTAACCCCCTGACCACAGGGGACAGCAGATAGAAATGAGAGAGTGACTGAGAGGGTTGAGGGGGGGAGGCAGGTGTGGTGTTTGAAAGAGCAGGGGAGGTGGTCAGGTTGTTGTAAATGGTGTCATAGGCGCCGATTGATGTTTTCCTCCGAGGGTGCTCAAAGGTGCACATCGTTTAAAAAAAATAAAGTAGTCAAAAGTTGTTTGCATTTCAGAACCTTAGGAAATGGACAGCGGCCGACACGAGCACATGCGGCTATTAACTCGATAATAAAGCCGTAAAGTAGGGTTTCAACTCAGGACAGCGTCACTTCTCACAAATACAGATAGGATTGGAGATGAGAAGTTTAACTGACACGTGACCGCGATCAACTTCGTGGGAAATTAAGAATCAATGCCACCGACATAACCAATCACACTTTGACAGACTCTCCACTTAGCACCAACTGCAATGTTTAATTGCACGGTATCAGGGTGTATGAATGGTGTTGATTTTGGATTGAAAAAGTGGGAGAAAAGAGTAATATTTGTCCACTGTGAAGGTTGTAGAAACTTTGTCAGGTGGGTTAAGAAGTTTGTTTATTGTATATAACACCAGGGGAGCACGCGAAAGCGAAAAACAAAACATAACGGTAGGAGGTAAACATCAGTAAATATTGAAAAGTGTGACCTGCAAGGTCTTTGATACATTCACATTGCAAATATTCCATTAACATTGATTAACAGGGCAAAACACTTTTATGTTGATTATAGCGCCCCCTAATGGCTGATCTTCGCCAAATTTGCTACAGAGCCTCAGGACGCCATGCCGAACAAGCACCACAAATTTCGTGTTGATTGCTTTTACTGTGGCAGTGATATTGCAATTGCAAATTTCCCATTGAAATGCATTGAGTTAGTGGGCGAAATAAATAAACGTTGCTTATAGCGCCCCCTAAAAGCCAATCTTTACCAAATTTGGTACATAGCATCGTAGTCGAATGTTGAACAAGAATCACTAGTCATTTGGTGATAACTTTAAATTTAACCGAGATATGATATGATACGTGTGTGGTAGCTAGCTAGGACAATTTGTTTGGTTGTCAAATTGGCATACTTTAACGTAACAAAATGATTTCCATAGATCTTTGTCAGGTCCATCTGGAGATGCTAACTACCAGGTTTCGTGCAGATCGGTCGCACGGCCTAGGACGAGTCCGAAAAAGTTGGTTTTGCACGTTGCGCGATACTGCGAAAAAACGTTTGCGCGGAAATGGGCGGGGCCTATATCAGGCATTTCAGCTTGATTCAAGGAACACGTGGATGTAAGAATTTCTAATGTGTGATGTGTATTGTGGGAGTTAATGACCAAAAACCATTACAGCGCCACCTAGTGGTCCACGTGTAATTTTTGGTAGGTGTGATCCACGGCCCATTGTCCATCTACCCTGTAAATTTAAAGTTGTTCACATTAGTGTAAGTGGTGAATCTAGAGTTGGGTCACATTGGGTCCCATAGGCCACGCCCACTTTGACCCCTCGGTACTCCATTCTAGGGTTGGCCTCACGATTGGCCACAGATGGTACGCATCAAATTTCGTATAAATCGGATGAGCCGTTCATGAGATATAAACTTTTTGTACTTGTAGCGCCCCCTAGTGACTAATGTTCGTAAACTGCATGGGGTACCTCCAGTGGGGCATGTCAAAGAATAATCTAAAGTTTGGGGTTGATAGCAGTTATTTTGGCTGAGATATGGCAAAGTTGGTGTTTTCATAGTTAGCTACACAAATTTGTTTGTGTGTTTTATGCGCAATTTTTATCGTATAAAGATTCTTTCCCTAAGTTGTAGTCAGGTCAGTCTGGAGATGCTAAGGTCCAAGTTTCGTGCAGATCGGTCGCACGGTCTAGGAGGACTTGGTAAAAGTAGTTTTTTGATGAATCACGATTTTTCACGCATAAAAGTCTAGGCGGAAATGGGCATGGCCTATATCACGTGATTCAGTTGGATCCAGCGAACGCGTAGATGTATTGTTTTTGAATGTCGGGTGTACGGTGTGGGAGTTATGGGGCCAAACGCGTTTTTGTCTGCTATAGCGCAAACTAGTGGTGGAAATGGGTCAATTTTTGCGCCTGAGGTCCTGAAAATGGCAACTCCCCACCATGTACGGTTTAGGCTGCAGTCAGAGTTTTAGGCGGAGAAGAATAATAAAAATAGAAATAAGTAAGAAGAAAAATCCTTAGAAAAACAATAGGGTTCCACAGCCCTGCTGTGCGAACGGCGTAGCTATTGCTACCGCCGCTTCTTGCAGACTCGGGCTTGGACCCCTAACTAGAACGTTTTCTTTCACAAGTGTTATGTGATGTATTATACCTATTCTTGTATTAACTCAAGCTAGAATATGTTTATTACAATCAGTGGTACACATTAGTATGCTACAATAATTAACAATACATTTACAAAGCAATATTTAATGGAAACAAAATAAATGGTGATTTAACATGAAATTAATGGTAACCCTGCTGCCAGTTGTTTCCTGTTTTTTCTGTGATTCACAGTAAATTCCTGTTGAAAAACATTACGGAGAGTGCACTGTAAAAAAAACAGGAATAAACTGTTAAAATAAAAGGAAAATAATGGTAACCCTGCTGTAAGGAATTTCCTGTTATTTAACAGGGAAATATTTAACAGTGCTAAACAGTGGTGGAAGAAGTATACAAATCCTTTACTTCAGTAAAAGTACTAATAGCACACTGTAAAAATGCTCTAACAGTAAAAGTCCTGGATTGAAAATGTTACTTAAGTTAAAATATGGAAAATGTACTTAAAGTATTAAAAGTAAAAGTACTCAATGGAAAACTAATAACTAATGCTGTCAGCAGGGGCGTTTCTAGGATATGAGTATTCGGGGCTTAGCCCGGACACATTTAAATAAACTGAATGCAATGCAAAACAGTGATTGGCTTGCCCAGCTTGTTAATAACCAGTGTATGTTCATTTTAGCTGCCCAGTTGTGTAGAGTGTAGATGTTATTTAGATGGCACCACTATTTGGCCTAATCATAACTGGCCTGGCAACACAAAGGCAAAGGTATTGTTTCCAGATTTGTTTTTTGACTTATGATGCAGGGATCTGGGTGTCCACCCCCAGAATTGTTTTAGCATTAAACACATAATTTCCTGCATTCTGGTGAATTTGTATGCACCTATGTATAACTTTTTCTTAATCAATTTATGCTGGAAATATTTTTATGTAAAGGGAAAGATAGATTACAATCAAAATATAAATACATATTGGATTGCAGTAAGGCTGTGAGGCATTCTGTATTGCGTTCATCTATTTATTCTCCTGTAGATCGGCTTTTCTAATTATATCTGAGTCAGCACACATGTAGCCTAGGCATCATTTACTCTTCCCCCTTCTCTTTTGCATCTTTTGTTGAGGAACTCTTTTGTTAAATGTGCATATGACAATTAATTAAATTCAATTCAATTCAATTTTATTTATAGTATCAAATCATAACATAGGTTATCTCGAGACACTTTACAGATAGAGTAGGTCTAGACCACACTCAATAATTTAAAAAGCCCCAACAATTCCAACAATTACAGTAATTCCTTCAAGAGCAAGCAGTGCGACAGTGGCGAGGAAAAACTCCCTCTTGGGAAGAAACCTCGGACAGACCCAGGCTCTTGGTAGGCGGTGTCTGACGGGCCGGTTGGGGGTGTGATGAACAGTGGCGATAATAGTCAAATTAATAATGGAACGGTGACTGGATGTAGCGGGAAGCTGCAGGGTTCAGCAGGACGCAGCAGGGCACCGTTGAGCTCAGCAAGGAGTGCAGCAGGACCACGGCGACAGCTGGAACCAGGATCTTGGTACCAACGTTCTCCAAGGAAATACGCTGGGGGAAAAAACATAAAGACTCCGGGAAAACTCCCCAGAAGCTAGGATTAGTAACTAGCATTTCCGGGACGGGATACACGCAAATAGTAATAGTAATAGAGAGGGAGAGGAGAGAGCAGCTCAGTGTGTCAAAGGAAGGAAGTCCCCCGGCAGTCTAGAACTATAACAGCGTAACTATAACAGCGTAACTAAGAGAGACAGGTCATAAGGAGAGGTAGCTTTTTCGGGCTTAGAACTCTCCCCCTGCCGGATCGGGCTTGGCTGGCCTGCCTCCCTCTACTTTGTTATGTATTATTAATCTAACAATTATGAAGAGAAGCAGTTGGGCCAGTTAGGTGAACACTGCAACTCCTCACTCCCTAACTATAAGCTTTATCAAATAGAAGAGTTTTAAGTTCATTCTTGAAAGCGATTACAGTTTCTGCCCCCGAACCCAGATCGGGAGCTGGTTCCATAGGAGAGGAGCCTGATAACTGAAGGCTCTGGCTCCCATTCTACTTTTAGAGACTCTAGGTACCACCAGTAACTCTGCATTCTGGGAACGCAGTGCTCTAGTGGGACAATAGGGTATTAGGAGCTCTTCTAGATATGATGGTGCTAGACCATTTAGAGCTTTGTGGGTCAAGAGAAGGATTTTAAACTCAATCCTGTATTTTACAGGAAGCCAGTGCAGAGAAGCTAATACAGGAGTAATATGATCTCTTTTCTTAGTTCTTGTGAGAACACGCGCTGCAGCATTCTGGATAAGCTGGAGAGTCTTAAGGGATTTAGATGAGCAACCTGACAGTAGGGAATTACAATAGTCCAGCCTAGACGTAACAAATGCATGAACTAGTTTTTCAGCGTCGTTTTGAGACAGGATATTCCTAATTTTGGGAATGTTACGAAGATGAAAAAATGCTGTTCTTGAGGTTTGTTTTAGATTGGCATTAAAGGATATATCCTGATCAAAAATAACTCCTAAATTTCTGACAGTAGTGCTGGAGGCCAGGGCAATACCATCCAGAGTAGCTATGTCTTTAGATAATGAGGTTCTGAGGTGTTTAGGTCCCAGTACAATAACTTCAGTTTTGTTAGGGTTTAACATCAGAAAATTATAGGTCATCCAGGATTTTATATCTTTAATGCACGCTTGAAATTTAGCTAGCTGACTGCTTATTCACCTCAATGATACATTAATTCATTTTAATGAATTAATAAACCCCTGGACTGTAATATTTCAGATGTGTTTGAGCAAGATTTCTGCTCATGTTCAAAACTTTGTGCACATTCAAAATATATCTTTGTTCTCTGAGATTCTGACAGACACAGAGCCTCGTTTGAGACTCTGGTCTCTGAATGAGCGAAAGTTTAGGGAAGTGGTTGTACGCAGTGTTGTGCCTGAACGCGTTCATTGAACGATAGTTCTAAAATAGACAAAATTCAATTTAAACTAAAATAGACAAAAAATTCTTACAGGGGAGCATGCCCATGGACCCCACTAGGGGGGCTTGTGACCCAGTGCAGCTCTAGGTCTAGTGACGCCTTGGGGCAATGTCCCCATTTTAAGTTTTACAAAGATAAAAACATTACCTGTTTTGGAGGTATTTACGCTTCTGAGCTGAAAATGTCCCCAGATTTTGTCTCAGAAATCTGGTCACCTTATGCTAAAGTAACCGCTAACTGTAGTTAGCTGCTGTTAGCTCGGTTAGCTGTACAGCTGGATGCAAGGATCCAAACCCGGTATCATCTTGGTAGTGTATTTTATCTGCCACGGTCTTTTATAACTCAAATAAAACTATAAACTAAACCTAAACAGAAATATGACTCATGATAATCATACCAGTGGGTATACTGGAATGACATGATGAGTGGCAATTATAGTAACAGTAAAGATAAAATAACTCTTCGAAACTCCTCCTAGACGACTCAACAGATCCTTTTCAAATTAGGTCAGCAGCAGGTCAAGACTTTCACGATGCCAAATTGCAAAGCTTTTGTATTTCATGGAACGGCGTTGCTGTTACGATGCATGCAATTTGGATGTTCTATATCACACAGGCTCAGCCCTCTAGTGCAGTGGTTCTCAACCTGGGGGTCAGGACCTCCAAGGGGGTCTCAAGATAATTTCTGAGGGGCACCAGATGATAACACAATGTTTCAAGGAGAAGGATCCTGCAAGAGGAATAAAGAAAGAGGGAAATGTTAGGTTCGGGGTCAGACTCCGGAAAGAGAGAGTTTGGTCTTAAAGGAATCCTGATCCTTATGCATAAGTTATTTCCTTGCAATATCATTTACTAAAGTTTGTTATAGACTAACTGAGTGAATCCTGTGTATTGATTTCTGGTCTACCATTCAATGAACACAACTTAAAGGTGCAGTCTGTGAGGTGAGACTCTGGCCACTGGGGCCAGACCAGAACCAGTCCAAAACCTTCAACTGTCAAGTTTTTGGGAGCTAGGGGGGCAACTTTCAGAGGGGACAATGAACTGTTGGGTTCAGTGCATAATGGGAATTATCTGGGGGAAGGGTAAGCCCTCATACAACAACAAGGGGAAAGGTAAGCCCTCATACCTCTCCTCCACTGTGTGTGATGAGTTTATTACATTAATGGGTGACAAAACAAAGCAAGTCATTGCAGTTAAAATTAAGCAGGCAAATTATTTCTCTGTTATCGACACAGGCCTTAGTTTAGCTGAATCCGTGATTATCATGCTGTGAAACCTTGGACTGGACTTGGCAAACTGTCGTGGGCAAAGCTATGATAATGCTAGCAACATGTCTGGCAAGTACAACGGACTCCAAGATCAGTTAAAAAAAGAAAACCCACTGATCCACTATACACCATGTGCCGCCCACTCCTTAAATCTTGTGGGTGTTAATACTATGGAAGACTACTGTGCAGATGTAATCTCTTTTTTTTAACTTCTACAGTCTCTGTTTTGCAGTGCTTCAACCCATTGCTGGAACATACTTTTCAAAAACAGTTACTACGACATTAGCCATACGTTAAAATCCCTCCGCGGTACCAGGTGGAGCTGTAGAGCAGACTCAAAGAAAGCTCTATGCAGAAATTACAGAGCAATTAGAGATTCATTGGCCAAAATAGCCTTGGACTGTGATGAAAAGAACCAAACCAAACACAAGGCCTCTGTGCTGGTTGCTAAACTTGATAAACTTGAGAGTGCAATGATGATCATTTTGTGGGACAGAATATTGGGAAGATTTAAAGCAACCAGTGACAAACTTCAAACAAGTAAAAAAGATTTAGCAACTGCTGTGTGGCTTTTACAGTCACTGCTCTCCTATGTTGGCACGTTGGTTATGAGACCAGTTTGCAGATCTGGAAGAATCCGCACGATCTGTCAGTGCTACACAGGACTATCAGTATGACATTTCATGTAGGAGAAAAAGAAAGAGATTTGCTGACGAGAGTGACGACGATGAGGAGGTTGTCTTTACTAATGGCAGTCTAAGATTCAAAGGTGAAACATTATGTAATTATCGACAAACTTACTCACTCACTTCTTGCCTATCAAAACGGATCGGTGCTTACACAGATGTGTGTGAGCTCTTTGGTCTTATATTTGACTATGATGAGTGTGATGAGCTGCGAGGCTGAGTTCCACTTATCCGACAGACCTAGATGCATCCCTGGCAGACAAACTCATGCAGTTGTTGGAAATAGGTATTGGTACAGATTCAATTATTGTCAAATTGTCAAAGATGTTTTATCAATATTAATAAAGTTATAAATATGTGTATTCATAACTTTACCACATTGACAAACAATCAAAACGGGGCACCACCCTGGAACCAGGGACCAATAATTGAGCTGTGAAATAGTCTCATAGTTGGTGTTCCCTTTTAAAATACAGATCTGAAATAATTTGATTCATTTATCTGGTATCTTTGAAGGAACAAAAGAAGGGTGAATTTGAGTACAAAACTGTTTAACCAGCCCTTATTACAACAAATACCCAAATAAACACAAACAACTGCTATTTAAAGTATAGTAGAATTTAATAAGACAGACAGAGTTATGCCTGCGAGCCTGCGAGTGGCGGCCCGTTCCGTTGTTGTGGCCGGCGTGTGGCGCTTCATTTCCCCGTTGTCGCATCCCCCAGAGCAGGTTCACTTCAAAATTATCAATGGCCAATCAATAATTCTTCAATCATCAAAACCTATATACCTTTTACAAACTACAACGAAAGAAAAACAGCAAGCATGTGGGGAGCATAACTCTGTCTGTCTGTGTGAGCGCGTGTGTGAGTGTGTGAGAAACGAGAGCGGGTGAAGCACCGCCGGATGTGGGACACTTCAGCCAGGTCTCACGGCAGGTTATTATGGGTGGTGAATGGGTCAGAAAACACTGGACTTTCACCCCGGAGACCGGGGATCGCGCCCGCGTGTGGTAATACCTTTGTCCCGCGTGTTGCAGTTCCTTTGTCGGTGTGTCCCGCGTGTGACGGTTCCTTTCCCCATTCTTTTATTTTTCCTAACCACAACCGTCCAGTTATTGTGGCGTTTCATTTCCCCGTTGTGGCGTTTCATTTCCCCGTTGTTGTGTGCCCCTGCGCCCGTGGATCGCGTCCTGCGAGTGGCGGCCCGTTCCGTTATTGTGGCCGGCGTGTGGCGCCTCATTTCCCCGTTGTCGCGTCCCCCAGAGCAGAATCGCGTCCTGCGAGTGGCGGCCCGCGAGTGGCGGCCCGTCCCGTTGTTTTGGCCGGCGTGTGGCGCTTCATTTCCCCGTTGTCGCATCCCCCAGAGCAGGTTCGAAAAGCGTCACCTGTACACGTTCAAAAGTTGTTGCATATACACGAAAAAAACGTCAAAATAAGTCGTTGCATATACACGAAAAAAACGTCAAAATCGTAACCTGTACACAAATTTATGAATCAAAATAACGTGACTATTACACGACCTGGCGTGAGACCGGGTTGGACACTTTGTAGTCAGGTGCAGAACATCAAAATGGCTGCTTGCGTGAACTACACAAATGCTATTTAACCCCAAGAGGGCGGTAGTGGGCTGTGTCGCAGCGCCACGTGGCTGGGGCTAGCCGGTTAGCTGTTCAGCTAACGTGTTACTGACAAAGAGACGCTCCACGGAGCGCAGTTGTGAAGCTGTGTATGCTCTTATGTAACTAGCTTTGACCAGCTGTTCAAATGGCGTGCGTGTGTAAATGTGTGTGTATGTTAGGTTAGTGTAAAAGAGGAAAGGAAAGCACATTTAGGGAAAGAAAAGACACTTTGGATCTTGATTATCAATAATGACCAGTCCTCTCGTTCACCCGGGTCTGGACTAACGTGAAGTTAGGTCAGACTCTGAGAATTTTTCTGAACAAGGGGACGTTCATTTTACACTCTCTGGTGAGCTAAACAGCTGATTCTTCGCGGAGATAAACACAGCTCCGTCGGTCTACACAGGAACGCGGGGTGGCATTCTGGTCACCTTGCGGGCTGTGAACAGACAGACCAACGGAGCTTATTATCTCGCTGAAACAGTAACTAAACTCTGTGAAAGGAGCAGCAATGTAGCATTTACAGTTCACACAAACGGTCAGTGGTGCTTTCAAAGAAAACTTGGATGCGGTGGTCCGATCATCAGATTAATAATCACTCATTAATAAAACACACCCTATTCTAACTTCTGCCCAGAACACGACAAAGCCTCTTACTTTGGATGTGTATTCCGTTAGTTTGATAAACAGAAACGGGGGAATCACTCGTCAGTGATTCCCTGAAACTTGTGTCTCTCCAGTGGGCCGTAGGGACAAGTCAGTCGACTTTGAAGAAAAAGAAAAGCGGTATCCAATGTTATCTGATTTCTTGTAGAGAAAAGCGTGGTTCTCTCTTCTGCAGATATGAAACACTTGTGCATGCTTCTTCAGGATCCAGGTGCCTTCAAAGCACCAAACAATAGTTCACTTTTTTGGAAAATGAACTAGTTAGCACAGACGTCTGCATGTCAACCTGTAGTGACCGAAGCCACGGTGGAAGAACAATGGAAAACGGGTGGTGGAAAGTTTAAAGGCTTGCGCACCGGCATACGGCTCCCCGGTGCATTCAGGGACTCTTAGCCAATGGGACGGTAGGACCTCCAACATTTTATCCCTATTTCCCTCGTGGGGTAGCCACTAACCCCCATTTTGTACACCTTTTCACATCAAGGTGAGAAATCTCAGGTTTCTGGTTTGACGTGGAGGCCTCATCCTTTGTTCCCGAGAGCGCATGTTGGGCTACATGTGCTTCCCTGGTTAAGATCAGTTAGACGTAGTTCCGTTAAAGACAATAATTTTATTTATACAATTACTAAAACACATCAAATATAAAATACCATTAAAATACCATACACACTGAAATAGGGGAGATGAGTGCCTTACCAGTGGAGGGACAGGGTCAAGGGGCGTGGGATCTCAGGGAAGGATCACCCCAATCCCACGTGAACACTCGCGCACACACACGGTGGCGAAAAACTCAAAATAAACCAAAGGGGGGGGGGATAAATCAATAAACCAAAAATAAATGAAAAACAACCTCAATCTAAGGCAAATCTAGGCAGCAAAGGTGACAAACAAAAATAACCAAAGATTAACAACAAATAAACCATAAAGTTTTCAACAGAAATTAAAGTCTTTATCACAACTTAAAGTGATGGTTCGGAGTAATTTCACCCTAGGCTGCTTTGCACCTTGAACTTGAGCCAAACAACCCCCCATAAGCTTTTTTTCCCCTTGTTATAACATTGGTTGAGTTAGCGTAATCAGCTGGTTAGCTTAGTGCAGGCGCTAATGGATCCACGTTTGTATCTCATAAATTACCCCACTAATATTGCCCGGAATGATACCAAACGCCTACAGTAGTACAAATAGTTTCTGTACTTATAAAACAAGGCATTAGAAAGTTTGTAACTACACCAGAAGTATATTTAAAAAACACTTGCCTGTTGGATACTCCTTTCGGGTGCTACCGTGCGAGATCCTGCACAGAGCACAACATCTATTGCTTTTAAACCACAGCTGGGATATATACAACTGTGTGGCATCTTGTCCTATCACCTCACGCTGCAGTAGCTGCTTCTGCTGTTCACTTGTTTCTTGGATCTTCTTCTCCAGTAGTATTTTCCGGCAATAGATGTTGTGCTTTGTGCGTGATCTCAGCAGCCAAGAGGAGTATCCATCAGGCAAGTGTTATTTAAATATACTTCTGGTCTAGTTACAAACTTTCTAATGCCTCGTTTTATAAGTAATCAGAGCAAAGGGTGGCTACTTTGAAGAAACACTGTTGTTAAGTACATAATTCCACATGTGTTCATTCATAGTTTTGATGCCTTCAGTGAGAATCTACAATGTAAATAGTCATGAAAATAAAGGAAACGCATTGAATGAGAAGGTGTGTCCAAACTTTTGGCCTGTACTGTACATACATACCCGTCAGGGAGCTTCGCACCAATACACCACCAATAGTGCCGATAGTACAGCTACATGGAGCCTACAATAGAACGGCTGATTACTTAAACACTCAGTCATGAGAATATCCAAGAGGAGAAAATATTTGCCCAACCTACCAGCAGCAAAACTCAACCTGGTTCCATTACAGAATAGTCGGGTTTGGGACAGGGAGACACTGCAAAAAAGACAATGCACGCTCTAATGCCCATCCTAACACAAACGAGGCCTATAGGTAACAAACAAATTAGCAACACTGCATTACCTGTCGAATTACCGTGATTGCGCCGCAGACGCGAAAGGACCCAGAGCGGAAATGTGGCTCCAGCATCAAAGAGTAAAGAGTGTCAAGAGAGCAAACCCCCTGCCTATATATCATGCAGTTACTTCCTGATTGGTCCAGGGAGAGTAAGTGTGATTGAAAACATAGCGACCAATCAACCTGCTACACTTAGAAAGAATGTATCTTTGATAGCATTAAATGTTTTGAGTTTACACAATTTAAGTCAAGAAGGCCAGGTGGTATGAATGTGCCGTGAAGCAATTAGTTACATCGCAAGACCTGATATCACGCAATACTGCCTGACGCTGAGGCTGGCAAAGTTGCAAGGGTGGTTTTTCCACTCACAGGCGCTAGGGGGGAGGGAACTCCGAAGCTGTTCAGTTGATAAATTAAGCTAAAAGAGCTGCATAGTTCCCCTTTAATGTCAGATGTCGTGCATTTAGGCTACGTATTAAAAGTCAAAGAGTCCAGTGTGTTAGGGTCACCTGTTAAACAAAAGGAAAAGATATAAGAGTTAATAGATGTGTATTAGCCTAATATGAAATGTTGCATAGAGTATGAGTTATTCACAGTGTTGGGAAGGATACTTTCAAAACGTATTCTGTTACAGAATACAGAATACATGCCCCAAAATGTTTTCTGTTATTCTGAATACTTGGATTACTTCCACATTGAATTGCATTTTATATGTGTAGGAATGTGGTCATCACATACAGCTTACTAAACAGGCCTATTCTGGTGTGTTCTTCTGTTCCAACTGGCTGAATGTGTACCTGAATAAGCAGATAGATTTTTTTATTTGTAGTCCCGAACTGCATACTACAAAAATCTAACCGCAGTCTAAGCTACCAAAAGCTAATTTTAGCTAACGTTAGCTAGCATGTCAAACAGGGCTAGTCAGTCTTTCAATGGCTCTGGGGTAAAAAAGTAAGGTATCAGATAAAGACTATGTCATTCACTCCCCTGAGCAGAGAATAAAGTCCCAATTGTTGTTGTTAACATGTTGAAGCCTTATTATTCCAAGGATGCTGGTCGGGGAAAGCAGGAAGCAACTCTGCTGCCCCTGCTAAGGCTCCAATTGTTTTGGTCTGTGCTGAGGCTTCACATGACAATGGTTTGACTTCCTGACGTGAGCTCCAGCGCTTCTTGGGTATGGCCGGCTATTAGCGGTGTTTCTGTAAAAACTTTTCTGTGGTGGTTGACCCGCTTACCCATCTGTGTAGTACATCTGTTCCTTTTGTGTGGAACAAAGACTGTAATCATGCTTTCAGAGCTATAAAATCCCTCCTCTGTAGCACTCCTGTTCTCATGGCCCCTAACTTCTCTCTTCCATTCAAACTGGAAGTTGATGACAGCACCCTTGGGGCTGGTGCTGTTCTCCTGCAGGACAGGGAGGGCGACATTAACCATCAGTGTGTTACTTCTCCTCGAAGTTCAAATGCCACCAATTGAACTACTCAACTTTTGAGAAGGAGACCCTGGCCATGCTCCTTGCCCTTCAGCACTTTCACGTGTATGTGGGTTTTAGCTCTGCACCTGTGATCATCTATACTGACCATAACCCTCTTGTGTTTCTATCCCAGATGTACAACCATAACCAGCTTTTGATGCTCTGGGGTCCGTTCCAGGTAGGAGGTTTAACAAACTCTGAGTCTAGCCCTGATGTCTGAGTTGATTTACCCCGAGATGGGAAACTGAGTTTTCGGTTCCAGAACAGCTGATATGAGTTGGTTCAATCAACTCGGAGTATGTTCACTCAGGGTTACGCGCGTGCACAAAAGACAGTATGAATGGAGCCATGATTCTACGATTCACCATGGTAACAACCACAAACAAACGGGTCGGCGGAAATACTCATGCGCACAAAGAGCGAGTTTGAACCATAGATATTAACAGTCTATGGTTTGAACATGTATTTCGTTAAAAAAGCAAGACAGCGGCTGCTGCTGCAAAAGAGAGAGAATTGGTGTGGGAGAAAATTGCTGCTTGAGTCAATGCGTACGCATTAACAGTGTATTAATTTCATATTTAATCACAGTTAACTTTACTGGTGAAAACTAGAAATGTGGGCTACACCTATAATTTTATTCAGGTGCAATCCTGCGGGCGAAAAATTAAACTATACTATTCCCATTCTGAGGCTGCAGGACCATGATCATTAACAGAATTATAAATATAATCATTTATTTCTTTTTAATGTCTCTACTGTCCAGGGAACACGTTTAAAAAACGTTTCAGAGCGATCACACTTTTCTGACGGCTCTGCATACAGTGGCTTTACTATTACAGTATGATCCGCTGCTGTTATAAAGAAAACTGCCGTTTGCAAAAAACGTAATGCGACACAAAGAATCTGCTGGGATGTTAAAGCCTGTCCACGATGTTGAACTAGTGGAAGGATAAAGTATCATATCTAATAGACTGTGATAAAAAATACCTCTCAAATCGGTTATGTGGAAATGAACAAAACATCTAGTCGGGACTCAATATCATCTCCCGACGTAAACTCTCTGTGAATTAATACAGCTTTTTCATCAACGGGATCGTCGACAAAAGGACATGACATGTTTGATAAAAAAAAACATTTTAGTCTGCCTAACATAAACCAATACGTTTTTTTTATTCATGCAGATAAAACTGCATTAAAATGCGCCTGATACAGACTGAATGAATGAATGAAGAAATGAGTTTCCCCTCCCTCTGAGAGGGAGGGGAAACTCAAGTTTTTTCCCCGTTTCTCTCAGTCTCCTCCCTCTCAGTGGGAGGAGACTGAGAGAAACTCGAGGTTTCTTGAAGAAAACCTGCTCCCGACCAGGTTAGGTTCACAGACTCAGTTACCATAGTAACTGACTCCGAGGTTAAGTTACCTCTCTTTCTGGAATGGAAAACCCAGAGTTACCCTCATCTCAGGGTTAACCAACTCAGAGTTTTCACTAAACCTGCTTTCTGGAACGGGCCTCTGGGGTCCGTTCCAGGTAGGAGGTTTAACAAACTCTGAATCTAACCCTGATGTCTGAGTTGATTTACCCGGAGATGGGAAACTCTGAGTTTTCGGTTCCAGAACAGCTGATATGAGTTGGTTCAATCAACTCGGAGTATGTTCACTCAGGGTTACGCGCGTGCACAAAAGACAGTATGAATGGAGCCATGCAAAAGAGAGAGAATTGGTGTGGGAGAAAATTGCTGCTCGAGTCAATGCGTAGGCTACGCATTAACAGTGTATTAATTTCATATTTAATCAGTTAACTTTACTGGTGAAAACTGGAAATGTAGGCTACACCTATAATTTTATTCAGGTGCAATCCTGCGGGCGAAAAAGTAAACTATAGGCTAGGCTACTATTCCCATTCTGAGGCTGCAGCACCATGATCATTAACAGAATTATAAGTATAATCATTTATTTCTTTTTAATGGCTCTCACTGGTTTGTGTCCAGGGAACACGTTTAAAAAAAACGTTTCAGAGCGATCACACTTTTCTGACGGCTCTGCATACAGCGGCTTTACTATTACAGTATGATCCGCTGCTGTTTGCAAAAAACGTAATGCGACACAAAGAATCTGCTGGGATGTTAAAGCCTGTCCACGATGTTGAACTAGTAGAAGGATAAATCTACATATCTAATAGACTGTGATTAAAAAATACCTCTCAAATCGGTTATGTGGAAATGAAAAAACATCTAGTATATTCAGGACTCAATATCATCTCCCGACGTAAACTCTCTGTGAATTAATACAGCTTTTTCATCAACGGGATTGTCGACAAAAGGACATGACATGTTGGAGAAAAAAAACATTTTAGTCTTCCTAACATAAACCAATACGTTTTTTTATTCATGCAAATAAAACTGCATTAAAATGCGCCTGATACAGACTGAATGAATGAATGAGGAAATGAGTTTCCCCTCCCTCTTAGAGGGAGGAGACTGAGAGAAACTCAAGGTTTCTTGAAGAAAACCTGAGGGGTATTGCACAAAACCAGGATAAGGGATTAAGCCGGGATATTCAGGTTATCCTGGATGAATTTAGCTTTGACTTGGTTGCACAAAAGCAGGTTGAATTAAGCCCAGCCAAGTAACCATGGCGATTTATTCTTTGCAGCTAGCCTGGTCCAGAGCAGGCTAACAGGCAGGCTAAGATTAATCCTGGAGTCTGATGTGTTAAATCAGTTGACGCTCTGATCCGAAATAAACGTGTTTAACAGTTATTCCATTGTCTTCTGAATGTGTTCTGCTTCATTTTATTAACATGCATTACTTGTTACTATTGCTGTCACGAGTTTGATTTAAATCCTACTACTGCAGTTGTTGAGATGGTAATGGTAAAAAGTGGGACGATACGGAGGAAATGGGCTTTTCCTCCGCTGCTGTCCCCGTGAAATGTGCCCCCGCCCGTGCAACGCGGGGAGGCGGGGGGAGGCAGGGGGATCCTCCCACACCGTGCAGCGGACTCTAAAAGCGGACTTTTAACATCAATAACGACGACAATGGCACCTGATCAAACGTCCTTCTTTACCAAATGGGAGTGAGAATGTGTTGGAATGCCACAAAGCTTCTTAATCTTTTTATTTTGGGGCTGTCACACATGAATAATAACAGGCTACATTGTTTTACAGATATGCTTACAGTGTGTATTGAAGTCACTTCTTTTTCTAGTTTTTGTCCAGTCATGCTTGTTCTGTATGAACATTAATTGTAGAAAGATATTTAGAATAAGACATAGCTTATGGAGATCTGTGCATATCATATATTAATCTAATTTCCTTGCGGGAGTCATCCCAAAGGGATCAATAAAGAGAAGTCTAAGTCTAAGTCTAAGTCTAATATGGTTGTAAAACATATTCTCGCATTATGAATAAGCTTTGAAATTAAGCCTAGTCCTTATAAATTTCCCAAGTAGATTTTTTTTAAATCCATACGTATTCAGTTGGTCCGCTATTGTCTGTCGGGCTTTTTTTTTTCGTTTTATAACAGCCGTATTTCCCTTTTTGCATATTATATGTTTCACCTCCTCGTAAATTTCCATTAGAAGCTGCTGCTGCACACGTCTTTTCCATTTCTGCATCAGTTAATCTGTGATCGATACCGTGGTCTATTTAAGAAATCCGTGAACGAGCACTTATCCCAGCTATGTAGACCTGGCTTGACATAGCTTCACCTACTTATCCTGGCTCGGCAAACGTGCAACCGATTGAGCCGCGATGAGTGGATCACACTAAGTCAAGCTGCGCTTTTTCATTTATCCTGGATTTCTTTATTCTACTTTTGTGCAATAGGCCCCAGCTCCTGACCAGGTTAGGTTCTCAGTTACCATAGTAACTGACTCCGAGGTTAAGTTACCTCTCTTTCTGGAACGGAAAACCCAGAGTTTCCCTCATCTCAGGGTTAACAAACTCAGAGTTTTCACTAAACCTGCTTTCTGGAACGGGCCTCTGGGCTCTTCTGGTGCATTCTGGTACAACATTGTGATTGAGTCATTCCACGAAACTGGTATGATTTGAGTCCCTCTGACCTTTTCAAGTGTATTTTGTCTATTGGGTCACCAAAATCTATTTTTCTAGTTTTTTGTATCAATTGAAATGTCTCCTTTAATAAAGTTTGAAAACATTACATACATTTTATCCCAGGTAAAAAAGTAGTATATGTTGTGGTTGGGACCAGCTGGCTGTGAGTTTTTGTTTATTTTTCTCTGCTGTTAGTATTTTTTCGTTGCTCTGCCTCTCTCTCCCTGTGTCTCTTTTGCTTTCCTCCTCCCCTCCTGCCTGCTGGCCAGCTGACTACACACACCTGCTACCAATCACCCATCACTGCTCTCCCGCCGCTCACACCTGCCATACATCTGCAATCAAGCACAGTACTTCAACCCCAGCCCAACAGTCCATCTCCGCTGAATTGTTGCCTCATCTTCTCTGGTGACACTCCATGCCCACTAACACTGAGCTTCTAACTTTTCGCTTAATCTGTGTTATTCCTTACCTGACCCTCTTTTGTGTTTTTCTTTCAGATCCACTTCCTCCCTCTGTTCCAGTCAGCTGGCCTCCCCGTTCAGTCCTCCTCCCACGGCACCCTACATCGCTCTGCCTCCGCTTCCTTGCTCCAGCCAGCCCTCCTCCGCTCCTCGGCTCCCCCGTTCCAGTGCCTCCTCCGCGGCTTCCCAGCCACGGTTTCCCCGCGTCTCCTTGAGCTCCCTGGTCATCCTAGCTTTTTCCCTTGAGCCCCTCCCATCCTAGTTTCTTCTCCTTCGTCCCTCACCATCCTAGGTTTTTCTCCCGTACTCCTCCCTCCTTGTTTGTTTAATAAAGTATTTTGTTTTTGAGCATTGCATTTGAGTCCGTTCTGTCCATCGTCACAGTATACTTTAGTGTATTAGAAATATGAATGAAGTACATGAAGTATAAAACAAGTATGCTTCTACTTGTTGTGCTTTATTTAAAGAGTATTTAATATGTACTTTTTAAAAGTATACTTCAAAATAGATGTAATTAAGTTCAACTTCAGAGTCCAAAAAGTAAGTATACTAAATTACCAGTAATCAAATTATTTTTTAAATGTACTTTTTGAAAGTGTACTTTGTTGTTAATGTATTTTAAATTGTATAGAAGTTTTTATTTTTTTTAAGTATATTAAATTTGACATACTTAGAGTGGCAATTCAGTGTACTTATGGGAAGTATAGTTTTTGGAAATTAATTGTTAATATACTTTTTTAAAGTGTACTATGATCTCACTTCATCAGAAGTGTGACTTCTGTACACTTTATACAGTACACTCTAAAATAAGTGTATTTTTAGTGGCGTATCAGAGTACTTTCATAAAATATGTTAAAATACAAAAATGCATAGTGGTAACTTAGTGTACACTTATAGTAAGTACACTTATTTTTAATACAGAGTTAGTATAATTTTTGAAAGTGTACACTAATTTCACTTCATCAGTAGTGTAATCTTAGTAAACTGTTAACAAAGTGCACTAAATATAAGTGTACTTTTATTAGCATATCAAAGTACACTGAAAAAATGGGAAATAGCAGGTCTTTGAATTTACAAAAATGAATTTAGAATATGCTACGCAATTCATTTATATTCCTTTCAAGAACATGGTTCAATCATGTAGACTTCAGTTGTTTTTGAAAAATGTTAACTGTATAGATTCCTTTTGCGTTGATTGAAATTGATTGAATTGAACATTTTAAATGATCGAATTAAGTTTGGTCACTACCGGAAATGGTATATTTGAATCAAATGGCGCCAGAAAGTGTAGGTGGCACTTCCCTGGCACTTACACCAACCGTTTATATACTGTCTATGCTGCCAACAAAGGCAAACTGTTTCAACAAGGACATCGCCAAAACAAGAAGAATGTTGCAGGATTAATTCTACAGCAGCCATGTGTTGTCTCCTTCACGAAAAAGTAAGTTAACATCAATCAAAATGATTTTGTTCATGTTCATAATGTTTTTGTACTGCATGTAACAGTTACAAAAGTCCGTTCACTTGTTTGTGCATTCTATAAATATATCGGTTTTCTTGTAACTAAGTTAGCTAATACCATCACTAACTAGTAACTACTTAGTTTAGCATTAATAATTGTGTTTCTCCCCCTGACGGTCCGGCTCCTAACAACGGTATTTCAATGTAGCTAACGTAATGTTAATGGCAGCCGGTGAAGAGGAGCCAGTCAGCCTCATAAGAATGAGTGTTAAGTGGTTGGGTTTAGTTTAGGGTCCCGGTTTGACCGGGAGAGTCCCGATTTTTAATTGCTTGTCCCGAGTCCCGACAAAAGCCTGTCGGGACGCTAAAATGTCCCGGTTTACACCAGGAGCGGTGTCAGACGATTTTGCCGTGTCTTCAGCCCCGAATGTAACTTTGTCCAGTTTATTTTTCCGAGGCGAATAGAACGGGCAGCTACGTGCGGGGTCCGACCGTGCTGTATTTGTTGCTATCACCTAGCAACCGTCTCTCCGTGAGGAAAGCTGTGAAAGCCGGGTGAAGTTTTCGGAGGAATCATAGCCAAATCAGTCTATAATACATTGATGCCATCAACACAAAGTTTAGGAGTGCAATACTAATGATTTAGTTTGAAGTTCCTGTGACGTGACGTTTCCAGTCTACGGTTCAGACTCAAACACACGGAGCTCTGAAGCAGACCTATGGGTATCTGTAGCCTGCAGGGTTTCACGTCACTTTCTCGGCTCGCCTCAGCTCGCTTGGAACTTCGACTGAGCAGGTACTAAAAAAAGTACCTGTTAGCAGGTACCAGGTACTTTTTTTCGTAATGAAAAACCAAAAAAGGCGAGTAGAGGCGAGGCGAGTAGGTACCATGTAATGGAAAAGCGCCATTAGTGTCCACTCTCTGTAAAATGTAGGGTAGCTTCAGGTTTATGGATGCGCTCAGCTGTGGACATGCTGCGGCAGATGTGTTGCGTTTGTGCTCTGTGTATTTCTGTAGTTTTGGTTTTCCACCTCCGACGCAGCCACTTCCCTAAACAATTTGTCTCATTCAGAGACCAGATACCCAAACGGGGCTCTGTGTCTGTCAGAAGGTCTGAGATCTACCGTATCAGCAGAGCAATCACGTAATGCATAGCAGACTATGGTGCAGGTATAGATTATTTTCTGAAATATAGCTAGTGACTTTATTCTTGTAATAGCCTATTATTACTTTATTTTTCTCAAAATATCACGACGTCGTCCAAATCACAGAGAACACAGATATACTGTATTTTGAATGTGCACAAAGTTTTGGACAAGAGCAGAAATCTTGCTCAAACACATCTGAAATATTACAGTCCAGGGGTTTATTAATAAATTAAAATGAATGAATGTATCATTGAGGTGAATAATTGTCATATACACATTAAGGAAGTTACTTCCCCAACAAAAGACGGAAAACAGGAGGTAAGAGTAAATGATGCCTATAGGCTACATGTGTGCTGACTCAGATATAATTAGAAAAGTCCATCCAAAGGAGAATAAATAGTTGAAAGCAATACAGAATGCCTGACAGCCTTATTGCAATATATTCCATTATGTTTTTATATTTGGATTGTAATCTGTTTCTCTTTAAATAAAGATATTTGCAGCATACATTGATTCAGAAAAAGGTAGAAATAGGTGCATAAAAATTCACCAGAATGCAGGAAATTAAGTGTTTAATGCTCAAATTTTCAATAACTCATTTTAATTACTTTGCTGTTATTGGAATAAATAACATTTCAAAAAATCTTTTTTAGAAAAAATCTCAACATAAATCTCACACTAAACTGAAAAAGGCTGTTACTGCAATTTTGTTAATTTCACAGGAAAAAACACTTATTATTAGACGAGGAGCCTAGGATCAAAATAATGAAGTTACTGTCTGTGTCTGTGTCTGACCTGGGCTGGCACATGTTCACGTTAAAAAGTGTGTGCGTGCACAAACACACTACGGTCACACGCAAAGTGTCCCGGTTTTAGTTCCGGGAAATCTGGTCACCCTAGTTTAGTTCGCAACATTTAGATTACATTGATGCTGTTGTAACGTTACTTTATGTAACAAAAAAAAAGGTCCGTCGAGTTGTTTGGGCATAACGTTATATTGGTTTGCTAATAGCTAAGGTTAGCTAGCTAAGACCACAGGCTTACAAGTTCAATGTAACGTTGGGTAAGAACGAACGAGTGTTGTAGCTAAAGCTGTCGGTTATTCAGTTACAGACACTGTGTGTGAGTGTCGGTTATATGCGGGAGGGTGCTGCTGACATGAAAATGTATCGGGGCAACTAACGTTAGCACAGTGTATGGGAACTCTTTGTTTATCATGTCATTTTCCTAAATGCACTCTCTCCACTCCTGCACACTAAAGAAGCCCTCCATAAATCATTTAGTTTTCATATAAATGAAGCAGCGTTTTTAAGGTCGGACTCAAACTGGATTTTTAGCCCACCTTTGTGTCTTTGTTGTGTGCTTTATTTTGTGTGGTCTTTTAATTAGGCATGTGGTCTTTTAATGGAGGCATGCCAAGCCTGTCAATGTGCTTGGTTCACCTCACTGATTCTAAATGTTTTCTTTCATAGGATCCTTTTTGAACAGCATACACAATCAAATGCTTTATAGTGGTAAGTGCTGTCATATTTGTTTTTTCTTTGTATATTTCCTAAAATAATTGAAAGTTACAGATGGAAACATTTATTTGTTTCTCAATTGTTTACAAATCAAAATGGACCTACTCTCACAGATATCGCCATTTTAAACTTTAACAGTATCAGAAACATTAAAACACCAACTGGTTGTTTAGTGTTATTTCTTTTTTTGAAAAACATTAAGATTTTAGAATTGTGGAAAGGTTATGTAAAATATTTTACATACCACAATTTATTGGCAAGAACGGCATACAAATTGTAAGGCCATACGTCTATTTATTTTTCATCTTTCTCCTATTATATTCATCTTTTTGTCTCAGTTTTAACCTTTCCTCTATTTATTTTCTTACTTATCCTCATATTTGTATCTTTCTTTGTCTTTACTGTCAATCTCTTTCCTACGTGATTTGGAGTTGACAGCAAGGCTAGTACCTTTGTACTAACCATGTTGTAATATTCTTAGAGAAATATGTACCCATATCCCTTGTGTTGACTTCAGGTCAAATTGACCCGTTTTCAATTTTTGTTTTATATCAGAAAATATGGGACGTAGAAATAAGCGTTGAACATGTGTAGAAGAAAAATTTTACAATTAAAAACGTTGGAAAAAGCAAAAACAAACTGTGAAAAAAAGGCGTCAAAAATGTCGAAAAAATAAGTGTTTTTTTCAAGGTTGACGGGAAGGCAACACAAGGGATATGACAGTGTACACCAGTAGCTGACTTCAAAGTGTAGTGTGTTTAAAAAAACAATGCAATCCACATGTTTATATATGTTTATTACAGTTAATAATAATTAAATGATCTAAGTACTACTAAGTGTGGTAAAGCCACATATTTTTGCAATCTGCACTTTAGTTTGTGTGATTTGTTTCTGACTTTAATATGAACGTTTACACCAAGCTTGGTCAGTGCTCAATATACTACTGTGATTGAAGTAGTTAAATAAAAGATGTCATTCATATAAATTCATGCATCACCTAATTTCATCATCACATACAGGCCTGGCCTCCAGGAAATAACAGTTTGTTTAATCTATCTAATCTTGTGTTGTTCATACTATACAAGGATGTATTACTTGTCTTTGTTGAATAATACAGAAGACAAAGAGCTTAAAAAATTATTGCATATTAAATTGCAATCACAATATTTGTGGGGAAAAAATCGCAATTAGATTATTTTCTAAAATCGTTAGCCCTACTTACTAGTCCCTTATGATTTAATACTTGTGTATTTGTTTCTCGATTGGTCTTAGTGACTGCCCTTTTTTTTTTTTTAAATAGGGCATGGATGAAGACGCCATCAACGAGGCCATTGAAGAAACCAGTGTTGGGATTTATGTTCTTCAAGTGATGAACCAGGGGACATTGGTATTGTCCTTGAAGGCATCAAGATGTTGCAAGATCTTTATAATGTAGCATTACCTGTTGCTACGCTGTTTGGACTAATGTACAGTATGCCCTGAACTTCAGCTACCCTGCTCGCCTTCGATCCAAAAGATTTGCATGGAACTTGATGCAGGGAAACTTACCAACAAAGCACTTGCTCAAAAAAACAGGCTCTTCCAGTGAAAGGGCCAGAGAGACTGCGCCATCAACCAAACAGTGTAGTTGTCCCTAAAGGCATCGTTGGTATGGCTGTACTCTTTGGACTAGTTTTTTTTTGTTTGAATTAACTGGAAAGGATTTGCATGGAGCTGCATGGAAATAACCTTTTGCAAACCAAGCAAAAGTTTTCTCTCTACAAAACAGACTCCTTCATTAAAGACCAACAGGCATCTTTCGTACTGCTATACCAGATGTTTTTTTTTTTTTTACATAGGGTTAACATTTTTTGTCATTTGAAAAACTACTTTGAAAACAGAGTGCACAATTTAAAGGGTAACTTTGGGTTTTTCAACTTGGACCCTATGTTCCTCTGATGTTGTTACTGATGGGAACAACGATCTTCGACATTGGTCCAGTATAAAGCGAGTAGGCCTGTCACGATAACAAGTTTTGCTGGACGATAAATTGTCCCAGAAATTATTGTGATAAACCATAATCTTGTCGTCCTGAGACCATTTTAATCTAATATAATGATAATGGCATAATAATGCAGGTACACTTTTTCAAAGATCAATAAACTTTTATTTCTAAGGAATTTTTAACACTAGAACTGGAAGATATTTTAAATATCCACAATATGTCTGTGATCTCCTTTAGTAGGCTACGTCGTCTTTCACGCTGTTGTACAGTTGTGGAATTGCCGTTTGTGGCACGTATGTTCCCCCAGGCAATTGGTACTGACCGTCAAATGTTTGCATTATTCCTTGAGTGTTTGTGCGATAGACTGCAGACTCTGTACTGCTGTTAACAATTATTTATTAAAAACTAAATATTACATTTAAATAATAACATATAATTAATAAATTATATCTATCTATATCTATGTGGCTATCTGCCACATGGCGAGTAAATATTTTTACCATAATAGTTCTGTTTTTCAGTCTTCATTTTGGTGAAGGTGCAGCTACTTTCTTCTGCTCCTCTGCAGGTCGGAGCTTTGCGGGGGTGCGCCGACACACACACATGCGCGCACATACAAACAAACACTGGCGCCACTTTCCTGAAACCGCTTGCAAGACATTGGCCACAGCGGCGTGTATGTCCGAGCACAACGGATATCGCTCATATTCTTTTTTTTGACGCTGCCTTAACTGTTCAAGGGTCCTGCTTTTGCCAATATCTGCTTTTGTGTTTTACTTTTGTGTCAATAATAAAGATCCTTTTCTGAAATGCAATTTGTAATCTGTTGATGTAATGCACTTGAACTGAATTGTAATATAATATACTTGTAGTGCAATAGCAACATTCATTCTTAAGTATAACAAAATGGGGATAAAAGTACAGATGAAATATACTTCAAACTATTTGTTTCTACCTTTCACTATAATAACATTGCACTGAAAGTACGTGTTTATGATGTTTAGGTTGTAATTGAACTTCACTTCAAACACATTACTATTGTCATAGTGGGACACTTTAAAAGCACTAAATATAGTTATGAAGTGCATTTGTAGATCACTTGAAATATTTCAGAGGCATACTAAATTAACATAGTTTATAGTAATTATAAGTATGATAGCAGTATGCACAAAATATACTTAAACACAACTATAAGTTGCGCTGCAATGCCTTTTTAAGTGTATTTCAATAAGAATAGCAATACAATGCAATTGTACTGTAAGTGTGCTTAATTGCTCATGAATCTTGATTTTCATTAGTGTATTTTAGTGCACTTGAAGTTTAAAAAAAGTTGTTCCATTTTAGTACACTATTTACACTTGACGTGTAGTCAAATAGATGTTAAGTTGAAGTTAATACATAATTGAATACACTTAACTATACTTGGATTTGACGAAAATAGTACAAAATTTAGAAAATATACTTAGTACACTTTATTAAAGTATATTTTTAATAGAATTCTTTTTCACCTGGGATCTTTAGAAATGATCTTGTTTTTTTCAGTTGACACCACCTATTTTGTCATGTCCCTCGTGGCCTTCTATGAAAGTGTACTTGGGATATGAGCAATAAAATAAAAGTCCATACATTTTGCTATTCCCATAAATATCTATCTGTGCTTATTTGCTGTTAATGATTTTTTTCTAAGTAAGTTCATGATTATTCATTAAAATCACATTATTTAGTCCCGTCCCTCAGTAACCCCTTAACCCCGTTACGCACATCATTCTACCCCCATAAAAATAATGAACTGATCCTTATGTGGCATCAATAACAGGAAGTGACATCATTGAAGTCTTCTGAACAACATTGCATGCAGACACAGGCAAGTTACCACCATCTTTTATAATTATAACTTATTTATATATTGTGATATTGTGGTTGTCAAGCTAAACGACTCAACCCGGCTACATCAAATAAAGATAGAAAACTATTACTTGTGAAAATTATCTTTGTTATTTCAACAATATACACAATTTCTTAAAATCATGCATGTCATGTGCTCTCCTGTTATTCACTACATGTAGAGCAGTGGCCATTTTCAGCAAAAAATCACAACCCCGTCACACTCAACCCCGTTACTTCTTTGATCATAACGGGGTTGTGAGATTGTGATGGGGTTGTGTTTTTAACTCTTTGGTTCTGACGTTATCCAGTAATTTAAATTAAGTAATATATTACTGCCTAGATTTTCACACAGCAGTGTTAAGTAAATTGCGCTGAAAGAATTTTTGATTTAATGATATCAATTTAAACATCTACAGACATCTATGAGTCTGTGATGGCACCGACAACAGCGGCAGAAAGGCAGAGGCAGTATCATGCACGCCTAAAAGCTGATCCTGAAAAAAGGGAGAAATACCTACAAAATGAACGCCAGAGATTGAGAAAAAATGTAGAGACAGGAAAAAAGAAAGGTATAAATGAGTTAAGTGAAAGACAAAGCGTAGAAAGTGGAGAGCAGCTTACAAAAGAAGCAAGGAGAAGAGAGAAGCACTGAGAAACGTGACAGAGCAGTATCCACAGCAAGGATCTTCAAGGTAGAGCAACAGTGAGCAGTTAAGAGTTTAAGAAAATGACTAGGCTGAGTGTTAGAAAGTGTTAGAAATGTTGAACACTAGAAAAAAAGTGTAGTTAATAAAAGAACTCTTAGTTGTTTAGTTTGCATGTGATAGTCAGTTTTACTGACTGAAAAAACATCAGATTTATGGCTGCTTGCTGTTTTGGCAGCCTTCAAACGAATAAATATTTGTCAAGACTTTTATACAAAATTTATACAGAGTCCTGATTTATTTTATCCTTTTCCCTGTGTTCTTTCCCCTATTATCCTATCATATCCATTTCTCATCATTATTGACTAATATATTGATTGTGTTTGCAGCAACATGTTGAGGGGAAGAAAAAAGGGTGAGGTCCCGGTGACCCGAAGGACAACACATTGCTAATTAATTATCAGTGGCCTCGTTGTGTACATCTTAGGGGGGAACCACCGTTTTTTCACCGTATCACCTCTGTGCGATGTTGAGGTGTTTGGTCGAGGGTGTTGTGGTGTTGTTTTCATTCAGCTATATTCTATGTTACAAACACTCTGTGTTTGTGTCTGTTTTTTTTACGTTACGTAGGTGTGTGTGTGTGTGTGTGTGTGTGTGTGTGTGTGTGTGTGTGTGTGTGTGTGTGTGTGCCTCCCTCTCTTTTCCAGATTGACTGATAATTGCTGAATGAGTTGTCCCAGCTCTCTGGATAAAGGAGGGAGGAGACATTGGAGATAATGACCTATAGAGATAAGTGTAAAATTCTTTAAAACTCTTGTTAATGTCCAGAATAGGATCTAACTGAAGAAATAGTGTAAGCCAATTTCCTCTGTTTTATGTATCTAGCGAGTAATTTTCCTGCTTTGTCTAGCGATTTAAAATAATTTTCTCTTTGCCTTGAATAAACAGAATTTGACCTTCTGAGAAAAAATATTATTATATTGGTATTTTAATTGAGTCAGGTGAGTCAGGTTTCTCAGGCCATCCTACAAAATTCTTTGCTTAAAGGGATACTTCACCGATTAGCATTAAGCTTTGTATCAGTAAATGTGATGGTTGGGGTCGGCTGGCTGTGAGTATTATGTTCTGTTTTCCACTGTGTTCCCTGATGTTGTTTCTGTTGGCTCTGCCTCTCCCCTGTTTCCCCTGTCACTGTGTCACTGCCCTGAGTCGAGCGCAGATTTGAGTCGCGCATGCGTCACTTTGCGACGAGTAGCCGCCAAGATGCTAACGGATTTTATTCTATTAGCTAACGTTAGCAATCAAACAGTCATAGCTAAAACGTTTTTGAAATGACTGCTGCTGCTGGCTACAAGTTAGCAATCAAACACAACAAAGGCTGTCACTTGAATGGTGTTTTGAGATAACGTTAGCAATCTAACAATCATAGATAGCTAAAACGTTTTTGAAATGATTGCTAGCTACAAGTTAGCAATCAAACACAACAAAGGCTGTCACTTGAATGGCATTTTGAGCTAACGTTAGCAATCAAACAATCATAGCTGACTTAAACATTTTTGAAATGATTACCATCTTCTGTTATAGTATGTAAAGAGAAACGTTTATTATTTTATGGATTTCACAAATTTCAGTAAGACACGTTATGCAGTAAACCGTTTAAATCTGAGCATGCGCAACTCACATCTGCGCTCTGCCTCCAGTCAGCTGGCTTCACCATCAGTCCCCTCCTCGCGGCTCCCTGCTCCAGTCTGCCTCCACTCACGCCTCCATTCTTCCCTGCTTCTGCTCCTCAGCTTACCGTGCCCCAGTGCCTCCCCCTCGGATCTCTTAGCCCCGGTCTCCCTGTGTTCCCCGGAGCTCCTCTCTGTTCCCTGTTCCAGTCTCCGTGCCCTCGCTCTCGTTCCTGGCATACACCTTCCCACTACCCCATTCACTTCCCCCTACCCTCATTTCCCTAATAAACTTATTTTTCTTGAGTTCTACGTTTCGGTCCGTTCTGTCCTAAGTGTAACAAGTAAAAACCCGGTAGTATTTTTGAATGACTGTGCTTCCCTTCCTCATTTCCACCTGAGGCAAGCCTTATCTGTATTGTGGGTCTGGAAAAAAGCTTCTGATGACTGCATGTTTTCAACCCGCCCATAGACTGTCACTAACTCCAGTGTCAGCCATCTTGAAGCTAAGCTAATAACAGGCTCTCTCTTTTCAGCAGCAAACTTTTACAACAATTATGTGCATTTAAACTACCCCACATGTGTACCACCGGGATACATTGGTACAGATCGGAGAATATGCAGGAAACAATATTACAGACGGAATACTCAATACACTACGCAAGCTTCACCTGCTACAGAGACCAGCACCTCAGGAAACACAAACTGAGGGCAGGAGTTCAAGCTAACGCTAGCATGCCCATCCATTTTGCTTGCAAGTGTCCGCTCATTAGCCAACAAGCTGGACTACATCCAACTTTAACTAAACTCCCAACGTGAGTTCAGAGACTGCTCTGTTTTTGTGGAAACATGGCTGAACAACAGTGTACCAGACTCCGCTATCTAGCTACCAGTCCTGCTAGCCTTCAGACCAGATGCTGCTCTGTCGGGTAGGACTCGTGGAGGTGGGCTGTGTTAACACGGACACGACTGGTGCAGAAATTGGGTGCTTTTATACTGCTAACCGCTGGTGGAGTTGTGACTGTTAAATGCCAACCATTCTACATTCCACGCAAATTCACGGCTGTGTTTATACTCAGTGTTTACAGCCCACCAAGTGCTAATGCTGAACTTTATGGAGCCTATGATGCACTAAATGTAACCTGTTTCGTATGTCGTTTTTAATTGATGTCGTTTTTTATATATTTTAAATGTGTAACACCACTTGAGCCACAGTGAAACGTTCCGTGTATATGATTGAAATGACAATAAATACAATTGAGTTGACTTGACTGCCTCTGTCTATGTCATGGATGTATTAAGAGAATGTCTGTAACCGTAGGTGTGGCTTGGGAGTGGACTCGTAGAGAAGCGAAGCAAGTGCATTCTGGGAGTTGTTGTCTTTCATCCACATGAGCCAAAAATAAATTTTCTGGCTTTTCTCGGTCTAGAAGGCACCAACTTCTAAAACAATTTCACATTTCTACTACATAAATGACACAATTTAATACACATCCATCTTTCCAGCGGTGAAATATCCCTTTAATCTCTGTTTGAGCATTTTTGATTTTACTTACTAATTCTAACAGTGCTTTAGCCATAGATATAGAACAATATCTATGGCTTTAGCACTATTTCTCTACGAAATTAAGCATGTAATGTGCCCCCTGATCACAGCCTTTAAGGCCTCCCATGCCACCCCTGAATATGGCACTGAGGACCAATTTATTGCCAAGTAATCTTTTAGCTCAGACATAAGCCAATCTATATTCTCTGGCTCCTGTAGAAGAGAGAGGTTAAGGCACCACCTATAAGAGCACCTTCTCTCACTTTGAGGCAACAGGTCTAGGCACACTAACGCATGATCAGAGATTACGATATTTCCTATCCCACATCCTATAGCAGAGGGAGGCAGTGATTTAGACTTTAAAAAAAAGTCTGTCCTAGAATATGTACAATACACTAACGAAAAAAATGTAAAGTCTCTCTCAGCTGGGTTCAAAATTCTCCAAATATCAACCAAGCCTAAAATCTTACAAATCCTCTGTAATGTGAGAGACTCTGGGGGCCTAGAACAACATTGTGGTTCCCTACAGCTTGTCATTTATTTTCCAAATAAAAAGAAAAATGCCTGATCACCTACATTGTATTTCAGTTAGAACGACAATAACTCTTCCAGAATTATCCTTAATTTGTTTAATTTAAATTGCAGGTGCTTGCTAATCCGTGTAATGACCCCTACTAATACTAGTAATACTCCTGCTAGACCCCCCACTATGGAATTTGTCTGATTCCACAATCGTCATTTGCGTTTCTTGCAAAACATATATCCTCTTGATGGGATTTTCCAGCCCACAATTCTGTTGGAGAAACGTATCAAGCTTAAATTACACAACACAACTATATATTCAAATATCAAAGCTATCTTGTAAAGCACATGAAACCATCAACAGCCCCACACGATCCCATCCCCTCACAGATTATCAAAGATGCTTTTGATGCTGTTGGTGCGGCTATTCAATTTATTCTTAACTCCTGTCTTGCCACCGGCACTGTTCCTACATGTTTCAAGCATGCGGTTGTCCAGCCTATGCTAAAGAAACATAACCTAGATGCAAAGTGTCATAATAACTTCCGGTCTATATCTAAACTGCCATTTATCTAAAAAATTTTGGAGAAGGTGGTGTTAACACAGCTGCTTCCATAGCTCAACTCCACAGAGATCCTAGAGCCATTTCAATCTGGGTTCAAAGCCCGCCACAGCACTGAGACAGCCTTGTTAAAGGTGACAAATGACCTCTTGCTCACTCTTGACTCAGGTGATAATGCCATTCTGGTCTTGTTGGAACTTAGCGCTGCATTTGACACTGTAGACCATGGTACACTACTAGAGCGTCTCGAACAGTGGGTTGGCATTAAGGGTACAGCTCTAAGCTGGTTTCACTCCTACCTCCACCAAAGATCTTTCTCAGTTTCCATAGGCCAGTACTCCTCATCCCTTGCCCCTGTGTCTTATGGTGTCCCTCAGGGATCCATTCTGGGTCCAGTACTCTTCAGCCTTTATATGCTCCCCTTAGGTAACATCATCAGAAAATTTAATATCTCATTCCATTTCTATGCAGATGACTCCCAACTGTACATCCCACTTAAATCCAGCAACTCCATGCAGCCTCTTTTAGACTGTTGGAACGAAATTAAAATCTGGATGGCTAACAATTTCCTTCAGTTAAATGATAACAAAACTGAAGTTACTGTCTTTGGTCCTTCAAAATCCAAAACTGCCATCCCTGCCGACCTTGGTCACCTTGCCCCCTATGTTAAACCCCATGCACGTAACTTGGGTGTTATTTTAGACTCCCATCTTAACCTGGAGAAACAAATATCTTCTGTTGTAAAGTCCAGTTTTTACCAACTAAGAATAATTTCTAAACTCAAGTCTGTTCTGTCATACAATGATCTGGAAAAAGTCATCCATGCGTTCATAACCTCCCGCTTAGACTATTGTAAGTCTCTCTACTTTGGTCTCCCTCTGACCTCAGTGGTACGGCTTCAGATGGTCCAAAATGCAGCGGCTAGGCTGCTCACGAATACAAAAAAGCGTGAACACATTACACCTGTCCTAGCCTCCTTGCACTGGCTTCCAGTCCAGTCTAGGATACAATTTAAAATACTGTTGATGGTTTTTAAAGCCCTTCAAGCCCAACTACCTTTTAAGTTAGTTATTTTATCTGTTATCCTTTTTCACTCCGTGCACTGCTACCGAAACTGCTACCGAAAAATAAAAATAAATTGTCCAACCAGAGTCACACACAAGGAACTATGTCCAATAGGGTCCCAGCCAGTGTCCTATAGTAGCGCCAGTCTGTCCCATGAAACAGTTGAGAAAAAAAGAACAAAAAAGGCAAATGGAGGCAGCACACAGGACACAAAAGCTAAAACCTCTTTGACAGAGGCTACACACCATTATAAGTTGCTTGCCGACAAATCACTCCATATTTTCTATGAATGCCATCGCCTTTCGAGGGCTTTCAAATGTCTTAACTTCATCCTTGGCATCTATTTTAAGTTTGGCAGGATACAGGAGTCTAAATCTCACCTCTCTTTCATTAAGCTTTTTCTTACACTCCTTGAACCTGTCACGCTTCATCTGTGTGGTTTTAGAGTAATCTGGGAAAAGCATAATGCTGTTGCTCTGCCAATTCAACTTGCCTTTGCTTCTTGCCACCCGCAACTCCAGGTCCCTGTCCGATGATCTCAGGAATCTCGCCAGAATGGTCATGGGTTTGCCCCCCACCTGGGGCTGCCGACTGGCAGTTCTGTGTACACGCTCAACCTCAATTCAATTTGATTTATTTTGTCAAATCCTAACAGGAGTTAACCCAGGGCATTTTACAGATCGAGTAGGTCTAGACCCCACTCTATAATTCAAAAAGACCCAACAATTCCCCCCAAAGAGCAAGCATTTGGTGCGACAGTGGCAAAGAAAAACTTCCTTTAAACAGGCAGAAACCTCGGACAGACCCTGACACTTGGTGGGCAGCCATCTGCTGATGCCAGTTGGGACACAGAGACACTGATACAGATATACAGATCTAGAGAAATATGATTCATAATTATAGCAGTTGGTATGATGAACAGTGGCAATCATAGTAACAATAAAGATAATAGAACTATGACTAGAATAATAATAGTCAATAGCAGTAGAGGGCGTAGCAGGAACTCAAGCAGGACCACAGCAGCAGCTACAACCACAATTTAGGTGCCACCCCAATCCAAGGAAATCTGTGTTGAGGCGAGAAAACATAAGGACTCCAGGGAATAAGCTCCCCGGAGGTAAGTTAGTTACAAGCATTACTGGGACATGAATGCACATAGATGGAAAGAGAGAGGAGCTCAGTGTGTCAAAGGAATCTAAAACTATAACTAAGAGCTGGTCCAAGGCAAACCTGAGCCAGCCTACAAAGGGTTGGTAAGATAAATCTGACAAATATGAAGAGAAGCAGAGAGAAGGAGGGGGTGCCGTGCCGATTTGCCGGGGGGGATGCGTGGGATTTCCCCCTCTCTGGTCTACATATCCCTGCCTCTGCTGAATTATTTGTATCCCCAGTGGGGACAAAATGTATCCCCCCCCTCAAAGTGATCATCTCAAAGTAAACTTTATTATCCACAAGTAGAAAATTCATGTGGTCACCATTACACGCTCCATCGTTATACAGCCTACTGCATACCATTAAAAACATAAATACAAAACATTAAAAGAAAGAAAAACAAGGACAAGACAGACAAGGCAGAAGGCATTGAAGAAACATGACAAGCATGTATGAATCTCCAAATCTACTTCAATAGCCTAGATCATATATTAATTACATACTGTACGTAAAACAAAAGTTGACTATTTTAAACTAGGTAAAGCGCATAGTCTATATCGATAATGTTCCACTTCCAGGATTGTTTAGGTACCGCAGGAAATTCCGCCGGATGTCCCTCTTTTTAGCCCGGATGTCTGTCACCTTCCGCTTTCTGTGTTTTTGCATTCTAAACTGGTCAATGTATGAGGACTATGGTTAACTGCTCCTCAGATCTCTGCAGGGTAAATCCAGACAGCTTTCTCCAGGACTTTCTGTCCAATCTTAGTTCTCTGTTGCATGACTAAACAGCTTGAGGCTTGGGTTGGCACCTAAATCCTGGTTCTGCTGGACGCCCTACTGTGCCCTATGCCCCACAACTCCCTGCTACACCCCGCTGTGCCCTGAACTGCTACTGCTAACTATTATTTCTGGTCATTGTTCCATGGTTATTGTTTCTATAACTGTCACTGTTCATCATTCCAACTGCTATAATTATGAATCATATTTCTCTATATCTGTATATCTGTATCAGTGTCTGTGTCCAAACTGGCAGTGACAGATGCCGCCCACAAAGAGCCTGGGTCTGTCTGAGGTTTCTGCCTAAAATTAAGTTTTTCCTCACCACTGTTGCATCAAATGCTTGCACATGAGAAATTGTTGGGTCTTTGTAAATTACAGTGTGTGGTCTAGACCTGCTCTATCTTTAAAGTGTCTTGAGATAACTCTTGTTAAGATTTGATACTATAAATTCAATTGAAATTGAAATCCCAGGAGAGAGTGCCCAGACTCTCTTAAAAGTTTTCCGCTTCACGAGTTGTGGGTTAGGGGGGGAAGCTTTATAAAACACTGTCTACCACAAATTCATAGGCTAATTATTCGTGCTTTGTTGTAAATTCGGCATTCTTTGTGTAAAGAACATGTTTGTCCCAGCCTGTACCGCGACCTTGTCAACATTATTTGATAAACATAGCTTTAGGAGGCACATTTCCTCATAGAGTAGGCTACACATCAAATATGATAAGAACAGTTGATTTCTCAGGCCAGTACACCATTTTAGTGCCCACTTAAAATTTCAAAGAAGTTTAACATATTGAAATAAGTAAATGTATCATGTCCACACTTACAAAAAGGACTCTTATCCTAAATCCAACAGGAAGTCAGCCGTATTTAATTTACACTGCATTTTTGTTGATGTTCTGTTTATTTGCAGCGATTGTACTTTAACCTACTCCTACAGATTAAGATCTTGGCAAAGCCAAATTGCAAAACTTTTGAGCTGTCATCAAACAGCACTGGCGTGGCTGTTTCGCCATGACACAAGTGGTTGTTAACTAGACTGTACACTGCCCAATATGCTTAATTAGAGACCAGGCCTGAGGATATGCCAACATTGAGTTAAAGTCGTAGTGCCATTTATTGGCAACAGGAAGTTACAGTCGTTATACTTTGATGTCAATTATAGGCTATATTAAGCTTGTATGTTTTGAAGTCGACGTTTTTTATGTTTATTATTATTATTTTATCATTAACTGCAATATTGGTCATGTCAGGAGACAATTATCTTATTCCTTTTATAGGCTCATTAACAAATTTACAATATAGGCTTCAGCATATATATCAGCTAGCAGGTAACCCCCAGATCATGGAGATGACCCCCCCCCCCCATCCAATAATTTAAACAAGAATTGAGAACTCTTTAACATCCAAAAGAATCATATGACACACATATAGAACCATCTACTACATAAAACGAACGAAACTGATTTTTAAAGAAGAAGAAGCATTTATAAATCATTATTTTTCAGTGTGCTGTATGATTGGGTGGAAAAGGATTTGAACAGACTGAGTTGAAAGTACCACACTCCTATCTGAACGGGGACAGGAGTACAGTATTTTGAGTTAGAAAGAGTTGGACAGATGGATAGATGCATGGATGGATGACTGAAGGAAGAGATCGCACATAGACACAGAAAATGGCTTTGATGGCATTAATGGTGTCTCAGTGTCACAGTCAGATAATGCATTTCAGGGTCCAGGAACACATCAATGACTCTGATAATGAGACCAATGGAGAGATGAAAAGAGTAAGAAAATAAGGTAGAAATATATCTAGAACTAAGCTTACTAGATGCTTACTTTGGATATATTATACCAAAATGGTATCTGGTCTCAGAAAATATTAAGTGGAGGATATATATGCATTAGTAGAAAGAAAGAGCATTCATTCAAAGTATAATTGTTTGGGCTACTATGATGATGATTGGGTGTGTTCAAGGCTCTGATTAGGCTTTTTGTTGTTAGTCAGTCACATATTATGTGACTTGTATAGGGGGTCAGTGCCTGTAAGTGTAAATTTGTAATATGACTCATGGGATGAGTCAGCATTGTCCAATGCCATGGTATTCTGCTGTAAAAAATGGTGGCGCACCTGATTTGGACTGTTAGGAACAAATGTTATTTAAAATAAAAAATGTAACTGAAATCTGTGCAGGTTTTCAGATTTTCGGGATCTTATTCCATTCGCAGTGCCTGATTTAGAGACGCTACAATCTCCCATTAAGGCTGAGCTTGAAGACCTGCACATTTGCTCAGAGCAAAACTAAAAAAGCTTTTCTTAGGTGAAGGCGCAGCATTATGAATTGTATTATGCACAAAACGAACATCTGAATTCAAATTTTATATATAATTTTTTAGGTATTTATGTCCCAATGATGATGTTGTGATTTCCTGTCCAGGGGCCTCTCTTCTGGTATATTCATACCAGAAGATGGCATACGCCCAACACTTGAAAAGTACCTACACACAGAAATATTCACATGTACAAAACCGGTCGTACGCCAGGTCCTGTGCACCTTGCCTTTATAAATCACAATCAATGGAAATTGACCGCACGTGAACGAGCCACTGACCCCACCTTGCCTACTCCCATAAATTAATATGTAGATGGCTTATAAATGCGCCCCTGAGGAAATTTCACAGACTGTGGGATCGAGATTCTAATAACAGAGGTGGAAGCGAGGAAATGTGTTCAGTTTGGCGGCCTATCATCAGGAATCAGCAATAAACAGAAGTCGGCAGAGTGGCAAACTGTCACAAGGGCCATAAATGCTGTGGGTTCGGAGAACTGAACCATGGCAGAAATAAAGAAGAAATGGTCCGATGTGGGCGCCTGGATAGCTCAGTTGGTAGACCGGGCGCCCATATATAGAGGTTTACTTCTCGACGCAGTGGGCCCGGGTTCGACTCCGACCAGCGGCCCTTTGCTGCATGTCATTCCCCTTCTCTCTCCCCTTTCATTTCTTCAGCTGTCCTGTCATTAAAGGCCTAAAAATGCCCAAAAATAATCTTAAAAAAAAAGAAATGGTCCGATGTGAAATTTAGAAACGAGTGGTGGCGCATCGTAACAGTGTGGCAGCTACAGGTGGGGGGTTGGGAGAACCTGTGCTCACGCCACAGGAGGAAAGGGTGGCTGCAATCATCGGCGAGGCAATTATAGTTGGAGTTCTACCAGCATGTGAGGGGGACTCAAACATTACTCCTGGCAAGTATGAAATACACCACCACTCAGACACATTTAAAGAACAGTTACAAAAAAAAAACACATTTCTGTCCAAATTACGCACAATAATTCATTCAATTTTATTTATAGTATCAAATCATAACAAGAGTTATCTCAAGACACTTTACAGGCCTACAATCTATAATTTACAAAGACCCAACAATTCCAGTAATTCCCCCAAAAGCAAGCATTTAGTGGCGAGGAAAAACTCCCTTCTGGGGGAACCTCGGGTGGTGAGGAAAACCTCAGATAGACCCAGGCTCTTGGTAGGCTGTGTATGACGGTGCCGGTTGGGGGTGTGATGAACAGTGGCAATAATAGTTAATAGTCAATAAAGATAATGGAATTATGACTAGAAATAGTAGTTGTAGTAGTTCATGGCGTAGCAGGGCACTGCAGGGCGTTACAGGTTGTAGCAGGGCACTGCAGGGCATAGCAGGACGTAGCAGGGCGTAGTAGGGCACTGCAGGGCATAGCAGGACGTAGCAGAGCACTGCAGGCAGGGCTCCAGACTAACTTTTTTCATTAGGAGCACAGTGGCCCCCAACTGAAAATTTTAGGGGCACGACCAGAAGATTTAGGGGCACACACCGTAAATCAACATGCTAACCAAATATTCATATTTCTACTTATTTCCACTGTATTACTAATAAATACTTTGATAATAGATGCAGAAATTACAATGTGCTGTTTCAAATTCAGTGTCACTTTTGAAGATGCAACATATAAGGTCAGTAATATATATATATATATATATATATATATATATATATATATATATATATATATATATTGTTTATTATTGTATTTGTATATTATTTTGACCATTTTTAATTGCTCTTTAATGTTTCATGTAAAGCACTTTGAATTACCTTGTTGCTGAAAGGTGCTGTAGAAATAAAGTTGCCTTGCCTTACAGCCTCAGCCTGTCAGTCAGTCACCAGGGCATGGAAACCACTGTTGTGCCTGCCTGCTCGTCTCCGAGGAAGTGTAACATCAACACCACCGCGACCGCTTTTGGCTCGCCATTAATATCATATCACAGCAAACGCTGTCTGTGGGAGGTTATGAAAAACTGTAACCACACTTGAAACCACTTTATCAGCATTTCCATGACTCACTGTGACTTCAACAAAACTGCAGAGCCGACGTAGTTTGCATCCTCTGCAGCTCTGCGTGTGTGCGAGTGTGTGTGTTTGTATCAGAGCTCTGCTCTCTGTCAATTTTCAGAGAGGACAGATAAGCTTGCGCTTACGCGCTCTCGGGTACCGAAGGGGGCAAATTTACTGGTCGCACATGTGCGACTGGCTGTAAAATTCAGTCGCACACTCTCAAATTTTGGTCGCAAAATGCGACCATTTGGTCGCAGTCTGGAGCCCTGACTGCAGGGCATAGGAGGACGTAGCAAGACGTAGCAGGGCGTAGTAGGGCACTGTAGAGCGTAGCAGGGTGTAGCAGGACCACGGCGACAGCTGCAACCATGATTTAGGTGCCACCCTAATCCAAGGAAAACTGCTGGGCAAAAAAACATAAGGAATCACGGGGAATAAGCTCCCCAGAGCTAAGTTTGTAACAAGCATTTCTGGGACATGGATGCACACAGATGGAAAGAGAGAGGAGAGAGGAGCTCAGTGTGTCAAAGGAAGTCCCCCAGCAGGCTAAAACTATAACAGCATAATTAAGAGCTGGTGCAAGGCAAACCTGAGTAGTTCTATAAGGGTTGGTAGATGAATCTGACGACTATGAAGAGCTATAGACCCTCCCCCACCGGTCTAGGCGAACGCTGCAACTCCTCGCTCCCTAACTTGCTTGAGCATTTTTGCTGTTAATACTAAAAGTTTTATCAATCATGGATGTATGTGCAGTCCGCGCCAGACTAGCTGAGAGGAGGAGCTTGCGACCTGTGTGCTGTGTGGAGGAGACTGCATGTTACAGAGCCTTATGTGTTTTTCTGTTGATTTGTACAGTCCGCGCCAGACTAGCTGAAAGGAGACAAATCCACCGTTCTGCCTTCATTAAAAGAGCAACCAGCAGCTGGTCGTGGTCCGGGTCCTTCCTTCACTCAGCACAACATAGAACACAACGCAGAACAAGGGTTAATGGACGTGCATCCAACCTGATATGAAACTGTTAAAGACAATGCACGCCCGTTACACATGCGAGTCGTCTGTGACGTGATCCTCCTAGAAACCTTTTTCTTTAACATCCCTCACAATCCAGTCAAGGCAGTCCAGTGTATGGGCAGGGACTTTGATCTGACCCAGTCTGAAGTATGTTCTATTTGGGCTCAGAGCCAAAGTAGTTGGATTGTCCATCTGCAGCTGTTTCATAACCCTGGCTCTGGATTCCCGATGAGCAGAAGCAGTCAATGCACAGGTGTACCTGGAATTTATGGAAGTACAATAAGCAACCAATAAGTAACAGTTAAATAAGAAATGATGAGTAGTATCATCTATTACTTTTTAATGACCGTATTGACATCTAAAAAGAATACATCACTTATAAGGTACAGCTACCAGTATGGGTATGGTGTGTGAGTATATACAAAGCAACACCCTTGTTTGATGCCAACTCAGAGATTTCTTTGACCTTCTGGTCACACTATTAAACAATTCACACAGTAGCTGTGTGCAACTGATTTCAATTAAAGTGGTGAATTAGACTAAGTGTAGAAAACATCAAAGACTGTACATGCTGGAAGGCTATTGTTTTGTACATACTTACCAGCTTTAACTAGGGATCCAAGTTCTCCCAACTTGGCTAAGCGAAATGGCGTCTGCCTTTTTGCAGCCTGACCCCTGATAGAAATAACAGAGTACATTAGAATGTTTGAACTGTTTGTTATTTCGCTACAATGAGACTAACGTTATGATTGTACTAAGTCTGAGTTAGCAAACGAACATCGACACCTAGGTACAAGATATGTTTGCAACATTTGATTAATATCACGACATTGTGAGTTATTTACTAAATCAGACAGTCAGATTATCTCTTACCATTTGTAAGTGAGACGAACTTCATCCATGACAATACCCATTACGTTGGCTTGAAAAACATTGGAACCTAGCATTTCCCTCCACTTCTTGTTCAGCAGCCAAGATTCCGGGCTTCCGAAAAGGAGCTGGCAACGGCCGCTGGTTATGTCCACCTCGTCGTACATGCCGAGTTGCATCACCGTAATGACCATTTTGGTTGCTTCTTTCACTTGGTCCTCCATGAGTCCGACCAAAGGAGAAACCACAATAACCACAGGGTTTTCATTGCACCCAGCTGATAAATTAAACTTTTGCCGAATCCTGTAGGAAGGACGGAAAAAACATCTTTCCGATCGACAAATGCCTTGATCGCGGTTCTCTGTTCCTCTTTTAAAATGAATGCGCTGTCGATGTCTTCTTTAACAGAATCTACACATCTCAATTCTCCAGCGGCAGCCATTTTTGTTGTAAACTAATTCAACCCAAGCGCTCTTTGGTGATGTGGTTGATTACATTACTGTTGCTCATCTGTCCATCATCGTATAAAGCCCGCCCTGACAATTTGATTGGTCCAAACAGCTCTGCTTCGAGCATAGTTGCTCCACAACGGATCAAGTCTAGACCAAACTTCCCAACCTCAAATGTTGTGGGCGGGGCTAAGTTCGGCTGGCATCGAGGCTAGGAGGCCAGGGCAATGACATCCAGAGTAGCTATATCTTTAGATAATGAGGTTCGGATGTGTTTAGGACCCAGCACAATAACTTCAGTTTTGTCTGAGTTTAACATTATAACTTTAATGCATGCTTGACACACAGTCCTGGAGCCTCACATACTGTGGTCTGTCAGTGAGGTAATTGATGGTCCATGCAGACAGGTGGGGGTCAACACCAGCTCCCAATAGCTTACCCCAGAGCAGTGATGGTTGGATTGTATTGAAAGCACTGGAGAAATAAAAAAAAACATGACCCTCACAGTGCTCCCAGTGTTCTCCAGGTGTGACAGTGATCTGTGTGATAGATAGATAATGGCATCCTCCACCCCTATGCCTGGTTGGTAAGCGAACTGTAGGGGGTCCAGTTCTGAGCTCACCAGGGTTCTCAGTACAAGGTCCAATACAATCCTCTCCAAGGTCTTCATCAGGTGAGAAGTTAAGGCTACCGGTCTGAAGTAGTTGGGCTCCCTGGGATGCACAGTTTTAGGTACTAGGACCAAGGAGACAATACGCTTACCGTAAACATCAGCAGTTAGTGTGTTGTATTTGGTGATGCTTAATTTTCTATTTCATGTAGTTTTAGAAACTTGCTGTGAATTATCTGAACTGGTGGCTAAACATTAAAAGCAACGGTTGCATTCCAGCTCTCATCAAATAACATTTTAATGATTACAGAGACAAGCACTTAAAAGCACCACTTCACTTTGGAATATTATTTCCATTTTCCATTACACTTAGCACGGTCTACTTTATATGTCAACCAAACTCCATTATGTATTCCCTGGATTTTGTACTGTAGGCATACACGCTGCTCTCACAATGTTTTTTTTATCGCTAATTGCAATCAATTGTAAGTAATGAAAAGGAAAATACATTTCAATAAATAGATTTGGAGTAAAATGCAAAATGAAAGTAGTGGGAGAATCTCTCTGATGATGAATACTTAATGTTCTATTAGCTGTCTTTTGAAACCATACAATATCCTGACTTTTGCAATGGTACATCGTGTTACTTTGTGTCGCTTAAACCTATTACTTCTACAACATCTAACAAACACTGTTGCTAAAATGATGTCATCCACATGTTCCGAGACATTCTTAATTTTATTACTAGACCCATCCATTTCAGATAAGGTCCATCCCATAGAAATGAAATGGATAGAAAGGCCATTACCATTCGAATGAACATAGCAGAATGGTCAGAGCGCTGGTTATCTGGTCCCTTCTCCTCACTCTCCACTGCTCCGGAGTTGCATCGAACCCAGGTTTGCCAGGGCCCTCATTTATAAACATAGCATATGCACAAAAGAGAAACATGCTGCTCTCTACGCAAGAATTGGGATTTATAAAAAGCAAAAATGCACGGTCCTCCACAGACACTCTGACCCACTCTGACACAGAAACGGGTGAAATGAGAAATGGCGATTAGAGAATTGCCTCTCAATAATAATATGAAGAATTCACAAAGCCATTCTTACAATTAATAGCCTACACAAACACCTGTTTGATTGAAAAACAAACAAAATACTATCGTAAATATATAATTTAATATGGTCATCATGTACAGTATCATAGTGTTTTATACAGTGTTTATCTTTATGGCTTTATATCGTTTTATTTTTGTTTTTAAATGTTTTATTGTAGGCCTAAAGCTAAAGACTTTGATACAGCCCGTTGAGGCAAAGGCAGCTCAAGAGACCAAAAGCAGCTCAAGAAAAAAATTTCCTTTTCGTTTCAAAGGTTGAGGGTCGCGACGGTTTATGCCGTAACAGTAACGTTAAACACATCACGGAGTGTCACAGTCACAGACTTCTAAATCTAACCGCTGCGCTGATGGCTAGCATGGCATCCGTCAAGATGTGAAAGGTGGATAATGAATGTCGTGTTTTCCAAGAAAAATGGACCCGAAGAATACTTCTTCGTTGAAGTGAGGGGCAAGCCAGTTTGCCTTGTGTGTGTAGAGTCGCTTGCTGTACTGAGAAAGGCCAACCTGGAACGCAGGGCTGCCTACTTTTCAAAAAACCCTGGAGTGAGATTTTGTGGGGCCAACCAAAATGTTGCCGCGAACAAAGACACACACACACACACACACACACACACACACACATATACTGTTTTTTGTTAATTAGGAGGACTATTTTTTCAAACCAGTTTTTTGAAAAACTAAACAGTCACCCCTTTCCACTTGTGCTAGAAAGATGTAGTTAATCTTAAACAATCCTATTTGAGCTATACAACACAAATCTCACTTCAAAATTTGAATAAACACATAAGAACTCAAAATACAAGAACCTGACACCATGCACCAGAGGAAAAACGATAATGAGGTACTTAGCTCCGCCCATGACACAAATAGTAATTACCAGGGCCAACTTTATTTGTCAGGACCATGGCCATACACATACACAAACATGTAAGCTCTGTGTATTAAAGGGTCAAACATGGATAAATGGAACCTTAAACAGACACAAGTGGACTGTGTGATACAGTGCCTTCACTTAAGTATTAGAGCAACAGAATCCATACCATTTGTGAACAGAAATTAAAATTAATGAATGGGAAAATTAAATTATGCATGTCGACACGTGAGAAAAGAGAGTAAAACTAACGTGTCTTCTCGAAGAACTCAAGGGACAAACACCTATCTTTGTCCTTGCAGAGAGCAACACAAACACTGCACACAGCATCATGTCAGGAAAACAAAGATACATCTGATGTTACAACACCAAATAATATATACTGTACAGCTGTACAAGAAGACTCCACAAGCTGAAATATTTAAATTGTCCACCAGTGATGTCATCAGAACACAGAGATTACTCATGTTCTAACCCTGAATATTCCATGTGTCCTGATGACATCACTGGTGGACAATTCATTACATTTCCATATTTTAGCCATGATTTTCTTTTCTTTTCAAAGTCACACCACGATTTCTTACAAAGTCTCTTATGTTTAGAATAGAGTGACCAGCCAGAGCAGGATCTTCTGCCTCCTTGCATTGCTGGCATTCAATCATAGTGGTCAGTTTTCCTTTTTTGATGTGTTCGCCAAAATGTCTCATGACATGCAACCTCAATGGGAGACCATTGATGCTTTTTTGCTCTCCTAGCACTTTCCAGAGAAACTAGAAAAAAGACAAAGAAATCATCAATGAAAACAAACTCTACTTTTAAATAAACCTTTTTTTAAAGTAAGGAAATTTGTGTTAGGTAAATTATGTATTTGTTGTAACAATGTTTCTTGGCTATAAATCATGTACTGATATAACGCCTGTTTATTCTCCCTTTTAAAATGTGCATTCATAAAGAACATGCATTAGTGGGACGCAGTGGCTGCAAAATTGAGTATGTGGGTTGCATCAATGAAGATTCATTTCTGCCAGTGCCAAAGAGCTTATTCTGACTCTTGCTTGGTAAGTTTGGTTAATTAGATGATTGAATTCTGAAGAAAAGACATATTGGTAATTTAAAAATGTATGCATTTGACAAACCCTCCTCTTCATGCTGGTCCCTAGCCTTGTTTTTCCAGTGTGGGAGATCCCACTCAGCACCTTCACACTGACTCCACCAAAAGATGTTTCTCTACAGGTGCAGCATCAGCATAGTGTTCTTCACATCTTCTCCACACTTTGACTACGATCCAACTGCCATAGGCAGAATCTTGACTCATCGCTGAACATAATGTTCCTCAACATGTTCAGGTTCCAGCCCACGTGTAGCCAAACCAGCCCAAATGGGCGTGTCTAGTCCAGATTCTGCCTATGGCAGTTAGACTGTGGTCTAAGTGTGGAGAAGATGCGGAGGCCCAGTGGTTGAGAACCCTTGTTTACTAAATCAAACTTAATAGCTGAATTCGAAAATATATTCTCATTGCTTTGTTTATTACAGTTTTTTTGATGCTTTGCTAATTTGTAAAAGCTACCTATGTGAATGCATTACTAAACAGATTAAACTACTTTCTCTATGCCTATTTTAAACATTTGTCCCATCACTGATAACTAAATTACAACTATTTTCTAGCATCTGAACATTGATAGTTTCAAAAATATTCATTTTAATACAAGGCACAGTTCTTCATGGTATGTACATGGTATTTTATCTAATTAAGTCAGTTGATATAATTGGCTAACTGATTTGTAGGATTACAGTGTCCTGCAGAAAGACGAGAATGGTTACCATATTGCCTTTGGGTGGTGTGGATACTTTCTTTTGACCATGCTTCAGTTATGCTTTCATGCTTAAGTAACTTGGTGTTTAGTGACTTTTGTGTATGTGTAGCAGCATTTACCAGATTGTTTATTCGTTTTCTTTTTTCCGCTGGGCTCTTTGCCCTTAGCATCTGTATTTTCACTTTGTGCTGAAAAGAAGAAAGAAAAGATTATAAAAACAAAAAACAACAGTTGTCACTATAAGCATTTTTTTTTTTTTTCAGAATATCTCCTAGTCTCTGATGTCTTGCTGACAATAATAGATTGTTTTCAATGTATAATAGGTTGTCTTTGATATTCAGGGGCGTCGGACTGGGGGTAAAACCAGTACTGATTACCAGGGCCCAAGGGGAGAGAGGGCCTTTGAAGAGTCTGGAATATATTTTATTTCACCTGGATATTTTCATTTCCTAATTAAATTTCATAATGCATGTCAGATGAAATGAAGTTACTGTATTGGCTGAATAACTTGGTTGATTGACTGATTACATTTTGTATACAAAAAAAGACTAAGGTCTCACCCACCCCTTGCTAATGCGCCAAATGGTTTATAATCCATCTGCACGCATTTTGTTTATGTTAGTTCATCTGGTGGAGCGCAAACTTCTGCTATAGAAATGTCTTTCTCAAAGAAAGCCAAATCAGGCTACCAAAAAAGAAAGGAAAGACAGGAGAAGGAGAGAATACAAAATGAGGGGAAACAGTTGGTAACTGACTTCTTTTCAAAGAAAGGTGAGCACAAACTAGAAAACGAAATCCATGGTGCTAAACTGCTTGAATATCTCTGCGACCGTTAGCGCTAAAAACGGACGGAGAAATCAAATGATAATTTGGTTATACATGTAATCTGAGGTAAAGGCTAAATAAATAAACTACACTAGCAATGTTGTTTGCATATAACACACCATTGTAATATCCTAATTTGTTTATGTTTAATTTTAAATGAATTGGCTATAATGTCTATAATTAGCAATAATAGGCTAATCAGTGTCATAGGTAGCTTAGTAGCTCATCGGTAGATACATATCATGTCAACATTATAGTTATGTCAGATTCAGTAGAAGCAGATGTTAACATTGTGAAACACATGGCCCTCAGTTTCAGAAACTGTCCCACCAGGGAGTGGAGTAGCAACAGACCCCTCATCCTCCTCTTTGGATTTGAGACAAGGTGAGCTTATATCAAAATTAAAGCAAATCATCTTTAGCCATTTTGACTGAAAGGTGTTAAGTAACACTAACATCTTAGTGTGTTTTATTATATTAGGTTACAATTAGGATAAGAGGTTAATATCAGATGTATCCTTCATAGAGAAAGATGATAGAGATGATCTGATTGAGGATGATGGGAGTGAAGACAGCAGGGAGCATGAGTGTTGCTCTGAGCACAGTGTGGAAATGAGAGATGAGGAACTGGAAAGTAGGCAGAGCAGTGCAGACCAGTTTTTGCCAGAGGATCCAGGACTATGGCCAGATAAATTAACAGATGATCAGAAAGACACCATAGTACGCAAGCTGGCAAGTAAAGGTACAGAGAAAACAAACAAAATGTAGTAGTAACCACAGTAAAGTAGGCTAGAGAATGTTGAGAACGGAGGTTTGAAATGTGTGTTATCAGGCTACTCTAAGCATTACAGTTAATATTTATTACCCTATAAAAATCTAGGCCTACAGATTCATGTGTACAGAGGCCCAATTATTATTATTATTTTTTTTGTTTTGGGGGGGTGTTGAGGAACATGGGGGCCCATCAGGACTGCCTATGCCTAGGGCCCAGGGTCTTGTGCTACGCCCCTGTTGATATTCATGCAGTTAACAATTCTAAAGCAGAAATGAGGATTTCCCAGATGAAACATGAAAATGTCTAAGAGTCTTTACAGTGGAAAACGTTTCTGGTTCAGAAATATTCAATCAATCAGCCAGATAAATGTCTTTTTCATCAGTTCCACAGTCAATTGTTTGTATTGTTTAAGATCTCCTTTGAAGTTCCTCTCCAAAATAATGAGACCCTTCAGTTGCTGCACACTCAAACTCTCTTTTCTAATTATCTCACACACACACACACACACACACACCTTTCTCAGTTACTGTAAAATAATTTTCTTTCTCCTTTATATGACCCGCTCCTTTCACTCTTTTATTATCTTTAATTCTTTTTGTCCCACATCCCCAAACCTTCACTTCCCAAAGGCTATGGAGTTTTATTCCTATCTTTATTCAATTCTATTCATTCTTTCAATTTGAGAGCATTGACTTTACGTTCAGATTTTGTAATAATTTCCCTCAAAACCTTGCGCTCACACTCAAATAGCCACTGCTCGCGTTTGGATTTGCTTTGTTTGCACTCAAACTTTATTTTTGGGCTTAGATATGATGTTGCTTGGGCAGATTCCCTGCTCTCAGCTTCAGTCCTCCTTGCACTCAGGCTGCCTCTGTGTGCTTGCAAATCTTATCCTCTTGGATTTCTCCTGCGCTCTCAGATTTTTTTGTGTTACAACCCTGTATATGGGATGAGGTCTCATAATGTTTGTGTGAACAGATTGACAATCTGTGTGTAAATACACACACAATGCACACAATCTGTCAATATAAAACACATTCCACAAATACAAAAAAAAGATTTGTAAACTCACAAAAATAATTTGCAAATGAAAAACAAATCTGCAAATAAACAAATTTCACAAATGAGCAGTGTTAAAGATCATCTAAATCTATTTCTACCCTAATTCTAAACTGTCTCTGGCAGTTTATTTTAAATAATCAGCGTAATGCCATAAGTATTCATCAGTTTTATTATGTGAATGTGACACAGTTAATGTGGCATACGTGTTTAATATTGGTAAATATGGAGGGTTTGGAGCTCTAGTCCTATGACAATTTTTCAGCGCTAATGCCAATAATAAATAATCACTCTTTCCCTCCGTCACTTTCCGATCTGTAATTTCACAAATGGCATTTACAGAGATCACATGAACGACGACTCGCATGGCTGCTCAAGGCTAAAGCTCCTCGCCGCATCTCCGCATTTTGAAAACCAGGTTTCTTCTTTTTTTTTCGACGTCAACCGTTTCATTTGTCACCACGGTAACTTAGTGAAATTCCTGCAGGAGCAAAAAGCAGACCCCGCTGCAGATTAACCGAGGAAATAATTCTGCCAAATCTGCTAACATGGCGACAGCTAGGGAGGTTTCTGATGCTAATGCAGTCAAAAGTCTGGACTACTGGTCAAAAGTTTTAGAACACACCAATTTTTCTAGTTTTTTATTGAAATTTTAGCATTTTAGGGTTACCCAAAACTGAAAAATAATGTACATTTGAGAATTTTACAAAAAGGCTTTTTTAGGGAACAAGAAATGGGTAAACAACGTAAAGCTGTTCTGCAGCAATGGAGGTTGATCAAGCTTTGAAAGTTGGTGCTACCAATTCTCACAGGTGTTCCAACTTGTCTGGATTACTTACAACCCCCTCTGTTTGTATGAAAGTATTGTTGGAACACACTGTGGTACCGTACCCTCGTGAGCATTATTTGAACAGTATTGTACTGCAGAAAGTAGTGTGTTGCCAATTAAGGCAATTAACAATGGAAGAGAGACCATCATAACACTTAAGGATGTTGGTCTTTCCTACAGAGAAATTGCGAAGAAAGTCAAGGTGTCAGTGAGTACAGTATTCTTCACCACCAAAAGGCACTTAGAAACTAGGGGAAACTCTGACAGGAAGAGGTCTGGCAGACCTAAAGCCACAACAGAATCAGAAGACAAGTTTCTGAGAGTCAACAGCTTGCGTGATAGGCGGCTCACAGGACAACAGCTTCAAGCACAGCGTCGTAATAAGCAAGTCTCAGTTTCAACTGTAAAGAGAAGACTTCGAGCTGCAGCTTTGATAGGTCGAGTTGCAGCAAGAAAGCCATTGCTAAGACGTCAGAATAAGAAAAAGAGGCTTGCCTGGGCAAAGAAACATCGTCAATGGACTACTGAAGACTGGAAGAAGGTGCTATGGACTGATGAATCAAAATTTGAAATCTTCGGCTCATCACGCAGGATTTTTGTACGCCGTCGAGTAGGCGAAAGGATGGTTCCTCAGTGTGTGTTGCGTCAAACAACAGGTATACATATTCAAGGCATTCACCTTTTCAACTTCTTTCCAAGACAAAACACCAGCAGGGGGCAATAAAGTGCATGCCTTGTGGAACCCATCACTAGCTTGTGTTTCCCTGGGGAACATATATACTAGTGCACCATTGTGATAGCAGGTGGTGAAATGTTTGGTGAAGAGAAAAGCTTCACTGAAAGTCCTTCATGGAAGAGGAGACCCACATTCAGCTCATTTGGGATTCTGGAGACGCAACCGGTAGGAAAATGAACATTGTTGCCAGTTAAGTGTTTATTTGTGTTGGGAACTGAGACCAATTGTCTACTTTGATAATTATATGTTGTATTTGAAATGCATAGTTTCAGTTATTATACTAATACCATATTGTTTGAATATGGCAAACTGGCATTGTGAGAGATGCAAACATAAAAACCTTCCCAAGTTATCCCATCTCTACTTTGAAGCATGTTCATGGAGACAAAACAAAGAAAGAAAGACCAACCAAAATCCCTGCTACAATGCTTCACAGGGACGTCAGACGTTTGGTTGTGCTAATACCTGTGGAAGAGCAGAGGTAAAGCCAGCGAGGATGACATCAACTGTCAAACATGGAGGAGGAAGCATGATGGTCTGGGGCTGTTTTGCTGGATCCAGGGTCGGTGATTTGTACAGAGTGAAAGGCACCCTGAATCAAAACGGCTACCACAGCATTTTGCACCGCCATGCAGTACCCTCTGGTATGCGCCTAGTTGGTCAAGGGTTCATCCTACAGCAAGATACTGACCCAAAACATAAGTCCAAGCTATGCCAGAACTACCTTAGCAAAAAAGAACAAGATGGTAGGACTTCCGGTATGGCGACATAGGAGGACGCAGCAGAACGGACGGTCTCCCGATTTTCTCCTTTTCATACACACCTTTTGCAGTGAATTTCACTTTAAAAACCATTTTAAAGTCGACTAAACGACTAAGGAAGAGCTTACATACTAACTGATGCACAATGAGTAACGTTAATCCTAAACAGAGAAGTGCAGCGTCTTAGTTGAAAAAGGCTAGCGCTGCTAGCAAACTAACGAGCATGGTAACTGGCGTCTCAAGATGGAAACCAAGACTCGGAGGGAATCATGGACGATTCCCTGTCCATGACACAATTGATTGCTGAACTAGCTAAACATAGGGAGGTTCTCAAGGATGACATGGCTGCCCTGATACTAAACTCTGTAAAACAACTCCAAACCTTGGTGGATGCATTACGCGAGACTGTCAACTCCTTTCAGAGGCAACTGACATCAGCAGAAACCATCGCAGGTGAAAACTTTGAGCATCTCGTTGCAGTGGAATCTACAATCAGCTCCCTAAAAGCTCAAAATACCCTGCTACTGGAGCATCTGGACGACCTGGAGAATAGATCGCGCCGATCTAATCTGCGCATCCTGAATGTACCTGAGTGGAGCGAGGATGGCAAGGATCCCACCGTATTCGTTTCAGAACTACTGGCTGAAGCAATGGCTGAGGTATTCACGAGCCCACCACTCTCTCGGTCTCAAGCTTACAGCGGGTAAGCCCGCGCGAGCCTTTGTGCTGTGTTTTCACCGCTATAGTGACCGGGTCTTGCCTTCAGATGGGCCAGACAACATGAGGTGAAGTTCAGGGGGAATACGCTGAGGGTCTATCCTGATTTGAGCACTGCCCTTGCTAAAAAGCGTGCCACGTTTCGATTCGGCATTCGATTTCGGCTGCTGTACCCCACACACCTCAAAGTCATGTTCAAGGGTGATAACCTCATTTTCGAGACCTCGGACGAAGCAAAGGACTTTTATGAGAAACAGGTGCTTGCTCTGAAGGGAAAGTGAGGCTACATTCAGTTAAAATGACGGGACTTGTCCATTCGAGAAACTTCTTCATAAAATGAACACGTTACCGTCAACAGGGGCCTGTTCATGACAAACTATTCAGGAGTTTTTTGGAGTTCCGTGTTTCCCCCCACCTATTTATACGGCCTGATTGCGTTGTGCAGTTATCTTGGACAGAACTTTTCCCAGAGGTACCACTGTGTTAATTATTTTCTCTCCATCTCGTATTCTGTCATCGAATGGTTAATGGGTTGTAGTATCAGCAGTTCAATTGTTCTGAGATATACCCTGTAATGTTCTTAAATAAAGCTCCGACACAGCAAAGTGGCTTTTAGACTCTTTTAGTGAACTTCTAAATTTACGTTGCAATCATTTACACTTTCCGTTCCGCCATCTTTTCTGACCCCTTCTTCGCCTCTGCAGTCTCAACACAACAAAATGAAACTAAAGCGCCCCCTTGTGGACTCAACAAACAAATGTCTGCCTACAACCTGAGACACATCACTTATGGGAATAACATCATAACGTCCCATGTATATATCATAAACATTACATACCCTTTGAGTATTCGTTACTTACTTTATGAGGCTTCTATGTTCACTGTTATGTTTGATAATCGGGAGACTCCCACAGGAAAGGAGACGATCAGCGTAACGAGGAAATCAACATATCGGATGCTTAACGGCTTAGGGGTGCAGCCTTCTTGTATAGGGAAGGGTTTGGTTGGGGAAGGGTGGTTTTTTGTTTCTTCTTTTTACTTTTCTGGTTTGATACTTATTGGGCGGTTATTGCAGGTTTTGGTTTGCGCTTTGCAACTACATACAACATACATAACTATGTTGACGGAGACAATAAACCGTGTAAGATTTATATCATCTACTCTTATGTGACTAATAATCTATAAACAAGAGACATACTATGGGATTCACAAAAATTATTTCATGGAACATATCGGGATGTAACCATGTAATAAAGCGTAAGAAAATCCTCACCTATCTCAAGCAAAACAAATCTGACATAGCTATGCTGCAAGAAACTCATCGAAGTGCTGAGGAATCTGAGAAATTTAAGAGGGGGTGGATTGATCAAGCATACTCAAGTACATTCAACACTAGGATTAGGGGTGTCGCTATTTTGATTAGAAAAGGTTTAGACTTTAATGTCCACAAAGCATATAATGACCAGGAAGGTAGGTGGATAGCCTTGGATTCAAGCTTAGGACAGAAAGTTACGGTTATGAATATCTATGCCCCCAATGTGATACCTCACGATTTCTTTAACGAAATTTGCAATATTATTAGAAATATCGGTAATCATAATGTAATACTTGGTGGTGATTTCAACCAGGTCAGGAATACACAGCTGGATAAGTCAAGTCACAAACAGGCCATACCTTTAATGTACACAGCCATTGATACTATGATAGATGAATGTGGCCTAATAGATGTATGGCGTACACTTCATCCTCTAGAGAAAGAGTTTACATTCTTTTCCCATCCTCATGGGTCATACTCAAGGATTGACTATATTCTAATCTCAAAACAGTTGGTGAGTCAGGTTCAATCTGCTTCAATTGGGAATATTGTTCTCTCTGATCATACCCCGGTAGATGTGGTCTTTACCACATCAAACTATAAAAAAAACACAAGATGGCGTTTTAACAACTCACTATTGCAAAATGAGACTGCATGCTCCTTTATACAAACGGCAATAGATGAATATTGGCGTTTCAATGACGGCTCTGTTCCTGATCCTGGTATAACATGGGATGCTTTTAAGGCTTTCCTGAGGTGACGGCTTATCCAACACTGCTTGCTACGTAAACGCCTGGAACATGAAAAATTAGTCAAATTAGAAGAACAGATTAGTACCCTGAAAAAACAACATATTAATCATCCGGACCAAGTAACCTTTAATAATTTAAACAGATTGAAATAATGGAATTAAATGACATAATACAGAAGAAAGCGGAATTTGCTCTATTCTGCACAAAATTAAATTATTATGAGGAAGGTGAGAAAGCAGGTAAATACTTAGCCCATAGAGTGAAACAGCTTAGTACTCAAAACTTAATTCCTTCTATTTTTGATGATAAAAATAAACTGACTACAGAGGCGGGGGAAATTAATAAGACTTTCAAGTCTTTTTACCAAGATTTATATACATCGCAAGGGGAAGTATCTATAGAACAATATGACCAATTCTTCTCTTCCCTACAGATTCCTTGTCTATCCACACAAGATAGTAACTCGTTAGAAAATGACATCACATTAGAAGAGATTAAGTGTGCCATGCAGGACCTCAAGCCAGGCCGTGCCCCCGGGGGGCATCCTGACCAGGTTGGTTTCATCAGGGCTAGGTGTTCAGCAGATAATATGAGACGATTATTACACCTTATGTGGAGCTCTAGAAATAACACTGACCCTGTCATAGCCTTCTCTCTAGATACAGAGAAGGCCTTTGACAGGGTTGAATGGGGGTTCTTATTTCAAACACTTAAAAGATTTGGTTTTGGACCTTTTATTTACTAAGTGGGTAAATTTACTTGACTACACTGAACCAGTGGCATCAGTACTATGTAACGGTGTAATGTCGTCGCGGTTTGAGCTACATAGGGGCACTAAACAAGGGTGTCCCCTTTCCCCTCTTATTTTCGCACTGGTCTTAGACCCATTAGCTATTGCAATACGTAATAATACAAATATTAAAGGTGTTATAGCGGGCCAGCAGGAGCATAAATTACTTCTATATGCTGATGATATATTACTTGTCTCCAGTAATCCACAAATGACAGTACCTACAATGTGTTCTTTAATTGACAATTTTTCCCAGATCTCAGGCTACAAAATCAATTGGACTAAATCAGAAGTAATGCCGTTGTCTAAAAATTGCCATGGGATAACAAGGGACCAGTGGCCATTTAGATGGGTCTCATCAGGCATGGTTTATCTGGGAATTAAACTCATATCAGGATTGGAGAAAATGATGCAGATTAACTTTCAACCAATTATTCAGGATATCCGAAATTTGTTACAGAACTGGAGTAAACTTACATTATCCATTATGGGTTGAATTAATTTAGTTAAAATGATAATTGCACCTAATATTAATTATCTATCATACATGCTTCCACTTGAGCTGCCACCATCCCATCTGAAAGAATACAATGAATATGTAGAATCCTTCATCTGACAAGGGAAGAGACCCTTCTTTAATCGTACTAAATTGTATTCTGCTAAAAGTTCAGGCGGGCTCTCTCTTCCCAGAATTGACTGGTATCATTGGTCATTCTCGCTCTCGCAGCTGGCTAAAAATAATATGACATACAACGAAGCCCCTGCTTGGGTGCATATTGAAAAAGAACTAATTGCCCCCTTTCCATCGGAGGCCTTCTTGACACAGTGTGCCCAACCAATACCAGACCAAAATCCAGTTCTTAAATTCACTAGGGAAAGTTGGAAATTGTATCACCTACATTCAAAACAAACCCCATGGCTAACAACTAGAGCCTCAGTTTGGCACAACACCAAGCTACGAATAGATAAAAAGGCTTTCTGCTGGATACAATGGGCTAATAAGGGAATATGGTATTTAGATAACCTATATGAGGGTGAACATGTGGTCTCATTTAATCACTTAAAACAAACTTACAGGTTATCGAACGCTGATTTTTGGAAATAACTCCAAATAAGACATTGTCTCCATGCAACCCTAAAAAATGGTCCTGACCCACCAACGGATGTACAGCTTATGTATGCTGCTAACGGTTACAAAAAGGGGTTGGGCTCAGTTTTTTATGCCTATATTAGAGGTGCTAACGCACCTAACTTAAATAGTCTTAAAGTGGCATGGGAAAGAAATTTAGGGTGTGTGATCAAGGAAGAAGCTTGGAAACAGGTTGTTTCAAAATGGCATGCTAACGTTCGTGAAACTCAATCCCAGCTGATAAATTATAAAATTCTTAATAGATGCTACTGGACTCCAAGCAGATTGGCTAGACTTCAACTAAGGGATACCGCACTATGCTGGCGATGTAACAAAGATACAGGAACTATGGCTCATATGTTATATGAATGTGACATGGTGGAGGATATGTGGGAGAAAATCGTACAATTGGTTAATAATATTTTTCGCCTTTCATTATATAACAAGCCTGCCTTGTGTATGTTGGGTATTGACCCGGATGATACACGCATATCTCGACAACAGACGCTATGGTTTCTGGTTGCAGAGTCATTCTTAGACACTTGAAGTCAGACACACGTTCCTCAAATGATGAATGGTTGGACCTTATGTCAAGCATTGCCAGCTATGAAAGTGTGATATTTAGAACCTCAGGACGCTTTGATGTGTTTATGAAAATGTGGGGTCCTTTTCTCTCATTAACTGAGAATGTATCACCGGTATAAAAGGAAAAAAAAGTCTTCCAAATATATATCTTGCCTCTGTGTTGTAACCTACTAGTACTGTAAAGTCTAAACATTATTTATCTTCTTCTTTGAGACCTGTATCCCTTTTAATTTTTTTTTATTTATTTATTTTTATTTTATTTTTTTATTTATTTTTTTGTATGGGGGGCATTATACTGGGTTAATGGGTTCAAAAAAAAAAGCAAGCTGTCACTATTAACACTCATTTTCTGACTGTTGCTCATGTTCAAAAAAAGTTAAATAAAAAAAAAAAAAAAAATGAACAAGATGGTAAGCTTAAAAACATGGAGTGGCCAGCACAGTCACCAGACTAAAACCCCAGTGAGCTGGTTTGGGATTAACTGGACAGACTTTTTTGCAAAAATCCAACTGGGTCATCTTTTTCGCTGCCCTCTTTCAGTCCAATGATGCGTGTTATTTCTTTTCGATCTGTCTTCTAGTTCAGCCAACTTCAACTCAAATTTCCTCTGGTCATCAATGCAGGCTTTCACCGTGTTTCTCATCTGTCTGCTGTCCTTCTGCGCCTAGTCTAGTCGCTGAAATAGATCTCTTACTGTTGTTCCCTGCCTCTCCAACTGTTGAAGAGAGGTGTCAATTTCTGCAAACGCTTCCTTCGCTGCGATGTGGACCGCTGATCGAAGCCCTCTTTGTTGCTTTTCCATGACCTTGGTCATAGCCTCCTCCATATGTACACTAGCGGTCAAAAGTTTTAGAATACCCCAATTTTTTCTGTTTTTTATTGAAATTCATGCAGTTCAATGTCTTATTGTACTCTGAAATGAAAGAATAGAACAAATGAACAATTTAAGTTTAAAGAAGAAATCATGGAATCAATTTATAAACCAAAATGTATTCTAAATTTTTGACTCATCAAAGTTGCACAGCTGAACACACTCATGGCATTCTTTCTACAATGGAAATCAAATATTCTTCAGAAAGTTATTCCCAACTCTGTTGCAGAAGTTCCCATAAATGTGTGGCACTTGTAGGTTGCTTTGCTTTCACTTTTCTGTCCAGTTTATCCCAAACCAGCTCAATGGGGTTTAAGTCTGGTGACTGTGCTGGCCACTCCATGTTTTTAAGCTTACCATCTTGTTCTTTTTTGCTACGGTAGTTCTGGCATAGCTTTGACTTATGTTTTGGGTCATTATCTTGCTGTAGGATGAACCCCTGACCAACAAGGCGCATACCAGAGGGTACTGCATGGCGCTGCAAAATGCTGTGGTGGCCGTTTTGGTTCAGGGTGCCTTTCATCTGTACAAATCACCGACCCTGGATCCAGCAAAACAGCCCCAGACTGTCATGCTTCCTCCTCCATGTTTGACAGTTGATGTCACACACTGAGGAACCATCCTTTCGCCTACTCGACGGCGTACAAAAATCCTGCGTGAGGAGCCGAAGATTTCAAATTTTGATTCATCAGTCCATAGCACCTTCTTCCAGTCTTCAGTAGTCCATTGACGATGTTTCTTGGCCCAGGCAAGCCTCTTTTTCTTATTCTGACGTCTTAGCAATGGCTTTCTTGCTGCAGCTCGAAGTCTTCTCTTTACAGTTGAAACTGAGACTTGCTTATTACGAACACTATTAAGCTGTGCTTGAAGCTGTTGTCCTGTGAGCCGCCTATCACGCAAGCTGTTGACTCTCAGAAACTTGTCTTCTGATTCTCTTGTGGCTTTGGGTCTGCCAGATCTCTTCCTGTCAGTTTCCCCCAGTTTTTTTCACTTTCAAAAGTGCCTTTTGATGGTGAAGAATACTGTACTCACTGACACCTTGACTTTCTTCGCAATTTCTCTGTAGGAAAGACCAACATTCTTAAGTCTGTCTCTCTTCCATTGTTAATTGCCTTTTTCCTGCCATTTTTATTGCAACACACTACTTTCTGCAGTACAATACTGTTCAAATAATGCTCACGAGGGTATGGTACCACAGTGTGTTCCAACAGTACAGGGGTTTATAAGTAATCCAGACAAGTTGGAACACCTGTGGGAATTGGTAGCACCAACTTTCAAAGCTTGATCAACCTCCATTGCTGCAGAACAGCTTTACATTGTTAACCCATTTCTTGTTCCCTGAAAAAGGCATTTTTGTAAAATTCTGATTTTGATTTGATGATTGATTCTGATATTTTTCAGTTTTGTGTAACCTTACTTTTTTTTTAACCTCAGGCAGTTCACCACTTACCTTTGTACCATTTCAAGCTATTCATTGGACTTGAACTGCTCAAATTTCAATAAAAAACTAAAATAATTGGGGTGTTCTAAAACTTTTGACCGGTAGTGTGTGTGTGTGTGTGATATATATATATATATATATAAATAATTTATATTAAATATTGTCTTTATGCCTATTCATTCATAAATTGGCCTTCAAGGGGGGCATTGGGGAAGGAAGATATAGGGCTTTCTCCAGTAATCCTGCGTGTACCTGACTGATAGCTCCAGGAATTTCTTATAATAAAATCTCTTTAAATCTCCAGTACTAGACACTCTGTGTCCCTTATCTCTGTGTTCTGGGTTGGAACCGCAGTCATAACAAGTAGATGTCACGGTAAATGAGTCTGAAGTTGTAGAATCTGAACATTATCCCATTCTTTATATGCTGATGCTACTCAAACTCACTATCTCATACCTTCTTTTATTTAATTCCTAATTACTTACTTTTTCCTGGCCATTTTGGAAGAGGTAGACAGAAATCCAAAAGAGGGCAAAAACGATTTTTGCAACCTCCAAAAGCCATTAAAGATGGCCATTGTTGGCAGACACTGACTGGGCAAGGCCCTTACGATGGTTTATAGAGTACTACATATTTTGTTGATGCATCTTGATTTGGTTGTCTCTCTAGATCCTCACTCAAGTGCAGTTAATGCTATCTTCTAGTGGAACCAGCCATTGGAAGTTTTTACATAAAATGTAGTTGAACAAAAACTCTTTATTTGCATTGCCTTCCACTTTTTCTTTCTGTCCCTTTTCTTTCTCTCTCTCTCTCTCTCTCTCTCTCTCTCTCTCTCTCTCTCTCTCTCTCTCTCTCTCTCTCTCTCTCAACAGTGTTCGCTCTCCCAAGGCCAACAGGGAAAACTCCAAAGGCCAATTCCGAGTTGAAATTAATGCAGGAAAAAATGCTTGGAAAAAAAGAAATGTGTCAGTCCCAGAGGAAGCTGACCACAATCAGGTGAAAACAATCTTAATTTTTAATCTTTTAATTGTAAGGCATTTCATTTATATATTGCTCTTAACTATTAGTATGATTTGATCTAGATTTGTTTGATATTTAAAAAGGAGTTTCCTAAACTTCAGGTTCTGGTACAACTGTTATATTATTATTTAAATGTTTTAACATTTGTTTCTACATCTTAACATTTGTTGTCACAATTAATTGAAATGTTTTTGTTATTAAAGGTGGCAGAAATGATGTGGTTCTGCTGGAGGCCTCGACTGATGACAATGTTGCGATGGTAATGCTTTTATTTATTTTTTAATTACATCATCTGTATCTTTAAGCTCAACTGTTGTGTTGTAAGACTGAAAAATGTCATACCCTCAAAAGTATTTTAGAGGCAATTTAAGTCTGGAATTCAATGGAGGCCTTAGTGTTTGATGCATATGATTAGCAATTTCTGGTATTACTGTTTAAATAGTTTTCCTCACAGACAAGTTGTTTGCAATACGGCCATCCCTTCAGAAATCCTGGAGATACATGCCAGCACATTTGGGGAGAGGTAAATAAAGCCAATTTTGTCTTTATCTTTGTTTGTCAGGTCTTTTAACAATTTTAACAATTATAGTACCAACCTTTTTTAGCCAACTTTGAAGGATGAAAAACCTAGTATAGTACCATGTATAAACATGTTTTTTGTGTCACAAGTGAGTGCACCTGGAGGCTTAGATGAAAGCCAATACGGATGAGAACATCAAGGGAGCCAGGAGAGTGTGGCTGGGCCATCACACACAATTGCTCCTGACGCAGCTACTAATGCAGCTTCTGGTTTGTATTTGTCACTGTAGGATAATATTAATAACATCCACTTTCACATCTGTTCTTCTGTGATCAAAATATAAAAATTCTTCATCTTGACGGTTTCCAGGACTAACAGCCTACAACAATTAAAAACAGCATGGCAATAAACCAAGATCACATAGTGTTATTTTATCATCATACTCATTCTCAAATCTCCGTGTCTGAAAATGGATGCAATTTCACATATTGCAAGACATGGCTTTCTTGTATTATTTTTTTAGGAAAGTGAATATAGCTGGCAAGCATTACATAAAAACTAAAACAAATTATAATTTTTAATATATATAATGTGAAACCTGTTTAATCTAATCATGTAGCATTGCACAATGAGCAGGACAATTGATTTGGTGTTAAAACCTGATTACAGTAATGACAATTTTACTAGTTGCATTGCTCTTCAGATGATTGGTACATGCATAATGCCTTCACAATGTATATTTTGGAAGAGTGTTGCTGACCCACATAGGGCTATTGAAGATTTCAGGAGGTATCTCCTTGGCCAGAAGGAGGAGATGCCATTAACCATCAATATCCATGAAGATGTGGATCAGCAGAAGATGGCCATTATTGGCAGACACTGACTGGGCAAGGCCCTTATGATGGTTTATAGAGGGTACGTACTACATATTTCGTTGACGCATCTTGGTTTGGTTGTCTCTCTAGATCCTCACTCAAGTGCAGTTAATGCTATCTTCTAGTGGAACCAGCCATTGGAAGTTTTTACATAAAATGTAGTTGAACAAAAACTCTTTATTTGCATTGCCTTCCACTTTTTCTTTCCGCCCCTTTTTGTCTCTCTCTCTCTCTCTCTCTCTCTCTCTCTCTCTCTCTCCACACCCACACACACACACAGTCCGGAGCCCAGCTAAATGTCTCTGTACTCGGTCCGTTTCTGGTGGTTGATTAACGCAGATGTGCTGATTTGCTCTCATAACGGGCCGGATGGGTAGCACACTACCATGAGTCTATGAGGCAACTGTCTGATTATTCCACATTTTAATTGTGATATTTTGTTATTAAATTCTCTGTCAGGTAAATGTAGTAGTACAATGTCTTCCTTCCTTCTTCAATAAAAGAATGTTAGAAATTATTTCCTTTTATTTGTTTTAAATTCAACAAGCAATTTGTTGTATTTTAGAAGAATACTAAAAGCAATAGAAAGTCAGAACTGAGTACACTTTAATATCCGATTATATATCGCAAGTAATATCGTTATTGTGATATTCAACAACGTTATTCCATATGGCATATTTTCCTCATATCGTGCAGCCCTTGTACAATGGTTCTGGAGAATGCTACACACAGCAATACAACAGGCCAAGCAATCGGCCCGTTCCAAACAGGCACATTTTGAACGGGCACTGTACCACTTTGTGGCGCGTCCCAGAAGTGTGTGTAAAGCGGCTCTCCGCTCTGCTTCACTACAGATACGCGGCAGGTCTATTTTCACGTGAGCCGCAGGGCGTTCAAATAGCCGGGACGGAAGTGAAACAGCGAGAGCATCCAGTCAATTTACCAAAAGAGCACCCCACCCCCACCCCATTATCCTATACGTCTCCTCTACAACACCATGGGCGACAAGAGATTCATCTTGGAGGTGGAAAAACATAAGACACCACAGATCGTTTTTATAAGAACCTCGCCAGAAAAGAGAAGGCATGGAGTTTAATTGCAGGAGTGCTTGAAGTGGAAAGTAGACACTAGCTAAACAACACGCAAATTGATATTTAAAGAACTTTAAGTACCTAGTCAGGCAGGCAAGACGCTCCCGGTGTGGTATGGCATGTGGTGGGGGATGGAACAAAACTGCGGCGCAGCCGAAACGCAGCACAGACGTGCCTGGTGGAAACTAAGGTAAGTGTGTAATAAGCACAAACATCTGCTACATTGTTTTTATACAACTACTTTGAAATCTAGAAAAAGTATGCCTATTGTTGAGTTGGCGGCGGGAGGGCTAACAGCTCATTTCACTGAATATGCAGAGAGCCTAGCAGGGCTATTCACCTATAGTGCTCAGAGGGACAGAGTTCAGTGCCCATGGGCTGGATATTTCCCTAAACTATTGTCAATAAAATAAATCTTATAATTTCTGATATTAAAATACAGAGTGAAGTTTATAAAGAATGAAGAATGTAAACATGACGATGATGTCATTCAAGTACATATTAAGTAGCTATGTGGATTTTCAGCTGATGATGGTTTGTTTACGCCAGAAGCTAAGTTTACAAGAACTTGTCCAAATATCAAGATTTGTGATAAACTAAGATAAACCCTTTGACTACAAACCAACAGCTTTCATGTTTGGCTTGTTTGAAAATATTCGCTATATTGCAAAGCAGCATGCTCTGATTGTGTGAGACGCGGCAATGAGAAAGACTGCATACAGACACAGACAGAGCAGATTGAAATATTGCTTTCTAATTTACACGTTTATGCCTGTTGAACAGGTAAGTAAGTATTAGTAGTAGAGTATTGCCACTCTGCTCTTTATGAACATTAAACTTGCTGTGCAATCAAATACAATCTCCTGACTCATCTCATCACGTCAACTGTCCCTCACGAAACACTTCTAAAGTGAAATCAGTCCTGATATGTTTAAAATTTCCGTTCTGATAAGAGATAGTCACTGGTTTTTAAGCCTAGACATTCTAGGCGAATCTCAAAGGTGCAATATGTAATATTTACACTGTATTAAATCCAAAAATTACAACAATATGTCATCAGATATTAAAGAAACATACAAAGTTGAAATACTATCCATTCTGACAACAATGCTAAAGCCAGTATTTTCTCCTTTGGAATTTTCATTCCGTGCGGAATGTCTGTTTGTGTTTTGGCCTGTGTGTTAACTGCCCATTTTGACAGCTGGGCCGGGTTGCCCGATATACCTGTAAAAACGCAAACCCAGCGTGCTACAGCCATTGAAGCTGCAAACAAACGAACAGCATCAACGGAGAGAGATTCTTTTTCTTTGTTTAATAATAATAGATATACACTCACCTAAAGGATTATTAGGAACACCCTACTAATACCGTGTTTGACCCCCTTTTGCCTTCAGAACTGCCTTAATTCTTCGTGGAATTGATTCCACAAGGTGCTGAAAGCATTCTTTATAAATGTTGGCCCATATCTTGCAGTTGATGGAGATTTGTGGGATGCACATCCAGGGCAGCTCCCGTTCGACCACATCCCAAAGATGTTCTATTGGGTTGAGATCTGGTGACTGTGGGGACCATTTTAGTACAGTGAACTCATTGTCATGTTCAAGAAACCAATTTGAAATTATTCGAGCTTTGTGAAATGGTGCATTATCCTGCTGGAAGTAGCCATCAGAGGATGGGTACATGGTGGTCATAAAGGGATGGACATGGTCAGAAACAATGCTCAGGTAGGCTGTGGCATTTAAACGATTCCCAATTGGTACTAAGGTGCCTAAAGTGTGCCAAGAAAACATCCCCCAAACCATTACATCACCGCCACCAGCCTGCACAGTGGTAACAAGGCATGACGGATCCATGTTCTCATTCTGTTTACGCCAAATTCTGACTCGAATCGAATCGAGACTCATCAGACCAGGCAACATTTTTACAGTCTTCAACTGTGCAATTTTGGTGTGCTCGTGCAAATTGTAGCCTCATTTTCTTATTTTTAGTGGAGATGAGTGGTACCCCGTGGGGTCTTCTGCTGGTGTAGCCCATCCGCCTCAAGGTTGTTTGTGTTGTGGCTTCACAAATGCTTTGCTACGTACCTCGGTTGTAATGAGTGGTTATTTGAGTCAAAGTTGATCTTCTATCAGCTGGACTCAGTCGGCCCATTCTCCTCTGACCTCTAGCATCAACAAGGCATTTTTGCCCACAGGACTGCCGCATACTGGATGTTTTTCCTTTTTCAGACCATTCTTTGTAATCCCTAGAAATGGTTGTGGGTGAGAATCCCAGTAACTGAGCAGATTGTGAAATACTCAAACCAGCCCGTCTGGCACCAACAACCATGCCACGCTAAAAGTTGCTTGGATCACTTTTCGTTCCCATTCTGACATTCAGTTTGGAGTTCAGGAGATTGTCTAGACCTGGACGACGCCCCTAAATGCATTGAAGCAGCTGCCATGTGATTGGTTGATTAGATAATTGCATTAACGAGAAATCTTACAGGTGTTCCTAATAATCCTTTAGGTGAGTGTAACTGCAAGCAGCAATGAGGGGGCCAAGCAGTACACTAGCAGGAATGGCGTTGTCATGGCATGAGCAAGCACTCACAGCAACTTTGATGGCAATTGGATAAAGAATGGCTGAGATATCAGCTCATTTACTTTGTTACAGTGCCCCTACAGGCCAAATTACACTAATGTCCTTGTGCGTTCTCACAATCAAGTGCCAAGTCCATGTACCAAGTTTGGCTTTAGTACATCAAAGCGTTGCTGAGATATGAGCTCACTTTCTTTATTACAGTGCCCCTAGAGGCCAAATGACACCACTTTCCTTGCACATCCTCACAATCAGCTATCATGTCCCTGTACAAAGTTCGGTTTCAATACATGAAAGCGTTGGTGAGATATAAGCCTACTTCCTGTGATTATAGCACCCACCTAGTGGTCAAAAGACTCCAAATTTATTGTGTGTCCACAGAATGGGGTCCCAAGTCCATATACTAAGTTTGGTTTCTATACGTAAAAGCATTGCTGAGATATGAGCCTACTTCCTGTGATTATAGTGCCCCCCTCCCCCCTAATGTTCAAAAGACTCCAAATTAATTGTGTTTACACAATACACAATGTAATAAATTTTGTGAGGCATGGTCTGAAGATCATCTGTGCCAAGTTTCGTGAAAATCGGACCAATTTTGTGACCTGTGAAAACTTTTTTGTGTTTTTGATCAAATCCAATATGGCGGAAGGTCCAACATGGCGGATATTGACATCATGGGGTGCGTCGAGTTCGGAGTCATCCAAGGATTCCAACTATATCTCAATGTTCAAAATCCGATATACAGTTCAAAAGTTAATCGCATGGATGCAACGCCAACTTTGACCCATTGGTGGCGCTAGACTGCCTGTGCTGCAGACCTAAAACTTGGTGAAATGAATTATGGGACTGTCCTGAATCAATGTCCCAATAAATAAATAAAAACACACACAAAGCCTGCATTCTACAGAGAAATGTAACTACCGTGGTTTGTCTGTTGTCTATTTAAATAAACAGTGTGTACCCAGCTATAGTCTGTCACAGAGGGAAGGTTCAAAGTGTCTATGTAATTAGAAAGACGTCCCCATATTTTATATTGATGAGGGGGCATTCCACCTTAGCAAAATTAAACGTCTGGCCACAAGTGTTATTTTTGGCTTAGTTGGATGCAGGGCATGAAGTTAACTTTTTTGACCACCAGCCAGTGACTTTTTACTTTTTTTTTTTTTGCCTCATAAAGGTGAAAAACAGGACTTGCTGTGTCTCTATGATCCTATCCTGTCCTATTCATGGTAGCCTACTCATGGACATTGCGCCGTCATCACGTGCTATAGCAGGGGGGCCAGCCTTGATAATACTGCATAGGGGTCCGGTGCTGGCTCGTTACGCCACTGCATATAAGAGATGAGATGACAGACAAAATCAGGAGTAGCCTACGTGCACCACAACAACAAACAAACACTGGTGAATGTGGACCATAACACATGAGTTGTTGCAAAAAAGTTGCAACTTTTTTTGTATAGTTCTTAAAAATAAAAAAATAAATAAAATCACGTATCTATCAAGATAACATTACGTGTATTTGTATGTGATATAGGCCTAATACTTTCCCCTTGGTAATGTAGCATATGAATTTCCATGAACACAATTCTAAAATGCACGAGACATAAAGGCTTCTGCTATCGGTTGATAACTCAAACTTGCCGAGAACCTAGACACCCGTTTGATTACATGACTCATGCATTAGGCACGGTTACGGTCTTGTTCAGTAGTCTGGTGCACAGTCTACTGGTGACAGCCTACCTATCACGTAACAAACATTTAACTTAACATAACTACTAAGATAAAATGACGTCCATTTGTATGTGATATCCATCAATAATGTAATCTATTAATTTGTATGTACACAATCATCTAAGATGCACGAGAAATAAAGGCTTCTGCTATCGGTTGATAAGTCAAACTTGCCGAGAACCTAGACACCCGTTTGAATATAGACTCGTGCAGTAGGCTACCCTCGGTTACGGTCCTTGCGGTCTCGTTCAGTAGCCTGGTGCACGGTCTCCCTGTGACAGCCTAGCCTACCTACCACGTAGCAACATTCACTTCTCTAACATTTAACTTAACTACCAAAATAACATGACGTGTATTTGTATGTGATGTACTGTACTTCCCCATCGATAATGTGTGAATTGCCGTGAACACAATCTTCTAAGATGCACCAGAAACAAGGTTAATAACTCAAACTTGCTGAGAACCAAGACACTGCTTGATAACATTAGAGTCGAGCGGGCCGGCAGGTTGCACGGTTACATTGGAGTCGAGCGGGCCGGCCGGTTGCACGGTTACATTAGAGTCGAGCGGGCCGGCCGGTTGCACGGTTACATTGGAGTTGAGCGGGCCGGCCGGTTGCACGGTTACATTAGAGTCGAGCGGGCCGGCCGGTTGCACGGTTACATTAGAGTCGAGCGGGCCGGCAGGTTGCACGGTTACATTAGAGTCGAGCGGGCCGGCCGGTTGCACGGTTACATTAGAGTCGAGCGGTCGGCAGGTTGCACGGTTACATTAGAGTCGAGCAGGCCGGCGGGTTGCACGGTTACATTAGAGTCGAGCGGGCCGGCAGGTTGCACGGTTACATTGGAGTCGAGCGGGCCGGCAGGTTGCACGGTTACATTAGACTCGAGCGGGCCGGCCGGTTGCACGGTTACATTAGAGTCGAGCTGGCCGGCCGGTTGCACGGTTACATTAGACTCGAGCGGGCCGGCCGGTTGCACGGTTACATTAGAGTCGAGCTGGCCGGCCGGTTGCACGGTTACATTAGACTCGAGCGGCCGGCCGGTTGCACTGTTACATTCTGTCTTGTTCGGCATAGGGTCTAGGCATTAGTAGCTCATTTCCTGATTGATTCTAGCACCACCACTCCAGTCCAGTGGAGGCGCTAATGAGCTAGATTACAACACACACACAGTAGCAGAAGAATACCAGCTACACAACGGCCAACCATTGACATATATATAATGCCAACGGCACGAATGAAGTAAAAGAAAAAAACAGGAGTGAGTCGGTTCATTGACGTATGGCACTCGATTCTCCCGGCTCAGTGACACGAGTCGGGTTAATTAACCGGCTCTTCGGTCAGTTCGTCAACACTAATCTGGTGGAGCGCAAACTTCTGCTGTAGAAATGTCTTTCTCAAAGAAAGCCAAATCAGGCTACCAAAAAGAAAGGAAAGACAGGAGGAGGAGGAGAGAAAACGAAAGGAGGGGAAACAATTGGTAACTGACTAATTTTCAAAGAAAGGTGAGCACTAACTAGAAAACGAAATCCATGGTGCTAAACTGCTTGAATATCTCTCCGTGACTGTTAGCGCTAAAAATGGACTGAGACAACCCTTATAAAGAGCAGAACATGCACTTGATCATTTGGTTATACATGTAATCTGAGGTAAAGACTAAATACATAAACACTAACAATGCTGTTTGCATACAACACACCATTGTAATAGCCTCATTTAAAAAAAAAATGTTTAATTTTAAATTAATAGGCTATAATGTCTATAATTAGCAGTAATAGGCTAATCAGTGTCATAGGTAGCTTGGTAGCTCATCGGTAGATACATATCATGTCAACATTATAGTTATGTCAGATTATTAGAAGCAGATGTTAACATTGTGGAACACATGGCCCTCAGTTTCAGAAACTGTCCCACCAGGGAGTGGAGTAGCAACAGACCCCTCATCATCCTCTTTGGATTTGAGACAAGGTGAGCTTATATCAAAATTAAAGCAAACCATGTTTAGCCATTTTGACTGAAAGGTGTTTAGTAACACTAACATGTTAGTGTGTTTTATTATATTAGGTTACAATTAGGATAAGAGATTAATATCAGATGCATCCTTCATAGAGAAAGATGATGGAGAATATGTGATTGAGGATGATGGGAGTGAAGACAGCAGGGAGCTCTGAGCACAGTGTGGAAATGAGAGATGAGGAACTGGAAAGTAGGCAGAGCAGTGCAGACCAGTTTTTGCCAGAGGATCCAGGACTATGGACGCGCTCTGCTGTGGGCATGCTGCAGCAGATGTGTCCCTATTTCTGCGTAGTTTTGTGTTTCCACCTCCGATGTAGAGCAGCGTACAGTCACTTCCCTAAACTGTCTCATTCAGAGACCAGCGTCCCAAACAGGGCTCTGAGTCTGTCAGGAGGTCTCAGATCTACCGTCTCAGCAGAGATATCACGTACTGCACAGCAGACTATGGTGCAGGTGGATTATTTTCTGAAATATAGTGACTTTATTCTTGTAATAGCTTATTGTATTATCACTTTATTTTTCTCAAAATATCACGACTCCTCCAAACCTCAGAGAACACAGATGAGATATACTGTATTTTGAATGTGCACAAAGTTTTGAACATGAGCAGAAATCTTGCTCAAACACATCTGAAATATTACAGTCCAGGAGTTTATTAATTCATTAAATGAATTAATGTATCATTCAGGTGAATAATTTTAATATGCACATTTAAGGAGGTTACTTCCTCAACAAAAGAAGCAAAAGTGGGAAGAGTAAATGATGCCTAGGCTACATGTGTTGTGACTCAGATATATTTAGAAAAGTCGATCTACAGGAGAATAAATAGTTAAAAGCAATACAGAATGCCTGAGAGCCTTACTGCAAAATATTCCATTATGTTTTTATATTTGGATTGTAATCTATGTTTCCTTTTAGATAAAGATATTTCCAGTATAAATTGTTTCAGAAAAAGGTAAACAAAAATTAGTGCATAAAAATTCACCAGAATGCAGGAAATTAAGTATTTAATGCTCAAAATTTTCAGGGGGTGGACCCCCAGACCCGCCCAAGTATAAGTCACCATGCACACAAATCTGGAAACAAAACACTGGCCTAAGGGTTGCCAGATCCGGTTATGATTAGACCAAATGTTGGTGCCGTCTAACTTACATGGAAGCTAGAAACTGAAATGAACATACATTGCTACTGTATCGCTGACACAGCGCTGTGGAGATCTGGCAATGCAAGAATAGTAGGGGGGGGGCGTAAAACTCAATCTCGCCTAGGGCAACCAAAGGGCTAGAACCGGCCCTGCAGTCGCCTGAATACCGCAGCTAGGAATAATGGAATAGGACTCCGGTTCTATTTTCCACAAAATATTCCTACAGCGGCAACAGATTCCCACTGCCTGTCATCACTCTGACCAACGTTCAATCGGTAAGCAACAAACTCGATGAACTGGCGTTAAGAGCTGAATATGACTGTGAATTCAGACAGAGCAACCTTGTGTGTTTGACGGAATCATGGCTCAAAGACTATCATGAAACTCCAACTCTGTCTGGGTATAACCATAAGAGCAGACAGAAATGAGCGTAGCTCATGTAAATCCATCGGAGGGGGGTTGTGTTTATTTGTCGAAAATCGTTGGGCTGCACAGTATTGCGTTCAGGAGCAGGTGTCCACACCGGACTATGAAATATTGATTGTATCTTTCAGACCATTCTACCTTCCGTGAGAGTTCGGTCGAATTACTGTTATTCTTGTGTATGTGCCAGAACCGAATGACGAAGCAGCAGGGGAAAAAATAACCGAGAGCTATAATGAGGGACTGCTTTGACAAAACAAATTGGGACACCTTCTTTGAATCCTGCCAGAAAATGTTCCTTTTGCTCAGGCAATATGGAATTAGTGCAGGAAAAAAGGAAACTAAAATTAAAATAAAAATCAATTGCTGACATTAGGATAAACTCATAAGAGTTAAAAACAGGAGGGTATCCTCAAGGCAAATTTTTTATATAAAAACAAGATAGAGAGTAAATTTTTTAGTGGTAACATAAAACAGGCTGGGAGGGTTTAAACACTTTAATGGGAAAAAGTTGCAAAAAAGGTCTTGTAGATGAAATTAATGTTCTTCTGCAGGTTCGATGCTGTGGATGATAAGGGTGAGTGTGATGACATCTGTAAAATTCTCCCAATAGGTTCACCAATATTTATCACAGAAGATGCTGTTGCCAAAAGCCTCACCAAACTAAAGCCGAATAAGGCCACTGGCCCAGATGGCCTGAAAGCCCGCTTACTTAAAGATTTTGCCCCACAATTAAAAGGTGTTTTTTCAAGGCTTTTCAACTTCCTCCTAGTTGCTGGTGTACCCATGTCTTGGACATTTTCTTTAATAAGGCCCATACCTAAGAAGCCTGGTGCAAGTAAGCCTGAAGATTTCCGACCCATAGCCATCACCTCCATATTGTGTAAAACAATGGAGAGAGTTCTGGTAGATCTCCTGACGTCTCAAGTGACCAGCGTGTTAGATCCGCTGCAGTTCGCTTATAGAAGTGACAGAGGGACTGATGACGCTGTGCTGGTCCTATTCGTAGACTTTAGTGCAGCTTTTAATTATATGAAGCTACACATTCTCCTGCAAAGACTAGCCAATAATAACATAGATAACCCCCAATTTCCACCAGCTGCGGAACGGCTCCGGAACGGCGGCGGAGTCATTAAGTTTCCATTAAAGTCAATGTGTGTATTTCCACTGACTGCAGAACGGCTGTGTTCCGACTGCGTCCCAGCTCCAGCGATCCGCAGCCCTCCGGAGCAGATACGCAGAGCTTCTATTTTTGCCGGAGCCGTTCCGCAGCAATTCAGCACACAGCAGATAGTGCGGGACAGGAAGTCGAGCGTAGAAGCAAATAAAACATCCGGTTAATTTTCAAAATAAAATACACCATGCTCACGGCAGATCATATTTCCCTGCACTACACCTTGAAAACACAGCACAGAGTTGTTTCCCCTCTACTCCTCTGGTTGGAAACAAACTGTTGTTGGTTTTGTGGTTCTATTCTACGTGAATTTGCGAGAACTTGTGGGTCCTCGTGGCTACAGCTGTCATGGCCACAGCTGTGCCGCAACAAATTCGGACCTAGTGGGTATTGACGGACGGAGGAGCACGCAGCAGACACGCAGCGGAGCCGGTCCACAGCATCCATCCAGTGGAAATCCAGAGTAAGGGTCTGATTCTCTGGATCAGAGACTTTCTCTCCTGTCGCCCTCAGAGGGTATGTGTAAATGGCATTTTGTCAGGAGTGCATACCATCAGTACAGGCTTCCCACAAGGCAGCGTTCTTTCCCCTTTGCTTTTCTCTCTATTCACAAATTAGTTTTCTGTAAATAATATCACCTTTAAATTGATAAAATACACTGATGACATGGCCTTAGCTAACCTCTTACAAAACTGATCCCCTTGGTGAGGCTTCCGATCTAGCACACATAAAGGCCCTTGAAGCATGGTGCAACGATAGCGAGCTAGAGATCAATGTGGAAAAGACAAACTAGTTACTCTTTTGCAAAAAAACTAGATATAACAACAGAGCCAGTTTTACTAAATGGCCTAGCAGTTGAAACTGTGGGAACTTTTAAGTACCTAGGTACGGTTCTTGACAACCATCTGAGTTTTTCAGATAACACAGACTATAATTTTAAGAAATGCTCACAACGACTCAGTCTCCTTAGAAGACTGAGCTGTCTGGGCGTCAGTGCTCAGATTACTGAGCTAGTATCCACCACACACATTGAAAGTGTTTTAACCTTTCACATCTCTGCTTGGTTTGGCCATTTAAGCTGCAAACTTAAGAACAAGCTTAATAGGAGAGTGTCAATGGCTAGCAAAATAGTGGGAAAACCCCAAAAAAACTGACAGAATGAGGAAGAAAGCTATAAATCAATGCAGATAGAACACACCCTCTTTCCAGCCAGTTTGAGCTCCTGAAGTCTGGGAGGCGCTTCAGGGTGCCTCTGGCAAAAAGTGTATTTAAAAAATCCTTTATTCCAAATGCCATCAGTATCCTCAATCAAACCAAGTGACAACATCAAACTGAGCTGCTATTTTAATGAATTTAAGCATATTTATTCTTTTTTACCCTGATATTTTTTCTTTTCATATTTTTTATAATCAACTTACTATGTTTGCTAAATCTTAATATAGTATTCTTGGTATTTGATCTAGGAAAAGGTTGTTTGTATTGTAATGTATTTCATAGAAGTAATCCAACGTAGCCTCTGATCTGTTGTATGTGTTCACTTTAAAGGAAAAATCTAACAAATAGCAAGATAGCCCTGTAGCCTATGTCTACATACTTGAATGTGCTATAGCAATTGTTTCAAGATCTAATATGATCTATAGTGTCATTTGTTGATGTATATTTGATATATTATAGAGTAAGACTGGTATCTATTTCACAATATGTTATTAATGAGTTTTGTATTTTATCTGATATATACCAGTGCTTTACATATTGGTTTGTTTATTGTATTCAGTGTATTTATAGAACATTTCTATATTATATAGTCCATGTAATGGCTAAAGTTACGGGTTAGGATCTCGTAGTATTATTGAGATATTTATATAATTATGGTGTATTTTATAATTGTATGTGTTGTTAATTGTCCAGTGCCTATCTGTTATTGAAGTACTTTTTGAAAAGACACTAAAACAACAACAACAACAACAACAACAACAAAAAAGAGAGATATTTGGCTCAGAAATAAACATCCAGCGCTTGAGAAAGACATCATTTCTGTATCTCCACTTCTTTCCAACCCACAGTGCTATCCAGCCTGTGGCTTTGTAACTTCCCAGATTCCCCTAGGTCTGAGGCCGGTAACACATCCTTGTCGAGTGGAGCGGTGTAAGCAGAAACATTCAGAAAAGTCGTTATTAGTCCTGACTGAGGCCTTTGGGGCAGAGTATAATAGTGATAAATTTATGTCTAAGGCCAAATTTCTGCATTGTGTAAAAGGCTTCAGGGGTACTAGATGAGGGTTGGCTATAAATTATATTATAAAGACGGCTTAGGTTGTAGAAGGAATACCTATTTCTTATAAACCCTGTCTGATCTGGAGATATGATGGTCGGCAGTATAGGGTCTAAGCGAAGCACTAATAATTTAGAAAGTAACTTTAAAGCGTAACTCTCGCCCAAATGCAATCTAGGGTCTTTTTGTGAATGTACCCAAGTCTAACTTTAGTTTAAAAGCATATTTAGGACAGAATCACCACTTTTAAGATTTACCGTATTTTTGTTTTTCGGTCAAAATGGCCTTTTGAATGGGAGTGCTAGGGGCACTTTTATGTTAGCCTCAAAATAGCTATTTTTAAAACAATAAAAAGGCTCGACACAACATTAAACTTTGCTCGAAGTATCACCAGGGTCTCTACACCTTAACGAAAGCATTGACAACATTGTTTGTGTACCCAGAGTTTACTAAAAAGAAAGCTTTTGAACAACTCACTGTAGCTCTTGTTGTTTCCGGCCGCTACCACCTTGGCAGTCAAAACGAGTCGATAGTCTACTACAAGGTCAATACTGTTTTTTTTTCAATACTGACAAAACAAGAAATAATCCCGGCATTTATATGGAACTAAGCTTTAGGAGCTTTCCATCTTTACTCTCCTCCCTGTTATGTTGCATTCGGAAATCGATTGTTTTTGACTGAAAATGGCTGCGGTCAGAAACAACAAGAGCTACGGTGAGTTGTTCAAAACCTTTCTTTTTAGTAAACTCTGGGTACACAAACAGTGGGCCTCATTCACCAACCATTCTTCAGTCCCTCCAGAAAAACGCGATTATGCGATCGCATAATTCAATGCATAATCAGCCAAAGTCCGCATATTCATGCGGGGGCTGCATTTTTTCAAATACGCCGCACTTTCGCTGCATAAATTGCCGATTTCCACGCAAAATATGCTGGGCTTGCATGATTTCATAATCCCCGCATTTTCGTCACATATATCTTTGTTGAAAAATGTTGCATTTACTTCACACAAGAGCAGCCATTTTCCCCTGTTGCCATTGGAAAGTTATGAAGTGACGTAATTACGCGACGTGAAAATCATCGAAAAGCTGCAAACCCCGCGAAGAAGCCATGATGAAGCCCGCAAATCAGTCTCATTTGCCAACAAAAATAAGCGCAAAAGACCGCGCAAAGCAGTTTCCCGGTGTGTTACATGACAGTGGGGGCAAATTATTTTGCACTTTGTGTTGGACCACAGGCGGAAGTCGACGCTGGACAACCACTTTGCCACCGCCAAACATTCGAGGATGGTTAAAGCAGCAGCGGAAGCAGCTCACCTAGACCCAGGCGTCACCTTCCAAAACAGTTGCTAGGGCTGAAAGAATCATCAAATGTCAGTAGCCTATAAGATTAAAGCTTGTAAAATTATGAAAAGGTTGATAGTTAAATTGAAAACAGAATGAAACAGAGAGTGTGTGAGTGTGAATGAGATTTCCAATTATGTTGTGTGTGGATGTAAGTTAATGTTAGGGTTAGTAGCCTAACAGTAGTGTAATTTCCCATGTAAGATGATTGATTTTGCCATGAAAGAATTAGCCTATGTTTTATTTGCAGAAACTACTGTTCTGTGAAAGGCTTACTGTAAATTATTCAGTTTTATACTGCAGTTTTCTGTAGGTTACACTGGACTTTGTGTGTGTGTGTACATAATACAGCCCAATGATACAAAAGTATTTTTCTGTATGTAGATTTGTGAAACCTGGGTTGCCACCTGCACTGCCATCAACATCCCACTGTCTAAGAGTGACCACCCTGCACTGAGGAAATTTCTGAATGAGAAAGTCATCAATGGCGGCACCATTCCAGGGTTTCACCAGCTTCAAGAGATGTACTTGGGAGCAGTACATGAGAGGGAAAAAGAGGAGCTGAAGACACTTCTTGCAGGAAAACCTCTTGCTGTGATATTCGATGAGACTCCAGATGTCGAGGGGAGATGTGTCCTGAATATCCTCCTTGCACCACTTGAGAAGGATCATTCTGGGAGGATCTTGGCCTACCTCGCAGATACTGTTTTCCTTGAGCAGTGCAATCATTCCACTGTATCTGTGGAAGGTGCCTACAATAATACAGCATTCCGCAAACCTTTTGTTCAGTTGAACAGCTTCATGCTGAGTTTCTCCCAGATGTTCTTCAATGATGGATCACGCAAGAGAAGATACCTCTGCTTCGTGACAAACAAGCTGCCAAGAAAAAAGGCGGTAATGCCTCCAAACCCCTGTGCGACATGCTGGAACTCCTGGTTCTCTGCAGTGCAGTACCACACACAGCACTTTGGACTGTACAAGGAGTTCATAGAGATGGAAATCGAGGTAAAAACTTCCTTCACATAATTCCGCAATACAATTAACACTTCCTTTTCTTCATCAGTTAACCCCCTTTGCACATACAAACATGAATAGTTCAGTAAGATCAAACATAAATATTGTATGTTTGACCTAATTCCTTCCTTTCTATTTTTGTTTCTTGCAGGTGTGTAGCAGAAGTGTTCCACAGTCTGTGGAGAGACTCCACGAGATGCTTCAAGACCCAGACCTAGCTCAGTCCCTGAATGTCCAGATCAACATCATGGCTGACAAGTGCAAAAGCTTCATAAGTCTTCTTGATATCTTCCAGAGCAGACATCCTGTGACCACAAAGATCTTCACTTATCTGGAGGATCTGCGGCTGGTCTTTGCTGCCAACAAAGAGCTGCAGTATGAGGCGTGTGCCGAATACTTTGAAGGGTTTGACTTACCACACACCACAAAGACACAGATCCTCTACACAGTTGGTCAGGCATATGAAAACGCTGAAGAAAGCTCACCAAGTACATGTCACATGGGCAGCCGGCCATTGAGTTTCTCCAGGAGGTCAGGGTGTTTGACCCTCGCCACATTGCATTCCTAGATGACTCCGTAGCAAGCTACAAGGCCATTCCATTTCACTGAAGTGCAGAGTGATGAATTTGATTCTTACTTCAAGACTCTTGGTCCAGCAGCACTCAGAGCTGCACCATCTGGCGTGGTGGATTTGGATGTGTTTTGGGATGGCCTACAGGAGAGACTTCCTGTGCTGAGTTCCTTGGCCAAACGGTAAAAAGATGCTGTCTCAAACTCAGCTGATGCTGAACGCAGCAACAGCATTTACAAACTGGTGTTGTCTAACCGAAGAAGATCAACCACCAACCAAAACCTCAAAGCTTTGGTCTTCCTTTACCACAACCAACGAGTCCGCAGTGGAGCATTTGAGAGGGAGGAGGGGGAGGAGATGGAGGAGGAGGAGATGGACGTTGAGGGAGAGGGGATGGAGGATGAGGATGGCGAATGATTGGCCAGTGTTAGAGGCTATGCAGTTATAGTTTTCATTTTCACAGTGGACTGTTGTAGTTTCATTCAGGAGTTAATACAACTTTACAGTTGTACGATTGCACTTTTTTGTTACCAGTGGGTTAAATCATACTAGTTTCAAAAACCTTACAGTTGTAAGTATATTAGTAGTATGTAAATTTAGGTTACAGTAAGAGATTGCACTTTGTGCATTGGAAGCACTTATTTTAACAGAAGATGTCTGTTTTGTATATCTACCTCTGTAAAACAGGAAGCACACATTTTATTTTTTTATATTTTATTTATTCATTTTTACAGAAGTTGTAGCATATTCCTTTCGTAAAGCTACAGAATTTGTTTGACTTATCAATGTTTTGTAAGTTTGAGCCATGTGTTTATTAAGAAATAAAACTTAACTTAAATATTCCCAGCATTTTCTGTGATGTAGTATGCTTGCTTATCATAGGAAATAATAAGAAATGACTATTTACATTAAGGTAGTAGCCTAGTGAGAACAGGGTGTTGGGGGAATCACTTTTTTTTTCTCTTTTTCATCAAACAGTTTTTGCAAGTTCCCGCAATTTTTGCAAGTTCTTGCAATTTTTGCAAGTTCCCGCAATTTCATCACATAAAATTGCATAAATATCCTGCATAAATATCCTGCATATTCCATCGCATTTTTTAAGGAAACGTGCCGCATAATCAAGGATTTTTGCCCGCAAGAATCTTACGAAGAAATGTGTTCTTAAACCCCACTTACACACTTTTTAACAGGCAGGTGGCAGGTGGATTTTTAAATCCACCTGCCACAGTGACTTTTTACCAGCCATTTTTTTTTGCCTCATAAAGGTGAAAAACAGGACTTGACTCTATGATCCCATCCTGTCCTATTCATGGTAGCCTACTACTGATAATTCTGCATAGGGATTCACATAGACAGTGAAAGTTGCAAAGAGTTTACATTTTTTTTGTCTAGTTCTTTAAAAATAAAAAGGAAACTTGTTTTGGGGCGAATAATAATTATTACTATCAATTAATTACTCTGGCTGAGATTTCCTAGGAACCTTACCAAAAAGGCTCAGGATGCTGCAAATGTTGGTATAATATGAAAATGGCTGGTGGATTTAAGACAAAAAATAATTATTTATTGAATTAATCAAATATGAACATATCCGTCAGTGGCTTGTTGATCTTGACATTGTTAGTTAATTTCCTCCTGGCCTGGGACACACACACACACACACACTCCTGGGCTGGGACACACATTCATACGGTTATCATTGCACTTACAATAACGAGTGGAGCTGTCCTCAATTTAGGTTATTGTGTCGTCTCATCTGTGGTTTTTCCTGCATCTACTGTGTGTGTGTGTGTGTGTGTGTGTGTGTGTGTGTGTGTGTGTGTGTGTGTGTGTGTGTGTGTGTGTGTGTGTGTGTGTGTGTGTGTGTGTGTGAGTGAGTGAGTGAGTGAGCGTGCGTCAGTCGCGGGAGAACAGAGCAGCAGACCCGACAGGATTGAAACAGCGACTTTACAGTGAAAAATCGTTACAGCGTACATTGTAAAAATGTATACATGTTGGCAGGACGGTCTGAAATGTTTTGCATGGTCTTTCGCTCTACGTTTTGTTGGTAAATGTGAGATGTTCGAGTCACACACGTCTCGTCTTCATAACAGAAACAAGGAAATGAATTTGACCCAAATTTGATTTTCTCCAGTTTTAGTAGGAATAACATATGTAGCCAGGATTTAAAGGAAGGTGGCTGCGAGGATTTCCATAAGAGGAGAATTTTTCTGCGCGCAATCAAGGATGCAAAAGCTATAACATTTTTCTGCAAAAAACACAAGTTCATCAGGAGTCAGTTCAATAGTCCTATCTGGATAAAGTTTGAAGAGTTTGTCTTTGCTATAGTGTAGTCTAAAGAGTACTTTAAATTGGATAACAGAGAGTCTGGCACAGCTAGAGGAGGAGTTAACAGCTTCCAACGCTCTTTTCCATAGAGCATCCGAAATGCTTATCTGGAGTTCGGTTTCCCAGTCGGCTCTGCTCTTATTTGCAGGTGAATCATTTATTGGTGATAAGAGATTATAAAGAAATGATACATGGCCCTTAGGCAAAGATTTAGCCTGAAGTACTAAGTCTATATTGCTGAGGGGTGGGGCTTGGGGTAACTGAGGAGAGTAGTCGCGAAGTTGGAAGAAGCGAAAAAAGTCTGTATTACCTAGTCCAAAGTTGAGCGTAGTTGGTTGAAACTAGTGAACAGTCCGTCTATGTACAAGTCTCCCACTAAATATGCTTTTAAACGAAAGTTAAATGTTCTGTAAAACTCTATGGGGTAGCCATCAGGTCCTGGACACTTGCCACACTGCATCGAGGCCATAACAGTCCTAAGTTCTTCTACAGACAGAGGCTTGTTGTGGCAAAAATATGATAAATCTGGTTTTTAATTGAATTATGGGGACAAATACAACATGTATTAATGTGATATAAATAGGAGATGTCAATGTGTCTGCCTTGTGGGAGTCACAGACTTTCTCTGTCTTACTGCTTCCAGCAGCTGCCTTCCTCAGTGCTACACAAAGACTCTCCCCCCTCGTGCAGTCTTCAGTTGCTGTGTAGCTAGGGTGACCACCCGTCCCGCGTAGCGCGTGCACGCACAGCGTTTGAAGCCCAATTCATGCGTCCCGCAAATTGAGACCGTGTCACGCATAATCAATGCTTGCTCAAAAAAAAGTTGGTCCTCGAGCCCCAGGCAGCCAAACGAACATTACTTGACAGTTCAGCACGCTACTGTTACTGGTTGCCACACACATCCCTCAGTTGAACTGCTGACGAGGTTGTTGTCAACTTTTTTGTTGTTGTCATGACAGCGCACGCAGCCACGCACGTGCATACCAGACACACTGGGAAGGAACTTTTAGATGCGCGCTTTCCAATTCGAAAAATGGAGAAAGAGACTGAGTCTGACTCTGAGGCACCGCCATCAATTAAAAAGAGAAGGTGTGGGTACAAGAAAGACTGGGAAAATGAATATTTGTGGCTGAAAGGTGTTGAGGGCAGAGGTTAAATTGGGCCGGAGCGCAGCTCCCCCTCCTCAGGTCCACAACACACCCTGCCGGAGCTCGTGTCCTTCAGCATCAAACATTTTGCCGGGGTTCAGCCCCTAATGTTTTGAGTGTAACCCCAAATGTATTTTCAAAAGTTGACTGACAAATATGAAACCGGACGTCGCTTAGTGTCCACTCTCGCTGTAAAAAGCTGCGCAGCTTCAGGTTTATGGATGCGCTCTGCTATGGACATGTTCGGCAGATGTGTCGCGTTTGAGCTCCTTTTATTTCTGCCAGAAGGTTCGGGTTTCCACCTCCGATGTTTAGCAGCATACAGCCACTTCCCTAAACGTCTCAAACGGGGCTCTGTGTTTCAAACGGGGCTCTGAGTCTGTCAGGAGGTCTGAGATCTACCGTATCAGCAGAGCTATCACGGTGCAGGTAGACTATAGATTATTTTCTGAAATATAGTGACTTTATTCTCGTAATAGCCTATATTATAACTTTATTTTTTTCACAAAATATCACGACTCCCTCAAATCTCAGAGAGCACAGATGGGATGAGTTATATTTTGAATGTGCACAAAGTTTTGGACATGAGCATAAATCTTCCTCAATCATCTGAAATATTACAATCAAGAGGTTTATTGATAAATTAAATGAATAATGTATCACTGAGGTGAATAATTGTCATATGCACATTTACGGAGGTTACTTCCCCAACAAAAGATGCAAAACATGGAAGAATAAATGATGCCTAAGCTACATGTGTGCTGACTCAGATATAATTAGAAAAGTCAATCTAAAGGAGAATAAATAGATGAAAGCAATACAGAATTCCTGACAGCCTTAATGCAATATTTTCCATTATGTTGTTATATTTGGATTGTAGCCTAATGTTTCCCTTTACATAAAGATAAAGGTAGAAATAGGTGCATAAAAATTCACCAAAATGCAGAAAATGAAGTGTTTAATGCCAAAAAAAATCTGGGGGAGGACCCCCAGACCCCCACAGTCACCAAACAAATCTGGAAGCAAAACCTTGGCCTTTGAGTTGCCAGGCCAGTTATTATTAGACCAAATGTTGGTGCCATCTAACAAACTGGAAGCTAAAATGAACATACACTGGCTATTAAAAAGATATTTAAAAAGATGTTTACATATTTGCCAACCAATATATTCAAACATGTTCAATTTCATACATTTTCCAAGGGTGAAATCCATTGCCCGCCTGTTAACATTAGCCTATAAAAGGTTAAAAAAAATAATAATAAAGTAAGTGAATTGTGAAGTATTTCTCTTTGTTTGAATAACTTATCAACCCTACCTTACACATTAATACTGGAAAAAGAGCCCATTTGGTGTAAAAACACATTAAGTCATTTTACTGCCCGTGGTGTGGGGGCACCGCCGCGCCAGGCAGTGTCCCACATTGTCCCTCAGAAACATACCCACCTTGGGCTTATTAGCAGGTGGTCACCCTATGTGTAGCTGCTGACAATCCACAGATGGTCTGCCGTTATACAGTCGCTAATAGCCACGATGATATACCACTGAAGCAGTCGCTCTAGTTGCGGATAGTCCATCCGGTGAAAAGTTCATACCAAAAACGCCTTAAGCGTAAACATTCAAAAATGCAAGATCAGCAAAATGACATCATACAGTGGAAAATCCCCAGAAGAGGTGGTCTTAGGCCTAAAAAGTAGCCAATTGACGCTTTACACGCATGTTCTGAGAGTGATCATTGGAGGATCTCTCTTTTTGGACAATATAAAGTGAAGTTAGACAAAGGAATCTTTAGCAAGCTTACCGGTACTTGCTCGGGCTTTCTTGTGTGTTGATTTTCTTTCGTGCACATTAAAGCTCTTTTTCTAATCTGATTCCCTTGACTTCTGCGTAACTCTTTTATAACTCTTAAAACTTGCACCTTAAGCGAGAAACGAGGAGCATAGAGCGGTCGCAGCAAGCGGTGGAGTCCGCGCCGCTTATCTGGCCTTGAGCTGCGGACACTTCAAATTTACTTCTTCAGTTTGGCGAGCCATATCCAGGAGGAAGACGTGACGAGACCTTTCTGATCCCGGGAGGAACTTCTGAAGCACCAGGGGCCCAAACATATATCAAAGGTAGGCAGAGCCATTTTTTCTGCTAATTCTGAGTGTTGGCGGAGTGCAAGTCTCGCCCAGGTGGAAAGAGTCAGAAGTCGTTTTTCTCTACCAAAAGAACCTAGAGGAAATTTTAGTAAATTGGCACAAAGTGAATTGCTAGAATAACTAACAAAAACACTGCCAACAGGAATCAGATGTGAAAAATATATGTTGTTTGTCTTGAGATACCATGGTGCGGACGAAGTGTATGAATGAGCGCATGAGTTTGGAAAGTGTGTTTGAAGGCTGAGACTAATAACTCGAAAGTGTAAGGAGAAAGGCTAAAAGGACAGATGAAGGTGTAAAACAGTAAATCAGACAGATAGGAAAAAGAGGTATAGTTTCGGTCTTGGCGCCTTTGTTTGTAGCACAAGGTCAAGGTCGCGAGGCTGCAGCAGGAGGCGCGAGCAGGAAGATCATTACCGAGAAAGTCAGAATAAAGGGAAAGGCACATAATAGGATCTAGCTCAGGGGTGGCTGAGAGAGGTTTTTTTAAAGGGGTAAAAAAAAAGGGATAAAATAACAGAAATAACAAAAAAAGAGGTTATTCCGCCGAGGGGAGGCGAAGTGCGCGGGTCATTTAGGATAGATGACTTGAACAGCCCAGGGGGGGCTAAGAAGGTTTTTTAGGGTAAAAACCTTATTCCACCGAGGAGGCGATGAGCGCAGCGCGGGTCATTTAGGGTGAATGACTTAAAACGGCCCAAGGGGGGTTAAGAAGGTTTTTTAGGGTAGAAACCCGAGAGCAAACAAACAGTGGATCTAAGGAGAGAAGTGGAGTAGAGTGTAAATTCAGAGTTCACGGCTGTGGGGAGGGGCTCACGGCCAGTAGTTCAGTTGTGGCTATAAGATAATAGCGGGCAGTATTACTCTATTTTTGCAAATTTGGATCCGACAGCTTGTAAATAGACAACCTAGATTACAAGCATAGCTAGAATACTGCTCACTCTCTCTCTTCTCTCTCTCTCTCCCTCTCTCACTCTCTCTCTCTGTCTCACACACATTTTCCCTTTACACACACACCGACACACACGTATTTAACAGCGCACACACACACATTTACATCCCCCCACACACACCCAAAGACATATATCATATATACACCCACATTCACGCACACATACACATCTCTCTCTCTCTCTCTCTCTCTCTCTCTCTCTCTCTCACACACACACATTTTTTACACACACATACACTTACACTTACATAACAACGCACACACATTTTCACCCCCCCACACACACACACATTCAAAAACATATATCATACATACACCCACACTCACGCACACACACACACACATCCCTCCCTCACACACACACACACACAACGCACACACATTTTTCATCCCTACACACACACATTCAAACACATATATCATACATATACCCACCCCCACACACACACTCACATATCATCCTCAAACCACACACACACACACACATTCTGTTTTGGAAAAATATAAAAAGTCATGCGGTGATAAGAATACGCAGCTGAGCAATTGTGAACTGTATTTAATTGGTAGATTTTTGGATAAAAAAATGGAGCACTAAGGTAATATAGCACAACCGTTTTGAGTCATAACACCTGTCAGGACGAATTGATATAGTAAAAACGAAACAAAAGCCTTGGGGCCCACGAGCACGTATCACTGACAGCCCATGACTAGTGAATGCCGAAAAACCATAAAGTGAGTTAAAAAGAAGGTAAATAAAGAACCAAACGGTTTTGGTTGATGAGAGTGGAACAGTAAGGCAGGTATATGAAAGGATAAGATGAAAAGGATCAGGAGAGGAAAGTGAACGTTTGGAAAGAAAGCGAAACAAGAATGCTAAATTACTATGTTTTTATTAAATAAAGTAATAAAGGAGAAGGAAGAACGAATAGAGGGAAAAGTAAGTGCTAGAGGGAAAAGTAAGTGCTAGATTGGATTATGCAGGTAGGGATGATGTCAGAATGATAACTATGATAATGGTGGACGGCAAAAAAAAGAGCTATAGCAAACATCAAATAGGGGGCCCCACACCCAGTAATGATAACAGGAACAGATTGTGATCGAGTCGACAGCATAATTACATACAATATGTTGGAAAATATATGTTGTCGGTATGGGGCATATAAGGGTTTTATGTTGGGTTGGAGGAATAGACCATAGTTGTGGTATGTTGCTAGAATTGAGTGATTTATGGAGCTATGTGGACAGAGTTTAAGGGAATATTATTATCACTGCATAAGTAAAGTCATAAGGTTGAGTAAAAAGACAATTAGAGCTGAGCTTAAATAAAACATGGGGAAATTTAGTTTAACAATTTAGTCGCTAAATGGATACTAAAATGCTTTGATTGTGATTTGTGACAATTATCATAAGGAGTTATAGATTACAGTTTAAAAGTTAAGGTGGGTTGTTTAAAGTTGACACATACAAACTGTAGTCATAAGAGAATTGACACCTGAAGCAATATGTAAGTTGGCAGGTTGTAAAATTCCTTTAGTCACAGGCAGACATAGGTCATAATTAGAACATAGAAAAACACAGAGAAGCCAAGGAGAGACACACACACACACACACACACACACACACGCAGACACAGTCACATATACAGTGCATACACAGCACTGTGGGTTAAGAGTAAACCATAAATTTTAGCACAAACACACACATAGTTAATTAGAGGGCTTCCCAATTTTTCCACAACCATGAAGAACAGGATTGATTTATTGACGACAAGCACAATACACCCAATATTCTTACATCAACACATACTATCATGCACACTGGAGAGGAAGGCCAAGCAGGTGAAAATGACAGTACCAAAAGTGACAGCAGAGGAAAATGTTGTGCTAACAGAATCCAGTGAAAGCTAATATTATTTGGAAAATCTCTAAAAAGTGGGTACATCAAACAAAAGGTTTCTCAATCTGTGGCCCACGGGAGGGACTTTTGATTTGGCTAAATGTGGGGATTTACAGACACTACGAGCAGATTAAACAAGAACAAGAGCAAAAAAGAAGTCTGCAAACAAACTTCCAGGACACAGGACCAGAAGGTGAAAGAACTGTTGCAGAAGGCAGTGAGCATGACTGAGTTCAACCACTATCGAGCATCATTGTGGCTGGCAATGAGGACTACATCTCCAACTGAATAAATCCTGCTATGCTCAGAAGACAGTCAATTGGGGACAGTTGCAGAAGTCCACAGGAAATGGAAGCAGGAGTTTGGCACCGACCCAGAGGAGGACCCTCTGTAAAGAACTATGTTCAGACAGACTGTGGTAAAGCAACTCCCAGGTCAAGCCTCCAAATTCAGCTGACAAGAGACTGGGGAATATGACTGCCAGAGATGGGAGTAAGTCACACATGGGCAATTCGCAAGCAAGTCTCAAGTCTTAACCTTCAAGTCTCAAGCAAGTCCAAGTCATTTTTTGTGACAACCAAGCAAGTCAAGTCAAGTCATAGCTTTGGTCAAGCAAGTCACAAGTCAAGTCATACAAAAGTTTCCATTTTTAAACAAGCTAAAGACAGTGATTATGAACTGCTGGAGTTTTATTTGCATTTTTTACTCAAAAGACCTTGCGTCCACATACATCTGAAGAGTTTAAATTAACACAGATACAAAATCACAGCCTAAAACTGATATTAGGCCAACAATAAATCAACATGCCTCAAACATGACATTAAATCATGAAATTCCTTCAAACAATTAAAGTATAATGGTTCCAAAGTCAAATAATATTCTTCAAACATGCCTCACTTTTATGAGACAGAAACACATCCTTTAACCTTTCCTTCTCTTAAAGAACAAAACATATTCTTTAAGAGGAGCTGAATCCCACCACCTTTGCTTTGCTATTTGTGAGTGAATGTGTGTGTGTTTGAGAAAGAGAGAGAGAAAAGTTATTAATATTGGTGAGTGAATGTGCATGTGTAGTGCACAGTGCGTTGTATGTGTGCCTAGCTTTATTCACATACTTACGTCTGCATGTGTGTGTGTGTTTATGAGAGAGAGAGAGAGAGAGAGAGCAGTTTGTGTTGTGTGTGTATTTTGTTTGTTTGTTTGTTTGTTTTATTTGGATCCCCATTAGCTTCAGCATCAGCTAAAAAGCTATTCTTCCTGGGGTCCTACAATCTATCATGTGACAATACAATTTACAATATTATATTACACACCGTACATACAAGACATAATTTCACATTTCACAACATTTTAAAATACAAATCATACTTTACAGTTAACACAGTAATCACACAAACATAAACAAATAAAGAAATTAAATAAAAAATGACACTACTCGAATAGATCCATTTCAAAAAATAATATGTAACGGAAAAGCCCTATATTGAAATATTTTTTAAATTGATATTAAATATTGAATTCTCTTTGAAGGTAATATATCTTAAGTGATTTTTTAAAACCATACTGAGTGTTTTGTTGTTTGATAGTATTTGGAAGAGAGTTCCATTCACACATTGCTCTATACCTAACTGAACGTTGAATTGATTTGGTTTTCACTTTAGGTAAAATAAAACTACCTCCTACTGCATGCCTCGTTGGATAATGATGTGCATCAATACTAAAAGATAATTTTGTATAGAAAATAAAAGGTGTTTTATATGTTGTAACATTATATAAAAAAAACATTAGTGAATACACCAATCTATTTTTTAACTTTAAACCATGAGAGGTTTTCATGCATTTTATCAACATTAAATTTAAACCCACATGAGAGAGCCACACGTGCCGCTTTATTCTGAATCACTTGTAGTTTTCTTTATATTAATTGCTGAAGTGCTGGACCAAACCACAGAACAGTAATCAAGGTGTGAAAAAAAATAAAGCATAAAGTACTTGTTTAATGGTCTGTGGTGTAAAGTGTTTAGCGCACCTTTTAATAACAGACAAAGTGTTGCCCATTTTAGTTACCAGTTTCTGAACATGTCTATCCCAAAACAATTTGTTATCAATCATCACTCCCAAAAGTTTAACCTCTTCTCTTTGCTCCACAAAAATTCTGCTCTATACGGAGTTCAAGTTTCGGTTTGGAACGTAAAGAAAAATGAGTTCCAACCACTAAACACATAGTTTTAGATACATTAAGAATTAATTTGTTACTCCTTATCCAGTCCACAACTGACTGTAGCTCTCTCTGTAGTTTTATATTTAAATCACCAATATCAGATCCTGCTAAATATATAGTGGAATCATCAGCAAACATTGAAATGCTTGCTTTATCTAAAACAGACGGAAGATCATTGGTAAAGATTGTGTAGAGGAGTGGCCCAAGACAACTTCCCTGAGGCACGCCATGTTTTACCACCCTTACCTTCGAAAAACTTCCATTAAAATAAACTTGTTGTTTTCTGTCTGTCAAGTAACTTTCCATCCATAATAATGCAGTTTGTGAAAAACCGTAACATTCCAATTTTTTTAACAGTAAGTTGTGGTCAATTATATCAAATGCTGCAGTAAAATCAAGCATTACAACACCTATTATTTTCCTCTCCTCCATATCCTTTAACCAGTCATCAACCATCTGAGTCAGGGCAGTGGCTGTTGAATGTTTTCCTCTATATGCATGCTGAAAATGTGTAATTAAATCATTATTTAAAAAAATAAGACTGAATCTGTTCATAAACAATTCTTTCCATTATTTTACCAAGAATAGGTAATAAACTTATTGGTCTACTGTTTGATCCAGAAAAAAGCCATTTTCTTATTTTTTAGGTATTGGCACAACTTTACACATTTTCCATGCTTGCAAACATATATTATCCATAAAAGACATATTAATTATATGAGCAACAATAGGAGCAATGATTGAAATTATTGGCTTAAGCAACTTATATTCAAGATAGTCAATACCAGGTGGTTTGTTTTTACAATTCATCAGAAGTAATTCCACTCTAGAACTACTAACATTCTTGAATTTAAAGCTACATGTTTTACCTTCCATTATATTATTTATCAATGTATTTGATAAATCTGTTTTGTGTGTCTTTGTAGTATTTTTTAAGATTAATTATTTTATTTATGAAATAATCGTTAAGATGATTCGCTATATCACTAGGTTTAGTAAGAAATTCACCTTCATTTTCTAAATAAACTGGAATTGATTTATTATTTCCTCTTAATATATTATTCAATGTATTCCATAATTGTTTACTATCATGTTTTATTTCTATAATTTTCTTATTATAATACAATTTCTTTTTTCTTCTTATTTAACTTAGTTACAAAATTTCTAAATTTACAATATATTTGCCATTCCGATTTGAGCTTAGATATGATTGCTGCTTGTTTAGCTAGATCTCTCTCTTTCATAAGATCTTTTAAATCTTGATCTAACCAAGGGGGTGTTGACATTTCGAACAGTAAACTTTTTTATTGGTGCATGATTTTCCTACCAATGTCATTAAGGTTTGATCAAAAAGCTGAAATGCTTTCTCTGGATCCTTTTGTAAAAAATACCTCTGACCAATCTGCATTTCTGACATCATCTTCATATTGTAATAGATTGAATCTTCTAAATGACCTTTTCATTATTACTTTTGGACCTGATTTAGGAACTTTTGTTTTCCTTACAATTGCAATAAGATTATGGTCAGTACAACCAATTGGCACAGATAAGCAATTTGTGCAAAGTTCTGGTCTATTTATAAACATGTGATCAATACAGGAAGCAGATTGAGTACCATCCCTTTTTATACATATTCTAGTTGGTTTATTAATTACCTGTAATAGTCCACATGCCATTGCTGTGCTCATTAATTTAATTTTCCTAGGACAGTCAGAATAATTCCAATCTATATTGAAGTCACCCATTAAGTAGGTTTCAAGATTCATACTACTGGCATGATCTAGCATATCGCATATTTTATCCAAGTACTCACTATTAGCATTTGGTGGTCTATAACAGCATCCTATAAGTATTGGCTTAAGATGTTTCAGACTAACTTTTAACCAAAGTACTTCAATACTAGAATACATTAATTCTGTTATTACTTTGACAGGTATATGATGTTGAATATAGATAGCAACTCCTCCTCCATATGCATTCCTATCATTTCTAAAAATGTTATATCCATCTATCATTAAAGTTGCATCATCAAATGTAGAGTCTAAATGAGTTTCAGACACTGCCAATATGTGCAAGTTATTTAGCTGCAGTATATCAGTTAAATCAATCAATTTATTCCTGAGACTGCATATATTAATATGGGCAATTTTAAGACCTTTCTTTGGTAGTTTATGTAACATACCAAAGATCAATATCTTTCTTTGGACTCATACTTTTAGATTCTATGTCGGAGCAAAACAATTTACAAAAAATAACTAAATTAAACCACATATATACATTCATACACATAAATTCAAACATACAAATTTGTATTGCCACTCTAATTGTCAAGGTTGCAATAATAAGTGAGCTGAGCTCCTCTTGAAGTCCATTTCCTTAAGTTCCTGCAAAATATCTTATTGGACATATTTATAATACTAACAACTTAGGCAAAAAATCAACAGCCCTTAGTGAAACAACTCAGCTGTATTTTAATTTTCCACTGTAATCATATTTAATCAACATAAGTTGTTTTCCTTGAGTTCCTGAATTTTGTTTAGCCATTCAATAATAGATAGATCAACATAATATATAGGCTATAGAATTAATTATACAATATATTATGTCCTCAAGTTTATGTCCATATTCTAATTCCCAACTCCTCGAGATGTATGTCAGGCAATTTTCAATTCAGTTCCATTCATCATACCTGCATCTGATGCACTTATTCCTGATGCAAAGTCTCATCAATAGCCAACTTAATTACCAGACAGCGTCGGTTCAATCATTTGATTGTAGTAGAGGTCTCCTGATTTCTGATCTTGGAAGTATTTTGTGTCTCCATTAAATGTTATAATCAGTGTTGCAAGATGAATCAGACCATGTTTTATTCCTGCCTGATGTAGTTTCATTCTCAGATCTTTAAACTGCGCTCTTCTTTTGGACACTTCTGCTGTTAGATCAGGAAAGATTTTGATATTCATCCCTCTAAAATGCAGGACTTTTTCTTGCTTTGCTATTTGTAAAATAGCCTCTTTGGCCAGATACCTCTGCATCCTGACGATCATCGGTCTTGAACCATGTTTTGTAACAGGCCCCACTCTGTGCGCAATTTCCACTTCGGGTTTATACAGCAGCTTTTTATCTTTAAATACTTCATTGAAAAAGGACTCCATGAATTCGGTGGGTTTTCCTTTTTCCATATCTTTATCAAGGCCAAACACTCGGAGGTTAAATCTTCGGCTGTGGCTCTCCAGCTTTTCAGTTTGATCCCTCAGGTCTTTTTTTTCTTTCTGCAGAGCTTTACACACGCGCTCCGCTTCATCCATTCTGTCGTGCATGCCGGACAAGCCTGACTCCACATCGACGAGTTTATCTTTACAGTCCTTTAGTCCAAGTTTTAGTGCATCAAACTGAGGTTGTAATTTTTGCATTGCCTCATTTATTTCTTCCTTTATTATTGCACGGATTAAGGCAGCTAATTCAGCTTTATTCACCTGCGCAGCGTCACTTTCCATTTCACTCTCAGCTGATCCTCTCCCAGCTGGAACAGGTGAGGTAACAACAGGGTTTGAGGAAACTTGCGGTGCTTTTTCCCTCGGCATCCAGTAATCCTTTTCCTCGTCTTACTAGACTAAGTTTCCTTTACATCAATAGTTCTTAGTCATGAGGAAACTTTGGAACCTTTATTTCTTAATTTGTTTTAGGAGTTCAGCGTCCTTGGCGTTACACACGCTCACCCCCTGCAACCGGACATGACATGTGTGCCTAGTTTTATTCCCTCTTACCGCCACCTTGAACAAAGAGGGGTGGGTGTGCTTATTCATGGCCAAAAACTGAAGGGACTTCTGTCCATCACAAACGTCCAAATAGTGGTTCAGCTGAATATGGGGACTGGAACCCGAATCTCTCCCGATTTGAAGTGTCTGATGAAATTCGACGTCGGAAATAAGTACTGCAGACCTTGCAAACTGCCATATGTTTTCTCTTTGCCTGGTCAGATGTGTAATCCTTATAGCCAAACTTTATTATTTTCTGTGCAGAGGGATAGGCGCCGATTTATGTTTTCCTCCATGGGTGCTCACACGCGCACACCCTTTACAAAAAAGTGTTTGCATTTGAGAACCTTAGGAAACGGACAGCGGCCGACACGAGTCAGACCTCGAGTCAAGTCATGTGACTCGAGTCCCTCATGTCTGATGTCTGGTTATGAGGCAAAGCTGGCAGTTATGAGACACTCAGAGACCTGTCTGCCAAAGAAGCAGAGGAGGAGGCTCCGGACTGCAGCATCAAGATATGCAAACGACCAAGAGTGAAACTCCCTCAAAGACACCAGAAATATCAAGAGAACAAGGAGGGGACCTTAAGCTGATGCAAATCTCAGAATCAGAATCAGAATCAGAATCAGAAAAGCTTTATTGCCAAGTACATTTTTTACACATACAAGGAATTTGTTTTGGTGTCGTAGGTGCATGTCACACATTATCTAAAATAAGTTAAACAAACAGGTTAACAGAACAGACAATATAAGTATAAATATATAAATATATGTGTATATGTACACACACAGGATGTAACATAATAAAATAAGAGTAACAGTTAAGATAAAAAAGAGCAGATTAAGTACAGTGGCATGTAGAGCCAGAGGTGGGTGTGGAGAGAGTCAGGGTGGATTCCGGGCCTTGTTAATAAGGCTAGTGGCGGAGGGGAAAAAAGCTGTCCTTGTGACGTGAGGTCTTGGTCCTGATGGACCTCAGCCTCCTGCCAGAGGGGAGTAGCTCAAAGAGTTTGTGTCCGGGGGTGGGAGGGGTCAGCCACAATCTTTCCAGCACGCTTCAGAGTCCTGGTGGCGTAAAGGTCCTGGAGCGGTGGGGAGATTGCAGCCAATCACCTTCTCAGCTGACCGAATGACACGCTGCAGTCTGCCCTTGTCCTTGGCAGTGGCAGCAGCGTACCAGATGGTGATGGAGGATGTGAGGATGGACTCAATGATGGCTGTGTAGAAGTGCACCAGCATTGTCTTTGGCAGGCTGAATTTCTTCAGCTGCCGCAGGAAAGTACATCCTCTGTTGTGCTTTCTTGACGAGGGAGCTGATGTTCAGCTCCCACTTGAGGTCTTGGGAGATGGTAGTTCCCAGGAAGCGGAAAGACTCCACAATGTTAATTGTGGAGTCACTGAGATGTGATAGGGGGCAGGTGGGGCAGAATTCTTCCTGAAGTCCACAACCATCTCCACTGTCTTTAGAGCGTTGAGCTCTAGGTTGTTTTGCTTGCACCAGGTCACCAGGTGGTCAGCCTCCGACCTGTAGGCGGACTCGTCTCCATCAGAGATGAGTCCGATGAGAAGGTGATCGATCCGCGAACTTTAGAAGCTTGACAGACTGGTGACTGGAAGTGCAGCTGTTGGTGTACAGGGAGAAGAGTAGAGGAGAAAGAACACAGCCCTGAGGGGATCCGGTGCTGATGGTCTGTGAGTCGGAGATGTCTTTCCCCAGCTTCACATGCTGCTTCCTGTCAGACAGGAAGTCAGTGATCCACCTGCAGGTGGAGTCAGGCACACCAAGCTGGGAGAGCTTCTCCTGGAGCAGAGCTGGGATGATGGTGTTGAAGGCAGAGCTGAAGTCCACAAACAGGATCCTGGCGTAGGGTTCCTGCAGAGTCCAGGTGCCGGAGGATGTAGTGGAGGGCCAGGTTGACTGCATCATCTACAGACCTATTGGCTCTGTAGGCAAACTGCAGGGGGTCCAGGAGGGTGTCGGTGATGGCTTTTAGGTGTGAAAGCACAAGGCGCTCAAGGACTTCATAACCACAGAGGTCAGGGCGACGGGTCTGAAGTCATTAAGTCCTGTGGTCCTTGGCTTCTTGGGAGCAGGGGATGATTGTTGAGGTCTTGAAGCAGGCTGGCACGTGACATGTCTCCAGCGAGGTGTTGAAAATGTCTGTGAACACCGGAGACAGCTGGTCAGCGCAGTGCTTCAAGCTGGATGGGGAGACAGCATCGGTCCAGCAGCTTTCCTGGGGTTCTGTCTCCTGAACAGTCTGTTGACGTCTTTCTCATTGATGGAGAGAGTGCGTCGCTGAGGTGGGTGGGGGAGGTGGAGGGGGGACCTTTAAGGTGGGGGAGGTGGAGGTGATGCACTGTAGCTGTAGCTGTTGGGAGGTGTCGCGGGGGGGGATGGAATCAGGGAAGACCCTTTGTTGGGAGGTGTTGAGGGGGATGGTTACAGGACCGACCCTTTGTCCTTCAAAGCGACAGTAGAACTCATTAAGTTTGTTGGCTAGGCGTCGGTCGTTGGTGGAGTGGGAGACTTTGAGGCTTGAAGCTGGTGATCTGTTTAAGCCCTCTCCAGACAGAAGCAGAGTTGTTTGCTGAGAACTGGTTTCGGAGTTTCTCAGAGTACCGTTTTTTAGCCTCTTTTTACCGCCTTGCTAAACTTGTACTTTGCTACTTTAAGTCTGCTTTTGTCTCCACTCCTGAACGCCTCTGCCTTGTCCAACCTTAGCCTTCTGAGTTTGGCTGTGAACCAGGGTTTGTCATTGTTGCAACTCACCCTGGTGCAGGATGGAACACAGCAGTCCTCACAGAAAGCTGATGTATGACGTCACAGCCTCTGTGTACTCATCAAGACTGTTGGTAGCAGTCCTGAACACATCCCAGTCAGTAGAGTCCAAGCACGTCTGTAGATCCTCCACAGCTACACTGGTCCACTTCCTTGATGTCCTCACAACAGGTTTGCAGAGCTTTAGTTTCTGCCTGTAGGTGGGGATCAGGTGGACCATGACATGGTCAGAGTGTCCAAGTGCAGCACGGGGGGACGGCGTGAAAAGCATCCCTGACTGTGGTGTAACAGTGATCCAGAATGTTCTCCTCTCTAGTCGGGCATTTAATATGCTGTCTGTATTTAGGTAGTACATGAGTGAGGTTTCCTTTGTTAAAGTCACCAAGGACAATAACTAGGGAGTCCGGGTTGGTCCGCTCCACACATAGTATCTGGTCGGCAAGCATGCGCTGTGCGACCTGCACGTTGGCCTGCGGCGGGATGTAAACACCGACCAGAATGAATGAATGGAACTCACGGGGGTGAATAAAAAGGCTTACAGTTTATGATGTAAGATTCCAGTTCAGGAGAACAATACTGTTGGATCACTGTCACGTCGTTGCACCAACCCGCTATTGATGTAGAAACAGATTCCTCCACCTTTAGTTTTGCCGGAGAGGTCCGTGTCTCTGTCCGCTCTGTAGAGTTGGAAGCCTGCCAGCTGCAGCGCAGAGTCCGGTATTAATCCACAGAGCCACGTCTCCGTGAAGCACAAAACAGCAGATGAAGAAAAGTCCCTGTTTCCAACCAACAGCAGTTGTAATTCCTCCAGTTTGTTGGGCAGTGAGCGCACGTTAGAGAGAAATGTGCCCGGTAACGGTGTGCGTAATCCTCGCTGGCGGAGACGCACCAGCGCACCAGCCCGTTTCCCTCTCCTCCGGCGTTTCACTGCGTGAGCAAAGGGTGAGCGCACCTTTGACTAGAATGTCCACAATTTCCAGTGAAGGGAGAAGAAAAGTAGGAAATAAATCCTCTGGCGTTGTTCCCCTGATGTTAAAGAGCTCTTCTCTGGAGAAAGCGATCCGGGTATCATCGCAAAAAACAAAGTTAAAACACAAAACAAAACAAAACAACACGCACAAACACACCGAGTCGACCGTCTGCGGCGCCATCTTTGTACATCTAAAGGCAGACAGGAAAAACATCATCTGGCTCAGAGGACAGGAGCCAGAGGGTCAATAAAATCTGCACCTACAGGCATGACGAAAAAGTAGCAGCTATGCGTGAGTGTTAAAATCCACACACTTTGCTGGATAAGAAGGCCCCAACCCCTGAAAATTATATATTGTCATAAGAAGCATGCTCTACCTTTTTCCAGTGTGTTTGAGTTAAGATTAAGGGTTTATAAATATAACCTACATACTAAAAATTAGAATAAGAAGAATGTATTGGTTCCCCCAGGGAAATTGATGAGGTGTAGTCATTCACAGTCAATTTAAAAAGGATTGCATATATACTATTAGATTATATGAAGTAAAGTGTGAATATAAGAAGCGGCAGTGAACGGTTTTAAATCCACTGTTCCATCTGAAAGTCTCCCACCGATTGTATCATGCCATAACTATGGGGAAAAATTATTGGCTAAGTGAAATTAAACTGGTATAACTATCTTATTATTGAAGAAGCAGCTACAGGAAGTCAAGTATCATAGGTAATTTGGTTAGGACACAACGTAGGATCCGTCAACTCAGCCCAGTCTGTGCGAATAACATTGAAAAAGGAAGCTATTGAAGCCTCCCCTGAATGTACTTGTTGAAATTTAGCCATTTCAGTTTTGGAAAATGCTTGTGACAGGTGTCCAAATTGATGTCAGACTAAAATTCTTTCCACTGCCAATCTCTCTCCTACATTTTGCCATTAGGAATGTGCACTGATTAGATCACTGCGCAAGGGGGGAAGTGATAAGACGTTTACAGGCAGTATGGTGGTCTCCATTTCTGGCAGCCACTGTAGATAGGATGCTGCAGGAGTGCGACGTTTGTGCAGAAAAATTAGAACTTTTTGCGATTTATTCCACCACCGGACGGACCATTCCGACATCTGACGTTAGAGAACCAGTGACCTAACAGAATCAGGTAAGCTCTGGGTGCCGGCTTTACCTCTAGCACTAATGTTAACATGTACTAACACGCACATAACCCCCGCATGAAATGCTTACGGGACATCCCATGCTTGTTTTTTTGTTTTTTCAAAAGTCCGATTGAATGACCTCCACTCGAACAGCTGGAAGATAAATTGATCAGCTATCTAACCCAAATGTATCAAATCCATGAGTGTGTTTCAACAGGTGAAAGGTGCCACGGAAGAAAGATGTGCAGATATTCTAGAAAACCTAATTCAGATAACTCCTGGAGATTGGGTATACATCCTATATCCAAGTGTACAAACGAAGGTGGGACCAACCAAGACGGGAAGGCCTATTGAAAGTCCTATTAGTAACACCAACAACCCTCAGAGTAGAAGGTAAGACGTATTAAAGGGGTGATAGAATGCAAAACCAATTTTACCCTATCATAGTTGAATAACGACAGTTCGGTGGGTAAATAGGACATACATAGAAGCTCAAAGTCCCACTGACACCCCTTTGCTATGAAAATCTCATATTTTGAAACTGCCGCTGAAAACGGGCGAATCCCAACAAAGCTGAGTTGCTTGCGCAAGCATCTCAAAATCCGGAACCTTAAAAGAACAGTCACGCCCCAACAACATAGTCTACACAACTGACCTGAGATCAGGTAGTCTTCTGAATCTAGCTAGGTCAGGCAGATCTCTGCTATTCCATTACAAAATTCACTTCTGAAACTTTTTTATGCGAGAAATCAACTATGTAAAGCTCAAATATGGGCCGTTTTACGAAAATGGATGGTTAATTGCAAATGTTGTCCGACTGTGTGTCGGAGTTCAGCACCGGTGCTGCCTGTGTTGTTGCCTCGCCGCCCAGCCTGCCTTCCTTCACACACCCCGGCCTGCTCGGAGGAACTTGGAGCTCCGTTACGGCTTGCAGCCGACAGCACTCCATACCCGCGCAAAGTCACCGGTTTTTGGATAATGGACTACTACACGCTGGTGCTCTGACAGAGCTCCAGGGCCTGCAGGCCAGCTCCCCTCTTCCTGCTAGCTAAATGCCCGGTGTGTGTGAGTGAGAGCACGGTCAGCGAGCTTGTTGCACCAGCAATCTGTTACCACAGGTTCCAGTTAATATTTTAATGTGTGTAATTATAATGTGTTGAGTTATTTAAACAAACGATTGGGGAAATAAACGCCGCTTGTCCGCGAGTCTCATTGATAGAGCCTGCGGCTGGATGTAGCTCTATCAATGAGAGCTAGCTCCTAGAATTCCTCTGAAATTCACAAATATTCATTAACTAGAAATCGGACATCGTAGTTAGCTTTATAAGACATTTAGTTAGATGTGTAAGTGGCGTGATGAAATTCAAAATGTAAATATACTTGAATTACGACCAAAAATGAAGCTAACTAGCCGTGATTTGTAGCTGCACATAGATAGGATTGAAGGGACAGTCGCAGCTAACGAAACACCTAGCTAAACTTCACAAATATTAACTTGAAATCGGACACCGTTGTAAGCTTTATAAGACATTTAGATGTTGTATAGCTAAGTGGCGTGACATTGTGTGTAACATGTGGTAAGAGATTGCTGGTGTAACAAGCTCTCTGACCGTGCTCTCACTCTCACACAACGGGCCATTTAGCTAGCAGGAAGAGGGGAGCTGCAGGCCCTGGAGCTCTGTCAGGGCTGCCAGCCTAACGGAGCTCACAGCAGGCCGGGGTCTGTGAAGGAAGGCAGGCCGTGCGGCGAGGCAGCAGCACCGCCGCTGAAGTCCGACACACAGTCTTACCATATTTGCAATTAGCCATCAATTTTCGTAAAACGGCCCATATTTGAGCTTTATATAGTTGATTTCTCACATAAAAAAGTCTCAGAAGTGAATTTGGTAATGAAACATTGCAGTGTCTGGAATATGAGATTCTGTCGCTTCTCTAATGTGTGCGTATTGGGGATTCGCTCAACCAATCAGCGCGCATCTCTAAGGTCTGCCTATGGCAATTCGCTCAAACCAATCAGCGCGCAGTTCATCTAAATATTCACGAGCATACCATATTTGGAAGAAAAGCTCTTGTTTCAAATAAAGCCAAAATACAGGGATGCATAAGGGCCAATAAAATATCAACCAGGCCATTTTCGGCCCAACAAATGTTACATATCCAATTAGGAGACCATAAGGAACAGTGTGAAATACTCTATATAATCATTCTATCACCCCTTTAATTACATCTTAACCATCGCTGCAGAGCAAATGACCCAACCAGAGTACATGAAGCAGTTAGGGGAGGAGCATCAACAGAGCAGAACCTCCTGGATCAGGAGGGGCAGGTGACACCACCCCACAGGGAGTCAGACGATACCAATGCCGCAGAAGAAAAGATTGGGCGGTATTGCATGCAGTAACACAACCAGTAGTAGGACAGCGACCAGTAGGTCCACCTCCAGTTCCACTAGTAAGTTACCAAAGGGCAGTCCCATTATTCAGACAAATAGGCAGATGGCCCACCCAGCAAAACCTGAACAGACGGCCGGAGTATAGAGGGAAAAAGCCATGGGTTTTGAGAACACTGATCCAGCAACACTGGTTGCAATAATCCTCATCACTGTATAAATCCAGTCCAAAAGAAAGGAACCCGATAACAAAGCAGAGCTAACCAAAACGAATAGCAGACTGTGTGTTGGCGGTGGGGGTGATGGCTGCTGAGTCAAATGAAAATACCATCGAACAAAGACATAAATCTCACCTACACCATGTCAAACTTAAGTGATCAATCATAGCCGGAAATCCAGAGGGTATTACCCTAAAAGGTTATCTAATCCACGAGCACTGCCAAGCCAAAGGTGAGGCGACAGTCACACTCAAATGCGGACAACAATTTTGTTTTGAAATGGGCTCAGCGGAGTACATGATTAGACAGCAGGCCCAGTGACTGGTAGAACTACACGTAGATAGGGTGAGACTATTTGCACCCCTGGTACAATTAGCAGTGTATGCTGTTTGTACCTGTGTGCAATTAGAAGTGCTATTCGTACCCTGGTGCAATTAGAGATGAATGCCTTTTGTTGTTACATCACAGGGTGTGAATGGTTCAGCTGTGTGGCCGAGGCTGTTCGTGCCGGGGGTGAAAATAGACCCTCCATATATTTTATCAGTGGTTGGAGTAATCAGCTAAACAAATAACCCAGAAGAACTGCATAGCCTGTTACAATGCCAACGTACTACACCAGATACAGTCAATACCTGGAGGCAAGATAGGGGCCTATCCAAAGAGTGTTTTGCATCCTGCAAGATGCAGATGGCCGGAAGTAACAGTAAACCACAGTGGCCAAACGAAGTATGCCCAAGACGACTGTTAAAACGAAACGTTGAGGACGACTTTCTACTGCCCCCTGTAGTAAAGAAACCAGAGAACATGATCTTCCCATTTTGTGTAGTACGTGGACCCGAATTAGAGCAAATAATCCATCGAGAAACCCCATGGCTAAATGATTCAAGGAAACTGATCACATGCACACTCGATCCATGGTACAAAAACGATCCCACAACTAGCGCTCGTATCAAACTCTGTTCAACCACCAGCACAGCCGGTTTTAGATGTGATCAGCTTGTACCAAATAATGGTTATGTTATCTATCATAAAAACATGATGGAAATCTATAAATACAAAATCCCAGATTATTCACCCGGAACCTATCCCTTGGGCAATATTTTTTGGTTATGCGAAAAAGATATGGAGATCAAACCACAGAGGCTAATTGGACCAGAATTTGTGCCCCAGTCCTGTTGACAGGGCAACTGACCATAATAGCGCCACCAGCAGAAGAGACAGGGGACAGAACTAAAAGAAGTTAAGATAAAGAGTGGACCCCAGACAATCGGGTTTATAAAGCATTTAACCAAGAACCACATGGGGTGCCATCCGAACATCTGGCAATAGGTAACGATTGGATAATTTCAGGACAAGTGGCAGGGTCAATCCCGATATTTGGACAAGTAATAAATGCCCAATATCTTGCCAGAAACAGTCGACAATAGATTTATTAATTACACTATACAAGCACTAGAGATTTGTTTTAGAGACACTATTGGCCAAGGCCAAAGATTCTGTAGCTAGGTTTCCATCCACTTGTCAATCGAATTATCTGAAGTTTGGTAAAAAAAAACTAAAAAAAAACGTTATGCGAATAAAGCTGGTGAAAGTGTGTTTCCATCCAACAGCTTTAAAGCGAATAGAAACCTGTGCGTAATGACATCACGTGCCGTTTTGCGATTAAATTGGTATATTGAATTGATTTGAGACATTTTAGGGTGTTTCTATTCATTTTTGCACTGAATCGCATGGGATTCTGGCAAACTTTTGCGAACAAAGTTTTGCTAGACAGAAGTAGTTGTTATTTTTCTGGTGAATTAAGTTGAAGGAGTATCTCGTCTCGTCGTTTGTCCACTTGCGTCTGTTTTTGTTGTCGCCTGTCATGTGTGCAGGCGGAGCAGAGATGCTGGGCGGAGATGAGCTGAGGCTTCTTCTTCTTTGTTATATTGCAGGTTGCAACCATAAAATGACCTAAGACTTAAAGAGAATTCCGGTCGATTTCAACCCGTAGCTCTGTTGTTTGTAAATCAGGAGTACTGTCAGTAGCGAGAAAAACGAAAACAAACGGTGCCGCCTACACCGAGTTATCCTCCTGCTAGATTTTGCACCCAACAGTCTTAAACAAGGCTTAAACAGGGCAAGTTGTAAACGTGTTTTTAGCCTCTAAACATGTTCGAAATGCCATTACTAGTGCTTAGCCATGTGCAGTTATTCCTTACGAGGGAACACAGCGAATTTGACGGCAGTAGATGTGACAGAAAGGCATAAAAGTTGTGTTAATCTTTACCTCTGTTTATGTACTGCTTTCCAGTCAAGTACTCAACAATCGAGTGCCGATCTAATACAATCCAATATTCCAAAATGTATTTTTTTCCACAAAAAAACGATTTGCCGAGGTCCTGTCCATAGTAATGAGCATGTATCAACAGGCTGTAACCTGACACCGCAGTGAAGCAGAGCTGACCTACAGTTCAAGAGTTCAGGAGCTCATTTGCATAGGTAACCTAGCAACGGCGGAGCCTGTCGGCAGAAGCAGGGAGGAGCTCACAGAGCTGACAGACGGAGCTTGGAGTTAGATCAGGACTAATATGAGAAAATGCTTCGAGTTTGTGCCTTTCCAAAATTACGGCAACCAAATGAAGAGATATTTGAGCTTGAGCTTTCACCGTCTACAACCTCCGCAGCCGGGAGATTTTACCGTTATGGCTGGTTGCACTTGATGCGGGTACATGGTGGTGCTCGTGTGGATACTGTATCGCAATGATCACGAGGAAGAAAGCCTGTGCTGTAAGGATACAGCTTGGTCTGGACGGGTCAACGGACATTGTTTCGCCCATACAGAGAGGTTTCCTCATCTGATCTATAAGGATGATCTAGCCTGTTGATACATGCTCATTACTATGGACAGGACCTCGGCAAATCGTTTTTTGTGGAAAAAAATACATTTTGGAATATTGGATTGTATGAGATCGGCACTCGATTGTTGAGGACTTGACCGGAAAGCAGTACATAAACAGAGGTAAAGATTAACACAACTTTTATGCCTTTCTGTCACATCTACTGCCGTCAAATTCGCTGTGTTCCCTCGTAAGGAATAAATGCACATGGCTAAGCACTAGTAATGGCATTTCGAACATGTTTAGAGGCTAAAAACATGTTTACAACTTGCCCTGTTTAAGCCTTGTTTAAGACTGTTGGGTGCAAAATCTAGCAGGAGGATAACTTGGTGTAGTCGGCACCGTTTGTTTTCGTTTTTCTCGCTACTGACAGTACTCCTGATTTACAAACAGCAGAGCTACGGGTTGAAATCGACCGGAATTCTCCTTTAATCGCAATCCATTATTTGTTCGGCAAATAACGTTTCCATCAGCGTTTATTGCATGAGCCGTATATCGATCGGGGGAGGGTCCGAGGTCTGAGGTTCAGTCGGGTTTTGTCATTTTTCATTCGATATTGCTTGGTTCGGATGGAAACGGGTCGATGGAAACATAGCTTTTGATATGATGAGGAAATACTGCATGATTATCTCAATGCAAACCGGGGTGGGCAGAACTAAATGAGATGAGAGAGATTAATGTAGAGCTATCCAATTGGAATACTGGACTAATGGGCAGTTGGGAGTGGATCAGTGGATTATCCTGGAGTAGGGAGTAGGAGTGGCCATCGGAGTTGTGATTTCGATAGCACTGATCGTTTCATGCTGTATTTTCCCGTTAGTCAGGTCAAAGATCCAAAAACCATGGCCGTAGTTACAGGAGGGTTCCCAGTGTATGTAGGCTCTGAGAGCGAGATAATGGAAGATAGGAAGGAGTTGAATCAGGAAGGTTCAGATCAGTATTATGAAATACCAACTGGTAACCATACAATTGAAGAAATCTATGTGAACATGGAACCCGAACCCACCACCGAGACAAAAGACAACTGATTGACTGTGACTTAATACATGACGGCTGGCAAGTGGACATTTCTTTTGACTCAGCAGGCTAGAACCCCCATGCTAATGAACTCAGTGCATGACTAACCCAACAAATGAAATTGAAATTTTACAATCAAATGGTGACTAACTCTGATTTCTTATCACTAGACAAATATGGCAGAAAACATCAATTGGAGCTCTAGTTATGGGAAATGCTTGACAGATGAGAAGTACGGTCGACACCCTGGATCTGCCATGGGCTGAGGTCAACCATGCATCCTAACCAAACAGGGCCCAGATGATCCAGGAACCAGCTCTGTCGCAGCCCGTAGGGACCAGGCACCACAACCTCCCAATCCCAGCTACAGCAGGACCAAACCTACAGCACCCAACCGTAGCAGAACCAGCACCAAAACCGGGACCGAGAGACAGCCCAGAAGGAGGGATGACCAGACCTGAGGACCAAGAGAGATGACCAGACCTGAGGACCAAGCAGATGGGGGCGTCGAATCATCAGAAACTACGGTGGATAGTGATGACAGCACCATGGCTGAGACGCAGGGGAACATGTCCACATCCCCACAAGCTACCAACATGACACCAGCATTACCAGTGCTTTAATGGGACAGTCCAATGATGACCATGCCAGCAGAAAGTTTCAGGAGGATGATGAAAGAACTATCACTGACGGACACCCATTATTATCGCACTCTCAGAAGAAAACAGCAAGTACAGAGCTACAAACGCAATCAAATCGAGCAACGTAAAAACCTGACGAGTATTGCAAAGGATCATGACCAGTGCCTGGAGATCATTAGGGCACAGGATGAGGAGATAAAGAAAGCCCATAGTGACATAGAATACGCAGAGGTGCAAGCAGAGTCCTTAGACGCCTCAGTGGCACAGATTACCCAACGCATGAGTCAACAGGATCAATCCTTGGAGATGCACCGAAGGTTGAGAAGAGTGATAAAACGGAGACCAACCTACAAGAGTAAGAGGGCAAACCTCTCGGGGGCCCTCTACGATGTGTAACGTATCCGGGTTACCCATCACCTTTGCAAAACAAACCTCAGATGAAAGCACTGAACAATCTGTCAAATGCACTGGACTCAAATCACACCACTGGTTAAGTAAAAGGGAAATCATAGTTATGTCACTGAAACAACAATGTCTGTCATGTAGTATCACTGTATCACTGGAAGAAAATAACTGGAATTGATAAGCCATATTAATGTTTGTCAGATCACGTAAAATGAAGCAACTGGATTTGAAGGATTTTTAACGGGTTAAGAGCTGGAAAATCTCACATCAAGTATGGTGTGAATTTTAGTTAAAAATCATAATTACGTGAGGTCACAATCAAGTGTTGCTTGAGTTTCAAAAGTATATGGTTAGTCAGAAATGATTGTACACCACATCAGAGTCCTATTTACTTACAGATCACAGGTGGACAGTAAGAGATAGGTTAACAACAATCAGTATAAGCTGTACAGCATCCAACATATGTGAAGTACATTATAACCATGTGTGCCTAGGAAAAAAACATTTATTAGTTGGCCTCAAAGGCGTCATAATTGTGTTTCATGTAAATCCCGAGCAAGGTTCCGTAGATGTGTCATTGTCATTTTACACTTCCTTAAAAGTTTGTTTGTTTAGTGATAGCCATCATTTAATGATCACTCTGGCCAAAGACCACCATCATGTATGCTGCAGTAACAAACTCTTTGACAGGCACCAGATTTATGCTAAAGAATGTGACTCTATAGTCACAAAGGGGGGAATGTTGTGGCAAAAATATGATAAATCTGGTTTTTAATTGAATTATAGGGACAAATACAACGTGTATAGATAGGAGATGTCAATGTGTCTGCCTGGTGGGAGTCACAAACTTTCTCTGTCTTACTGCTTCCAGCGGCTGCCTTCCTCAGTGCTACACAAAGACTCTCCCCCCTCGTGCAGTCTTCAGTTGCTGTGTAACTGCTGACAATCCACAGATGGTCTGCCGTTATACAATTGCTAATAGCCACGATGATATACCACTGAAGCAGTCACGCTAGTTGCGGATAGTCCATCCGGTGAAAAGTTCATACCAAAAACTCCTTAAGCGTAAACATTCAAAAATGCACGATCAGCAAAATGACTTCATACAGTGGAAAATCCCCAGAAGAGGTGGTCTTAGGCCTAAAAAGTAGCCAATTGAAGCTTTACACGCATGTTCTGAGAGTGATCATTGGAGCATTTTTCCGGGGGAGGATCTCTCTTTTTGGACGATATAAAGTGGAGTTAGACAAAGGAATCTTTAGCAAGCTTACCGGTACTTGCTCGGGCTTTCTTGTGTGTTGATTTTCTTTCATGCACATTAAAGCTCTTTTTCTAATCTGATTGCCTTGACTTCTGCGTAACTCTTTTATAACTCTTAAAACTTACACCTTAAAGGAACACGCCGACTTATTGGGAATTTAGCTTATTCACCGTAACCCCCAGAGTAAGACAAGTCGATACATACCCTTCTCATCTCCGTGCGTGCTGTAACGTTGTCTGACGGTTCCAGCATTAGCTTAGCCCAGCACAGATCCTGCAGGTAACAGGTTCCAACTAGCCTACTGCTCCAAATTGTGACAAAAGTGACAAAATAACGCCAACATGTTCCTATTTACATGTTGTGATTTGTATAGTCACAGCGTGTACAGAAAAAAAACGTAACATAAGACACAGCCATCTACTAACAGTAAACAAACCGGGAACTATATTCTCAGACAGGCTTGCTGCGAGCATATCACTCCGCCCAAGTACTATATTCTTCCACCTGAGAATATAGTTCCCGGTTTGTTTACAGTTAAAAGATGGCTGTGTGTCATGTTACGTTGTATTTTGTACACGCTGTGACTCTACAAATCACAACATGTAAATAGGAACATGTTGGTGTTATTTTGTCACTTATTCGGAGCAGTAGGATTACTGGAACCATTTACCTGCATGTTCTGTGCTGGCCTGATGCCGCTGGAGCCGTCAGACAGCCTTACAGCACGCATGGAGATGAGAAGGGTATGTATCGACTTGTCTAACTCTGGGGGTTACGGTGAAAATGCTAAATTCCCAATAAGTCGGCGTGTTCCTTTAAACGAGAAACAAGGAGCATAGAGTGGTCGCAGCAAGCGGTGGAGTCCGCGCTGCTTATCTGGCCTTGAGCTGCGGACACTTCAAATTTACTTCTTCAGGCTGATCCAATCTGCTAGCAGCCACCTCATCCACCTTTGGGATGTCCAAGGATTAAAAAAAAGGTCAACAGCGGTGGAATCGGGAGGGTGTTCAGACGTATATAACGAGCTGTAGTAGTCCTTAAAGTGATCATTAATTTGTTTTGGATCTGTTGTCATGCCTAGAGGGGTCCTAATTTGAAGAATCTGGTGAGAGGAGGATTCCTGTTTGAGTTGCTGTGCAAGCAGACGGCCTGCTTTATCCACCTGTTCGTAATACTTGTATCGAAATCTAAGTAACAGTTCTTCCTCTTTCTGCATAGAGCAAATATTAAAGTTTGCTTGAAGGGCAAGGCGTTCTTTATATAGATCAGGGGAGTGGTTGGCTGCATATATTATGTCAAGCTGACCAATTTTCTGCATCAGCCTAGACAATTCTGCCTCCCTTGTCTTCCTTTCAAACGGGTTCCGCCATCCATTCCGACATACCTCCACTCCGACATTGACGTCTAATTGTCGGAGTGGCGGCACTTCCATTGTTTTCAAACGTCCCACCACTCCAACAATTTTTGTTTCCATTAGGGTTACGGTTAGGGAATAGCAGCATATCGGAATAGTGGCATGTCTGAATAGAAGCATGTCGGACTGGCGGCATGTCGGACCGGCAGCATGTAACCCTTTCAAACGCAGTGTATGAAATAATGCTCCCTCTGAGATACACTTTCAATGCCTCCCATAGAGTTGATGTAGATATATTAGGAGTTTTATTAATCCCCATAAAAGGTGTTGATGTGATTGGAGATCAAAGTCATCACTAGATAGCAGGCAAGTGTTGAAGTGCCAAGGTGGGCGCGTTAAATTAAGTCCATCAAAACTTATTGTCAAGGAGATCGGCGCGTGGTCGGAAATTACTATGGGATTACATGTTACAGACTGAACAGAAGGTAATAAATTGTTATTTATAAAAAAAAAATCAGAAATAATTAGAAAAAAAAAGAGTATTGTTCGGATATAGAAAACGCCATGGATCAGATATGTTGAATTCCTCCATGAAGGATTGAATTGTTTTAGCAGATTTGGATGGAGAGTGTGCTTTGGTTGATGGTCGATCAAGGGTTGGGTTAATCCAGCAATTAAAGTCTCCAAGTATGAGAGAATGGGTTTCGATGCTTGGAGAAAAAAAGTTTTAAAAAAAAGATAGTCGTCCCAATTAGGTGCATCAATATTTGCGAGAATGAGGGGAATACTATGAATTTTCCCAGTAACAACAATAGATCTCCCATTTGGATCTGCAAGGACATTGATGTTTTAACTGGTGCATTTAGTCCCCTGCAATTCCAGCTGACAAAATTCAACTCATTTCTATGAGACTGCAGCATGAGTCACTGTTTGATAAACTGAGTCACGTTAAGTACTGTGAATTGCAACCTCGGATGAAAAACTATGTGGGCAGGCATAATGAACGACAAATACATACAAAACAAAAATAGAAAAAGTAGATTACAAGACAAAACACATGTATCCCTTGCTAAAGCGTCCGCTGAACAGGACGCGCACATGTCAACCTTTTAACATTGACGAACAATCTGAAATAGCACCTTTGCTCATCCAAGAGAGCTGCCGACGTGCTACCAGAGACTAGTGACTTAAATGAACAATATAAGAGTGGCAAATACAAATAATATAACATCAGCTCAAAATGTAGACTATTAGGTTATTCCAGAAACCAGAGTAGACCAATGACCAGAAAACAAAGCAAATTAGCCTATCGCTAAGCTATTTGGCGATGGAGAGAGAAGGGAAAATAGCCAGGACGTTCAAGCTTAGCAGTCAGTAGGCTAGTCCAAATAGACAGTCTATTTACTTGACCACTGTTAGCTCAACGTCATCTGTATCCTGAAGTTAGGCTGGTGTACAACCTGTAGGTGTTATGTTCTTGATGAAATCCACTGCTGCAGAGGGGTCCTCGAATTTGTTTAGTGTTCCGTCAGGCAACATAATTTTCAGCGGTGCAGGGGAACTTCACTTATTTGATAGGACGAAGGAGACGCTTTGTGTTCTCGAACTGTGCACATTTCTTGGCCACAGCAGTTGTAGTCAGGGAAGATCAAGACTATTCTCTTGGTAGCTTAGGGGGAAAGCCTCTTCAGCCCTGCGTAGAATCAGGTCTCGATCCTGGTAGTAGTGTAGGCAAATGAGAGGTCTGGGTGGTTTTTCTTTGCCGGGCTTCTCACGCAGACTACGGTGTGTTCTATCCAGGATAGGGTTTTGGTCAAGACTCAGAATGTCCTGCAAAAGCCCAGAGACAAATTCGGTTGAATTAGGGCCCTCCACGTCTTCCAGTATCCCAATCAGAGGAATATTGTTTATTCTTGAATGCCCCTCTAGATCCTCCCACTTAGCATTCAACTGATCCACTTGTATTTCAGACCTCAATTCAGTGGAGAGCGAGTCAATTTTACTGCATGTCAACCGTTAATCATCTCCTGTAGCGCGCTAGCATCCATAGCGTTAGCATGGAATATTCTGTCGAAATGACGGAGAGAGATTCTACCCGACCTAAAAAAAAAAAAACGGCATGTTTCTAAACAGTTGCATGAGCAGACACGTAATAAAGCCCGGGTAAATATTGGAGATGTATTTGAAAGATGGAGACAGCTTAGAACCCAAAAGGACACCGAGTTGGCTAATTTCCTGTTGGCTAAGTAAGAATTAAGCTTCAGGCTAATTTATCACGGCTACTAGGGATGGGCATATTCAGTCATATTACTCACATTTAATTATATAGAGTACTCCAGTTAGTTACTCGCAAAAACAATTGAGACACAGCCAGTAAAGTGATCCCGACTAGTCCTGGCTAACGCCACCATGCTAACACATGATAACTGCTAACCAGGGCATGAATTTAACTTTTTTGACCACCTGCCACAGTGACTTTTTACCAGCCAGTTTGCCTCATAAAAGGTGAAAAACAGGACTTGCTGTGTCTCTATGATCCCTATCCTGCCCTATTCATGGTAGCCTACGCATGGACATGCGTCATCATGTGCTGTAGTAGGGGGCCCGCCTTGATAATACTGCATAGGGGTCCGGTGTTGGCCGTTACGCCACTGCATATAAGAGATGAGATGTCTGACAAAATCAGAACAAAAAAACACTGGTGAATGTGGACCATAACACATGAGTTGTTTCAAAAAAAGTTGCAACTTTTTGTTTCTATTTGTTCTAAGAGATAGATCAATCCGAAGTGGAATAGATAAGCACATAAGAAGCTGGTCCAAACTAGTTTAATGATAATAGCCAGACAGATTCTTTTAAAAGGATGGAGGAACGGTATGTTCATGTTGCAAATTGTATGTTTTGTGTGTTTTGTTCAAAATAAAAAAGAAACTGTTAATCACAAAAAGTAGGCTAGACTGTATCGCTTGGGCAAAGTCGTCTCCATGAAATGTAAAAAATGAAAATAAACCAGAAAACTAAACTAGGAATAAACCAAACACATTGCTTGAAAGGTCCCATCCTGGAAAGTAATATTTGAAAGTCTAAAGAGGATGCATCAGAATGAGAAAAAGGTTTATTGCCAAGTAAGTACTTACAGGGAATTTGCCTTGGTGGTTGCTGCTTACATAAACAAACAATTAGGCTGACTGCAGAGGGGAATACACAGTTTTTGGCGTAAGATTGTTCTGGCTGCACCAGGTCACCAGATGGTCAATCTCCCACCTATAGGTGGACTCATCCCCGCCAGAGATGAGTCCAATGAGTTTGGTGTCATCCGTGAACTTCAGGAGCTTGATGGAGTGGTGACTGGAGTTGCAGCTGCTGGAGGACAGGGAGAAGAGCAGAGGGGAACGGACACAGCCTTAACACATCATTCCTGCTTTAAAATATTGACCTCTGAACCTTCAAACCAGTACATGTTTGAAGGCTTGTCATTTACAATGACCTTGGTTGTAATGTAGATATGGTCACCATTGTGTACTTTGCCAGCTCTAAATACAAATAGGAGTATGTACAGAACAGCAAAGCAGCATCTGTCTTAGCTTATTTTCTCATGGTAATAAGTGTGACAGATAAATAAAATGTTAACACCTCTGTAGGTGTATTGCACTACTTTTTGGTGGAGAGGCAGATATAATTGATGCAGTAGAGACTTTTATTCTCCAGTATAGGTCAAGCTCCAACAATGCTGGATCCTACACTGCCAATAATGCAACTTAAAAAAGTCTTTTGTTAGACTCTGAATGCCAGGAAAAACCCCACATTGTTCGATGAGCAATTCACCCTGAATGTATCTCTGTCTGTCTCTAAATCTTTGTTTCTCCTTTTTTTGGCCTGTCTCTCATTCCTCCACTTCAAAGCTGTGGCACTAAAAGTCTTGCAAGTCATCAATCAAAAGTAAAGCGGCCACTTGTCCACACACTCATGCATGAAAGGGTTGCTTGACACACACACACACACACACACACACACACACACACACACACACACACACACACACACACACACACACACACACACACACACACTTCCTGGCCACTGGTGTGTAAAAATATAATCTGACCCGTGGCTTTCTAATATCTCTCTTTATGACATCAACAGAGGAACAAACATGTTCTCGCCGGGAAGTTAATTACTTACTCCTTACAGTCAGGGTCTAATAAAAAGACAGACTGATATGGTGTGACACCTCAAGCCATTATCCCCCTTGCACACACTTAACACAAACACACACACAAACACAAGATAAATGAACACACACATATGCACTGCATGAGCGGGGATAATGAAAATGCAGTGTGTTTAGTCACTGTCCAGGAGGTCTCTGTCACCTCTGCAATAACACTATCCCACGGGTGTCAACTGACTTAATTAAAAAAGTACACACATAAGCACATATGTACACGTATACACACATTTAATTAATTTCACCTACATCAACAAAGAAACACACATTTGGGGCTGGTGAATTTAATTTTCCTAACAACAGTTAGATATAAGCTCTTCAAAGCTGTATTTCTGTAAAATAAATATGAGAGGACGTGTGTGTGTGTGTGTGTTTTAAGTTAAATCTCAGATTAGATAAACTACTAAAATAAAAAGGAGTAGGCCTAAAACCATCTGAAAGTAGCGCAAGGAAACGATGACAGCAGAACTTAAGCCAGGTAATAAGGCGCATGCTCATGCAGCGACCTGTAGCAGGTGTGGGCAGTGTGACGGTCCTCTATGCATCAGTCTCACTGTGTTTGTGTATGTAGAGCTGCATCTGCACATGGGGAAACCAAGCTGAATCAGGATAGGCATGTCGACATCACGGACAGAAACATAAACAGCCCACAGCAGTTATCAGGTGTTCTGCTCTTTTATTAAACTTGTCCAACTGTGATCATATAGTGGAATGGTTATTTTTAACAAAAGTATAGTGTTACATGTTTTACATATTTCACAGTAAAAGGTAAAATAAAATAAATTAAATCCTCAGCTTCCAAGGCATTTCTGCTGTATAAAAATACAGTATATGAAACAGTACAGTGTCTTCAACATGGGAATATAGCTCTTATAGTAACATTATACATTTTTCACATAACAAAAGTCAACATCAAATTTGATAACAGTTACCTGCACATTGCTGTTGATTACCCATAATTCTTTACTTTTAGCACCGCAATGTGAAAGTGACGCTGGCCTTCGGCGCTGTCCCCATTTATGCAGCAATTTGACAGAACCCATATACAACCCATTACAAGTGTGTTGTATAAGTGACAAAATAATGCCAACATTTACAACATTACATGTTGTGATTTGTATAGTCACAGGGTGTACAAATAACAAGGTCATATGACACTCAGCCATCTTCTAACCGTATACAAACTGGGAACTATATTCTCAGAAAGGCAAAGCACTGCTACTTCTGCTACTTGGGCGGAGTGATTTGCCCGGGCACCTGAAACCCTGTGGTGAGGAGCAGAGAGTTTGCCTGGAGTTCGCTCAGAGTTGGAGTAATAGAGTCAACAATTACTAGATAGTAAAAGCATAGTGACCTTGTTATTTGTACACCCTGTGACTATACAAATCACAACATGTAAACAGGAACATGATGACGTTATTTTGTCACTTATTCGGAGCAGTAAGCTAGTTGCAACCGGTTACCTCCAGGATCTGTGCTAGGCTTAGCTAGCGCTGGGGGCGTCAGACAGAGTTACAACCATTGACATATATATAATGGACCAATAGACCCCGTTGCTCTGGACGGAGACCAATGAAGGCTATTAGAAGCACTTTTCCGGTGATGGCCAGCTCTACTGCGCAGACTCCAACTGACAGAGACAACGTAAATGTGACGTGAGCAACGTGTCTGAAAGATGTAAGTCTTTTAGTAGCTGTGCCAAGAGAAATCTCAGTCATTACGAATCTCGCTGAGACCGTGATGGATCACGAGAAGCAACTTTTGGTAAGTATTATGATTAATTATTTGGTAATTTTGCATAGTATTTATTTAATTTAAAATATAACGCCAGTACGCCAGATTAAGTTAATGCATATATCATTTAAGCTAGCTGAGGCATTGGTAAAGATATGCTTGCTTGCACATGTTGTAACATTAATTTTAGACAAGCAACTTTTGCTAAGTTATGATTAATTATTTGGTCGTTTTGCATAGTATTTATTTATTTTAAAATATAACGCCAGTACGCCAGATTAAGTTAATGCATTTATCATTTAAGCTAGCTGAGGCATTGGTAAAGATATGCTTGCTTGCACATGTTGTAACGTTAAGACAAGCAACTTTTGCTAAATTATGATTAATTATTTGGTCGTTTTGCATAGTATTTATTTATTTTAAAATATAACGCCAGTACGCCAGATTAAGTTAATGCATATATCATTTAAGCTAGCTGAGACATTGGTAAAGATAACATGCTTGCTTGCACATGTCCTATAACGTTAATTTTAGACAAGCAACTTTTGGTAAGTATTATGATTAATTATTTGGTCATTTTGCATAGCATTTATTTATTTTAAAATATAACCAGTACGCCAGATTAAGTTATATATCATTTAAGCTAGCTGAGGCATCGGTAAATATAAAATGCTTGCTTGCACATGTTGTATAACGTTAATTTTGGCCGAATATAACCACAAAATGGCGTCAACTGTTATCTAGCTACATCGCAAAAGAAAATGGACGAATCAGTCATATAAAAAAGTTAATCAGTAAATCGCTTTGGAAAAAAGCGTCAGCTTTGGCCTGTTGAATTACAGATAGGTAATAGATTGACAATAATGTCACCAATAACATCTATAACTGAGGGTTGCCCTTTCCACATTGGTTTTATACTAACATTAAGCTGTTAGCCTACATCATGCCTAACAATCAATTGTAGGTGCCCAAAGGAAGTATTACACAAGTTGATTTGAATTGTATAACTAAAAAAACAGATTGGGTCCAAATATAATCCCTGTCAGCTACTGAATTAGCAAACAATGCCGTCTCTGAAGAAACAGGACCCTAGGATATATTTCGGAACTGTATGAGATTGTGCTAAAATAAGATGTCACCTGTTAGTTTTAATGTTGTTATTTAGTCATACCAAAGCTAACGTGCTCTGTACTGTGCCTTTTTATTTTTCTAGGACCCGTCCCCATCCTCCACCTCGGGACAGCAGGAGAGACTATGGCCATGAAGCCTAAAGTTCAAGTCCAAATAGGTAACCCAACTGACACACTGCAAATCAATACATGGCATGACTTCATACTATAATTAAGGTTTAACAGTAAGCAGTAGCAAAGAATGCAAAGCCCTCAAACGTTGTGTAATACCTATATTGTCATATTATTATTTCAATGAACAGATAAGAGCAATTCATTTGTGATTTATTGTATATCTGCATAGACTTTTTCTGTTTTGTTTATGGCCCGAGACAAGTTACTTGTGTGTGTTAACATGTGTGTACTGACACTTCACATAAAAAAATTATTTGGATAATGGGCAGCAGCTACATTCGTCGTGGGGAAGAGAGGGCCAGAGAGACCATGGGGGGCAATCTTGGCCTAGCGGCCAAGGTTCACTGGTTTGGCTGGGGTGGACTTCGATGGCACTCTCTCTTTTCTTCCCCATGACGAATGTAGCTAGATTGAGAGGAGATTGTGGGTCAGCTGCATTGTTCCCCCTCCCTGTGTGTTTGTGTCTCCCTTTTCCACTCTGTGTCTGTCTGTACTGTTTGTCTCCACCTGGAAGTGGCAGGGGGCGTGTCTAGAGAAACTAGGTCAAGAGGCATGGCCATTCATCCCTGCTCTGTCACTGGCACAGCTGATGCACATTCCATGATTCACACCTGCAGTATTTATACTGCAGTTACATACTCCTACGTGGTAACATGGCGCAGTATCCCTGCACGTATTTCTAGAAACTCTCGTGATTTAGTATTTTCTCTGTCTAACTTCAGTTCCTCTGCAGATCCTGCCGTTACCTGCTTCCTACCTGCCGTGCTCTTCGGATCTGCCACTGCCTGGTTCCCTCAAGCTGCAGTCCATTCCCAGAAGACTACAAGCTCAGCCTTGATTGTTCATCTCCTCTGAGTATTTATGCCTAATAAATACTTGAACTGTTTATCTGTGTCCTGAGTGGTATCTCTGTGTTCTGGGTTGTATATACAGCCTTAACAGGGATAGGGATTTTTTATTTATTAGGGCCCGAGCGCCGACAGCGGCGAAGGCCCTATTGAAACTGAAGGAATTAATCTTGCATCAAGTCTGGTGAAAATGTATGTATTTTAAGGGTTTCGGGAATAGGCGCACAAAAATGGCTCGCTAGCGCCCCCTAGAATGTTAAGAAAATTGAGCCCCTGCAGTGCGTTTAACGTAGACTCATGAAACTTGGTACACATATGTAACATGTCGAGATGTACAGAAAACTTCATTAGAGCCATACCCTAAACCCAACAGGAAGTCCGCCATTTTGATTTCAAAGTTCGAAATTAGTGCGATTTTGGCCATTTCCACATGTCGTACTTTAACGAACTCCTCCTAGAGATTTCATCCGATCAACTTCAAACTCGGTCTGTGCCATCTTAAGAAGTTAAAGATGAAAATTTGTTAAAAGAAAAACTTTTCGTCATAGGGCGTGGCCGTGGCGGGGCGGCCATTTTGTGCGTTTCGCCGCCGAAACAGGAAGTGGGTGTAACTCGAGTGTACGTTGTCCGATTACCTCGAAACTTTTCAGGATTCATAAGAGTCCAACCCTCAGGACAAATAAAGGCCGATATTTACTTAAAGTCATAGCGCCCCCTAGTGGCAACAGGAAGTAGGCCTAAAAGTCAAGGTGCTATACTTTAACGAACTCCTCCTGGAGATTTCATCCGATGGACTTCAAACTTGGTCTGTACCATCCCAACACCTTAACGATGAAAAGTTATTAAAAGAAAAACTTTTCGTCAGACGGTGTGGGCGTGGCATGGCGGCCATTTTGAGTGTTTAGCGATGAACAAAGAAGTTGTTGTAACTTGAGTGTATGTTGTCGTATCTGCCCGAAATTTCTCACGATGGACAAGGGTCCAGGCCTGAGGACACCTACAGGCCAAAATTGACTTTTGGTCATAGCGCCCCCCCCTGGCAAACAGGAAATCTGCATTATATGACAAACATCATCCGATTTGCATGAAACTCAGAATGTGTGGTCTACGTGTGATACTGAGCCGCCCCCTATAATATGACCACGCCCACTTACTCAGGCCACGTCCCCTTTCATAACATTTGAACCGTTTAAGGTAGAGTCTTGTGTGAGGTGTCATTGAACTCAGCAGAGACTTCCTTTTTTATTGGTGATGGTTTGGCCCGCCCCATATGCATAAGCCACGCCCCTTTCATAACATTTGAACCGTTTAAGGTAGAGTCTTGTGTGAGGTATCATTCATCTGAGCAGAGGCTTCATTTTTAATTGGTGATGGTTGAACCCGCCCCCTATGCTTTAGCCACGCCCCCTTTCACAGCTAATGAACCGTATAACGTAGAGTCTTGTGTGAGGTATCGTTGAACTCAGCGGGGAGTTCCCTTTTCATTGATGACGGTTTGCCGCGTCTGAGTGCCGCGCAAATGCACAGTCGCAAGGAGCGGCGTCCCCCGGTAACCCCGACGCGCGCAGAGGCGCGAGGGCCCGTCCATCGCTGCTCGCAGCTTTAATTATTATTACTTTTTTATATAATGTTTTTACTTGTGTTTTACTATTTCAACTTTTAATCAAGCAATATTATTAACCAAATGATTCAATATTTATTATTGAAACACACAGTAGACACTTCAAGTAGACATGCTTTGACAGAAATGTCATGTGGTTTTATTACTTATGTGGTAGAACTTTATAATGATATATATTCAAAGTCAGTGGCCTACACAGTGAATATTGATAAGGGAGATGTCAAGACACCTTTAGATTAGATTTGATTATATTTCTCTTCAATGTCATTGTGCAGAGTACAAGTACAGAGACAATTCAATGCAGTTAGTGTCTAACCACAAGTGCAAAAAAAGTACAGTATAGACAGGTAGTGTAATATAAACAGTATATGGCATAGTGCAGTGTACACAGTAGTATACAGTTAACCAAGTGGTATGGTTTACAGTAAGGCTATGTGCAGTGTATTAACAGTAGCATTATAAGAGCAGAACACATGGATCTGCAGTATGAACAATATATGTACAGTATGTATAGATATGGGCAGTGTAATAACAGTAACATTGTATGGGTGGTGTGTGAGGGGAGGTGGGGGGGCTCAACGTTGATGGCTACCTCCTTGTTTCCCCTATCAAAGCGGCCCTATGGATGTGGTTCAGCTCATCAGGCACTATGATCATGCACAGGCAAGGAGGTGTCGAGCATCTTGTAGATGGCTTTGACCATGATGAAAGGGATCCCTCATCTTCACGCGTAGATGTGTAAATAAATAAAGGAATAACGTTAACCGCAATTGGCATTGAGAAGTTTTTTTTTCTCCATCCCCATCTCCATACCTTGGTACCCCTACTTCATTATTTAACAACATATACATTTCTTAAAATATCATACTTGTTCGTGGATAAATGTTACTTCATATGAATTCACTTGCCACATGCCGAAGTATGAGTAATTCCAATCCATCAAAACGTTGCTGAAAACTGAAATATATATAATAAAGCTGAAATATTTTCTTCCGATGCTTTTCATAAACTCTCTATGGGCTTCACCTTCTCACTTGACTGCATGCCTCCACGCCATAGACAGTATATAAGCTCCACGCCATAATAGCTCCACGCCACCCGATTGCCTGCGAGCTTGGCCGTCTATGGTTTCTCCTGGCAATACGGTAATTTTTCGACTATGCGACAGTAAGTCGCGTGGTTTTGACACAATCGTTAACCTATTTTTACAAAAACATCTGCTACGGAATCATAACGTGAGGTACAAGGTAATGGACCCTTTTATACATTGTCGTGTTTCTTTAGAAATAAACAACAGACAAATAGAGTCTTTAAACGCTTCTGATGTAAAGTTATTCGCAGTCAAGTGACGTAAAAAAAAAATGGCGGTCAGCGGAATGCTAACAGGAGGTGATGGCCTGTTAGCAACAAAATGGCGCCATGATGGCTCGAGTTCTGAAGCGAAGCTTACCCCCTTGGTTACAACACACACGGAGATGAAAAGGGTATGCATCGACTTGTCTAGCTGTGGGGTTACGGTGATTAAGCTAAAGTCCCAAAAAGTTGGCGTGTTCCTTTAAGTGTGTATTGTGCCAAATTGGGGTGTTCAAATGCCACTTATTGGTGTAGCGTAGTTGCTCCTGCACCTGTTTAAAGTTGGTCAATGTGTTGGTAATAATAGGGCCATAGGCTAGCATACACTTTTTTGGACACACACCTGCAAAGGCAATGTCTTGTAGTCTTAGACTTCCAGTGAAGTTTTGCTCTATTTCTTTGGCTTTTTCTATTACATGAAATAGTCTGCGTATATTGTCTGCAGCATGATTGTGCCGTCTTCGATATTGCTCTATACACTGACAGCCAGCTAAACTCTCCTAACATCAAGACTCTGAAGACAGTCGTTCCCACGTCCACAGGTTTAATGACACTGCAAGGAAAGTGTGAAAAAACGATGCTACTCTATGCATAAATGTAGGCAAATGTAATTGCAGTTGGCTTGCTACACTACAACCATAAATCACTAAATCGTTTGTTTGTAGCGTTTGTTTCCTTCCTAAATACGGCTCACGTGACATAGCACTTACCAGCTGAGAGTCTTAAAGGGGTGATAGAATGCAAAACCAATTTTACCTTGTCATAGTTGAATAAGGACAGTTTGGTGGGTAAATAGGACATACATAGAACCTCAAAATCCCTTTGACACCTCTTTACTCTGCAAATCTCACAATTTGAAACTGCCTCTGAAAACGGGCAAATCTCAACAAACCACCGAGTTGATGTCAACTCGGTGGCGCCTCCTTTTTTTGCTCTAGTCTCTATCTTTGTCACGCCTCAACATTTACATTGGCTACACAACTGCAATAGGCAATAGGTCGCGCAGATCTCAGAAATTGTTCATCTGCTGTTTTAATACTAAATTCACTTCTGAGATTTTTTTATGCGAGAAATCAACTATGTAGAGGTCAAATATGGGCTGTTTTACGAAAATTGATGGCTAAACCGGCCCGCTGTGAGGTAGATGGAGCTCCGTCACGGCTTGCAGCCCACGGTGCTCGCAAAGTCACCATTTCTGCCCTGACAGAGCTCCAGGGCCTTCAGCTCCCATCTTCTTGCTAAATGGCCGGTCTGTGTGAGTGAGGGCGCGGTCAGCGAGCTTTTTACGACCGCAATCTCTTACCACATAATCTTATAATGGATATGTGTATTGAGTTATTTAAACAAACAATTGGGGAAATAAATGCCTCTTGTCCGCGAGTGAGCTGGAGCTGGAGCTCTATCAATGAAAGCTAGCTAGCTTGCCTCCTCCTAACAAGACCTCTAAAGTTCACAAAAATGCATTAAATTAAAATCGAACAAAAGTGTTAGCTTTGTTAAGACCTTACGGAGCTGTGATATACATGTCATGATGAAATTCAAACTTTAATAAATATACGATAGTTATGCCAAAAGTGTAGCAACAATCTTTTCCCATAGGATTAAATGGGACAAAAGTGTTAGCTTTGTTAAGACCTTAGGGAGCTGTTATATAAGTGGCATGACGAAATTCAAACTGTAATTAAAGCTGCGAGCAGCGATGGACGGGCCCTCGCGCCTCTGCGCGCGTCGGGGTAACCGGCGGACGCTGCTCCTTGCGACCGTGCATTTGCGCGGCACTCAGATGCCGCAAACCGTCACCAATGAAAAGGGAACTCCCCGCCGAGTTCAACGATACCTCACACAAGACTCTACGTCATACGGTTCATTAGCTGTGAAAGGGGGCGTGGCTAAAGCATAGGGGGCGGGTCCAACCATCACCAATGAAGAAGGAAGTCTCTGCTGAGTTCAATGATACCTCACACAAGTGTTTACATCAATCGGGCCATTAGTAATAAAAGGGGGCGTGGCTTGAACATAGGGGGCGGGCCAAACCCTCACTTATCAAGAAGGAAGTCTCTGCTGAGTTCAATGATACCTCACACAAGGGTATACCTTAAACGGTTCAAATGTTATGAAAGGGGCGTGGCTTATGCATAGGGGGCGGGCTAAACCATCACCAAGAAAGAAGGAACTCTCTGCTGAGTTCAATGACACCTCACACAAGACTCTACCTTAAACGGTTCAAATGTTATGAAAGGGGGCGTGGCCTGAGTAAGTGGGCGTGGTCATATTATAGGGGCCGGCTCAGTATCACACGTAGACCATACATTCTGAGTTTCATGCAATTGCCAGGGGGGGGCGCTATGACCAAAAGTCAATTTTGGCCTGTAGGTGTCCTCAGGCCCGGACCCTTGTCCATTGTGAGAAATTTCGGGCAGATACGACAACGTACACTCAAGTTACAGCAACTTCTTTGTTCATCGCTAAACACTCAAAATGGCCGCCACGCCACACCCACACCGTCTGACGAAAAGTTTTTCTTTTAATAAATTTTCATCGTTAAGGTGTTTGGATGGTACAGACCAAGTTTGAAGTCCATCGGATGAAATCTCTAGGAGGAGTTCGTTAAAGTATAGCACCTTGACTTTAAGGCCTACTTCCTGTTGCCACTAGGGGGCGCTATGACTTTAAGTAAATATCGGCCTTTATTTGTCCTCAGGGTTGGACTCTTATGAATCCTGAAAAGTTTCGAGGTAATCGGACAACGTACACTCGAGTTACACCCACTTCCTGTTTCGGCAGCGAAACGCACAAAATGGCCGCCCCGCGACGGCCACGCCCTATGACGAAAAGTTTTTCTTTTAACAACTTTTCATCTTTAACATCTTAAGATGGCACAGACCGAGTTTGAAGTTGATCGGATGAAATCTCTAGGAGGAGTTCGTTAAAGTACGTCATGTGGAAATGGCCAAAATCGCACTAATTTCGAACTTTGAAATCAAAATGGCGGACTTCCTGTTGGGTTTAGGGTATGGCTCTAATGAAATTTCTTGTACATCTTGACATGTTACATATGTGTACCAAGTTTCGTGAGTCTACGTTAAACGCACTGCAGGGGCTCAGTTTTCTTAACTTTCTAGGGGGCGCTAGCGAGCCATTTTTGTGCGCCTATTCCCGAAACCCTTAAAATACGTAAATTTTCACCAGACTAGATGCGACCGCCAAATTTGGTGAGTTTTTGAATATGTTAAGCCCCTCAAAAAGCCAATTCATTTGACGGGAAAAAGAATAGAAAGAAAGAAAGAATAATTCCTTCAGTTTCAATAGGGCCTTCGCCACTGTCGGCGCTCGGGCCCTAATTAAAGCTGCGAGCAGCGATGGACGGGCCCTCGCGCCTCTGCGCGCATCGGGGTTACCGGCGGACGCCGCTCCTTGCGACCGATTTGCACGGCAGTCAGACGCCGCAAACCGTCACAAACGAAAAGGGAACTCCCCGCCGAGTTCAACGATACCTCACACAAGACTCTACGTCATACGGTTCATTAACTGTGAAAGGGGGCGTGGCTAAAGCATAGGGGGCGGGTCAAACCATCACCAATTAAAAATGAAGCCTCTGCTGAGATGAATGATACCTCACACAAGACTCTACCTTAAATGGTTCAAATGTTATGAAAGGGGGCGTGGCCTGAGTAAATGGGCGTGGCCATATTATACGGGGCGGCTCAGTATCACACGTAGACCACACATTCTGAGTTTCATGCAAATCGGATGATGTTTGTCATATAAGGCAGATTTCCTCTTGCCAGGGGGGGGCGCTATGACCAAAAGTCAATTTTGGCCAGTAGGTGTCCTCAGGCCTGGACCCTTGTCCATCGTGAGAAATTTCACCAGACTTGATGCGACCGCCAAATTTGGTGAGTTTTTGAATATGTTAAGGCCCTCATAAAGCCAATTCATTTGACAGAAGAAAGAAAGAATAGAAAGAATAGAAAGATTAATTCCTTCAGTTTCAATAGGGCCTTCGCCGCTGTCGGCGCTCGGGCCCTAATTAAAGCTGCGAGCAGCGATGGACGGGCCCTCGCGCCTCGGCGTGCTTCGGGGTTACCGGCGGACGCCGCTCCTTGCGACCATGCGTTCGCGCGGCACTCAGACGCCGCAAATCGTCACCAATGAAAAGGGAACTCCCCGCCAAGTTCAACGATACCTCACACAAGACTCTAAGTCATACGGTTCATTAGCTGTGAAAGGGGGCGTGGCTAAGGCATAGGGGGCAGTTCAAACCATCACCAAATATAAATGATGCCTCTGCTGAGATGAATGATACCTCACACAAGACTCTATCTTAAATGGGTCAGCATGTATTAAAGGGGGCGTGGCTTAAACATAAAGGGCGGGCCAAACCATCACCAATGAAGAAGGAAGTCTCTGCTGAGTTCAATGATACCTCACACAAGTGTTTACATCAATTGGGCCATTAGTAATAAAAGGGGGCGTGGCTTGAACATAGGGGGCGGGCCAAACCATCACCAATAAAGAAGGAACTCTCTGCTGAGTTCAATGACACTTCACACAGGACTCTACCTTAAACGGTTCAAATGTTATGAAAGGGGGCGTGGCCTGAGTAAGTGGGCGTGGTCATATTATTTTAATAAATTTTTCATCGTTAAGGTGTTGGGATGGTACAGACCACGTTTGAAGTCCATCGGATGAAATCTCTAGGAGGAGTTCGTTAAAGTATAGCACCTTAACTTTTAGGCCTACTTCCTGTTATCACTAGGGGGCGCTATGACTTTAAGTAAATATCGGCATTTATTTGTCCTCAGGGTTGGACTCTTATGAATCCTGAAAAGTTTCGATGTAATCGGACAACGTACACTCGAGTTACACCCACTTCCTGTTTCGGTGGCGAAACGCACAAAATGGCCGCCCTGCCACGGCCACGCCCTATGACGAAAAGTTTTTCTTTTAGTAACTTTTCATCTTTAACATCTTAAGATGGCACAGACCGAGTTTGAAGTTGATCGGATGAAATCTCTAGGAGGAGTTCGTTAAAGTACGACATGTGGAAATGGCCAAAATCGCACTAATTTCGAACTTTGAAATTAAAATGGCGGACTTCCTGTTGGGTTTAGGGTATGGCTCTAATGAAGTTTTTTGTACATCTTGACATGTTACATATGTGTACCAAGTTTCGTTACTCTACGTTAAGCGTACTGCAGGGGCTGAATTCTTTTAACTTTGTAGGGGGCGCTAGCGAGCCATTTTTGTGCGCCTTTTCCCGAAACCCTTTAAATACGTACATTTTCACCAGACTTGATGCGACCGCCAAATTTGGTGAGTTTTTGAATATGGTAAGGCCCTCAAAAAGCCAATTCATTTGACGGAAGAAAGAAAGAATAGAAAGAAAGAAAGAAAGATTAATTCCTTCAGTTTCAATAGGGCCTTCGCCGCTGTCGGCGCTCGGGCCCTAATAATAATAATTCCTTCAGTTTCAATAGGGCCTTCGCCGCTGTCGGCGCTCTTTTGGCCCTAATTAAAGCTGCAAGCAGCGTTGGACGGGCCTTTGCTCCTCTTCTCTTCAGGGTTATTGGCTGGTTTGACATGGTGTATTACAAAAGTTGTACAAAGTGTAAGGGGTGGGGCAAACCGTCATCAATGAAAAAGGAACTCTCTGCTGAGTTCAATGATACCTCACACAATAGTCTACGATAAATGGGTCATTACTCCTGAAAGGGGCGTGGCTTAAGCATAGGGGGTGGGCCAAACCATCTCCAATGAGAACTCTCTACAATTGGACAATGTACACTCAAGTTACATCCCTCTCTTTCTCTATGCCTCCCTCCCTCCCTCCTTCTTTCTCTTTTCTCTGTCTCCCTCCCTCCTTCTCTGTTCCCCTCCTTCCTTTCTTCTGTCTTCCTCCCTCCTTCTCTGTCTCCATCCCCCTTTCTCTGTCTGTCTCACTCCCTCTCTCCCTCCCTCCCTCCCTCCTTCTCAATCTCTATCTCTCCATCACTCCTCTCTCTCTCTCTCTTTCTCTCTCTCTCTACCTCCCTCCTTCTGTCTCTCTCTATCTTCCTCCCTCCCTTCCTCCCTCCAGGGTCATTTGTGATTTGTGATTTCATCCATGTATATAGCCAGTTTCTTTTCAGGCAATATATCCACCTCTCAGCTCTTTAGGGTCATGCTTGTTTGTTCTACACAATGGATGTAGCTGATAATAATACAAAGTATTTAAACTTTCAGCCATTTTAGTCAATTTTAGTCAAAGTTGCTCTCTTTCTCATTTTTTCTATCTTTCCTCTCTTTTTCCTCTCCTCTCTTTCCTTCTCTCTTAATTCTCTTTCTCTCCTCTCTCTTCTCTCCTCTCCTGCTCTTCTTTCTTCTCTCTCTCTCCTTCTCTCTTTCTTCTTGTTCAGCCCCATTATTTTCACCTAATATATTTCACATCTCATCTCAGCTAGATTGATGCTTTTTCGTTCTATGCAGTGTATATGTCTGATAATAATACAAAGTATTTCTTCTTTCAGCCTTTTCAGGCAATTCATTTCAAATTTCATCTTTGACAGTATTACAGTTCAGCTTCCAGCTTTCCTAACAAGCTCTTCACTTATTTAGGTAATGCAGTTTAGCTTCCAACTCTGAAAATTTTCCAGATGTTTCAGCAGTGCAATGCTTTTTAGCTTTCAGATTTTTCATACAATTTGTTTCATATTTCTACATTTGTGAGTCATTATCAGTTAGAAAATATACTCAGACCTCACAATGTTCTACATCTTTTGTCATATTCAATTTTTAAAGCCAACAGTTCAGTTTAGTGTCAGATTTTAACTTTTTAATGAAATTCATACTTATTAAAACGATTTCCACTTTTTCAACTATTCTCACTTCTTCAACTTTTTTTAAGCTATTCACCCAGTTTAGCTTTAGCAATTCAGCTATTCAGCATTCCCACGCATTTTCTGCAGAAAATGCATTTTCTAGTTCACACCTACTTTTCCTACTGTGACATGTCACAATTTCTTCCATAGTTTACTAATAGTTTATCTGGTACTGGCTCACCCTGTCCTAACTCTTCCTCCTCCTTCTCTCCCTCCCTTCAGTTCCTGATGGTCGACTGTCAGCTGATGAAGGGGATGATGAGCTACCGTCTGGATCCAGAGGAATACATCAATGCTGCTCTCATGCTCTACCTGGACATTGTCCTCATCTTCCTCTACCTGCTGGGGAGGAGGTGAAACTGTATACACTAAATGCGTTTACACACAAACACACACACACACACACACACACACACACACACACACCGACACTCCAAACTGTACCCGCAATGAAAATGTACTTTATTATTATGTATGTACTGTAGCTCCTGTTTTAAGTGACAATGAAGGATTGGTTATCAGTGTTTTTACAGAATATTGTCTTTGTCTAAGTTTTACATAAACAGAAATTAATATAAAAAAAATGTGGTACTGTATTTGTTGCTTTGAGGTGCATGTTCCACCATACAGACATTTGAGCCGACAATTATCGAAACAAACAAAAGCATTCCGTTTCTGTTTTTCGCAGGATTAATAAGACACATTCAATAAAATGTAGGTTAATTTTTAGTATAAATGCCCACGTCAAACCGGCTTAAAGAACTTCCAAATCTTTTTGTTACGTAATTAAATCCAGAATCCATCCTTTCCCCCAAGAACCAGAATTTAACTGTATACGAAAAATGACTAGGTAATATGTAATCCCTGCTTTGTAAAGAGCAAATTGACCGAAAACCTCCAGATTTCACACATCTATACCGTTTGTTAACGGCCTCACCACAGTGAGGAGTAGTTGAACTTGACCCGCAGCAGGTACCTCATGCGAGTCTGGGCAGGGTTGTAAACGATGAACTTCTTGTGCAGGAGGGAGTAACAGTTGTTTTGACCCACCCCCGTCTTCACCCCCGGCCCCATCGGCATGGTCACACCATCCCTGAGAAAGAGAGAGAGAGGAATACAAATGTGAAGTTTTATTCAAGGACACAAAATCAACTTGCAGAGATGAACTGAAACCAGTTGCTGCCAGGAAGCTGGGAAATCTAATCCAAAAAAGTATATGTTTTAGAAATTGGTTGTTAGCAACATCAAGTCATAGTTAGAGCTGCAACTAACAATTCTTTTTATTATCAATAAATCCGACACTTATTTTATCTATTAATTGATTCATCTTTGGGTCCAGAAAATAAATATAATAAGAAAATCTGATATGTTGTTTTCAAATATTCTGTAATCTGATATGTTGTTTTCAAATATTCTGTTTTGTGAAAACATCAGTCCAAATCCAAAAGATATTTAGTTTATAATCATAGAAGACATAGGAAACCATTAAATATTCACATAGGAGGAGCTGGAACCAGAAGATTTTGGCATATTTGCTTAAAGAAACGCCTGATTGTCAGTGACTAATTTCCCATCAACTGATTCATCGTTGTAGTTCTTTTGTACAGTAGATGATGGGCTGCAACTATTATTTTCAATATCAATTAATCGGCAAATTATTAAAAGTTTAGTCTATAACGCATCAGAAAACAATGAAGCTTTACCATTAGTTTTAATCATCACTTTAATAATAGTAAGCAAGTTTTATGTTATTTCAGCTTGGATAAAATTAACTGTTATATCTTTCATTAATTTTACACTGGTGATTGGAAACCACATTTCAACATCAGTTTTTATAAACGATATCAAATGTTGATACTACAAAATTAACTTCATCTTCTTGCTCCAATTTTAATCATTATTGTAATATACAGTGCAAAATAGAATTATACTTCCAAGATTTTTCATAGAATAAGTTTTCAGGTATTTCTTTAGTGTTGTAAAGTTGTTTATAAATAATAATAATAATAATAATAATAATAATAATACATAAGTTTTATATAGCGCTTTACATGGAACTCAAAGACGCTTTACAAACAAAACAAACAAACAAACAAACAAAGAAACAAACAAACAAACAAGATAAGTAAATTATGGATAGGCCAATTGAAACAAGTGAGTTTTGAGCAGTGTTTTATAGGTGTTCAGTGAGTCTGAGTTTCTGATGTGGATGGGGAGTGAGTTCCAGAGGGTGGGGGCAGCAATTGCAAAGGCTCGGTCCCCCAAAGTTCGGTGGGTTGATTTGGTGATGGGTTTGAGGAGGTTTAAGTCAGCTGAGCGAAGGCGTCTGGAGGGGCGATGGTGCTGTAAGAGGTCTGTGAGGTATGGAGGGGCCAGATTATTGAAGGCTTTGTAGGTGATGAGTAGAACTTTGTAATGGATGTGCTGTTGTACAGGGAGCCAGTGAAGCTGTTGAAGGACAGGGGTGATGTGTTGTCTTGAACCGGTGTGGGTGAGGAGGCGAGCAGCAGAGTTTTGAACGTATTGCAGTTTTTGTAAGACAGATGAAGGGAGACCATATAGGAGGCTGTTGCAGTAGTCAAGTCTTGATGTAATGAATGCATGGATGAGAGTTTCAGCAGCAGATGTCGAGAGGGTGGGGCGAAGACGAGCAATGTTACGTAGGTGGAAAAAGGCAGTTTTGGTGATATGACGGATATGGGGCTTAAAAGTGAGTGTGGGGTCAAAAATGATACCAAGATTTCGGATCTGGAGTGAGGTGTCTTGGGAGGAGGCGAGTAGTGATTTTGGACCAATGATGATGATTTCAGATTTGTTGTAGTTGAGTTTAAGGAAATTGGCAGTCATCCAGGTTTTTATTGCAGAGAGGCATTTTGTGATGGTTGATACTGTGGCAGGAGTGATGGATCTAGTGCTGAGGTATAGTTGTGTGTCGTCTGCGTAACTGTGGAATTTGAGTCCGTGATTTTGAATGATAAGTCCAAGGGGAAGCATATACAGGATAAACAGAAGAGGACCTAGCACTGAACCTTGAGGGACTTCGTGATTGACCGGTATGGTATGGGACGTACAGTTGTTGATGGATATGAATTGAGATCTGTTGGTGAGGTAGGAGGTGAACCAGGAGAGCGCTGAACCAGAGATGCCCAGATTTTTTAGACGTTGTAGAAGGATGGAGTGGTCAATGGTGTCGAAAGCGGCAGAGAGGTCAAGTAGGATGAGAATAGAGAGGGAACCAGAGTCAGAAGCAAGCAGGAGGTCATTTGTTACTTTGAGTAGTGTAGTTTCAGTAGAGTGATGAGAGCGGAATCCAGACTGAAAGGTTTCGTAGAGCTGATTGGAAAGAAGGTGATGTTTTAGTTGAGAGGCAACGGAGCGTTCCAGGATTTTTGATAGGAAAGGTAGGTTAGAGATGGGCCGGAAATTGTTGGGGTTGTCAGGATCCAAGCCAGGTTTTTTGAGTATAGGTGTAATGGCGGCGACTTTGAAGGAGGAGGGAACTGTTCCAGATGGGAGAGAGGAGTTTATGATAACCATAATAAGTGGGCTGAGGCAGGGGAGGCAGTGCTTGACCAATGCAGATGGAATGGGGTCCAGTGGGCAGGTTGTGAGGTGGATTTTGTTGAGATGATCTATGAGATCAGTTTCTGTGATGCCTGATAGGGAGGGGAGAGTGATGTCAAATGGAAGGGATAAGTCCGGTTAAGGGTCTGTACTAGGAGAGATATTCGCAGAGAGTTCTTGGTGAATGCAGTCAATTTTGTATTTAAAGAAATCAATGAAATTATTGCATTTGTCCATGGTGAATAAGCGGGTTATATTGTCAATGGGTTTCAGTAGTTTATTGACTGTGGCAAACAGTGTCCGGGGGTTGGAGGATCCAGAGTGAATGATACCAGAGTAATAAGCTGTGCGGGTTGATGTGAGCGCTGATCTATAGTGTTGGCTGTGATCCTTGTAAGCTTGTAGGTGTACAGTGAGTCCAGTTTTCTTATGTAAGCGTTCTAGTTGTCTGTGTTCTTTTTTAAGTTTGTGCAGTTTTGGGTTGAACCAGGGAGCAGAACGGGAGAATGTAACTATTGCAGTTTTCACTGGTGCGAGAGTATTGAGGCTGGATGTGAGTGAGCGATTGTAGTGAACTACTAGATTTGATTTTATTAGGATCCCCATTAGCTGATGCAAAACATCAGCTACTCTTCCTGGGGTCCACACAGAACATAAAACTCAATTTTCAGACAAAACAAACAAACTAACAAATAAAAAGAAAAACAGAACAAAACATGATATTTTCAATCTAAAACAGTCACAAACAGTCATAAAATGTAAAAGCAAGATAACTAATATTTGTTTCCTTGCAGATATACACATTTCTTTCCATGTATACAAATAGTAATATAAAATCTCATAATGAATGCACAAATACAGAACATAAAAAATCCATTTTATAACATCTTTGTTTACATTTCAATCTTCCTATACATAAACTAAATACAAAAATATGGTTACAGTCTTCTGGCCCTTAAATGATCCTTTACTTGTTTTTTAAAACTTGATATATTAAACACTTTGGCAATCTCTACTGGAAGGGAGTTCCAAGCAACCATTCCTCGATACAATACTGTATGTTGCATTGATTTTGTTCGGGCTCTTGGAACTTTAAAAAGACCTCGAGTGGCATGTCTAGCGGAGTAATTATGTGTGTTAGAGCTAAATGAAAGTTTTCTATACAAACAATCAGGTATTTTTAATTCATTCATATTTCTAACAAAAACCAGGAGTGAAGCCAAAAGTCTCTCCTCAACTTTCAACCAAGAGAGTTTAACATGCATGTTGTTTACATTAGACTTAATTGGACATTGAAGGGCGAGACGAGCTGCTCTGTTCTGAACCAGCTGCAACTTTCCTAGATCTTTCTTTGCAGCAGTTGATCATATCATTGGACAGTAGTCAAGAAATCAGTAGATCAGTAGTTGAGTTTTCAGGGATGCTGGGTATGGAAATTGTATTTGCGATATGGGAGGAAAGTGAAGTGAGACAGAGGGACTTTAGGTTTTTAAACAATGCTTGACTAAAACATTTTTTATTAAATGTGAGAATTGATATTCTATGATAAAGGATTAGTGGCCCAAACTACCAATCAACACAAACAAAATTAAATTAGTACGTCTGGAGCCAGGGGCGATTCTAGGATCTGTCCTTTGTGGGGGCTCAGCCCCTAATGAAAAGTTGATAGTAGTTAAGCTAGGGGGGTCCGGGGCATGCCACCGTAAGATTATTTTTTTTTTTAAACCCTTAATTCATGACTTCTGGTGAGTTTTTGGGAAAGAAATAGACAGATTGAGACGTACAATTATGACAAACTATCAACAGAAAAGAAAAAAAGATGGAAACTACAAAGCATGATTATTGCAGCACACACACCCAGGGGCGTCAGACTGGGGGGGAAAAGGGGACTGAGTACCAGGGCCCTCATGTGAGTAGGTGCTGCTAGAATTAATAGCTGTGGATGCAGGGAGGGGCCCATAGAAAATGCCTTTCTACAGGAAAGCTGAGCTACACCCCTGCACATACCTTGAACTTGTAAAATAAGCCTTAACATATTTTTAGACAGGATTATTCATGTTTTTTTCTGCTGTTAATTTTCAACTTTTTCATTTACACAATTGATAGAAACTGATATGGTTATACAGCTAAATGATGAATAATCTAATCTAATAATGCCTCTGAACCAGATGGGGAAAATCCAACATCTCTTTTTCTTAAGAGCCTAGTCCTCCATGAAATGCATATGTAAATATAATGTGAATGGAATATTTTAAGTGTTTTTGCCCGTCCACTTTCTCACCTGGTTCTTCCAGGTCCCTCTCTTTGTCCACTCGCTCTCTATCCTTCACTCTCTCCATCCTCCTATCTCCCTCCCTCCGTCATATCACTGACAATCATATACAAAACATTTTGTAATCAACTAAAAAATAATCTTCAAATAAAAGAGAAAACAAAACACAGTAGTCCTACTATATATATATATATATATATATATATATATATATATATATATATATATATATATATATATATATATATATATATATGTCTTATAGGCTGCCTAGCCACCTTATTCATCTTGCTCTCTTTGCCCTTCACCCTCTCTATTCTCCTCACTCCTTTGTGCTGTCAACCACAAGGCAAATTTAATCAACTAAGCAACAGAGAATGTATGTGTAGGCTACCAAAGGTTATAAATTCACCTGTTTATAACATATGTGAATATGGGGATGCTGTTCAGTGCAGTGGGATAATGTTAAAGGCTTATCTTATACTTTCTCACCTGAACCTGGCTGTTTTCTTTAAAAAAGAAACGTATATCCATATATGGGGAAACAGACTGTGGGTCAGGGTTTGTTGTTCCAGTGTTTCAGTTCTGATATGAATGAGTCAGGTCAAATTATTTATTTTTCATTTGCATTGAATGTTAAAAATAAGAAAGTGTCTGGTAGTAATAAGCTAGGCTAATTCAGATATAATTGCCATCATTGTGATCAGGGATCACAGATTGGTTCCACAAATACTACACCTGTAGCCTACTTAATGTGTTCATTCGATTAGATTTAATTTTCACTCCATTAGCCATACCTTTTCAGTGGTTGAAAGTAGCTATACTGACGACCGAATTCCCCAAAGTTATCTGCGCAGACTGAACAGTAGGCTGACTGAGGCACCCTCGTTCAGGGAATCACAGATAGGCTGTTGGCTTTAGGCTACAACTGAGCCGTCATTCATCCTATTCCATCGCTAAAATCAGGTTTGCAAAAGTAATAAGGTTTGAGCACTAAACGATTTCACAGAATCACAATGATAAGGACTTTATTTTCAGGGGTGCTGAGATGATTTTTAGGGGTGCTTCAGCACCCCTAAAAATAGCCTAGTGCCGCCTATGTCTGGAGCATCAAAGCTCATATTTCTTAGGTCACATTGGATAAAAATATAAGAGTTGATACTGGCATCAGCATGGAATCATTTCTTTTTTTTTTATTTGAAATGTAGGATATTGAGGATGCAGATCTTCATTTCAACACTACCAGTGAGCAAGAGTGACCAGTCCTGGAGTGATTCTCCCACCCATTGAATGTCCTCTCTCTGAGCAGGACATGCCAGGCCTTAGGGCCACTATTGATGTTACAGGACCATCAGATTCCCATGGGCGAGACATTTATTTGGCTGTATTGAACTATGTGCTAAATCACGTACCTTAGATGAAAACATTTTGTATTTCATGACCAGTTCACCAATGGACATTGAATTTGTTTTTAATGTTTTTTGTTACTGACAACCATGAAGCAACATAGTACAAACATTATTGAACTGCTGTGAGCAACTTATTAATGAGACAACATGATGCCAATTAACCAGACATCTAAATGAGATGTAAAGAAATTTCTTTTATGAAATCGTGTTTCAAGACTTCCAGTTGTATTTGTATGAAAAGCTCTACAGTACTGTCATTAAACAAACATTTAATGTTTACTCTTGAATGATTAGTCCTGAAACACAGTAGTACTAAGAAATGTTCATTAATCACAACACTTCTGAACACTTCTCCTCCTCCTAGCCCTGGCATTGTGTTTCTGCATTGTGTATTTAATGATCACCATACAGGAAGAGCCTGTCCTCATTTCACACGCCAACAAAACCTCAATGACTCACAGTGAATCTGTGTCTGTGTGTGTGTGTGTCTGTGTGTGTGTGTGTGTGTGTGTGTGTGTGTGTGTGTGTGTGTTTGTGTTAGAAGAAACTGAGGTTTTCATTTGGAAACAATAGAAAATGTACCAGTTTCTCAGAGCCCATTTAGATGTAAAGAGGCCAACATGTTTTACCATTACTACATTAATGTCTTTACTGTACTGGAATATAGTATATATTTGTTTATGTAGACATATTTTTGGAGTAATTATAGTTAATACTTTTACTTCTACTTGGGTAGTTTTTTTTTTTTTTCAGAAAAGTGCTCTTTGTTGAGCAACAAGATTCCGGAGGAGACCCATCATCCACAGTTGTTGTGGGGAGAGATTCTGCTCTGTTCTTAAAGGGTGATTATCCCACCCCACCCCTGAAGACATCAAGATCCCTCTGCAGACGTGTAAGAAACACATGCTGGGCACAGAACAGGTGGATGCTATTAGAAGGGTCTAGAACACCTTCATCCTCAAGGCTGTGAAGTATCTCGTAGTGCACATTTGAAACAGTCATCCAAACATCTCGCCACAAACGTTCTATTCTGTTAAAAGAAAACATAAAATTACCTTCAAGGTTGTACAGTATATTTGAACTTGCCCTTGAACTTGTAAGAAAAGATAAGCACACTAGCTCATTTTAGTTGAATTCATTAGATAACCTTGGAACAAATATAAAGATGCCATCATTAAATAACCCAAATACTCTGGTCAGATACTAGTCACATGATCCAGTGTAAATGTTAAGTGACCAGAGATACTGAGGGAGTGTGCAGACCTTTCTATTGGACCTGCAACTGTCTAGAGTCCTCTCGATGTGTGACCACTTCACAGTACATAAAGAAAACATACCTTAGGTTGTGTACACTCTTTCCTGATAGAAACACTGGTGTTTATTAGGGGTTGTGGAGCTAACGTTAGTTAATGCTAACTTTAGTGTTATTGATGCATCATTTCCAGCTTTGTCCAGTTTTCCACCTATTTTCCCATTATATGTTAATGACATAAAATGCCACTGCCGAGATAATGTCCCAAAGTATCTATTCAAAAAGGCTAATATCTTTTACATGTCTTACCTGTGCGCTGGCACCAGCGTGTTGCCTTTGCGGAGTGGACGCCATGCTGACTGCCGAGTGAATACTGTGGTGCTATGCTATGCTGTGCTATGCTTATATATATATATATATATATATATATATATATATATATATATATATATATATATATATATATATATATATATCCTGGCACATAATACTATCATCAATATTTTTCAGGTAGAATACAAATTAAACATGTTCAATACCTACAAGCATAACTACAGGTGGTACCTGATTATTTAAACACTCAGCAGTCACAAGCTAGAATATTTTGTCATGAAAACACACATTTTAATGAACTTTTGAATATTTCATTTGCAGGACATTAAAAACTATACCTTCAGCTTCATAAAGGAAGTCCTGAAGAAAGTTGATCATCTCCAGCTCAATCTGATGCCTGGAAGTCCCTTTCTCACTCAGTTGAGGAAGTATGGATGCCATGACAAACTCTGCATTGACCTATGAGGAGATAAAAATCAACATGTATATTATATGACCCTTTCAACATGGCATCATGACTTTGCGTAAATATGTACGCCACTTTCATAAAGCCAAATGGCGTGTTATTGTACGCCATTTTCAGCTATCCACGTGTATGATACACGCTGTATACAGCTCATGTAAACATACCCACCTCGCCACGTTGCGCGTTATCGCGAGAACGCAACGTACTATCGCGAGAACAACGTCACAAGTCTGTTAACAAAAAAAAAATGGTTGAGTTTAGGAAAAGAACACAGGGAAAGGCTTCAGTAACAAAACAGTGACAAAAACACGGAAAATAACGACAAAAACACGCTTACAACAACAACAAATGGTTGGGTTTAGGAAAGAAACATTGGGTAAGGCTTATTAAAAACAAAAACTTTAAAAACAAAAACGGCCGAAAAATCGCCACACGCGGGGCGCAAACCCGGCTCTCCCAGGTGAAAGTCCTGTGTTTTACCCATCCGCCACCCCAACCTACCAACCTACCTCCTTACCCAATCACCCATTCCTTTATACTACTCGCTACAGCGGAAATTGACTCGCTATGTAGGCTAATGGCGGCCGATTTGCGCGCAAAAATGCGATTATGCGTCTTGATAACACGGCAAAACGGAATACAAATTGGCGTTTCATACATACGCCAATTCATGAGATCAGTCTGGACCCTTTATATTATGAAATGGCATAGCAGTTAGGCATTTCTTGCTAATAATAAATGGTATAGTTTTGCTTACTTTTACATCTTCCCCAGGAACAAACAGAGGCTGGCAGATATCTGGGTACTGCCCGATTAGCAGAAGAAAGTCATACAGCTGCAGGCCTTCTCTCAATTGATCCAACATAGGCTGCAACCTCAGCACTACATGGAGTACGATGGCACTACAACAGTAGAAAGGAAAGCATTTGCTACAAAATCTTACATGTAATGCATCTTACTGTACAAACAGACATATGTCCTAGCATACTGAACAATGGACTCCTTGTTTTGCACGGATATAGCTCCAGTATATCCGCAATTTAAGATTTCATCAGATCGGCCTTCAATTGAATGTTCAGTTGGCATTTCAACCTGAAAATAAAAAACAGGAAGAAATTTTTTTTCCCCATGTAAACACATGAAAATATTATTTGACAAGGTATTCTTGATAAACCCAGCATTTCCATCATACAGCTGGTCCAATAACCCTTGAAACTGGACATCAGCAACTGAATCCCTGTTAAGAGTCGTTGGGTTTATTTGCCCACTACAGAGGTAACTGTAAGTCCATGGGCTGAAAAAGGCAAGGACCGGGCCACCTTGTGCCAAACTAACTGCCAAAATCTCACCAACAGTCTTATTTACACAAATGAAGCTTGAATGTATTACTTGTGCTTGAAAACATTTCATGGAATGAAAGTTTGTCCCAACTTGCATAAAATAAACCCACTTGTACAGGCCACTGTCAAAGTCAGTCAGAGAGTATCGTGGGCTCCTCTGGTGCTCTGGCCCCTCAAAGAAACGGCTCTCAATTCCTGCCATCAGTTCTATAGACACAAGTACAAACAGCATTTACTGTGTTGGTCTAGGGTCTCCTATGTCAAGTAATAGTAGGGTTTGTCAAATTTGGGTTAGTGAGAAGACAATATTTTATTTTTTATTATAGAAAACCTCAACACACTCAATGACAGACCTCCTTAGATAAGTAGGACATATTACAAATAAAAGCATTTATTCATGATTTGGGTGAGCTACCCTTTTAACCTGTATGAACGGCATTATTCATGCACTTTCTGCACCTTAGGGTACTAATTTTTTCTTTTTGTCTAAAGAACTAAGAGAACAGAGACTTCCGGCGGGCAACAGCATGGAGTAGACGCAAGACGCACGTGCTCTCGGAGATTGACAGAGCCCATCGTTCACTGGCACCTAAACCTGCCCCGGGTCAGAGACCGCGACCGGTCATCCTTCGTCTACATCGCTACCGGATAAAAGATCTTCTGATCCGTGAGGCTAGACGCAGGGGGAAATTGGACTACCGCGGCCAGCAGATCCGCATTGTGGAGGACTACTGCCCAGAGATATGGAGCCAGCGCGCCGAATACAGGGAAGTTATGACGGAGCTGTACAACCGAGGACTCAAACCCTCCTTGCTGTACCCTGCCCGGCTTCGTATCACACTTTCCAGCGGGGAGAAGATGTGGCTGTGCTCGGCGGATGAAGCACGGAGATATGTCGACCGTCTCCCAGCTGTCTCGGGCACATCATAAATGACTGTTTTGTGACTGTGACGGACGGATTATTACTGTTCTATTATTTAATTTATTTTTGGCCGCTATACCTGTTTATTCACTTTTTTTCCTCTTTAACCTCTCTTCTTGGCGGCGTGGTCGTTCCGCCTCCTCCGTCATAGTCAAGGTAAACATGTCAATTAAAGCAGCGGTGATGTGAGTATTTTCCTCTTCTTTAAAGTCAACGGACTATTCTGCCTTGGTCGGAGCAACACTATAAAGTTCACAAGTATTTTTTGCTAAGTATCAGTTTATATGTGTAGCTTTCTGTATTCTTTTTAGGGCCACATAGGAACCACTTTGGGGTGCTGCGTTCTTCCCCCTATAGGGTTGTGTTCAAAAAAAGACGCTAACATAGGAGCGTAGTTCATGTTCTGTATAATAACGAGGGAGCTAAAGATGGTGCTACAGGAAGATTTTCTTTATGTGGATAATAGATGTTTTGATGAGCTTGCTGCTATGTTCTTTGGCAGCTGTCTTGTTGTGGGAAGGAGGGGTGGGGGGTGGGTTTTTCTGCCACGCACATATTTTCTGTGTCATTCTGTGTTCAGTTTGCTATCTTGAGACTGTTACCTGGAGTATTGATACCACTTGTGCTTATCAACCCATCTTTTCGGCTAGGAAGAATGGTTAGTCCCTTAAATTTCTTGAGCTGGAATGTCAAGGGTTTAAATCACCCTGTTAAAAGAAGAAGAGTTTCTCACACATCAAGCAATTTGGAACAGCCATTGCTTTTTTACAAGAAACACACATCCGTGGTTCTGACAATTCACGTCTGATGGCGCGGTGGGCGGGGCAGCATTTTCATTCCACTTTTCAGGCTAAGGCTAGAGGGGTCTCCATTTTTATTAACCATAATATTCCCTTTGAACTCCATAACGTAATATCAGATACAAATGGTCGCTATATCATTGTCTCAGGGAAATTATATAATACTAAGGTAGCGCTCGCCAATGTATATGCCCCAAATGTGGACGATGTGGATTTTCTAAAAGGTTTCTTCTCTTCTCTTCCTGACCTGAGCTCAAACCATCTCATACTTGGCGGAGATTTTAATTGTTGGCTTGATCCTGTGCTCGACAGATCTTCTCCAAACCCCGGTGTAATGAGTAAGTCTGCATCACTCATTCAGTCTTTCCTAGACAACTATGGTGCCACAGAAATATGGCGATATCTCCATCCAAACAAGAGGGAGTACTCTTTCTTCTCTCATTCCCACCATACCTTCTCTAGGATTGACTACTTTCTTGTTGACAATCATCTGATCCCATTTGCCCGTTCCTGTGACTATCAGAGTATAGTGATATCTGACCATGCCCCGGTGGTACTGTCCATGACCCTTCCAGACCTCCCATTTGTAGAGAGACATTGGCGTTTTAATTCAACTCTGCTGTCCAATAACGACTTTGTGAAATTTTAGGAAGGAGCAAATAACCCTCTTCTTTGATATAAATAAATCATCTGAAACCTCCAGCCTGACCATTTGGGATGCTTTGAAAGCTTACCTTAGGGGACAAATTATTTCTTTTACTGCAAATATGAAAAAGAGAGCTCAGAAAGAACGATTAGAGTTATGTAATCATAGATCAAAAATACGCTCACATCAAGAACCCTGAACTATACAAAAAATGTGTGGAACTCCAAACTAGATTTGACCTCCTCTCAACGCATTCAGTTGAACGCCAATTACTGCGGAGCATGAGTCTGTTCTATGTTCATGGCGACAAATCTGGTAAAATGTTAGCCAATCAGCTGAAGGGATTTAAGGCAAAACAGCACATCACAAAAATCCAGATGGATGATGGTAACATCACCTCTGATCCCTCTAAAATCAATCACACATTTAGGAATTTTTATTCCAGACTTTACACTTCTGATCTCCCAAATGACACGTTGGTGGAAAGTTTCCTAAATCGCTTACATGTCCCCACACTTACCCGTGACAATATGACTAGGTTAGATGAGCCTATATCACAAGGGGAGATAGCGGCTGCTATCTCCTCATTACAATCTGGGAAATCTCCCGGACCTGATGGGTTCCCGGTGGAGTTTTTCAAAACGTTTTCCCCGTTACTTTCTCCTCACCTAAGCTCAGTGTTGTCGGAATCTTTCAAGCAAGGCAAACTGCCAGCATCACTATATGAGGCATGCATCACTCTTATTGTAAAGAAGGGTAAGGACCCAATGGAGTGCTCCTCCTATAGGTCAATCTCCCTACTAAACGTCAACGCCAAAATTCTGGCAAAAGTCTTGGCCCGTAGATTAGAAGGTGTACTAACACTGATCATATCAGAGGATCAAACTGGCTTTGTAAAAAAACGTCACTCTTATTTCAATATACGTCGTTTATTTGACATTTTGTACTCATCCTCTGAGGCAGTTCCAGAATGTGTCCTTTCTCTGCGGTCAAACGCAGAGAGAGCGTTTGACCGCGTGGAGTGGAAATATTTATTTGCAGTCTTAGAAAAATTTGGCTTTGGACCGAACTACATTAGGTGGATTAAACTGCTATACACAAGCCCAACTGCTTCTATCCTTACCAACTCTCAACGGTCTCAACCTTTCAATCTTCGTAGAGGAACCCATCAAGGGTGCCCTTTAAGCCCACTACTTTTTGATCTGGCTATAGAGACACTAGCAAACGCATTTCGCAGCTGCAATGATATTTCAGGGATTTTGAGGAAAGGAATTGAACATAAAGTGTCTCTGTACGCCGATGATCTTTTACTTTTTATATCAAACCCAGATACCTCTTTACCTGCAATGTTGTCCTTACTCACTCAATTTGGCCAAGTTTCCGGATATAAATTGAATTTACACAAGAGTGAACTTTTTCCTGTGAATACGGAGGCACTTGCCTTAAAGTATACTAACCTCCCTTTTAAGATTGTGGGACATAAATTTACCTACCTCGGCGTTGTAGTTACAAGGAAACATAAGTTTCTTTTTAAAGAAAAGTTTCAGACTCTACTAAATCACGTGCAAGAGCGATTGATGCAGTGGTCACCCCCTATCTACATCCCTGGTGGGCCGGATCAATTCTGTTAAAATGAACATTCTTCCTAAATTTCTATATCTCTTTCAATCTATACCAATCTTCATTCCTAAATCTTTCTTTGACTCATTGGACTCAATCATATCGGCCTATATATGGAGGGGTAAGTCAATCTTCAAAAAAGATGGTGGCATGGCACTGCCTAATTTCTGACTTTACTACTGGGCGGCTAATATACGTAGTCTTACTTTTTGGTCCCATTTTCATGATCGAGCTGACAGTCCGACATGGGTGACAATGGAGTTGAGATCGGTCAGAAATGTCTCCATCTTAGCTTTGCTTGGATCCTCACTCCCTCTCCCCACCAGTAAATTAACTGATAGTCCAACGGTGTGTCATACAATGTGGGCTCAGTTCAGGAGGCATTTTGGTTTCCATGATTTCTCCCTCTTGAGTCCTATTTTGTCCAACCCTTCCTTTCAACCTTCACTATCTGATTCTGCGTTCCAAGAATGGCGCAGAAGGGGCATCGAGAAGTTTGAAGATCTTTTTATTGGTAATAACTTTGCATCATTTGCACAATTGTCTGAAAAGTTCAGCCTACCAAATACCCATTTTTTCAGATACCTGCAGGCGAGACACTTTCTCCATTCTCAGATGCCTAGTTTCCCTGAGGCAACCACTGCGACCACTGCCGACGTGTTACTGGGTCTGCATCCATCGCGCAAAGGCTTAATATCATTAGTCTATGACAAATTTATGGGCATAAAACAGGCTCCTGTGGACAAAATTAAAACTGCCTGGGAGCAGGATTTAAGCCTCTCACTGTTAAACAATTCCATTTTCAGGCTGGTAAATTCAACATCTCTCTGTGCATGTCACTGTCTGTTACAGTTTAAGGTGGTGCACAGGGCTCCTATATCTAAAGTCAAGCTATCTCATATGTACTCAGATGTTGATCCCTTGTGTGACAAATGTAAGAGTGGTGAGGCTTCACTTATTCACATGTTCTGGACTTGTCCCAGCCTGGAAAGATACTGGAGACATGTTTTTCAAACCTTGTCCCTCATTCTCGATCTTGAGCTAGAGCCCGACCCACTGATTGCCCTTTTTGGCACCACTGGGGTGGATTATACGCGCCTAACTCCAACCAAAAGTCGCACACTGTCCTTCGCTTCCCTTTTGGCTAGGCGAGCATTACTACTAAGATGGAGGGATGCTGTTCCGCCCACACACGCTCAGTGGCTGAGGGACATCATGTCCTGTCTAGACCTTGAAAAGATCCGCTACTCAGTTTGTAACTCAGGTGGGAAGTTTCAGAGGGTGTGGGGACCCTTTCTGAAATACTTTCTGTTTTTTTTCTTTACTCTGTTTCGCTTCTTTGCTTGTCTTTCAGTCAGCTAAATAGTCTGTATTGGTCTGTCTAAATTCACCTTCTTCTACCCATTTATCTTTATTTCTCTATCTATTCTAATTTTTTTTTTTTATCAACTTATTTTAAATTTTTAGTATTTACAATTTGCAATTTTGTACTTGACTTCCAGCAGATTCTTGCAGTGCTCCAGGTACAGTGCTCAGTGGGAGGTGTCGTTTGTGGATGTGGCTAGTCAGCCCAGTCTCATGCCAGGTCGTTATATAGTCAAGTTATTGTAATCTATTAAGTCGTGGACAGGTTACGTAAATGCCGTTTTTTTCGTGTGGCGATTACGAAATTGAAAGCAATGCATTTTAATGGGAAGCATATTTCGTGATTCCAGAACGAAAGCGAGTAGCGAGTAGTTGATAAGGCGAAAGTCCGCATAGGGAGGTTGGTCGGGGTGGTGGACAGGACTTTCACGCCGGAGACCGGGGATCGCGCCCCGCGTGTGGCAGTACCTTTGTCCCGCGTGTTGCAGTTCTTTTGTCGGCGTGTCCCGCGTGTGACGGTTCCTTTCCCCGTTCTTTTTTTTTCCTAACCCCAACCGTCTCGTTATTGTGGCGTTTCATTTCCAGTGTCCTGCGAGTGGCGGCCCGCGAGTGGCGGCCCGCGAGTGGCGGCCCGCGAGTGGCGGCCCGTTCCATTGTTTTGGCCGGCGTGTGGCGCCTCATTTCCCCGATCGCGTGTGGCGGCCCGTGCCGTTGTTTTGGCCGGCGTGTGGCGCCTCATTTCCCCGATCGCGAGTGGCGGCCCGTGCCGTTGTTTTGGCCGGCGTGTGGTGCCTCATTTCCCCGATCGCGAGTGGCGGCCCTTGCCGTTGTTTTGGCCGGCGTGTGGCGCCTCATTTCCCCGATCGCGAGTGGCAGCCCTTGCCGTTGTTTTGGCCGGCGTGTGGCGCCTCATTTCCCCAATCGCAAGTGGCGGCCCATCCCGTTGTTTTGGCCAGCGTGTGGCGCCTCATTTCCCCGATCGCGAGTGGCGGCCCTTGCCGTTGTTTTGGCCGGCGTGTGGCGCCTCATTTCCCCGATCGCGAGTGGCGGCCCGTCCCGTTGTTTTGGCCGGCGTGTGGCGCCTCATTTCCCCGTAGTCGCGTCCCCCAGAGCAGGTTCGAAAAGCGTGACCTGTACACGTTCAAAAGTCGTTGCATATACACGAAAAAAACGTCAAAATCGTAACCTAATATAGTAGTAAAATAGTAAAATTATGAATCAAAATAACGTGACTATTACACGACCTGGCGTGAGACCGGGTTGGGCTAGTGGGGTGGGAGGGGAGGGGGGGTTTGTGCTTTGACACTTTGAAAAAAAAGAAAGGAAAATATTCATTGTATGAGCATTTCTGTGTTTGTGATTGAACTTCAATAAAAATATCGGAGATAAAGAACTAAGAGAACATAACTAAGTGATGCTTGAAGAATAGCCTAACACTACAATAAAAGGGAACGTTTTAAATATAAGAATTTAGGTGCAAATTTTAAATTATCAATTGTCTGCAATACCTCCTCGTGACTCGTATCCCTGGACACGGTGAGATGTCTTTTTCCAAGCCCTGCCTGGGCAAGCTCAGACTCTTCAGAAGTGTTTGTTAACTAACGTCCTGTGCGGCGATGTTTCAGTTCCCTCTAACATCCGTTTTCGGATTATCAGAGCGAAGAGCAGGCATTTAAATAAGGCGCTCCACGCAGCTGATGTTTATACCTCTCCGCTGGTGTGTGCGTCGAGCCGGCGTGTGTGTGTGTGTGTGGTAGAGCGAAGAAGAAGTGGGGGAGTGACAATTTTCTTTGGAATGAGTAGCGACTCTAACGTTATAGTGAGAGAACCAAAGTGTCTCCCCTGTTCTTTCTGACCACGGTGGGAAATCTGGAGCAGGAAAAGTTAACCCTCGCCTTGATTTCATGTTGTTACGGAGAAGGAGAACCAGGAAATGAGTCGGGGGAAATGCAACGCTACCAATTGATGTGTATTTTTCGAGAGGTGCATCAAAGAGTATAGACTTAACAAGAGGCGTAACTCAATAGAACGTTGTGCTGCAGCTTGCAATGGAACATTCTATTGAGTGCAGCTCCGCCATCTTGGACTGAATGCAACCCAATGTTCTATTGAGTTTTGCCTCTTGTTGCTTCTATACTCTTTGGGTACATGTTGGGCAGGATGAAACGCAAACAAAATATTACATAATTATCGCGAGACTTTCGGTATAATATCGCGCAACGTGATATCGCGATAACGATATTGAGTCGATATATCTTGCACCCCTAGTTCCAGTGTATCCATCAGAGTCAGGAGGAATCATTACCAGTCTCCTTTTACCCTGACCACCTGTAAATGCAACATTGTTTGGATTATTTCAACTGAGTTTGTTTGGGCTAGTTACTTGAATGACAATGGATATATTACTACTTTTCTCCACCTGTAGTCTTGTAGAGTAGCCAACCTCCTGTCACTTTCTGCACCTTAGGGTACTCATTTTTTCTTTTTGTCTAAAGAACTAAGAGAACATAACTAAGTGATGTGTCAATGCTTGAAGAATAGCCTAACACTACAATAAAAGGGAATGTTTTAAATATAAGAATTTAGGTGCAAATTTTAAATAATAAATTGTCTGCAATACCTCCTCGTGACTCCTATCCCTGGACATGGTGAGATGTCTTTTTCCAAGCAAGCTCAGACTCTTCAGATGAGTTTGGGGTTGTCTCTGAATTAATGTTTTACAGGTACACATAGAAACTAAAAGGCTTCCAGGGTTTTGTATATGGTGTGCTACAGGTCTTTGGACTCTGTATCTTTTGCTTTCCAAGGTAACTTTTTCTTGAGAAAAATCCAGGAAAAGTAAGTAAGTAAGTAAATTTTATTTATACAGCGCTTTTCACAGACAAGGTCACAAAGTGCTTTACAATGTGCATAGACAATAAAACACACTGTAAAAAAAATCTGTAATTTTATATACTTTTTCTTGTTAATTTTACAGATTTTTTCTGTATTTTTTAAATACATGAAAATACCAATAAATTACAAAAATAAATTGTAAATTTAAATGTCTAATGTAAAATAACAGAAAAAACTAGCTGTGAATAAACATAGCATTTCCATTATTTTAAAGAAAATGTAAATTTTTTTCACATAAAATGACTATTAAAATACATTCAAAATGTATCGTATTTTCACAAATATTATTTTTTTATTTAAAAGATAAAACTGTTAAATTTAAGTTTAATACTGTAAAACACTGCTAAAAGTAGATACAATTAGTGGAAATTAACAGCAACAAAAAGTATTTTTTCTGTCATTTTACACAGAATACTTGTAAATTGACAAATATCTCATAAAATTATGGACATTTTGAAAAAAAAAACTTGAATAATTGCTTTTTTAATCAGTGTATAAATGTCTATATGCATTGTTAAACTGTCTATAAGCATTATTAAACTGCCAAAATACAGTTTTTTTCACATAAGTCTGTAAAAACACTATCAGAATGTATCATATATTCACAAATATTTTATTTATTTAAAAGATAAAACTGTTTTAAGTATTAAGGTTTGATACGGTAAAAACATTTCTAAAAGTAGGTGCAATTAGTGACAATTGACAGTAAAAGATATTTCTTCAGTAATTTTATATGGATTTGCTTGTTAATTTACTTGCCACATTTACATTTTATATTACAGTATGGTATTATATATTATTAATTTATGTTAGAATAGAGACCAGAAACCCCTTTTGATTTATACTATTTTTTAAAGGAGACCTTTTAAGCTTTTCTATGATGGTACAATGTCAGATGTTCATGCTAAACATGGCCAAAGGGACAAATTATGAGCTAAACATATTTAAAAGAAATCCCTGTGAGCCAAAACCTCAGATTTCCCACTGTTCAGAATTGTTTTCAGCAGTTTTCTTTACTCTGGGTTCCGTGTGAAGACACACTGAGCTGGTTTCCTATATCTGGTATTTGCTGCTGGCTGAGAACACAGGTCACACCCACGATGCATAGGAACAGCTCTGCCCCGTCGGCTCAGTCTATCCAGGAAGCACAGGACGACAGAACTGAGCTGAAGCTTGTTCATTGTGTCTGACAGAAAGTGCTTGTACGGTTATGAAGGAAAGGTATACATTTTCTGGTTTTCCCCTGGCAGCTCTGCCTCAACTCTGTGATTTATGAAGTTTCCTGATGGACAGATAGCTTTACTTGTTGTAAATCCTAGCAGTTGCTAACGATAGCTTGCAGCAGCTGCGGTTATAAGCTGGCTCTGAACCAGCTGTCCAAAGCGTCTGTACTAATGTTAATGTTTACATCTCTAACAGAATTGTCCACCCCCCAACAAAAAAGTCCAACTAAAATCCTTCATAAAACATTTAATTTAAATAACTGATAGCATTTTTAGATATATTATTTAAAACCCAACTGGGTCGACATAAAGCAATAAATGTTGCCATTTTGCTTTGATAGGACTGTAAGAGATGGCTAATACAAAATGGTGGTATTCCATACAGTGAACATCCATGTAAAATTCAAAGACTTCCTCACTTTCTTGATTCAATTTTATGACTTTCTAGACCCAAGTTTGTGTATCTGTGTGCACTGGAGTTACTTGGTATACAAAATAGATGAAAATCCATGCAGGGAAAAAGACAGGAATGTGATACAAACAAAACCCAAGCAAAACATTTTAACATATCTTAAACACCATACACTGAATGGCCATAGCACACTGTACAATATATAACATTTAGAGCAGTCTTAATAAATCCATTTGTACGCCAGTTTACGGCAGTTTTACTCTTCTGACTTCATACTTACAAAACCTCTGGATGAAGTTAAGAAACCACTAAGCTTCTTAAAGGGGTGATAGAATGCAAAACCGATTTTACCCTGTCATAGTTGAATAACGACAGTTCGGTGGGTAAATAGGACATACATAGAAGCTCAAAATGTCATTGAAACCCCTTTACTATGAAAATCTCATATTTTGAAACTGCCGCTGAAAACGGGCAAATCTCAACAAAGCTGGAAGTTGACGTCAACCTCCCAAAAACCGGAACCTTTGTCAGCCCATGGGTGTATTAAGAGAACGGTCACGCCCCAACATTTACATAGGCTACACAACTGACCTGAGATCAGGTAGTCTTCTGAATCTAGGTCGCGCAGATCTCTGCTATTACATTACAAAATTCACTTCTGAAACTTTTTTATGCAAGAAATCAACTATGTAAAGCTCAAATACGGGCCGTTTTACGAAAATGGATGGCTAATTGCAAATTTTGTCCGACTGTGTGTCGGAGTTCAGCGGCCGGTGCTGCCTGGGTTACTGCCTCGCCGCCCGACCCGTCCTCCGTCACAGACCCCGGCCTGCTGTGAGCTCGATTGAGCTCGGCCAGCGGCCCGGTGCTCAATACCTGCGCAAACTCACCCTTTTCTGGGTGACTGGACTACCACACGCCGCTGCCCTGACAGAGCTCCAGGGCCTGCAGCTCGCTGTTCTCCCTCCCCTCTTCCTGCTACTGGCCAGCCGCTGAGTGACTGAGAGCGCGGTCAGCGAGCTTGTTACGCCCGCAATCTCTTACCACAGGTTCCAGTAATCTTATAATGGATATGTGTGTTGAATTATTTAAACAAACAATCGGGGAAATAAACGCCTCTTGTCCGCAAGTCTCATTGATAGAGCCCGTGGTGAGCTAGAGTCCATCAATGAGAGCTAGCTAGCCTCCTCCTAACTCTGACATTCACAAAAATGCATTCAATTGAAATCCGAAATCGGACAAGTGTTAGCTAAGCTTTGTAAGACCTTGGGGAACCTGTAATATTCATGCCGTGACGAAATTCAAGCTGTAAATATACATAATATAATATAAAAATGCCTTAAAATCAAATCAGACACAACGGTTAGCTTTATAAGACATTGGGGAATGATGTTATATAAGTGGCGTAACGAAATTCCATAGTTATGCTGAAAGTGTAGCTAGCTAGCTAGCTGCACTAGCTGCTATCGTTTCCCATTGTTTTGAATGTGACATATAGCTAGCTAGCTTCTCGTCTTAATAAGACTTAAAAATGCCTTAAAATCAAATCGGACACAACGGTTAGCTTTAGGGGTAGATGTAGATGTTAGCATTGGAGTAGATGTTATAAGTGGCGTGACGAAATTCAAACTGTAAATATATTATAGGTATGCCGGCAGCCGGCCGCAGAGCCCCGGTAGTGCAGTATCCTGGGTATGGAGCCCAGCAGGCTGCCGCTTTCTCGTCAGACTGTGTGGAGCTCCTAAAGTCCGACACATCTTATCAAATTTGCAATTAGCCATCCATTTTCGTAAAACGACCCATATTTGAGCTTTATATAGTTGATTTCTTGCATAAAAAAGTCTCAGTAGTGAATTTGGTAATGAAACATTGCAGTGTTTGGAATATGAGATTCTGTCGCTTCTCTAATGTGTGTGTATGGGGGATTCGCTCAACCAATCAGCGTGCGTCTCTAATGTGTGTGTATGGGGGATTCGCTCAACTAATCAGCGCGCAGCTCATCTAAATATTCATGACCATACCATATTTGGAAGAAAAGCTCTTGTTACAAATAGGGCCAAAACACAGGGATGCATAAGGGCCAATAAAATATCAACCAGGCCATTTTCAGCCCAACTAATGTTACATACCCCATTAGGAGACCATAAGGAACAGTGTGAAATACCCTATATAATCATTCTATCACCCCTTTAAAAGTGCAGTGTGCATGTTTTACTGGCAGATACCAGATCTAATGCCAGAAACTCTTTTACACAGAGCCAGCATAATTGCCGTGATTTTCTAATAACTTTTGTATGACTTATGATTTTGAGTTTTTCAGTGAATATGTTGTGATGAATAGTTAGTTTTGTTTTGCGCCATCTATGCTCAGCAATTCTGCACTCTCTTTTTAGTTCCATGGTTTGATTATTTTTCCATTGCACAGCCTTTTTTTAAGTTATTTTTCAGATTTTAGTAGTATATCAAGCACTGTTTTCATTTTGTGGTTAAAAGCATTCGCTAAGTCTTCGCAGGATGACAGCAGAACATTATTACTGTATGCAGCAATATGTGATGTGAGAGATGTGGCTATAACAGTATGTTCTATTGTAATAGGAAGAGAATGGTCAAAGCTGTTAAAAATCACACAGTGATGGTCAAACAAAGCTAAATCAGTAACAGAAATATGTTGAAATTGAGTCCATTTGATATAACTAGATCCATGTTTGTGTGTTGGTATGTTGACATGCTGTTTAAAAGACATACATTCCAGCAATTCTACAAACTCTTTGGCTCTGGTATCGGCCAGATTGTCAATGTGTATGTTAAAATCACCAATTAAAATGCAAGTGTCATAGCTTGTGTGTCTTAAACGTTGTGTTTTCACTTCATCTAAGTTAATGTGAACATTTTGGTTGCCTAAAAATGTCTTGTTCAACGTTCGGTTGCACCTTGCTAACCAAGCTAGCGCTAGCCAGGAAGACAAAGTCAAGTGACGTAATTCCGGTCCTACAGTAAACATTCCCAGTTAACAACATGCAAAGTGCATGTAATAACATAAAACCTTTGGTAACAATGGAATGCTCCATAATTGAAAGGTATTAATCATAGACTGGTATATATTGATAAAATATCTGCCGAGAGCCGATTCCATCACCGCGTTTGTCATCCTACATAAAAAGCCATGTGCTTTTGTTTACTGAATGAAATGAAACGAATATGCATCAGAGTATATTTATTTAATTATGGTCTTGTTATGACCAGGGGCTAAAGTGGGATTTGGCAGGTGGGAATGCTATACGTTAGAAGAAGCTCGCTGGTTTGCCTGTTACTTGTCCTTCCAAAATGGTAAAAAAAAAGGCCAGGCAGCCGACAGCTTTATCTTCATTTCACTCAACTGACTTAAGCAGTTTAGATCAAAGCCACTTGACTGTCAGACAAAGACTTGAACTAACCACTGACACGGAACTAACGGTTACCAATAAAAAAGAAATCCAACAGCTTTTAACCTGGCTAGGGTTAGCAGGAGGCATATTAAAGTTTATTCACATGTATTTTCTACATAACGCAATGATAGTTATCGTCATAGTTATGGATTTATGGACTGGTATATGTCAGCGTTTAGTCAGGATAGTGTTTTGAAACCATTTTACTATTTTGAATTGCAGCACATAATCACACCTTTTGTCTTCCGGGGTCAAAATTGACATAGTTTATAAAGCATAGAAAAGTATTATTTATCACTCAATTCCGTGTTAGCCTTTTTTAACCTACTTCATTCCAAGTCATTCCAACTAGTTTTACACTTTTTTTGCATTTGTGGTCAACAGACCTCATTTACATGACAGCTCCACTGTTACTTTTTCAATATGCATCCAACAGGTGTTGTGTCAAAGACTGTTCCCCCATAGATTTGTGTTTCCTGCTAATAGCGATCTAATTGGAGACCAACAGCCAATCACAATTGACTTTTAATTCTCTGATTGATTGATTTTGTGGCAAACTTGTAACACTGTGACAAGTTGAGCGAGTGTGTCCAGAGTTGAGTATGCACAGAGTGCAGAGGTTGAGAGAGAGAGGGAGACATGACCGGAGTGCAGCAGAGCAAGAGTTTTTGAGAGGAAGTGAGTATTATTGCATGTTAATATGGATACAAGCAAACATGCAAATACATTTGGAATGGCATGGAATAGATATTTGTTCGCTCAAACGAAATAATGTTTTGCTTATGTATAATTTTCTCTTCAAAATGTAATGTATGTGCTGAAAATATAAAATTTCTCGCACAGGAATGAGGCACAAATATTACACCATAGTGCGTAGGTTAAGCTGTTCACATATATCTGTGTAACATACGCTGCACAGAAAACTGTGTGAGTGTGTGTGTGTGTGTGTCTGTGTGCGCTGCAGGCCTGTGCTCTAATAATTAGTCTTGCCATCTGTGTGTCAGAGGGTGGCAGCCATACGCCCTCTGTCTTGTCCCTTAGACCTCCAGCTATACAGACAGAGTGATCAATGTCACCGCACAGTTAAGTCTCTTAGTCACAAAGTCAGAAAAACCCGGAAAAAATATGGTGTCCGTCTGTACATTGTCCGTCCGTCCCATTATTGTGAACGCGATATCTCAGGAACCCCTAAATGGAATTTCTTCTGATTTGGCACAAACATCCCATTCTTGACAATATTCTAGAAAGCCTTGAGGGAATCTCTTCATATTCTGAATTAAGACATTTGAAGGTCCTTGAAAGGCAATGGCATTTATAGACACTATGGAGTGAAAAGCTGACTAGGGTGGTATAATGAGGTGTAGTCTCTTCCTCAATGTGGGACTTGCTCTTCTGTGCTTATCACTGTTTGGTGTTCACGGTTTGGTGTTTTAAGCCCCCAACGTCGCCTTCCAGGCAGCGCGGCAATGGTTATGTTTAGGGTCAGGGTTAGCTGCCTGGAAGGCGACGTTGGAGGCTTAAAACACCATTGAGCTTTTGGTTTACTTCTTCCTCTGATGCTGAGTGGCGCTAATATAGGATGCTGACTTGGAAACTGATTAGGACACACATTAGCAGTGCACGGGAGGCAGAGCGAGTGGACCACGTACGGATCACGGACCGTTTTTCACAAGACGGAATAAAGGCAGTTGGTGTGTGCATAATTCAGGTTAAAATGCACATTGAGTGTTTTGACTGTGAGTATTTGTGGGTTAGTTGTGTTTAGTCATCACCACTATGTATTTTTTATGTGTTCAGAAGATGGTTGTGATATTTTAATATATAGTGATGCCGTCGATATTAAGCTCTATACGTTTCTTCACTTGGAATGTTAATGGACTGGAGAATCCTATCAAGAGGAGGAAGGTTATGTCCAGTCTTGAAAGAAACAAACATGATGACTTATAGATTTAGAAAGGAAATTACAATACTGATCTGGGAGGGATATTAATTTGATAGTGGACCCAGTTCTGTTTTACAGTGGGGCTTTAGCATGCAGAGCCCCTGAGCCTCTCTCACATTGCAGAGAATTTTGAAGGCTCGGGGCTTGGTGGAACTTTGGAGAATTCTGAACCCATCTGGTAGAGACTATACATGGGTATCAATGACGTCACCTTTTTGTTGTGGCCGCCATCTTTAGGACCGTAGCGCCACCAACCGTCAATTCCAGGCATAGATTACAGGCTTAATTTTACTGTCTATGATTCCAGGGAAAATGGCAAACGTTAACGCCAAAGAAACGGGTTCTGCTAACGTTACTCAGACGAAAATCGCTCATCTCTCTGATAAAGAAAAGCAACTCTATTACAATAAAATTGATATTTTGGGTTTTGATCCGTATTTACTTCCGAATCAACTACTGACCCCGCTGAAATCTGTCGTTAGCTTGCCAAACATGTCTTTTGGCGACATTTACATCTACCTCGTCCACAATTCTTCTCCTTACACCGGGGAGTCCCTTAAGGCATACAAGAGCACTGAAGCGTACATGTATTTTAAATCAGGATGGGTGAATGATCCTCGAGTTTATCATCTGGAGATGAAGAAACTTTTCTTATTTACAGGAAAGGTAAGATATTTGTTTACTTAACTTTACTAGCTATGCTACTAACTTGCTACGTGGTGCTAGATAGGTAGCAAAGCTAGCTAGGATAATAATTAACAATTGCCAATGGAATTTCGTTTTTTAAAACTGACCTTACGTTTGTTAGGGAAAACATAATGTAGAAAATAGCTATGAGTCGTAGATAATGTTATATATGTTGAATTTAAATATCATGGATTAATCTGGCTGTATTGCTAAATTTATAATTCTCAATTTGTGTTTCAAACTTAAGGTTAAGCATTCCCAAAACCTTTCTGTGACCCCAACACATCCCTGGATCACAATCCAAGAGGATGGGACAGTACTTATGGCTCATTGCACCTGTAAGGCAGGCCTAGGAGAGGTCTGCTCTCATGCAGCAGCTCTTCTGTACTCTGTGTTGGCTGCTGCTGATATTAAAAACGGGCAGGCTTGCACCGAGAAGCCCTGTGCTTGGGCTCAGACAAGTATGAACTCTGTCAGAGGGGTACCATATGAAGAGATCTGCAACATCAGTTTCTCTCATAAACAAGAACCATGTTCAAGCCGTGAATATCAAGGTTCTGGTTGTCCTGATATCAGACCATCAGATAAAAAATTCTTTGAGGTGCTTCATAATAGTGAATTGCAGGAGTCCAAACCAAAGAAGAGTGCCATCCTCTCTGTCATTGAGGGCCACTCCCACAGGTAAGATACTATGCTCCACAGAGAGACTGAAGAGCTCTTTTTTGGCTTGCACATAATACTTTACAACTCATCTCAGTTATGACAGGGGGAAAACAAAAACATGGGCTAATTATAATGAGTAATTACTACAGGACTAGAATATTTAACTGCACATATGTTCTTTGGTCACTTTAAATATTCTATAGTCACTTTAAATAGTCTATAGTCTATATATTGTCACTTAAAATGTCTTGTTTCTGTTTCTCTCTCACAGGTACATCCCAAAGGTGATGCAACTGGACTTGCCAGCTCCTCTTTCCACATTGTACTCAAGCACCTGGCTGGAGATGGACTTTCCCTTGCTGCTGGTTGAGAGTATCAAGGTCTTTGATGATCTACATCTAACAAAGCAACAGGTAAACATAAACATTCTCCTTTTAGTTTGCCATAGGCCTACTTCAATTGTATTGGAGTGCAATATGATCAAGCTGTTTTGGTACAACTCTTAATATTTCAGTGTATCAGTTCAGGTGAAATAAATTTAGCCTTTCCATTTTGAAAGTATTCCTATGGATGATTTTCTTGAATGTAATCAGTTTTAGTCAATCTATACTCTTCAGTGGTAGGTTAATCTCCAAATAGTAATGTGTCACTAACTTTTTTCCCCAGTGTTTGATAGTTGAGGAGGAGACCAGGGAGCAAAGTAAATCTAGAGTATGGTTTGATCAGAGAGCAGGAAGAGTCACAGCGTCAGTTTTCAGTGAGGCAGCCAGAGCAGGCACACCTTCATCCTTGATCAAAAGAATTTGCTATCCCCGTGCTTCCTATGAACAGTTTCATAGGAGAGCTATTTATAGGCCTACTTTGCTAGACAACCATGCATAAAGCAAGATTAATTGGTCTAGTTTGTTCTAAGGCTTACAGCTTGTATACAATAGTGCTTACAAGTTTGTGAAGCCGCTGTTTATAAGCCAGTAAATCAATGCTTTTTTTTAAAATTGTCATAATGCAACACCTGGTAAATGATAGACATGTTCACATTTTAATGTGAGAGCTTGTAGAATACAATGTGAGAACTAGCAAAACAAAAATCTGAACTTTTATGTTAAAATTTGCACTTGTAAAAAATATTCACACGTGATCTGAATTTGAAGTCACACAAAAGAAAATAAAAACACTGTCAATAGAGCTTGCATCACAAAGTGGCAAATCTGTGCGCCTCGACTTTTGCATTACATGTTTGCAGCTGTCGTGTTCATGTACATGTACATGTATATTTTTTTTCTGTGACAGGTGTGTAAACATTTCTACAAGTGCAAATTTTGAAGTTAGAAGTACAGATTTATTGTTCTGCAAGTTCTCACATCGTATTCTACAACCTCTCACATTTTGCACCATATTTACCTACATGCTTACATTCCAATCTTTGTCAGATGGGGTCAACAAAATGAGGACCAAGCAAGGGAAAGATATGTTGCTATGATGCAAGACCACCATGAAGACTTCCAGGTGAGGGCATCAGGGTTCATCATCAACCCAGAACTCCCCTGGATTGGAGCATCACCTGACGGTGTGGTAGCCTGCACTTGCCATGGAGATGGCGTTTTAGAGATAAAATGCCCCTTCAAAACCAGGAACTGCTCCCTCACTGAAAGCTGCAAGGATTCCTCATTCTGTCTTGGCATAGGAGAGGATGGGGTCATGGCACTGAGACATATCCACAAGTACATGTATCAAGTGCAGGCACAAATGCACATTGCAGAGGTGAGTTACTGTGATTTCATGGTGTGGACACCACAGGAAGTTTTCACCCAGCGAATTCCATATGATCCTGTCTTCTTCCACGATGCTTACGGCAAAGTGGTGAATTTCATCAAGACAGGAGTGCTACCTGAGCTTCTGGGGAAATGGTATACAGCACCACGCTTTACTCCCATATACAACACAGCCACAAAACAGCCACCTGAAGTAGGATGCTACTGTGGTCAACCTGCAGGCACAGATGTCATCATTTGCACATCTGGAAACTGTAGGCGAAAGCACTTTCACAAGACCTGCCTTAAGCTGACCAGGGTGCCTAAGACATGGAAATGTGTGGAGTGCCGAAAACAAGTTTAGTATTATCAGTCTGTGACAGGGGAGCTGACTGTCTTGTATAAAATACTTGAAAGCAATACTTGAGTAAAAGTACAAGTATCTGGTTCCTGCACAATCTGTTTTTGCACACCCTAATTACAATATCGCTGTCATGCCCCACTGTATTTTTGCTCCGATGCACATCCGCACCTGCCCTTTTGCACCACTCACGTACTGTTCTGAACACTGATTGATATTTTTGACTCTTATGTATATTGTATAATTCTGTCTGTTATACTTGCACTATCTGCATATTGACTTTTTACTACATTCAACATTCTTATAGACAGTCATTTCAGGTTTAGTGTGTACTCTCTGATCTACATCAGTAACTACACTAACTGAATATTTGGCTCTTCACTACGTTTTAGCTTCTTACAGACAGTCTATGTATGCTTATTGCGTATAGTTCTAATTCACTAACTAGTCCACATTTTGCAATATCTGTATTTTGACCTTTTAAGCGGTGATACAGACTGTCTATTAATGTATACTGCGTTACGTCCTTATCACTTTCACATATCCTTCGGCTTACTCACCACACGTTTGTGTCAGTCTTGTAATGGCTACTTATTCTGCACTTTATGTAGCTTTTATGTAGCCTATTGTATTTTGTACTCCTGTATTGTATTGTATTAAATGTGAAACCGTATGTTGTCTCGCACCCTCACGCTTTCTTAGTCAGGTCACCGTTGCAAATGAGAACCTGTTCTCAACAGCCTACATGGTTAAATAAACGTTATTTATTATTTTGTTACATTACAACACTGCCTAATGAAAAATGTATAAATTGCACATGTATTGTTACTGCAATGTGACCATGTAAAATAAACATCAAAGTGTTGTAATTGAATGAATAACAATTTATTTCCAAAGTAATTTCAGCCAATATCAATATACACACACATTTGTGATAGTCTACTTGTTTTAGAAACAAGACAAACACAAAACAATTTTACATGAAACTCATAAGTAACAGTAGTCTAGAAATCTAGACCACCCTAGTGGCAGCAAATTTATTTTGCAGCCAGGGGGGTCTAGGCACTCTCGATTGACTTGAGAGCTGGAAAACCCAAATTTTGGTTAGGCCAATCACATCGTGTATAGAGTTGGTGGGCGGGCTTATGGCTGCTGCTGCTGGGAACAGCAGTCTTCTGGAAGACTTGGAGTTCAGCTTTTCTTTGAAAAAAGAACAAAGAACGTCTCTGAAGTCATTCTTAAAAAAATGTGTTCAGAGTTTTGCCGACCGGATACGGCAAAAGTTTAATCCATCAACTAGCTCCGCTACCTTCTTCGTTGCTCTGCCTGGTTATATCCTATTGCTTGCAGAGGGAATTTGAAAGACAACCATTTATCCCGCCCCTCTGATCAAGCCCCGTCAATGGTGAGTTCCCAGACCCAACATCTTAATGTGGGTCTGGCTTGTCAGGCTAAAGTAACAACCTTGTATAAAAAAACAGATTCAAAAATATATTACATTTGTACACAATTGTTTAAGATTGTGACATTAAGGAAAACAATGTTACTGACACCCATGCCATGCTATTACGAGGGCACAACAGATTGGCAAACGTTGCACAGAGCACAGCACACTGACAATTTTGTCAAGAGATGTAAGCTCTCCTGGAGTTGCAGTCAGGCAGAGAGAAATGGGTATTGTGCTTTGTAAAATGGTGTACTTATTCCTCACAAGACCAATCACTCGTTCAACATGAATTCGAACAGCTGCTAGCCCCCTTGAATACTCAAGTTCACTTGGATGCAGTTGCTTTTTCCCTAAGGCAAAGGCAGGTATTTTGAGATGAGCACTGTACAATCCCACAGCATCTCCTACTGTGAACCCTCGATCTGCTAGGACCAAATCACCAGGTAACAGATTTTCCAGGTAGCCACAGTTCTCTGTAATGTGCCTGTCACTTGCTCGCCCTCCCCAACCACGAGACACAAACGATATGACTCCCTGTGGAGTTATTGATATCAAGTACTTGGCAGTATTGTGGTGCTTATATTGTAAGTATGTTTGTGCTCGGGCTCTCAAGTTTTTAGGTCTCTCAATGAAAATTTCAAAGCAGTCTATTATGGATGTACAATTTCTGTAACTACTATTTTTGAAACACATGGGTAAACTAATTTGAATTTGTTCCTTACTGGGCCACAGTATAAATCTAAACCTATCATGCAAGACATTTAATGTACTGTTAAGTAGGCTACTACGCAGTAGGCTTTGACACATGAAATATATATGAAAAGAAGTGCAGTGGTAAATTCAGTCTCATTCTCATTAGAGTCATTAAAAAGCTTTGAAAGGGATTCAATCCAGGTCCCACCTTGAGGAACGCTGACACAAAAGTGAAGACAACCATCAGCTTGGCAAAGGATGGAAGGCCAGTTAAGTCCTGCACCATGTCATCATTGTCCTTGAAGGTTTCCTGGCTGAAGGATAACTTGCTAACCTTTTCCCTGAGTTGATAAACCTCTGACCTCAGTGCAGTACACTCTTCTGTCAGTCTCCTCACAGTTTCTTTGCAGGCTTCATTGGAGCATGGTACACTGCTCTCAACATAGACTGCAGAAATACAGTAGCTGTGATCAGCTGTCTGACCTCTATCCTCCTGAGCTGAGGTGTCTCCACAGTCATCCATCCGCATATGGCTGGTGGTATCACAGGGTGCCACCGGTCCAACATCATGCGTCCTTCTCTTTCTTTTGACAGCTTGCATTTGCTCAAATTTGCTGTAACCATTTATTTTTCTTTTGCGTTGCTCAGGTGTGAGATAAGCAAACAAACTTGGCACATAGTCGGGGTTTAATGGATTCTCGCTCTTCTGACCTACAGGGGTAGAATGAGATATATTGACACATTAATGAACAGTGTGTGACACTAACAGGAAGGCTACACCGGTAAGTGAAACGCTCTGTTCGCGACGCGCAAATAATAGTTTATTAGGGCCCGAGCGCCGACAGCGGCGAAGGCCCTATTGAAACTGAAGGAATTATTTTTCTTTCTTTCTTTCTTTCTTTCTTTCTTTTTCCCGTCAAATGAATTGCCTTTTTGAGGGGCTTAACATATTCAAAAACTCACCAAATTTGGCGGTCGCATCAAGACTGGTGAAAATTTACGTATTTTAAGGGTTTCGGGAATAGGCTCACAAAAATGGCTCGTTAGCGCCCCCTAGAAAGTTAAGAAAATTGAGCCCCTGTAGTGCGTTTAACGTAGACTCACGAAACTTGGTACACATATGTATCATTTCAAGACGTACAAAACACTTCATTAGAGCCATACCCTAAACCCAACAGGAAGTCCGCCATTTTGATTTAAAAGTTCGAAATTAGTGCGATTTTGGCCATTTCCACATGTCGTACTTTAACAAACTCCTCCTAGAGATTTCATCCGATCAACTTCAAACTCGGTCTGTGCCATCTTAAGATGTTAAAGATGAAAAGTTGTTAAAAGAAAAACTTTTCGTCATAGGGCGTGGTGGTTGCGGGGCGGCCATTTTGTGCGTTTCGCCGCCGAAACAGGAAGTGGGTGTAACTCGAGTGTACGTTGTCCGATTACCTCGAAACTTTTCAGGATTCATAAGAGTCCAACCCTGAGGACAAATAAAGGCCGATATTTACTTAAAGTCATAGCGCCCCCTACTGGCAACAGGAAGTAGGCCTAAAAGTCAAGGTGCTATACTTTAACGAACTCCTCCTAGAGATTTCATCCGATGGACTTCAAACTTGGTCTGTACCATCCCAACCCCTTAACGATGAAAAGTTATTAAAAGAAAAACTTTTCGTCAGACGGTGTGGGCGTGGCGTGGCGGCCATTTTTAGTGTTTAGCGATGAACAAAGAAATTGTTGTAACTTCAGTGTACGTTGTCGTATCTGCCCGAAATTTCTCAAGAATCACAAGGGTCCAGGCCTGAGGACAGCTACAGGCCAAAATTGACTTTTGGTCATAGCGCCCCCCGCTGGCAACAGGAAATCTGCCTTATATGACAAACATCATCCGATTTGCATGAAACTCAGAATGTGTGGTCTACATGTGATACTGAGCCGGTCCCTATAATATGACCACGCCCACTTACTCAGGCCACGCCCCCTTTTATAACATTTGAACTGTTTAAGGTAGAGTATTGTGTGAGGTGTCATTGAACTCAGCAGAGACTTCCTTCTTCATTGGTGATGGTTTGGCCCGCCCCCTAGGTTTAAGCCACGCCCCCTTTCATACATGCTGACCCATTTAAGGTAGAGTCTTGTGTGAGGTATCATTCATCTCAGCAGAGGCTTCATTTTTAATTGGTGATGGTTGGACCCGCCCCCTATGCTTTAGCCACGCCCACTTTCACAACTAATGAAACGTATGACGTAGAGTCTTGTGTGAGGTATTGTTGAACTCGGCGGGGAGTTCCCTTTTCATTGGTGACAATTTGCGGCGTCTGTGCGCCGCGCAAATGCACGGTCGCAAGGATCAGAGTCCGCCGGTAACCCCGACGCACACAGAGGCGCACGGGCCCGTCCATCGGTGCTCGCAGCTTTAATTTTATTTATTTTTTAACGTAAGCGCGGCAATCACATCTGGTGTAGCCAGTTCACTGATCATAGCAGAAGGTTACAGCAGACGCAACACGAACGGAACGAACACATCAGTTACTTCAGTTACGTGCCTGGTGAAGCCACCCTGTAACTTTAGCTCTAGAAATAAGTAACGTTACTTGACTGAAAATCAAATAATGCAACATTGATAAGCAGAGATGCAATAATTGTGACTGATCTTACTTTGTGAATCACTGTCATCATCAACATTGTTGTGTGAGATCAACTTATCTTTCGTTAGGGTAGCTAACATAGCTAGCTAGCTAACGTCAGTTAAGGAGTTAACTTACCCGAAATAAAGTGTTCATTGCACAGTCTGGAGTGTTCTGTGGGAGTCCACTGATCCCTTTTAATGGCAGCTAACCATTTATGTCTCCTTTCAGTATTTTTAGGAATATTATACAACGTATGTCCCGATTTTTTTGACTTGCTGTTATCACAGCCCACGGCACAGCAGATAGAAGGCATAGTTACCTGTTTACTTTCGGTCCCTGGGTGGTCCTAAAGATGGCGCCGTCTTTAATGTGTGACGTCACGGGATACCCACGTATACATTTTCTTTCGTCAGTGCACAATACATTTTTTACGTTTTTTAATGTCATGTGATGTGTTATAGAAAATATCGTAATTCCTGATCATGCATTTGTTTGCCTAGAACTGTTCTAGAAGGTGCTCTGATAGGTGGCGCCTTAACTCCTCCCTTTTACAAGATCCAGAAAACATCTTAGGTCCAGGCTAAAAGATTACGGCAATCAATTGGTCCTCAGTCCTCGTCTTCAGGGTTGGCATGGGAGGCCTTAAAGGTGGTGATCAGGGGATGCATTATACAACATGCTTAATTTCGTAAGAGGACTAGTGCACAAGCACTGTTAGAATTAGAAAGTAAAATCAAATATGCCGAAACATAGATTAAGTGAAGAATGTTACAGGATGGCCTGAGAAAACGGACTTCATTAAAATACCAACACAATAAAATTCTATCTCAGAAGGTTAAATTTAATTTATTCAAGGGCAAGCCCAAATTATTTTGAATCGGGAGACAAAGCAGGAAGATTACTTGTTAAAGGTGCAATATGTAATATATTTACTGTATTAAATCCAAAAATGACCACAATATGTTATCATATATTAAGGAAACATGCAAAGTTGAAATACTATCTTTTCTGACAACAATGCTAAAGCCAGTATTTTCTCCTTTGAAGTTTCTGCTCCATGACGGAATGTCTGTTTGTGTTTTGAGCCATACCCTAAACCCAACAGGAAGTCAAAGTTCAAAATTAGTGCGATTTTGGCCATTTCCACATGTCGTACTTTAACGAACTCCTCCTAGAGATTTCATCCGATCAACTTCAAACTCGGTCTGTTCCATCTTAAGATGTTAAAGATGAAAAGTTGTTAAAAGAAAAACTTTTCGTCATAGGACGTGGCCGTGGCGGGGCGGCCATTTTGTGCGTTTCGCCGCCGAAACAGGAAGTGGGTGTAACTCGAGTGTACGTTGTCCGATTACCTCGAAACCTTTCACGATTCATAAGAGTCCGACCCTGAGGACAAATAAAGGCCGATATTTACTTAAAGTCATAGCGCCCCCTTGTGGCAACAGGAAGTAGGCCTAAAAGTCAAGGTGCTATACTTTAACGAACTCCTCCTAGAGATTTCATCCGATGGACTTCAAACTTGGTCTGTACCATCCCAACAACGTAACGATGAAAAGTTATTAAAAGAAAAACTTTTCGTCAGACGGTGTGGGCGTGGCGTGGCGGCCATTTTGAGTGTTTAGCGATGAACAAAGAAGTCGTTACTTGAGTGTATGTTGTCGTATCTGCCCGAAATTTCTCACGATTGACAAGGACACCTACAGGCCAAAATTGACTTTTGGTCCTAGCGCCCCCCGCTGGCAACATTAAACGTGCCTTATATGACAAACATCATCCGATTTGCATGAAACTCAGAATGTGTGGTCTACGTGTGATACTGAGCCGGCCCCTATAATATGACCACGCCCACTTACTCAGGCCACGCCCCCTTTTATAACAATTGAACTGTTTAAGGTAGAATATTGTGTGAGGTGTCATTGAACTTAGCAAAGACTGCCTTATTCATTGGTGATGGTTTGGCCTGCCCCCTATGCTTAAGCCACGCCCCCTTTCCATAGGCGGAGTTTGACATTCGAGCCAAGGGGGGCAAAAAAAAATGAAAAACTCATTGTAGCAACTGAGACCTGGGGAACACAGCACGATCACATATGGACAAAACAAACATGCTAAATAAACATATGTTTATTTTTTTAAGCAGATTTGAATTTACATTGTAACAATTTAAAACCTCTAGCTCAATTTAGTTAAAAAAAGAAGTCCATAACACATATAATTCCACAACAATCTCTGTCCCCACAGGGCAGGCACAGACACAGCCACTCTGCTGCTGCGCAGGCTGCACGCTTCTCTGATCACAACGCTGCCTGTTCTGCTTAACGTGAAAAAGCTTAACGTGGTTTAATGTACCTCAACAACGATCACCAAATTTATCAAGGCCATATCTTGAAATGAACACTTATGCCTGTCAAAAGAACTTGACAGGCTATGGCGAGGAAAAAGCGAGGAAAAAGCTTGTACCTAAACAATGATTACCAAATTCCTCTCATATTGCTCCTCATAACCACTGAAAACTGTCAAAAAATCTAACCAGAAATGTGGTGATGATTGATTGTTGTTTAGGTATATTAAACCACGTTAAGCTATTTCATGTTAGGACTTATAAAGCCCATGAGAACCGTTGGGAGTCAACCAACAGCTGCTCCGCTGCCCTGCTGAAAAAGTGAAGCAGAAACGCTAAGTGTCAGATAATGTCCATAATAATTGGACTTTGGGTTCTATTTTTTGACAGTTTTCCGTGGTTATGAGGAGCAATATTAGAGAGAAATTTGGTAATCATTGGTCATTGTTTACGTACATTAAACCTGACCTGCGCGAAAGAGAAAAAAACGTATGCGTCATTGTACCCAGCACTTGTGGAAATGTACCTCCGAATGCGTCTCTGTCCCTAGCACATTTCAAACCAAACTGACGCCCGTGGGCACGGCTGTGTTGGAGCACAATAGACAGACGGTGGCAGAATGCCCCGACATTTAAATTCAACTAACATGTAGGTTAACAGTGAACAATCAGTGTTGGACCTACAGTCTGTTGAGATGCCTCTCCAAACGCAGAAACCAAGCGCAATCGCACCATAAAACGTTAAGACACGTTAAGAAAAAAGATCAGTATTTTGCCGTAATCCAATGACATGAAAACAAGTCATCCACAGCGATCAGTAGATTCACAAACAGAGTCACGGTGTATCCAGCAAGGCCTACACAAGCGTCATATTCACCAGTCAGCTCCAAACAGGTGAACGAGGTGAATTTCGCCGTTTAAACAAAGTGGAATAAAACGTATCAAAGTCCAAATCTACACAAAACGCGCATTCAATTAGTAAGCTGACAGCAAATTTATGGCATTTAGGCAACCTTTATTGTAACGTTGGAACGGTAAGATGTCCCGACTAGTGCAACAAATTATTGTTTTTTGCGTCCTGCATATGCATCGACAATGGTCTCAGGTGAGAGGCAGAGCCCTGAAAAAATATTATTTTTACTAAAGCAGTATATGAAATCAGATGTATTACCTATCCCCATTTAGTTGTTTTGTGTTTTTAAAGTATTTATAAAATATCTGGTTATGTCAGAAGTAATTATTCCACTCATTTTTGAAACAATGCAATTACCCGTTTTAGCTACCAGGGGGGGCAGTGCTCCCCCTGCCCCCCCGCAAACTCCGCGCATGCCCCTTTCATAACCTTTCAACCGTTTAAGGTATACCCTGGTGTGAGGTATCATTGAACTCAGCAGAGACTTCCTTCTTCATTGGTGAGGGTTTGGCCCGCCCCCTATGTTCAAGCCACGCCCCCTTTTATTACTAATTGCCCGATTGATGTAAACACTTGTGTGAGGTATCATTGAACTCAGCAGAGACTTCCTTCTTCATTGGTGAGGGTTTGGCCCGCCCCCTTATACTTAAGCCACGCCCCATTTCATAACTGGTGACCCGTTTCAGGTAGAGTCTTATATGAGGTATCAACGAACTCAGCAGAGACTTCTTTTTTCATTGGTCATGGTTTGGCCCGCCCCCTATGGTTAAGCCACTCCCCCTTTCATAACTTTTGACCCGTTTAAGGTAGAGTCTTATGTGAGATATCATTGAACTCAGCACAGACTTCCTTTTTAATTGGTGATGGTTTGCCCCGCCCCTTTTCACAGATAATGAACCGTATGACGTAGAGTCTTGTGTGAGCTATCGTTGAACTCGGCGGGGAGTTCCCTTTTCATTGTTTACGATTTGCGGCGTCTGAGTGCCCCGCGAATGCAAGGTCGCAAGGAGCGGCGTCCGCCGGTAACCCCGACGCGCGTAGAGCAGCCGTGGCCACACAGCCATCTTAAAGGCGGTAACCTCATACACTCACATTTATCTTAGTTCATGCTGTTTTCCTTAAGATTGGTTTCTATATCTTTTCAGACACATTATATATTTTGTTGTAAACATTTATTTAGTTTTAAATAACTTACAGGGCACTGGATTTGGTTTACATATATACTTTATTAGTTTTGGATTGGTTTTCTAATATTACTGTTTTCTTTGAGCTTACCAGTGTTGCGGATTCCACACCCTGGAGTGAGGCATGCCGGCTGCAGGGACAAAGGGTTGGTGTCTGGAACTACAGCAGCTTTATAGGGATGGTGGCTAAATTGGACTCTACCATTACTTGTTATGTCAGGGGGGAGTTAGCTTTATTTGTCCTCAAGATATTTGAGTTTTGATTTGTATTGTCTTTAGTACATTTATTCAGTTAATGTTAATTAAGATTACATTTCTTTTGGAGTAAGTGTTTAGTTGTTTTCTTTTGTTATTTGTAATTTACATATTAGTGTTATTGTTAGTCTCCCCCTGGGTGTCAAACCTGGTCTGATCACCCAGTATATAAGTCCCCTTTGTTTCTTGTGTAGGAGGTCAGTTGTATTTTTGAGTTTGTTATGTTCAGAGCTTAAGTTCAGTTTGTTTGTTTGTTTGTTTGACCTCTTTTAAGGGCCCAAACTTTATCTTTATTTGTTGTCAGAATTTTTTGTGGGTAAAATAAAAAACCCTTTTTTGAAATCTCATTGCGACTCCTCATGCCTAACTGCTTGGTCCCTGACAAGCACCATGGATTTCGTTTTCTAGTTAGTGCTCACCTTTCTTTGAAAAGAAGTCAGTTACCAATTGTTTCCCCTCATTGTTTTCTCTCCTCCTCCTGTCTTTCCTTTCTTTTTGGTAGCATGATTTGGCTTTCTTTGAGAAAAGACATATCTACAGCAGAAGTTTGCGCTCCACCGGACGCTCAACTGAACTGGCTAACGTAATGCATGCAGGTGGACTAAACCATTTGGCACATTAGCAAGGGGGGGGGTGAGATCTTTTTGTATACAAAATAGTCAGTCAATCAACCAAGTTATTCTGCCAATACACTAACTTTACATTCCATCTGATATACATTATGAAATGTTATTAGGAAATAAAAATATCCAGGTAAAATAAAATATATTCCAGACTTTTCAAGGGCCCTCTCTTCCCTTGGGCCCTGGTAATCAGTATTGGTTTTATCCCCGGTCCGATGCCCCTGGTGTCTGTGCTGCTGCTGCTCGTCTTTATCCAGAGAGAGCGAACACTAAGCGACGCACAGGTCTGCTTCAGAGCTCCGTCTATCGTGATATATTAATTATTGTCCAACCTCTCCCGCTGTTTTTCCTTTTGGTTAGATTCTACATCAGATTAAACAGCACAAACCAAAAATACAGACCACTGTACAATCTGCAGTGTTATTTTTCTGGCAAAATAATATTTCAACTTACCTCAATTTGTGAATGTCTGATAGAAGTTCTCCTTGAAGTCACAGCTAGCAGCAGTGCTTTCCGAATGGACTGCTAACGTTTTGAGCGCGAAATACAGGCCCCTTATAGATGTCCTAAGAATTGCCTGACCAAATAACAATTAAATACAGTAAAATTCGTAAATTGAGAGAATTAACAAACGTTAACTGCTCCGCTGGCTTCATTATGAATGAGCCTAATTAGGTGTTGTGTGCATAACAGGCGGAAAGAGTACTGAAAATCTGTACTCAAGTACAAGTACTGTTACATTGCTAAAATATTACTCTGTTACAAGTAAAAGTACTGGTGTTAGAGAAATACTCAAGTAAAAGTACAATTTGTAAACTACTCAGAGTATTAGTTACTTTTAACCACCGTCACTTCTCCAGACTAGGGCTGGATGTGTGTTTTCCTTTACCAAAAGTTAAAATGCCAACAATCTATTAATCATTAATAATTGATTAGATACAAAACAAGTGTTTTTCCCTCATTTTTTTCTCAAACAGATCTACTGTACCTTTTATAGCCAACACATCAGTCATTGTTGGTGTATATGCTACACCTTGATAGAAACACATGCTACTCCTTGGTCCGAGGACATCTAACAACACAGAAGTGGAAGACAGATTGATGAGGCCTCCTGCAAGTCCTTTTCTAACAAATATTGAATTACAATTTCCTAAGAGGTAATAAATGCATCATATTCATGTCCATAAAGGGACTAGCTGTCTGTGAGCTATTTGGCCTCATCTTCAAAAATGAAGTACCATAAAACTTCGAATAGGATCCCAGAGTTTTATTTGATCAAATAGACCATTGGGACAGGCATCTATGGGACGTGGATAACCGTATGGGGTTATTTGTAGGGATGCTTGACATTGATTTTGTACCGAAATCCGATATATCAATATTGTCCAATGCTTAATTTTCGATACCGATATTAGCCGATACAGATACCGAAACATATGATCGTTTATAGGCTTACTGCCCACTGTTCCATGACTCCCTTGATACTGGGGATTTGAATGTTTTGAAGGACTAGCCAGCAACCGGTAGGCTAACTGGGGTGCGGTGCTTACTACCCCTTCGAGAGAAGATGCCAACTGAACATTTCTTTGACTGAGGTAAACTGAAAACAAATAGCCACACAAGAACAAAAATTCAACTCATTCCACTCATTGGGGCTTAGATCTACCCTGCTCAAGAATTTATTTACTCTACAAACCCTGTGTGTATGCTGGTTGGCCAACAACCTACACCCAAATTTTGTCTGCATTCGCTTTGAGAGGAAACAAGCTTTCCAATAAGGTATAAAATGACATACTTTAGTCATTTTAAACCATTTAAAAAACCGATACCGATATTTACCGATATTGAATCGGCCGATAATATCGAGCATAGTTATTTGTCTAAATATGTGTTTCTGCCCCAAGGGACAGGTGTCTGGGACTGGGCTATTATTTGAAGTGTTACGGTAGGCCTGCAACCTTTCTGAGAGTCCACTAATCAGCATAATTCAACACAGTGTAAACTTTGATCTATTTTGATGTTTTTTACATTTTTGGGAAGTTACATTTTTCATTTTCTGCACGACTAACAAAAATGACTGATGGATTGTTTTGGCAAAAGATCTACATGTATGCAATGTTTGTTCTTTGGTGACTAGCGTGACTTGAAATGTATTGAGTTACAATTAATCAATCTCAACATGCTTGATTAGCCTAAATGTAGAGTTACTACAAGTTACTAAAAATTGTACAGTAAGTAATTACATAACTCAATAGGCCTACATAGTTACTTTGCGCCTCTGCCATGCAGGACCCATATATGTGTTCCCAGATCAAACCCATGCCCACTCGGCACATAAATATGTCATGCAAGACCCATATATGTGTTCCCAGTTCAAACCCATGGCCACTTGGCCCATAAACATTCTATGCAGGACCCATATATGCGTTCCCAGATCAAACCCATGGCCACTTGGCCCATAAAAATGCCATGCAGGACCCATATATGTGTTCCCAGTTCAAACCCATGCCCACTTGGACCATAAAAATGCCATGCAGGACCCATATGTGTTCCCTGATCAAACCCATGGCCACTTGGTCCATAAAAATGCCATGCAGGACCCATTTATGTGTTCCCAGTTCAAACCCATGCCCACTTGGACCATAAATATGCCAGTCAAGACCCATATATGCGTTCCCAGATCAAACCCATGCCCACTTGGACCATAAATATGCGATTCAAGACCCATATAAGCGTTCCCAGATCAAACCCATGGCCACTTGGCCCATAAAAATGCCATGCAGGACCCATATATGTGTTCCCAGTTCAAACCCATGCCCACTCGGCACATAAAAATGCCATGCAGGACCCATATATGCATTCCCAGTACAAACCCATGGCCACTTGGCCCATAAAAATGCCATGCAGGACCCATATATGCATTCCCAGTTCAAACCCATGGCCACTTGGCCCATAAACATTCTATGCAGGACCCATATATGCGTTCCCAGATCAAACCCATGGCCACTTGGCCCATAAAAATGCCATGCAGGACCCATATATGTGTTCCCTGATCAAACCCATGCCCACTCGGCCCATGAAACGTCTATGCAGGATCCATATATGCGTTCCCAGTTCAAACCCATGCCCACTCGGCCCATGAAACTTCTATGCAGGATCCATATATGCGTTCCCAGTTCAAACCCATGGCCACTTGGCCCATAAAAATGCCATGCAGGACCCATATATGCATTCCCAGTTCAAACCCATGGCCACTTGGCCCATAAAAATGCCATGCAGGACCCATATATGCATTCCCAGTTCAAACCCATGGCCACTTGGCCCATAAACATTCTATGCAGGACCCATATATGTGTTCCCAGATAAAACCCATGCCCACTCGGCACATAAAAATGCCATGCAGGACCCATATATGTGTTCCCAGATCAAACCCATGCCCACTCGGCACATAAAAATGCCATGCAGGACCCATTTTTGTGTTCCCAGTTCAAACCCATGGCCACTTGGCCTATAAAAATTCTATGCAGGACCCATATATATGTTCTCAGTTCAAACCCATGCCCACTCGGCCCATGAAACTTCTATGCAGGATCCATATATGCGTTCCCAGTTCAAACCCATGGCCACTTGGCCCATAAAAATGCCATGCAGGACCCATATATGTGTTCCCAGTTCAAACCCATGGCCACTTGGCCCATAAAAATGCCATGCAGGACCCATATATGCATTCCCAGTTCAAACCCATGGCCACTTGGCCCATAAAAATGCCATGCAGGACCCATATATGCATTCCCAGTTCAAACCCATGGCCACTTGGCCCATAAACATTCTATGCAGGACCCATATATGTGTTCCCAGATAAAACCCATGCCCACTCGGCACATAAAAATGCCATGCAGGACCCATATATGTGTTCCCAGATCAAACCCATGCCCACTCGGCACATAAAAATGCCATGCAGGACCGATTTTTGTGTTCCCAGTTCAAACCCATGGCCACTTGGCCCATAAAAATTCTATGCAGGACCCATATATATGTTCTCAGTTCAAACCCATGCCCAATTGGCCCATGCCTGTCCCTTATGGGGCCCATGTAATCAGCTCATATGGGCTTCCTATGTGGGACTCATACTAGAAAACCTACATGGGACCCGCTGATTTCACCCAGCCAAAGCCCATGCCCACAGAGTAACCAGGGAACCCATACTTAACCCATCTGGGCCCCACATGTCATTGCTGGCTGGGGAGGGGTCCATCCACACTCTGAGGGCCTGTAGCTGAAAAGCTCTGTGGTACACTTTAAAGTTGGGGAGGGCCAGGCCTCCCGTGTTTATGGTACGTTGCAGGGTAGAGTATTTTAGCCTAGGTTGTTTATTATTCCAAAATTACGGTATCAAGTTTCTTCCAGAAATGTATTAGTGGGGGTAAGGAGATCATTGTACTTAAGAAATTCACACAAAGAACTATCTTCATTTTAACAACAGCAATCCTGGACTGTAGCGATGCTGGCAGCGCATCAGCAATTGGCCAGATCCCTTTGAACACTACTTAGTATAGTTTCATAGTTGTCCTGGACAACTCACTGTAGCGATGCATGAATGGTGATGCCCAAATGCAGGTGGGAATTTTCTTGACTCAAAGTTTTCCTGAGGACAGAAACATTTGTGATTGGTTCAATCTGACAACCAATCGCAAGAGAGGAGAGAATTGCAGATTCCTGCAAATATTCCCACCGGTGCGCAGCCAAAGACAAAAGGAACTGGAACTGGTTATCATTTCAACGGTGCGCAGCCAAGAGGAACTGCAACTGGTTATCATTTCAAAGTAAGTTTGTAAAAACAAAAACGTAATTTTCTAGAACATGGAGCATTGTACGTGCAGCTATGTGTGATTTTTTTTTTCTGCCCTCAAAATCATAGTGTAATGGTGCAGCTTGTAGCCTAAGGGTAGGCTAGCCTAGTGTTTCAGAAGCAAGATAGTGTTGTAGCTTGCATTTAAATGTTGCAGTGGCTGTTGCTAGTGGTTCTTATCAGAAAAATGTAGAAGAACAAGATAATTCAGAAAAACGTCACCTTTTCAGTATTAATGAGCTAACTATAAACAGTATGTGTGCCCATACATGTAAACCATAAGCGCTAGCTAAGCTAGCTAGTCAAGCTAATCAGGTGAGCTACAAAGCTTGTTAATGTACAGTGCATTAAGCTTTACTGTACTCATTTTCAAAAAACAATGGCTATTTAGGGCGTTGTAGTCTAATTTATAAATTTGGCTTTTCTTCATGGCTGTTTAGTCACATCTGGTCTCAGGGCAGAGACCATCGTTTCCCACAATTTTGTCCCAGGGCAGGTGAATCCCTCCTGGTCTCAGAGCAGAAAGATATTTCTAGATTTTTCCTCAGGCCTCTCAGGTCTGCCCTGATCCTAGGCTACCCTGCCCTGGCTTAGAATTTTGAGGCCAGTGTCTTTTCCTCCATTTAAGTTTCGTCCCAGGTATGTAAGTATCATAGTCATAGGTTGTCATAAGTATCCAATTTACTGCTTCAGGAGAAATACATGTTTTTGATTTTTGTCTTTTGTCTTTGCCTGTAAAGGGAAACTTAACCAAGCCAAATGAACAGTACGTTATTCAATACTATTTTTTTTCTAATCTATGTTCATTTGCGTCATCTGCATACATAATGATAAAATTTGCATAATTTGCATATTTACATCCAACCAGGTAGAGCAAATTCTGGTACTTTTTTTAGTTGGTGTTTTTAGGACGATTGTACACATGGGCAACACAAGGTCCGGGCACTTGCAAGATTGTTTTTATGTAATAGGCCCATGATGAGGCTGTAGCCTACCAAAAATCTGTGAAATAATGAGAAGTGCTGGTGCTACTATAACATAAAACATCATTGGCATGGCATTCAACACAACTAGGCTATTTATAAATGGTATAATATGTGGCCCTGACTTGCCTCAACATAGTACATGTGGCTAAAACTTTTGCCCATATGCTCTAGCTGCCCGTTTCAGGCTAGTGTGACATCACTAACTCAAAGACAAGCACTTGAGACAGAGTGCTGTAGGGAAGTTAGACTGTGTATTTTGATGTTTATCACCAAAACATGTGTGAAACCAACACATTCAGAAGTCGGCAGAAAAGTCGCTAGTCGATAAATGTGAATTTTGGTCACCAGAGATTATAAAAATCGGGGAAAAAAAATAAGTCGCTGAATTGCCAACACTACTTTAAAGTAGTTTTGTATGCTACATGTAATAGTTGATTGGATTACATTTGTGCCTGTTAGCCTAAGTAAGGTGACCTATTTTGGGACTTTTAATTTCTTCACTCATGCAGACTTAGAAACACTGAAGTCCCAAGGACTTCATAGTGAAGATGTCCTTGTGACAAATGGGCCCTTCAAAATCTTTCTGAGAACAGCACATTGCTGTTAGGAAAGTAAAGAGATCTTTCTTTTGAAACTGTTTGTTCCCTGAATGCTGTTCTCTGACTGGTCTTAAATATAGTAGATGGTGGCCTTGCACAGGAATCTGAGTCCACAGAGGGTGAACAAGGTAGGAAGATACTGTATTTATGGTCAGCATTCGAGTCACTCACTCACAACATACATACAGGGATCTTTTCAGTAAGCAATTGTGTCTTTGATGTATTAACTTTGCTGTTAGGAAAAGTACAGAGATCTTTCTTTTGAAACTGTTTGTTCCCTGAATGCTGTTCTCTGATTGGTCTTAAATAGAGTAGATGGTGTCCACAGAGGGTGAACAAGGTAGGACAATACTATATTTATGGTCAGCATAGTTTTGGACATGAAATGAGGTCACATTAAAATAAAAACAATATTTCTTCACTTCTACAGTATTAATCAAAGTGGAGAATGTTCTCCGATTACCTGACGGGACCAAGGCCAAAAGGTAACTTTGTATGTCATTACCATTAATATTTCATACATTTACATAATTCTTCCTAAGGAATTAATAGTTCCAAACAATAACTGTGCACAGGTCTACACACTGTCCGATTATATTAGACTGGGTATAACCCCTGGTCTTGCGCGCTATTATATTTAAATTTAAATTTGCTCTGCAGTTACGTCTGGGCCTGAGAAATTAACTTCTTGGTAATTTCGTGGACAGACGAACATAGAAAATCGAAAAACATTTCTGTGTACAAGGGAGGAACGCGATTGGCTCGGTATTTTTTCAAAGTCCGGAACTGTGATTGCACGGGGTCACACCTACTGTATGAAATGAAGTAGGTGGGGCTGGTAACCAGGCTATCAGAAGTACACAGAAGGAATTTTTAAGCAGAAATCTGTTTCTCTACAGACAATTACTGATTTCCCAAATTATGATTTAAGACATATTTTTCCATAAATTTAGGTAAACGTTTGCTGTAAGGACAGGTGCATATCATATTCCTAAGCCCTTACAAAAGCTCATAACAGCCTCTTACATTGCTCATCATGCTAACATTGCACAAAATTCCTACTTGCAGCCAGTGTTGCCACAGTTACTTTGAAAAAGTAACTTAGTTACTTTACAGATTACTTGATTTTAAAAGTAGTTTAGTTACTTTACAGATTACTTGATTTTAAAAGTAACGAAGTTAGATTACAAGTTACTTTATTAGTTAGATGCAGCAGCTGCCGACAACACCCCCACAGCCTCAACATAAAAATGACAACCGGTTTACTGTGAGGCAGCTCGGCGTTGCCAGTAGTAGGATCTGGTTTATTATGGCACGAAAGAGAGCGAGTCAGCCATGTTTCAGGGCAGCATTTCCGCTACAACATAGGCCTACTGCCCGACCAACTTCTTCAACTCTCCCCCACTTACTGGTTTTGCACCGAAGTCCAGCTTTTGCTGTTTGTGATTAGAGTAACGCGTTAATGGTAACTCGTTACGTGGCATCACTGCTTGCAGCACCTTTGCTGTGGGATAATTCTTTAAAAGTCCCCAGCTTCCACTTAGATATACTGGGCCAAAGCCGGTAATACTGAGTCATGTCTTAAGAAGCTGTTAGGAATAAGTTATTTAGAACCCTTTTTAAGGTGTCATGTATGTGTTCTCCTGTACCTAAAGTGTTACCTACCATAATTTCTACAAGGTAGAAGATTGTTTTAACTCTATATGCCTGCTTAACATCTCCACTGATATTGCAGATATAAAGTGACTAGGGAGGAACTGGTTAGAAGGTGTGGGCCACCAGAGGGCTATTCGCCAAATGCTCTTGTGGCCTACTTAAGGAAAGGCAAGAGCCAAAAAGAGGCGCTCATGGCCAAGTTGCACGACTCACAGGTGGAGCCAGTGTCAGCAAGTTGTGTGAAGGTAACTGTGCAAGAGTTGAATGGGCAGTGAACCGCCCATCACTTCACACAGCTGATATAAGAATCTTTTCTAAATAGTCTAGGCTAGGCGGAAATCTTTATGTTACCATAAAATGTTGGTAATTTTGCACTATTATATAATGACTGAATCATCTTCCTCCTTAACAGTCTACACTGCATTCTTAGTTTGACAAAAATATAATTTTTTTGTATTCTCTTGCACTGTGTATTTATAGAAGAATGTCTGGCCCTTGCGGATGATGTAAATTACATGAGTTTTAAATACCTACCAATTCAAAAAATTGTCCAGGCTTGCCTGGAGGAGGACCAACATCTTGAGGCCATCAGAAAGGCCCAACACTGCTGGTTCATTGATCTGTTGTTACCAATGCCAGTATGCAAGATTAAAAAGGCTTAGATCTACATATGCAGCAGACCTGCCAACCTGTACGCATTTTGCGTAGTAGATACGCATTTTGACATCAAAATACGGTGATACGATTTTTCACTTTAAACTACATGAAAATCAGGTGACTGCTGTTCACTCGTTGACGCGCAGTAACCGTCTCAGTCTAACACTTGATGGTAGTAGGTGGCTAAAACCTATGGATAAACAGCGTAGCAGCCACGAGCATGCTGGAAAAAAAACTAAAGAAGAGTTTGACCAATCACAGCGTCGGATTCCTTCCTCTAATGTCAAGCGGGGATATCGGCTACTGATAGTAAAACGAAAGCATCAAATGCAAGTGTTATTCCTCCCTCATTCCCGTTTAGTTTGGTTGGTTTCCCCCATATATCTATGTGTTTCCCCAAGGGAGGACGGTGCTTGCAAAGGTAAACTGATTTGATGTAGAAAGGTGAAATTGTGAAATTAATTAATTTACGTAGCCTACCTGTCAACTTTGGAGAAATATTATTTATATTATTATTAATAAAGCCTTGCATTTGGTATACAAAGTCTTGGATTTCGTTACAAAGGTCTTATATATGTTTTGCCTTTCCTAGGATTAAGTTCATACCGAAACAAAATTAACTGTTACTAATGTAGGCTAATTAAAAACTGACCGGAGCCCATCACTGGACGCACAGGAGGACCGAGACACAAAGTAAACACGCCTCTCTGACCGGTACCGGGGGGTTAGCAGTTAAACTGAGTGGAGGATATGCGGAATGTGTCGGTGTCTGTCGGACCTTGGCTGGCCGCTCGGCGCCTTCAGACAAAGCTCAAGCTACGGCTAGCCAAACACCGAGTGGTAACATCTGCAAAGATTGGCTCTGTGAGCGCATCAATCTGCTCGGTGTGCGTCTTATAACAAACAGAGCAAGCAGCCGGCGGACTATAACACCTATTGATCCATGCAGGACTTCACTGTGAGCGGACTGTTTAGACCGGCAGGTAACGTCAAAGGTTATCTGCTACTGTAGCAGAGCTGCAAGGAAACGCTGAAGTGAGCTGTGTGTTTTCAGTGTTAAACACTGCTGTAGGTATTCATGCACGACTGTTGTTGGTGATTTCCAGAGGTGGAAGACTTACTCAGATTATGTATTGCAGTAGAAGTAGAAAAAACATTGTTGTAGAATTACAAATGACATTTACATCCAAATCATCCACGAAAAAACAAACTATCAAAACGTACACGGGGTCCGTGTACGTTTTCCGTTTGAACCACAAAACAAAATAACGAGAAACCAGCTGTTTTTCGTTTGTCGTTTCAAACCATAAACAAAGAAACGGTAAAAAAAAGAGCCGTTCTCCGTTTTTGGTTTCTGAATCCAAAAACGAAAAATTACTAAACCAAATTCAAATAATGGTCCGATTTTGTTTTTTTGAAATTCCTTTTTTTATTTCTCCGTTTGAATTTAAAGAAAAAAAGAAAGACAGGCTGGCCACGTGACCCGGAAGTAATAGTAAATAATGCCTAAAAATAAAATCCAAGCTTTTAGAACGGTCATAATATGCAGCACTAACGTTATACCAGAGTAACGTTGGAATAAAAAAAATCAATCAATAAATAGGCTTATATAAACCTGGACCGAAAGAAATATGTTAGCAACAGTAGTTTATTACAGTGATTTAATATCGTGCCTATCCACGTACACATCACCAGTCACGTTTAATGAGCGCATGCATTGTTTGCTTCAATACAGTTGGTTTAGTTAACCTAGAACTTATTGTGTGTGCAGAGTTGTTACTGTTAGCACTATATTATATAATTAAATTAATATTTAATGTGGTTTCCACCGTAATGGACCAAACTGTTCCCCCTTTCTACCAGCAGGGTAGGAAGGTAAATATGGTGCAAAAGGTGAGAGCTTTTATACAATGTGAGAACTTGCAGAACAAAAAATCTGAACTTGTATGTTAAATTTGCACTAATATATCACACACGTGATCTGAATTTGAAGTCGCAGAAAAAATATTCACAAATGTGTAGATTGATATTTGCATGAACACAATGACAGCTGCAAACTTGTAATGCAACATTTACTCGTGTACTTTATTTCTTTTTACTCAGGTTCATTTTCCATCACAACCACAACTCAGTGATTACAACCTATCACTGCAACATATGTGCTCTCTCGCATCACAAAGTGGCAAATCTGCGCCTCGACTTTTGCAACACTTCTTGCGATACATTTGGTGCAAAACTAATTTGTAACTGGACTTAGGCTGTGGAGCTCTGAGCCAACGGAATGGGGAGCAGGGTTTCTATCGCCAGATGAGGGACAACTCTGTCCGGCTTAAGAGCATGGAAGCTTAGTAGAATAGCAAGCTAGCGTTAGCCAACTAACCAACCAGCCTGCTTCTAAATAAATACCTTTTTATTATCTGAACACTTTTTAACAGTCAAACTGAAACACTGGCGGTGAGCTCCAGGTCCTGCAGCCGCAGACGGACCGACACCAGTGGGGATCGGCCAGCGTAGCAACTATTGCCAGACAGCTTCGCTGCCGACCACGACCTGCAGTCGGAGCTCCAGCGGGACACGGAGAGCCCCGCACCCGGTAGCTGTTTAATTAAACGTAATTTACAAAGCGATCATATCGCACTGAAAGCTAAATATTTTGTCACTAGCAACCTACACCTGTCCTCTGTCAAATACAGTTGCATTTTCAGCTTTGAACAAAACCGTTCAGGAATTATTACAGCAGAAGTGGGGCGTGCGTAATGTTTCATTCGTCCCTCCTGGTCGGGACGATTGAATTAGCAACAGCCACTGCAACATTTTAATGCAAGCTACAACACTAGCTTGCTTCTGAAACAGTAGGCTAGCCTACCCTTAGGCTACAAGCTGCGCCATTACACTATGACAGTGGTTCTCAAACTTTTTCGGTCATTCCCCACTTTGGACAAGGGGGGATTTTCAAGCCCCACCTGCCCCCATCGCCCCAACACAATGCTAATGAAATACGCAAAAAGCTTAAAATGTTCCAATTTATTGAAGTAACAAGTTGTATCGAAATACAACTAACTATCTACATCAAATAACAGCAAATTCAAAAATAAAGAAAATAAAAGTGTAGCTGACAAAATTTGTATCAAGTTCAAAAATAGAAAAGAAATAAAAGTGCCACTTTTCAATCTGTTAAAAAAAGAAAAGAACAGAAATGCATTTGGCAAAACAGGTCTATTTATCGTGCTGGACAGAGACGCATTTGGAAGTAGGCTACATTTCCAGAAGTGCTGGGTACAATGACGCATTCATTATTTATTTTTTCTCTTTCGCGCAGGTCATGTTTGAAAGACGCTGTCCTGTAGCTTAATGAATAAAAACGTGGTTTAATATACGTTAGCAATGATCAATGATTACCACATTTGTCTCTCATATTGCTCCTCATAACCACTGAAAACTGTAAAAAAAATCAAACCCAAAGTCCTATTATTATGGACGTTATCTGACATCTGAGGCGTTTCTGCTTCACATTTTCAGCAGCGCAGCGGAGCGGCTGTGGGTTGACTCCCAACGGTTCTCATGGGCTTTATAAGTCCTAACATGAAAAATCTTAACGTGGTTTAATGTACCTAAACAGATTTTTTGACAGTTTTCAGTGGTTATGAGGAGCAATATGAGAAAGCTCACAAGCTTTTTCCTTGTCATTGGCGCCGATAAAGAAGAAAATGTTAATGGGAGATAAGTTATAATCGTTGGATTTCGGTTTAGTTCTTTTGACAGGCCTAAGTGTTCATTACAATATGGCCATGATAAATTTGGTGATCATTGATCATTGTTGTGGTACATCAAACCACGTTAAGCTTTTTCACGTTAAGCAGAATGTTCCGACAGGCAGTGTTGTGAACAGAGATGTGTGCAAGCCAGCGCAGCAGCAGAGCGGCTGTGGGGATAGAGATTGCTGAGGATTTTTTTGGCATCTGTCGCTAAAGAATTATATGTATTAGTAATAAAGTATTAAAGTAGTAAAATATTTTAAAGTATTTTATTGCAGACGCCAGCTTTTATTTTGAAAAGTCGATACTCGGGGACGGCACCAGGCGGGTCGGCATGAGACGGGTCGGCATGACATGGGACGAGTCTTCGTCTAGGGCGCGGTCTTGCTCCAGATTCCGGGAGAGTGGATCTCATTTGCGGGCGTCAAGGAGTCGCTATCAATATGCGGGAGACTCCCGGAACTTCCGGGACAGTAGGGATTTCTGGACAAAGATATAAAGGCATAAAAAGGTAAATTTCCTCCCGTTTGGCGCGCCCCACACTTTGAGAACCGCTGCACTATGATGAGAGCAGGAAAAAAAAAATCACAGATAAGTGCACATACAATGCTCCATTTTCAAGAATATTACGTTTTTGTTTTTACAAACTTACTTTGAAATGATAACAGTTCCTCTTGCCTGCGCACCGGTGGGAATTTGACAGTTGAGATTGGAAATGGTGGCCACGCCTCTGCAATTCTCTCCTCTCTTGCGAGTGGTTGTCAGATTGAACCAATCACAAACGTTTCTGCCCTCAGGACAACTTTGAGTCAAGAAAATTCCCACCTGCTGCCCAAATATGTAATTTTGCTTTGGGTTGGTATTGTATCACTAAAAGCTGATGTCGCCTGTCCGTTGTTCAACAGAAGAAGATTAGATTTATTCCAGTTGATTTTATAGCCGTAGATTGAGCCAAATTCGTTAAAGATCTTAAGAATTTTTGGGACAGAGTCCTCAAGGTCAGAGATGTACAGCAAAACATAATCTGCAAATAACGATATTGAGTTGTTATTGCATTTAATCTGGACATTACATATTTTATTTTGCCTTATTGCTTGGGATAACTGTTCAAGAGAGATTGCAAATAGCATGGGAGATAGCGGGCATCCCTGTCGTGAGCCCCGTGCGATGGGGAAGGGCTGTGAATGCAGGCCATTGGTTGAGACTATGGCCGTGGTATTTGCATATAAAGTACGTACCATGTCAATGAATTTGGCTCCCAAATCAAGCCTCTCCATTACTTGCCGCAAGTAGTTCCACTCTAGGCTTTCAAAAGCCTTTTCCGCATCCAGTGATAAAACTGCTGCCGTCGTTGGAAGGATTTTTGCTTCTTCTATTACATGGAATAATCTGCGTATATTTTCCGCAGTGTGACGCTTTGGTATAAACCCTGATTGGTCAGGGTGGACTAGCTTCTCAAAGCGTTCTAGACGTAGTGCCAAAACTTTGGAATAGAGCTTAATATCCGTCCCAATGAGGCTGATGGGACTGTAGTTTGAGCCCTCTGTAGGATCTTTGCCCTTTTTGTGTATGACCAAAAATAGTGCAGTATTGGTTTGTTGATGAAAGGTGCCCCTCTCTATGGCCGAGGTTAAAGTTTGTAAAAGGGTAGGTCCTAGAATGTCAAAGTATTGTAGCAGAAGTTCTGATGGAATTCCATCCAACCCCGGTGTTTTCCCTTTCTTAGCTGTTTTTAACGCTGATTTAAGTTCCTCTAACGTTATAGGTTGACCCAGTTGTTCTGCCTCCTCTGGGTCAAGAAGAGGCAGGTTTAGCTCTTTCAGAAACTTTTGGCACTGTGTCAGATCCAGATTGCAGGAGGATTCATACAACTTTGAATAAAAGGATTGGAAAGTGGCGGTGATATCTTTGGGATTTGTTGCGATACCTCTGTCCGTGCGGCAGCTGTTGATAGCAGTTCTGGATTCTCTTTGTTTTAATTTCGGAGCAAGCAATTTGCTTGGTTACAACCATTAAAATAGTAATTTTGCCTCACTCTGTGCATTATGAATTCAGCTCTCCTTAGCAAATCATTTAGCTCTGCTCAATTTGTGACTAAAAGAGTATGTGTAGATTTAGAAAAACACGTCTTTAGAGACGATTTACAACATTCTTCCAACTCCGCAATCCTTGCCTCTCTCTTTTTCTTCAAATTGACCGCAAAGGAAGATGTGAAATCTCTAATAAATCCTTTATTGGCTTGCCAAATGTACACCGTGTCCACAACTGAGTCAGTATTGATTGATATAAACTCCGCCAGCTTGGCTCTAAACTCTGTATCAACAGCTGTGTTTTGAAGAAGAGAATTGTTAAATTGCCATCTCCTAGATCTTTCTCCTAACATATCACAATGAAATGTGGTTATCAGCGCATTGTGATCAGACAGAATTGCTGGTTCTATTGCTATAGTGTGGAACATTGCCTTAAGCTAACTGGAGCACAAAATATAATCAATGCGGGAATGGGTGAGGTGACATGTGGAAAAGAAGGTGTAATCCTTGCTAGTAGGGTTGTGCATCCTCCATATTTCTGTAAAATGGTGGGATTCCACAACTGCTTTAAACATGTCTGATATGCGTGTTTTTGGGCTTTCGTGTGATTGACCCCTGATCTATCGTGGTTTAAATCTAGTACTGCATTCATGTCTCCCCCTATAATTAGTGAATATTCTTTGGTGAGGCGTGGGAAGAAACTTTCTTCATATGTAGCTGGTGCATATACCGAGACAAAGGCTATTTTCCTACTCCTTATCGTGGTACATATATAAGATATCCTGCCTGAAGAGTCTTTACTGCTTTTGTCTACGGTAAGTGCGGATTTCCGCGACAGCAACACGATGGAGCCTTTGGTTTTGGTTTCGTCACCAGATGTGGCAGCAACCTTAAAGTATTTATTTTGTAGACGATTTACATCTTTTTTACGTAAGTGTGACTCTTGTATAAGTGCCACGTCTATGTTTTTCCTTCTTAAATAATCCAGGAATTTAGCTCGTTTGATCGGCCCGTTTAGCCCCCTGATGTTAACTGAAAGCTCAACCAAAATTTGAACGCATATGTGTCTTGAGTACCCTACCGGATTTTGCTGACAAATCCACACTTAGCTGCCTCTCCAAGACCCGGTCAATTAATTCCTCCATATTAAAGAACGTGTTCACATTAGCCACCACTCCATTAGCCACAGACATGCTAGCGAATTTCCAAACGAGCAGACAGCCCAGGTGACGACAAGACCCACTCTTTCGTGCCTGCAGGCATTTCACAGTCCCCGTGACAACAGACAAAACGATTTGGCATCGAAGAAAAAGTAATGGACTTTTGGTTATTTAATGAAATACGGAGGCGAGTGTAGGAGCTCAGTTTCTTGCAAGCATAGCGGCCGCTGGTCACGTGCTTCTCTTTTGTCCTTATATTTAAGGAACTTGGCGACAATCAGTCTGGATCTAGTAGTTTCCTTCAGTGTGCCAGGCCGTCCGGTTCTGTGAACACGTTCCAACTCGATCCCTGAGATCTGCAGTTTATCTGAGAGGAGTTTACGTACTTTTGTCGCAGTTTCTGCCCAGCTCTCATTACCCGACTCGTGCACTCCATCAATCACAATGTTGTTGTTTTTTGCGACTGTCCCTCCCTAAGTAGTCCATCTTGCCCAGTAAAGAGAGGAAGTTTTGACTGATAGTAGTAACATCAGATCTCAGTTCTGAGCGCTCTCTGGCAGATTCTTTTTCCTCAGCCCGTAGATCATCTACGTCTTTTTGTGTATAATAAAGGCTCTCGCGTAATCTACTTCTCTCGTAATTTTGTCCAATCTCTTGTTGTTTGATTCAATCATTATCTTTAAAAAGTTTTGATAGTTACACTCCTGTTGGTCCAACAGATCTTTATAAAACAATTTATGTTGTTCCATAAGCTCCCGGACTTGAGATAGAGAAACATAGTCCTCCTCTCCTCTACCTTTCGGTGCCATGGTGGACAGCACATCTCGTGGAGCGTTCCCAAGCAAAGTTATTTCAAAATCAAAATAAGAGATACTACAAAAAAGCATTTCAGATATGTAAAACTAAAACAAGGTCATATATCCGAACGTTTTTCAAATGTTTGGAGACCACGCAGCGATGTGGTTAGAGAAGCCATATTAGCGCAGCAGAAGATACCGAGAGGAGACATGAGAGAGCAATACGTTATTTACTACACAAGGAGATGGACCTGACAGCCAGGTGTGAAAACCTGCAGAACAGATCAAGACGGAATAACCTGAGAATTTACCGGGTGCCCAAAGGAAGTGAAGGAAAGGATGTGAATGTAACTGGTAGTGTAGGAGCCATTCATGTTTATTGTTGGGCTTTTATTTTATTTTGTTTGGATATTGGGTTACAGTGATTAAATGCACACTTGGTTGTATTTAGGGGGCATAGGTTACAGGAAGTGAGGTGCACAGGTGGGAGGAGCACAAACAGTTCTCACCAGACCACAGAGCACAGACCACAGAGCATAGACCACAGACCACAAACTACAGTGCACCTCGGATAAGAGCTTAAATCAACCGGTATGTTCATCTGTCTTGTACAATTTATTATAATAAACCACAAACTTCAACTGCAATAATCTCTGGAAACTCTTTGTGTGTCTGCGTGAAAACTTCACTCCTACCTCTCCTGGATGGCAAGCTAGAGGTACAGCCAGCAATATTGGGGCCAACAACAAGTGAGAACTGTGCTCTATGAGTGAAGATTGAGCCACTAAAAAGTCTTGGAACTGGATTAAAAAGTCTTGGAACTGGATTAAGATTGTTTTCACGGAAAACCTGATTGCTTTCTTTCATACTGCCGGATGCTTTCGTTCCCTATGGGAAAATTGACGCCACCTGTGCGAGCTGATTGACTGAGATTGGAAACTCCAAATGACAATGACGTCACCTGTGCGAGCTGATTGGGGGAGATTGGAAACTCCCAGAGACAACGTGCAGGCGAAGGGGTATGTGCAACATTAAGCTTTATTGGAAAAGCTATGAAACAGTTACCAGAAACTGCTGCACTAATGAATTTCATTGACTGAAGCCACAGCTGTTTGAGTGTCATTGACATGTGGTTTACTGGATCACGCTAAAAGGGAAGCAAATATGTCTGATGTTCAGCCACAAGATGGCGATATTGCACTGGAATCTGAAAAGGAAAAAAGGGTTATTAAACACACTGCTAAAGGTTTGGAAATGTTCATTGAAAGCCGTCAGAAAACAAGAAACTTGAAATGTAAACAAGTTAAAAAGTCAATAGAATTGCTGAAGGAGCTCATGAAATCAAAGGAAAAGGCAAATGAAGTGCAATCTAACTTGGTTACATTAATCAACATCTGTGATGAAGCCAAAAGTAATCATGAGTCATTGGTGAGGTTACCACTGCCTGAAAATGAACATGAAAAGCAAAATAACTGGTTTCAACAAAAAATTGAAACTTTTGATGGTTTTATACAGGATGTAAATGTGTGGTTATCAGAGGTTGGATTGCATAAAACACACACCATTGCTGAAAGTGTAAACACTGATGATATTGGACCTGATGACAGTATTTCTAATGTGTCAAAACCTAAATCAAATTACAACTCAAATTCTTCATCACATGCGTCTTCAACATCCTCTGCTCAGGCAGAAAAAGCTGCTCTCATGGAACGGGTTGCCGATCTACAGAAAAGGCATGACCTTGAGGCACAGGAAGAACAACTGAAAAGGAGGAAAGAACAACTGGAATTAGAGACTGAACTGGCAGCAACCAATGCAAAACTCAATGTAATCAAGAAACAGCTCAAGAGCATCTGATGGGATGAACTCGTATTTGAGAAAAGGAACTGCTCAAAAAATTAAACCCAAATGCAAACACCTACTTACCTGATCAAGTGCAACAAAGACAGAATGTGTTGATGGGAACTGAATCTTCTTCCCAGCAACAGGTTGTTTGACCAAAGGAAAGAACTAATGAGCCATATGTTAGAGCTCAGGATATGCCTGTATTTAAGGATGGTAATCAAGGTGATATCTATCACATAATTCAGAGGCAAAGTGACATCACAGCTCTTCTCGCTCAACAAAATCTCTCTTCTACTTTACCGCCAAGAGACATTCCTATTTATGATGGTGATCCATTGCAATATGGAGTTTTCATCAGGGCATTTGAGAGGGGAGTGGAAAGAAAGATGGATGACTACAGTGACTGTCTGCATTTCCTACAGCAATACACCAGAGGGCATCCAAAAGATTTAGTCCACAGCTGCCAACATCTGTCTTCAGCTGAGGGCTATAAAAGAGCAAAAAAACTACTTAAAGAACACTTTGGTAATGAACAAAAGATTGCCACAGCATATATGGACAAAGCATTTGCCTGGCCAGTGATCAAGCCAGAGGATGTGAAAGCATTGCAAGCGTTTTCATTATTCCTGAGAGGTTGCTGCAATGCAATGGAACAGCTCACCTATATGGAGGAGTTGAATGTTGCTTCCAGTATGAAGACCATTCTTCTGAAACTGCCTTACAAGCTCAGAGACAAATGGAGGAATAGGGCATGTCAGCTCCAGGAACAACATGGACGTCGAGCTACTTTCCTCTGACTTGGTAGACTTCATGGAGAAACAAGTGAAGATCTTGTCGGATCCACTTTTTGGAAACATCCAGGATGCTAAGACAACTACATCTGTCAAAAGTTCCACCTTTGTCAAAGCAAGAGAAAAGCCGAGACCAAGAGGAAGCAGTTTTGCAACTATCGTAACACCTGTAGAAATGCCAAAACAAGTAAAAATGACAACAAATGGAATGAAGAATGTATCTGCTACTAATTCCCAAAGTTCCTGTTTGTTCTGTGATAGACATGGTCACACATTAGTGCGGTGTCCACAAATCAGGACAAAGATGCACAGGGAAAAAATAGACTTCTTAAAGAAGAAGGGAGTTTGTTTTGGATGTTTGAAGGTAGGACACATGAGCAAAGACAGTAATAGTCGTTTGAACTGTGACGTGTGCAATAAGAATCATCCTGAAATACTTCACATTGAACAAAAGGACAAGGGAAAGACAACAGGACTGAATTAGAAATCAATTGGGAGCTATGTTGTTCTCTCACCTCATACATGTGGGCATATTGGGGCCGGTGAAAAAGACTTTTCTTTTTTCTATTGTTCCAGTACAAGTAAAGACCCCCAAGGGAGACACAGTCTTGCAAACTTATGCATTTTTGGATCATGGAAGTTCATCTACCTTCTGCACAGAAAGCTTGATGAGAAGACTGAATGTTACAGGACAAAAGACTAGTATTCTTCTGCGTACAATGAACCAAGCGAAACCTGTGACCAGTTATCATATCTCAGGTTTAGAGATATCAAGTCTGGACAAAAATTATTTTATACAACTGTCCAACGTATTTACACATAAGACCTTGGCTATTTCCACACTCAACATTCCTAGACAAGAAGACCTTAAGCATTGGCCTTACTTGAAGGACGTCAAGATTCATGAAATAGACGCTGGCATTGATCTGCTCATCGGCACAAATGCTTCTAAGGTATTGGAACCTTGGGAGGTGGTCAATAGCCAAGGTGATGGACCATACGCTGTGAGGACCCTACTGGGGTGGGTCATCTATGGTCCCTTAAGAGGAGACAACGACGTCAGGGATGAGAATGGCTGCCCTGTTGCTGCTGTCAATCGAATGTCTATTGTGAATCTAGAGGAGCTGCTGGTTAAACAATATAATCATGATTTTAATGAGGTAACCAGCAAGGAAACAGAGGAAATGTCAGGAGAAGAGAAACAATTCTTGGATCTTGTGAACCACTCAATAAAAAGCACAGATGGTCACTACTGCCTAGACTTACCTTTCAAGCAAGAAAATCCCAGCATGCCAAATAACCGTTGAATAGCAGAGCAGCGCATCCAGAGCCTGAAACGCAACTTTGGTAAAAATGAGATGTTTCAAATTTGAGTATAAAACTTTTCTCAAAGAAATGATTGACAACCGCTATGCTGAAATGGTACCAGTAGATCACCTGAATCGTAATGATGGAAGACTCTGGTATATCCCACATCATGGGGTGTATCACCCGAGGAATGGAACCTTAAGAGTGGTCTTCGACTGTGCTGCTGGCTTTAAGGGAACATTACTCAATGAACAATAGCTACAGGGTCCAGATCTTACCAACTCACTCATCGGAGTACTCGTCAGGTTCAGACAAGAACCGGTTGCCCTGATGGCCAATATCAAAGCAATGTTTCACCAGGTCAAAGTGTCAGAAAAACATATTGACTATCTGCGATTCCTATGGTGGCCTGAGGGTGATGTGAAGCAGGATCTCATCGAATAACTGATGAAAGTTCACCTATTTGGAGCGGTGTCATCACCAAATTGTGCAAACTTTGCACTTAGAAAGACAGCTGAAGATAACAAAGCTCACTTTCCAGCAGAGGTTACAGACACGGTAAAGAACAACTTTTACGTGGATGATTGTTTGAAATCCATGTCCATAGAACAGGACGCCGTTCTTATGATAAGAGACCTGACTGCTCTCTGCCAGAAGGGAGGTTTCATGCTGTCAAAGTGGATCAGCAACAGCCGTAAAGTATTGGCATCCATTCCACAAGAAAACAAAACCAAAGAAACAAAAGAGTTGGACTTGGACAAGGACAACCTGCCGATGGAAAGAGCCCTAGGATTACACTGGTGCGTTGAAACAGATGTGTTCATGTTCAGAATCACCGCACAACCACGAGCATACACCAGACGTGGCATCTTGTCCGTGATTGGCTCTGTATACGACCCTTTAGGATTTCTAGCACCATTTGTTCTGCCAGCCAAACTGATTATGCAGGAACTCTGCAGAAAAAACCTTGGATGGGATGAAAACATACCCCAAACTGTTTCTCAGCGGTGGACAGTATGGTTGGCAGATCTGAAGAAGATGACAGAGTTTAGAGTGGACCGTTGCATGAAGCCTGCAAGCTTTGGTCAAATCATGAATGCACAGTTGCACCATTTCTCAGACGCCAGCGAGAGTGGATACGGTACGGTTTCATAACTCAGACTGGAAAACAACGACAAGGAGGTGCATGTTGCTTTCATGATAGGGAAAGCAAGAGTATCACCATTAAAGCAAGTAACGATTCCCAGATTGGAGCTCACAGCTGCAGTTCTAGCCGTCAAAGTTGACAGAATGCTTCGGAATGAATTACAGCTTCAGCTGAACCAATCGATCTTTTGGACTGATAGCACAACAGTGCTAAAATACATCAACCATGAAACCAAACGTTTCCGAACATTTATAGCAAATAGGATCTCCTTTGTAAGAGATACTACTGATGTGTCGCAATGGAGATATGTTAACACAAAGGAAAATCCAGCGGATGAAGCCTCTAGGGGGCTAACAGCAAACCGCTTCTTAAGCTGCACAAGATGGATCAAGGGACCAGAGTTTCTCCGTCAACCAGACAGAGAATGGCAGAAACCGCATTTGGAAACTGCAATCTCTGAAACTGATCCGGAAGTCAAGCAAGACATCACAACCAACCTCATTGTTAAAGGTCCATTGAATCCCACCAGCTCTCTGATAAGTTATTTCTCTTCATGGAGAAGTCTGATGACCACTGTAGCTTGGCTACTTGAAGTAAAAACAACGAACTTACTGCTGACTAGAAAACGAAAGGAGATTAAGACTGCTGCAAGTAATTTTACGGATGAGTCCAGCCAATTAAAAGAGATGCAAGCCTTTAAAGCAACACTCCAAAGACAGCGTTTAAGTCCTGAGGATCGGAAGCAAGCAGAACATGCAGTTATTTCTTTTAGTCAAAGACAAAGCTTTGAAGAAGAACTATCTACGCTAGAGGCTTGTAAAAATGGTGTTAAAAGAAGCAGTCACCTGTACAAACTGGACCCGGTGTTGGATGATGGACTTCTGAGAGTAGGTGGCCGCCTGAGTAGACTTACGATGCCTGAAGAGGCCAAGCATCCAGTTATTCTCTCGAAAGACTTGCACATATCAACACTATTACTACGACATATTCATGAACAACTTGGCCACGGAGGAAGAAATCATATTTTATCTTGACTCCGTCAAAAATACTGGATTATCAAAGCTAATTCGGCAGCAAGAAGGATCATAACAGATTGTGTTGTGTGCAAACGACAACGGGGAAGAGTTGGAGAACAGAAAATGGCAGACTTACCCTTGGAAAGGATTCTACCAGACATGCCTCCATTCATTAATGTAGGAGTAGACTACTTCGGTCCTATAGTGATCAAGAGAGGACGAAGTCTTGTAAAAAGATATGGCGTAATCTTCACATGCATGGCAACCACCGTTACTGTTGGTAATACACTAAGACGTCATGGTTTGAAATCATGCATGGCACGGAAGGTTCCCCTGCTTAAACCAGCACATGTCAAGGCCCGTCTTAAGTTTGCCAATGACCATTTGGATGATCCAGAGGAGTCGTGGGAGAAAGTCATGTGTTCAGATGAGACCAAAATAGAACTTTTTGGTCATAATTCCACTAACCCTGTTTGGAGGAAGAAGAATGATGAGTACCATCCCAAGAACACCATCCCTACTGTGAAGCATGGGGGTAGTAGCATCATGCTTTGGGGGTGTTTTTCTGCACATGGGACAGGGCGACTGCACTGTCTTAAGGAGAGGATGACCGGGGCCATGTATTGCGAGATTTTGGGGAACAACCTCCTTCCCTCAGTTAGAGCATTGAAGATGGGTTGAGGCTGGGTCTTCCAACATGACAATGACCTGAAGCACACAGCAAGGATAACCAAGGAGTGGCTCTGTAAGAAGCATATCAAGGTTCTGGCGTGGCCTAGCCAGTCTCCAGACCTAAACCCAATAGAGAATCTTTGGAGGGAGCTCAAACTCCGTGTTTCTCAGCGACAGCCCAGAAACCTGACTGATCTAGAGAAGATCTGTGTGGAGGAGTGGGCCAAAATCCCTCCTGCAGTGTGTGCAAACCTGGTGAAAAACTACAGGAAACGGTTGACCTCTGTACTTGCAAACAAAGGCTACTGTACCAAATATTAACATTGATTTTCTCAGGTGTTCAAATACTTATTTGCAGCTGTATCATACAAATAAATAGTTAAAAAAATCATCCATTGTGATTTCTGGATTTTTTTTTTTTAGATTATGTCTCTCACAGTGGACATACACCTACGATGACAATTTCAGACCCCTCCATGATTTCTAAGTGGGAGAACTTGCAAAATAGCAGGGTGTTCAAATACTTATTTTCCTCACTGTAAGTACCAGATCCCACCACATGCCATGTTCTGGAACCTCTGGCCCACATAAAAAAATAAATAAAAGGGTTGTATAGTACATAGCTCCTTTCATTATTTTTGTTAATTGTTATTTGTTATATAAAACAATTAGGGGCCGGTGTGTAGGAGCCATTCATGTTTATTGTTGGGCTTTTATTTTATTTTGTTTGGATATTGGGTTACAGTGATTAAATGCACACTTGGTTGTATTTAGGGGGCATAGGTTACAGGAAGTGAGGTGCACAGGTGGGAGGAGCACAAACAGTTCTCACCAGACCACATAGCACAGACCACAGAGCATAGACCACAGACCACAAACTACAGAGCACCTCGGATAAGAGCTTAAATCAACAGGTATGTTCATCTGTCTTGTACAATTTATTACAATAAACCACAGACTTCAACTGCAATAATCTCTGGAAACTCTTTGTGTGTCTGCGTGAAAACTTCACTCCTACCTGTCCTAGATGGCAAGCTAGAGGTACAGCAAGCAATATTGGGGCCAACAGGTAGGTTAAGTACCTGTCACGTGAGACGTCACGTGAGACACATGGAAATAAATGCCCGTCCGGTAAGCTCTGACTTTCCCTTTGTCTGCTGTTGTCGCTGCCTGATGTGCCTCGTGTGCTGTTCTGATTTATGCCCTGTGGTTTGCGGGTTCGCTGGAGGAGATAGCAAGAGCGCAGCGCCGCTGCTGTTTTGCCTAGTTTGAGTTTACTTACTTAGTTTACCTGTTTGGCTATTGTATATTAGGTTGAGTGACTTTTAATCTGGCCTGAGATTTTAGAAATCTAGTGGTTGCTCAAGTTATTTGTAGACGTGGTGACGTATAACTGGCGCATTTTATTAGTAACATTGCATGGTTTTAATGAGATTTAATGTGATTTGGGTTTATTTTTGATATTTTGCATGTTGTTTATTTGCAGTCCTTGCTTCTTTTGTTATATGATCCACCCACAATAACCATTTTGACCACTTAAACAGTTTTCACTTCAATAGTCTTTATCTGAATGAAATTCCCCTCTCCTACTCTGTTTTGTATTTTTGGTTGTTTTGTTTGTGTTGCATTAGTTTTGTTTTTAAGCCTATTTTTACAGTTATATTTTAATAAACATTGTCTTTGGGTTCATAAATTATTTTAAGTTGCCCAAACCAACCTCGTCTCTGATATGTGGGTTTGCCTGTGTCGTGGGAGTCCCCAGACTGGTACCAACTGATAGCAAATTACATTTTTAACTCTTTGGGAAAGTCCCAAGGTGGCATTGTCGACTGTTGAATTGCTAAATTTTGGGCTAAGCCCTCTACTGGGCCTGGTTACATAAAGGTGGAACTAATTCAATCTGTTCTTCAACCAATGCCTGGAGTGAATGTACAAATAGAGAGAGCCCACCGATCCTTAGCAGCTAAGCCAAAGAGGCCTACTGCCCCTCCGAGATCTCTGATTGTCAAGTGAGGTATATGGCCATCTTATTGTATCTGCATATTCTATATGATTTGTACTTAAGCTTTGGGTAACAAAGAAACCCAGATGAACTTTAGCCTACTTTTAGAAGACACATCTGGAAAAAGCATTATCTATGGACTCTTAGACAGAGCCAGTTGGCATGAAGCCATTGGTCAAGTTATCGATCCCACCCCAATTCATGGAATATACACATGTGGCACACACACAAAGAACTTTAGAGTTACTTTTGAGAATCTGGGTAGCGGTCGCTCTCTGAGCTCTGCAGGGCTTGTAAATTGATGCTGAATTCCTTTGATGTAAATAAACTTTTATAATCAAGAAACAGTGTCGGCAGATTCCTCTCTACACAGCAACGCACCATCGATACTAATTAAACAACATAACTGGCGACGAGGACGCGGCCGGTTGGGGACCCGTGGCCTCAACGTTTCATCGAAGGACGAGATCGGACTGACTCCCGTTTCATTGGCCGGCTGATAAAGGTGAGCTTTTCTCACAAACTCTGGAGCGCTGGTCAGTTCGTCTGTGTCTCTGTGTGTGTGCGTTGAGGAGGGGCTTCACCGTTTTTAACCCATGTGTGTTCCATGCTGTGGTGCTGTGTGGCTGAGAGTCTGTTTTAAATTTGGTTTTGCGTTGTGAGCCAACGCAAAAAGGGGGGAGTGTGAATAAAATAAGAGAAAGTAAAAGAAAATAAGGATGATTAGGCCTACGCCGTTAACGTGGTAAGCCCTCAACGAGACCCTCGTGAGGCGATGTTAGATGGGCCACAAAACCTGGAAATGACTAGGTGAAGTTTCAGGTCAGTTCTAGGAACTGGGGGTGTAGAATAAACTGCAATGGAAATTACAGATTTCATGGGTTGATGAATTTATGTTCGAAGTAATTTCGCATTGTAGTCTATACCTCAAAAGGTAGCAAAATTCAAAGAAAAAGAAATGGCGGAATCATGCCTTAGGAAGGAAAAAAGGGAATAAGGTAATAGGGATGATTACGCCGTTAACGTGGTAAGCCCTCAACGAGACCCTCGTGATGCGATGCTAGATGGGCCACAAAACCTGGATGATTCCTAGATTTCTAAAGTTCAGGTCAGCTCTGGGAGCTGGGGGTGTAGGTTAACTCCAGTGTAGATTGCCAATCGTTTCATGGGTTGACGAATTTATGTCCGAAGTAATCTCGCATTGGAGTCTATACCTCAAAGGTAGCAAAAAAAAAAAAAAAAAGGGTGGGGGGAAACGGCGGAATCTAGCATAGGGATTATATGGATAGGCCAAAATGCATTTTTTGTTGATTGGGTGTGTATGAGAGACAGTGTGTGTGAACAGCGGTGTCTCTGCTTTGGTTTCATTGTGTGTGATAAACTGTGTGTGCGTGGTCTATGTCATGACGATGTTCTGTTTATTAGATATATAGATACATATCTCTGTTTCGGTTGGGAATAGGAGTATTAGATAAGATATTCTGCCCATTACGGTTAAACATTTATGAGTCTCTTTTGAGAACGTTTTTAAAGTTTGTAAAAATATGAGTCTCCCTTGTGAGAACGTTTTCAAAAAAAAAAAAACATTTTTAAAATGTATGAGTCTCTATTTTGAGAAAACGTTGTTGAAAATCTGTTAAAACTATGAGTCCCCTTTGAAGGGAACGTTTTTGAATGTGTTAAAATGTATGAGCCTTTCGAAGGACGTTATGGGGTTGGAGAAAGGACTTGTCTTAGATAAGGAAATAAGTATAATCTAAGTTTGCAGATTAGAGTAAAATAAATAAAAAGAGCGAAAATAAGTTGTGGAAAAGTTAAGAAACTTCGAAGTAAGAGTTGTGTTGTCTGTTTTGTGTTTTGTATGTTCCGTTGCGTGTTATTTTTGGCTGTGTTGTCAAATGTGCTGGAAAAATTGGGAGGCAGCTGTCTGCTGAGGAAATTTACAAGGATCATTAGGATCTCCCTGACTTCTTTGTGATAACTCAGGGTGATAGTCTTACTATTATTAGTTTACGTTTTTCATATATCGCATTAATATTGAGAATGTTGGGACTACAGTGTTATTTCTCTATAGGGATCATTTAAATTGTTCTGTGGTGGTGCGTCGCTATTTGCAATGTCTGACGCTTTGAAATTGGTAAAAATAAAATTTCTAAAAGATTGTATACTGAAATAGGCTTGGGTTACTTTTCAGCTACTCTTTTGGCTGATTGTGGGCTTAGGGCTGAGTTAGTTGAGACGTTAGGTGTTTCATGGTGTGAATGAGAAAACTTGAGAGCTCATCACACTCTGAAATCACAATGAAGACTGAACTGCGCATGTCTGGTATTTCGGGAATGTTTGAGCCCACAGACGTTTAAGCCACTCCCTGCCTGCACTGGGGTGCTGCAGCTTGTGCTGCAAAGATAAGAAAGGGGGAGACTTTTAGACTTCGGAGTAGTTTAGGATGAAGATCTGTTGTTAAAGTGGCGGTTGTTTATTCATGACATTGTGTGATTGGGATTTATTAAATTCATAAATGAGAGTTGTATTGATTGATGAAAATATTATAATGATTAGAATGCTCCTATGAGCTGAGTGATTGTTTTTTATGCTTAGAAGTGAATATATGCATGTTTAAATGATATGATAATTATGTATGCATATTAATGACTTGTAATATGAAGTTATAATTTGGTGTTGAAAAGAGGAAAATGTATATTTTAGATATGAAATGATTGAGTGTTGGTGGATAATATGTATAGCTTACATTATATCACTTGTAGTATGATTGAAATGACATACCAGGTGCATAAAAGGCTAAATTCTTGTCTATTTCTTTTTGTTCTCCTGTGGTGAGAGAAAGAGACGAGAAGGAGGAGACGGAGAGAAAGAGCGCACTGGCGAGTGCGACGCGCCACAGCGTGTGTGACTCCGGATCCATTCTGATCAAGGCCAGTACTGTTTTATCCACAAACTCTTCTACCAAACACCTGCTTTCAGATATACTATATGTGTGTATGTTCATTTATAGCTATTACCATTGATAAATACTTCGTACGGGATATTACAGACACATTTTCTATGAGGGGCATCTATTTGCTTGTTTGTGTCCCTTTTGATTAGAGTCGCGTTGGACATCCAGTATTGTGATTATTCTGTGAATTAAGCTTGTTAGACAATTGATTGCCCTGAAGTTGACAGGTTTCCTTCACTTTTCTTTATCAAAAAGAGTGAGACTGTTACTTATTGACAATTTGAGAAATATAATAAAAAAAAAAAAAAAGGGGAAAGCTATATAGCTCAAAAGTATACTTAGTGGAATTCGTCTTTATTTCATTTTACTTAATATTTAGGCTACTAATAATACTAATACTTTACAATAAAGTAATATAAAAGAGTTGTTACAATGCGGAAGAAGGACATTAAAACTTCGACAGTAGTTACTCCGGTTGATGTAGTGCAAAAGAGTAATCCTCTAGTTAATGGCATCGCAAAGTTATCTGGAAAATGGCATAAACGTTGGCCTCACATTGAACAACCATGGCCAGTGGAAGGGACTCTTAACCCAGATGTAATTAAGATAATGCAAGTGCTTGTGTCTACACACAAGGCGGACCAAAAGAAAGGGAAAAAAGGGGAGCAACGTAAAGAAAAGAGGCGAAGAGAGCTTGGTGTTCTTAAGTTATTCAAAAATGAGGGACAGAAATTGATAAAGGCTACAAAAGATAAAAAAAGACAGAGGGGTAGAAAAAATGGCGAAAGAAGCAACAGTAACAGAAAAACTAATGGCAGAAGTCAATACACCTTTCTCACATACGGAGTCAGTGAGAAAACCCCCACCTTATGAGGAAGAGGCTGAGTTTAAGGATGTTTATCCTCAGCTCCCAGTGATCACTCAGGAGGGTGATTACTGCATCAGAGATGACGAGGAATGAATAATAGAGAGAGGACAAGCTGAAACAACTGTAAAGATGACGCCAAGCTCCAAAAGTAAGAAGAAAACGAGACGCCTGGAAACTAAGGGCAAATTGAGGTTTAAGACGACAAAAGATGATGATGATGATGATGATGATGACCAGAGTGAATCAGAAGGGATCATGGGAGGATATGATCCGGCAGTCAGACGAGTGCTGGCTAGAGCGGAAAAAAGAGGTAATGAAAAATGGAAGAAACATAGAGATACCAGAGATCAAACTTCTGATGAAAGTGAGAATGGAGACAGCGATGAAGATTTGGAGAGTAGAGGAGCTACGGGGTCATATTCCACAAGAACTGACTTAGAAGATATTGAAAAAGACATAGAGCACTGCCTGTCATACTTACAGAAGGCGACCAAACTAGAAGATATAAGACAATTGGAAGAGCAGTTCGAAAGGCTGAAGATACAGAGGGAAACATTGCTAAAAAAGTGGAGAAGACGTATACATTACGCTCGAGAAAAGGAAAGAAAAGCGAATAAAATGCTCCCAGTAATTATCCAAGGACAGAATCTGGAGTATAAACCTTTACAGAGTACCGCCTTGACAAGTTGCCTACTCTTCAAGCTGGAGCACATCCTTGGATTGCAAAGTTGGAAGAAATGTCAACAGGAACACAGTATGCCATAGGAGATATCAAGAGACTTTTGGCTAATCTCATTGGGGTTCCAGATATGGGAGCAGTTTTCCAAAGGGCAGGACTCGATCGATATGTAGGGACTTCTGTATATGATCCTGAACTGTTGGCCGCAAGTAGAGGTCGACTGTGGAGAGCACTGAGAGATCAATACCCAACAAATGTGCATCCAGACAACATTGTGATTGAGCCACTGGGACAGGAAGAAAATCCGAGAGCTTACGTGTCGAGAGCTCACCAGGTGTGGAGGAATGTTACCGGAAACGATCCAGGTGCAAGTCAACTGGAGCAATCAGTTTTGCGAACCAAACTACAGAAGGGGCTTCCCTCCCCAGTGAGAAGCAAACCGGCAGAGGTAGTGGGACTTGGAAGTATGACAACAGGTACATATACAGATCATATAGCTCACCAGGTAGAGTTATATAGGAAAAAGGAACATGACCAGAAAATACAGGATCAAGAAACTCTCCGAAAACTCAATCAAATACAATTGGTGGATAATAAGAAGAAGGACAAGAAGCAAGCTCTGGTTATGCAGAATCAGTGTCCACCAGATCAACAAACATCACCACAGTCTCGGCCGTTTCAGGTTCGACCTCAATCTTCCCAACCACCCTTAGTGGTTCCAGTTGTGTCATACTCACAGCCAGTTTCTGGACAAATACAGTACTGGAGAGGAAGAGGTAGAGGTAGAGGAAGAGGACGAGCTGGAAGATATGATCCATATTATATACCTTCACAAGCGTGCTATAATTGTGGACAGGATGGTCACTTTGCTCGTGAGTGCAATATGCCAGAAGGGCCTTCCAGAGGAAATTACAGAGGAGGATACAGGGGCCAGTCAATGCCAATTGGAGGACCGGTGAACCCCTACAGGGGCCCGGAGCCAGGATTCTAGAGGTGCCCGGAAGATCCGAAAGGGAGGTGTCAGCTGGTAGCATCAGGACCGGAAAAAGATCCAACAATCAAGGTGAAAGTAAACAACCGTCCATTAGAAGTGATGGCGGATAGCGGAGCTGCTTTTACCTGTATTCGGCCTGAAGATGCTATACATCTCCCCATGTCCAATCAATTGATTCGGACGATCGGGTTTGAGAGAGTGAAACAGCTGATTCCTCTCACGGAACCAATCGAGCTTTGCTATAAAAATCTGAAAACTACAATACCCATACTGGTATCAGAACATACACCTATTGCATTGCTGGGAAGAGACGCCTTGTGCAGATTGAACTGTACAATAAAATGTACACCAGACGGCTGTCTGGTGGAAGTACCAAAGGAAACTATTCGCCAATTATTGATGTCAACAGAGACTGAAGCTTCTTCAGTATTTTGGATTGGAAACCTCAGTGCAGATCTTGTGGAGTCAGCTAAATTGTGGGAAAAATTTATTGTGGCAAACATGCCAGATGCAAGACTTCCAGAATATCCACTTCATTGTACACTCAAGTACTTCAAGAAAGTTCAACCAAACACAGAGGAATGGTTGAATAGCCAACCAAAGAAAGTTCAACTGAGCTCAAGTTGCATAATCCTAGGACCACAAGGAGCAGCTATGAAGATAAACACAGATGATTATCTGGACAAAGAATTTGAGATTGAGAAGAGCGTACCACATGTGACTTTGTTAGTTGGTGAGGAATATGAACAGAAGCATATAGGAGAGATGATGACAGAAGCAGAGAAAGCTGTTTTTGTACCTATAGGAGAGAATTTGATGATTTGGAGGAGTGAAGATCAGCGATTTCTCAAAATCATAATTTCAGCCCAAGGACAGGGACAGCCACAAGTTGTGCTGATGACACATGAGTCTATTTGCAGTGCCAAAATGGATTCAGATACCATGAAAGAGGAAATGATGCGACAAGTTCCGGAAAGTTTGTGGTCCCAACATAGCACCGACATTGGACTTGTGAAATCTGCACAACCGGTGAAAGTTGAACTTCGACCAGGAACCAGACCTCCTTGGAAGAATCAATACCCATTGAAAGATGAGGCAGTCCAAGGGATCGAACCACAAATTAAAGGACTTTTAGATGCAGGTGTTTTGAAGATAACACAAAATCCTCAGAGTAACACGCCATTGTTGCCCATAAAGAAGCCAGACGAGACTTATCGTATGGTTCATGATTTGAGAGCAGTGAATGAAGTCGTAACAGATTTTCCAGCAGAAGTGCCAGATCCACATACTTTGTTAGCCCAAATTCCTCCTGATGCGACACATTTTACGGTGTTAGATTTGTGTGGTGCATTTTTTAGTGTTCCACTCAGTGTAGAAAGTCAGGGTTTATTTGGGTTCACATACAAAGGACAATCTCATGAGTATAGGCGATTACCACAAGGATTCAAACATAGTCCTCACATTTTCAATAAAGTACTAAAGGATGATTTAGTAGGGCTAGATCAGATATTGCAAAGTGTCGTAATTCAATACGTTGACGATATTATTCTGTGCGCACCAAATGAAGAGATATGCCACCAGGACTCAATTAAATTGCTACAGATATTGGCAGAGAATGGACATAAAATTTCACAGAAAAAGTTGCAATATTGTCAGGAGAAGGTTGTTTATCTGGGTCAGAAAATAACACATGGTCATAGAAGCATTGCTGATAGTCAGTTGGAAGCTATACGCAAAGCGCCAAAGCCTAGAACGGTCAGAGAGATGCTAACATTTCTGGGTATTGCTGGATATTCTTCAGCTTGGGTTGAAGATTATGCTAGCTTGACAGGACCTCTGAGATCTATGATTAAAGAGGCTGGTAACGGTCAACTTTATGGTAATCTTTTATGGACACAGGAAGGTCTTCTAGCATTTGAAACAGTCAAACAGAGGTTACAAGAGGCACCAGCGCTTACATTACCAGACTATTCTAAGAACTTTTTGCTATATGTGTCTACTTCGACTGGAGGTAAATATGCATGTGCAGTTCTTTGTCAGCCGACAGGTGTAGGGATGAATCCTCAACCCATTTCTTACTATTCTACTGCCTATTCAGAAGTAGAATTGGGGCTACCACCGTGCTACAGAGCGCTTGTGGGAGATCATTTAATGTATGATAAAGCATCATCTGTTACGATGGGTTATCCAGTAACAATTCTTACCCATCATAGTCTCAGGAATCTCCTGAATTATGGAAAATACACATTGACTATGCCTAGACTTAGAGACTATCATAGACTCTTAGAGCAGGAAGATGTCACTTTAACGAGATGCGCTACGGTGAATCCAGCTGAGAATTTGCCAACTCCAGAGGATGGTGAACCACATGATTGTGTACATGAAGCAGAGAAGTATTCAAGGCTTAGATCAGATCTGCAAGCCCTTCCATTATGTGAGCCAGACCTGGAATATTGGACGGATGGGTCTTGTTATCGTGTGGGAGATAAATTGTGTGCTGGCTATGCAGTAGTGAAAGCTCAAGGAACGGGATTTGTTGTTGAAAAAGCTGAAGTAATACCTCAGCCTGCGTCTGCACAACTTGCTGAACTTGTGGGGTTAACAGAAGCGTGTTTGTTAGCAGAAGGGAAGCGAGTGACAATATATACTGACTCTGCTTATGCACACAATGTATGTCATCTGTTTGGTTCAGTGTGGAAAGGTAGAGGATTTAAGAAAACGGATGGTTCTCCGATACAACATCACACGCAGGTAATGAAACTGTTGCATGCTATGATGAAACCTAAAGAAATAGCGATAGCTAAATGTGCAGCTCATAAAACGGATGTGTCAAAAGTCACGCAAGGGAATAAGGCCGCGGATGAAGCTGCAAAAGCAGTCACATGAGCTGACAAATTGGGTAAGGTTTTCCTGGTCACTCATGGAGTGGACTTGGAAGACAAAATTACGTTTAAGGATGTGATTTTGATGCAGGAAGCTGCTTCAATGATTGATAAACAGTTATGGCTAGACAGGGGTGCTGTCAAAGATTCTACTGGTCTTTGGAGAAATCATGAGGGGTTGATAGTGGCGCCTCTAGATTTGTTGGGTCTGATGATTCAGGAAGCGCATGGGTTAGCCCATGTCGTAAGGGGGGAGGTTAGAAGAAAAATCACAAAAGAGTACGGTTTTTGGGCACCATATTTGCTCGAACAGATTGATTATGTCATAGGCAGGTGCACAATCTGTCTGAAAAATAATGTTCGCAGGGGTGTACCTGTTCTTCCGGGGTACATTCCAACCCCAAAAGGTCCTATGCGTGAGTTGGTTGTTGACTTTGTTGATATGATAAAACCAGTTGAAGGCAAGAGATACATGCTAGTGGTTGTGGATAGATTTTCACGATGGCCGGAGGCCTGTCCAACCAAGCGGAAACACGCTCAGTCGGTTGCCAAGTTTTTGTGTAGAGAGGTAATAAGCAGGTGGGGACTTCCCGATCGAATATCCTCAGATAATGGAAAGGAGTTTGTGGACAAAACTGTGTAATTGATTTTGCAAAAATTGGGAATAAAACAACGTCTTGGAGCAGTTTATCACCCGCAAAGCCAAGGGATTTGTGAAAAAATGAATGGCGTTTTGAAAAATTGCATTGTTAAGATTTGCCAGCATACGGGTCTAAATTGGGTAGCTGCATTACCTTTAGCCCTAATGGTGTGCCGCTCAAGTGAGTTGCGTGATTTACGTATGACACCTCATGAACTTGTCACGGGCAGACGAATGCCGACGCCTTGTTTGCGAACAAGCAGAAAGGGTCCAAGTTTGGCTCTTTTGGAGGATGAAATGAGAATGTATGTGACATATATGGCCAATTTCCATAAAAGAATATCCACATATGTTTCTGACAGGCAAAGAAAAGAAGAGGTGCAGGAGAAGCTCGATGAGCAAAAAAGGAGTACAGTGCAACCTGGAGACAAGGTGTTCGTAAAGGTATTTAGAAGGAAGTGGTATAACGAACGCCGTGAGGGACCATTTGAGGTTGTTCGTAGTACAGGAACAGCTGTTCAGGTTAAAGGGTCTCCAATGTGGTATCATTTATCACATTGTGTTAAAGCACCTAGAGAAGAGACGTCACACGTGGAGAGTCAAGATGTTGAAGGCTCAAGAGAGCCAGGAGAACATAGGGAAGAACAGATAGCAGGAGAAGGAATGCATGAAAATATTCAGAGTCAAAACCCAGAAGGAGAGAATGTCCATTTTAGGGATGACGTTGATGATCATGTGTATGATTCTGATGATGCCAGACATGACTCTGCAATTGATGAACAGGAAAAGAGATTTAAGAACATTGACTTTCAATATGTCCCAGAAACAGCAGGGCCCATTTCAGGAGAATGTGAAACCGCAGAGATTGCCAAGGACTGTAACTCTGCTACAGGAGAAACCGGTGATTCAGCTAGACAAAGCAGTACAAGACCAGTTCGAAAAAGGGTCAGACCAAAACGATATGATAACTAGGATCGAAGTGACTCTAGGGAAGCCAACTTTGCTCCCATGTCAGTGTACGAGAGAGAATAGTGGTGAAGGGAAATTTAGAGTGCAGTGGGAAGATAGCCATGGAAGAGTCTTAGATCTGTTAGGAACATTAACATCGAGAAAGTATGCGTTATTGAATGATAAGAGAAGACTGAAGATTGAAGGTGATTGCAGTCTTTATGTATATAACTCCCAGCAGGAGGATCAAGGTAATTATAGATGTACTTTTTACAATCCGCAGTTTGAAAGTGAGGGATTAGAGTCAGGACGCAGAGTTAACATAGTGACTCTAGTGGTGATAGGTGGAAATAAGAGCATAGAGTTTCAAGCTGTTGAAGAAACAAAAGAATCAACGACAATGGTATCTATATTTCAGCCAAATGTAACAACAGTAAGGGATAATTCTACTCTTTCAGCATTGACAGTTACTAAAGGTACAAATGTATCACATTTGACTACAGTGGCGACGAGGATGATTTTAGCAACGCCAACTTCATTGAAGACTGTGATTAGGGTTAAGCCAGGAGGAACAGCTTATCTTCCTTGTAAATGTGGGAGATGGAATAGTGGAGGTAATAATCCCCCTAAGTGGATAAATAGTCGTGGTGAAGATGTGGTTCTATCAGGACCAGAAGTGGATATTATACCTCTGAAACAAAGAAAGTATATTTTGTATAATGATGTGAAGTGGTGGAAGGTTTTGGACGATTGTTCACTTGTTCTGAGAAATGCTACCTGGGAAGATCAAGGGAATACACGTGTACCTATTTAGATCCAGAGTTTAAATTTGTTCCGTTTCAGAATTATTGGGTAGCAGGTCATGTGACCCGCAAGGTGACACTTATGATGAAAGATTTAAAGCCTGTTGAAGTTTCTACGGTCACTAAAGGAGTTCAGGAACCGTATACTACTGTAATTATTCCAATAGTTAATAATACACAGAGGATATCTGTCACGTTGCCCACAGTAACGAGTAAGAGTATTAATACATCAACTAAATTAAATATTTTAGCAACAACTTTGAAAAATATGCATGTTTCAACAGTAAAAACATCTTTTGTAACTCAGAAGCCTATATTACAGTTGGAGTTCAGTGCAAATAACAGCAAGGACATTTTTGAAATAAAAGATCAAATAGTAGAAGAGAATAATGTAGATTCATCTGAAACAGTTCAGGATACCATCCCGGAGGAACAAAATGAGTTCTTTAATTTTGAGGGAACAGTACAGGATATGACTGATCAATACCGTTCAATGCGGAAGAGAGAAGCTACATGGAAGGCATATGGTTTTGATTCTTCTGCTTTGCAAATTACAGATAAATGGGCTGGTAGGAATTTATGGTTTCAACAGTTAACTCATTCTGTGAGATCAGTTAGGAGATTGACTGGTCCATGTTTGTTGAAAATTCCAGCACCAGGTACATGGGATTCAATTTTGGAGGCAGTAGCACAGCCTCTATCCACAATGTGTCAATCTTATGCTTTGTCATGGTTGTTGTATCAGCAATAGTCACCAGTAGATGTAGCAATGTCGTTGTCATCACAGTTGTTTAAGCCTAAACGTGGTTGTTCTTGGTTAAATAGTTTAGCCTATATTAATTTGCTAGATCGTAAAGAAAATAAGTTAACAGCGGCTCCTGAAGCAATGGAGGTGACACCCGCAAGAGCTAAGGGATGTTTTTGTTCAAATAAGACGTATGATGGACCTGGGATGTTTATGGGAATATCCGATTGTGATGATTATATGATGACTTTGGGTAAGCATGAACGTAAAGCTAGTAATGAGACATATAAAGTGACTTTTTATGTTCCATCTAGTAAAAAGGTTAAGACTTTGATGGTGAAAGATGAGCTTTTGCCTGGCAATGTGACTATAGGGAATTTTCAAGATATCTGGTGGGTTTGTGATGATAAAGCCTACATATTTCTACCCTATGGATGGACAGGATGTTGTTACATGGCAACGTTGAAGCTTCCATATGAGGTTTATACCATCCAGAAAGGGGAAGCACCTGATACAGCTCAATCTGAACATAGTTCCGGAAGTAGGATAAAGAGAGACATGGCACAATTTCATAATCTTGAGTCCTATCATTGGAGGATAAGTCTAGGAGAGAAGTGGGGAATTGGACTTTTTCCATGGTATGGAGTAACATTTTTGGCAGATCATATTGACAATATTACGTATACTTTGCAGGGTTTTGCAAATGAGACAATACGAGGGTTTAATTACTTGTCAAATACTCAAAGAAGTCACAGACTGACGTTGTTGAAACATGATATGGCTCTGGATTACATTTTAGCCAAACAAAGTGGCTTATGTGTGGCTTTGAATTTGACGGGGGATGATTGTTATACTTTGATTCCCGATAGCTCTGATAATAACACTAGTGTTATAGATGCATTGAAGAGTATAAGAGATGCGTTTGGTCCATCTGAAGGAGCTGGATGGTCTGCAAATGCTTGGTTGCAGGGCCAATTGGGACCAGTAGGAGCAGTAGTGGTTCAAATTTTAGTAGCAGCTCTTGTAGCACTATGTGTGATGTTTTGTTTTTGTACTTTGTTATTGACGTTTACGAAGGCTATGATATTGAAATGGGTTGGTGTTGTGATGCCTGGAGATAGTACTCAGATGCCTTTGCTAAATGTGACTGATTTAGACGAAGATGAAGAAGTGACACAAGATGGGGTATTGATGGAAAGTTATCCCTTCTAAATATAAAATTCTGCCGTCATCTTGACATTTCTTGGAATGTTGTTTAATGTTTTATTATTAATCAAAGGAGGGAAATAGAATGTGATCGATATTCATATTATTTTTGTTGTTCTTTTATACTAATTTTGCTATTTTACTATTTCTATTTGATGTTTTAATGTTCATGTGTTGTTTTGCAAAGATACTGGTTGTGTTTTCTTTTCTTCCAGAGTATATGGGGGAATGTGCAAAGGGAGATTCAAATATGGACAATAAAATGGACTGGATAACTCTGAACAAGGAGATGTTCAGATTCCATCAACACTACACTGAAAGTTCGACACTGCGAAGGAGTTGCAGTGGATACATTCTTATGTTTTCTCTGACATATACACATATATTTGCATTTGGACGTCCATGACAGGTGCAGGAAATTTGCATGATTAACCCACTGACATATGGATTAACCCATATATATATATATATATATATATATATATATATATATATATATATATATATATATGTGTGTATATATATATATATATATATATATATATATATATACACATACATACATACATACATACATATATATATATACACATACATACATACATACATACATACATACATACATACATACATACATACATACATACATATATATATATATATATATATATATATATATATATATATATATATATATATATATGTATATATATCTGTATATACATCGCAGCATGTTGGTGTTAGGCTACAAGCATGGATATATACATATATATGGGCTACAAGTTCCTCAGTTGTAAAAAAAAAAAATATTAAAAAAAACGTCCTCAGTTGTTCGCGGGTCATTTGGAAGCATCGTTTATTGAGCGTCTGGATCTGAATTCTGCCCAGCAACCCATTCGCGCCACAGTCCATAAAGAAAGGACCAACGTTGCCACAGTCTACTAGCTAATGGTTAGGATGGAGACTGCTTCGTTGCTGATGTCAAACCCCATGGTAAGCATCTTAACATAATGTTAATACAAATATTTCAACGTTTTCGCATGTGGAAGTTGGTGTTAATTATAACGTTAACGTTACACAGGCCATTAACGTTAGCTACCTAAATCATATTTAAAAAAGGTGAAGAGGTTCAGGGGCCGTCTAATGGCAGGCTAACGTTCGTACTTTAACTCCCATTGTGATAAGGTTATATTTTTACCCTGCTTATTACCACAATGTTAGTTTTAGGACATTTTAGTAAGACTGTGGTTCGTTTCTGTGCACTCAGCATTAAATCTGGTTAACAATTGGTTTTGACAACGGGGTGCGGAGTGCTGACAGTCATAAAACATCAGTAATTAGATGGTGCCCGTTTTCGTTGGCTAACGTTAGCCTTCAAAACCCCGATGAGCATAGCCACCTGTTACCACAATTTTCTTACTGCTAGCTAGCTAGCTATAACACTAACTTTGATTACTTAAATAAAAATAATTTACCTGACAAGCTAGCGTTAGCTTAATGTAGTTACTGTCAGGACAGTCAAATTGACCATAAGCCTTGCTAGCTAACTTAACATAAAACTGATATTAACGTTTATAATCGGCTTTAAGAGGGACTAAACACGTTCGATGGACTTATTGAATCATATTTGACTTTAAGATCAATATAATTATCAATATCACAATTCATTTTATTGGTACTTAACTTTTCCGTATCATGTTTATAGCTAGGGTAACTTTGGTAGACTGTTGTTTGCATGTTCCACTAGTTATCCCTTATTAAAAAGGTGGCTCTTGCTAAGAATATCATCACCATCTTCTACTAAATGTCAGGAATACACTGTTTATTGCAAAACAATAGTTTACAATACTAAAAATACTGCATCCTTACAAAGAGCATTTTTTTGATAGTAGTTTTCACATAGTGTGTCTGTTTTTATGTTGGTATGATGTATAGTGGAAGATCTGAAAACATGGCCAGGAGTTGTGAGAGAAGGCAATGCAGAGATGAAGGACATCATACCACAAGACTGTGTGTGTATAAGCCTGATCAACAAGTAAAAAGAGTCAGGTATGTTATTGCCTAATTAGTTTGGTGCATGATGCAAATTACACACCTGTAATCAAAATCTATTTAGTATTTGGGGCAGTTGCAGTGCCACTCATGATTCTTAGCCCTATTTGTTGCTCTATTTTTCCATCCCGTGTGATCAAGGGTTCCTAGACTTCCTCTATCATTATCTTTATTGCATGTTCCATTTGGTGCAGTATCACTGAAAATATCCCAACTGTGGGACTAATTTAAGGATCTTATCCTATTTTAATGTTTCTATTTTTCAGATCTCTCAATTGCCATGATGACCAAGATATTCAACGGGGAAATGTGGAAAGCTGCCATATTCCCAGTCATTACTTTTCCAAATTATCTGTGGTAAGTTTACAAAAATCTTAATTGAAAATGGGAGTAGGAAGTAAAGAGAAGGAAATAGTAGTAGTAGTAAGTAAGTAAGTAAGTAAGTAAGTAAAGGGCAGCATAAAATGACACCTTTTGTATGAAAAGTAAATGCTTTTTTTTTTAATAATTGTGATTACCATTAAACCTTAAAACCGGTCTTCTATTCACATCTGCAAAAAAACGACTATTATTCCCCCAGCCATACATTACAATTATTACTCAACCACTTCTTAAAAACAATGGGAGACGGGGGAAAAAATCTGAAAAAAAAAGTCCATGCATTAAAACATACTTCTTCAAATTAACGCACATAACCCAAATCTTTTGTTCTTGCAGCAGCAGTAGCAGCAGCACCGAGGAATCCTACTTTCCTGAGTCCGACACCGAGAGGGCCATCAAGGACTTCCCTGACTTACAACAGACTGGAGTAGAGGCTGTAGCAGAGACAGCCTTTTTTTTTTTTTTTACTGAAATAATTGACATTATGATTGACAGTGGACAATATGATAAGCAGTACTTGAATTTGTTCAGTAGTATTAGTGTGACAATCAGTTTTTGTTCTCCAACATGTTGTGAAGCAGGGATACACAGCTTAGTCAAAAGAGAGAAATGCTAAGCAAGTGATGTTTTTTTAAACTGAAACTGGGTGCACAGGTTTACAGACACATCTCTACTGATTGGGTATCACCTAGAACACAACCAATAATTGAGACACACCCACCAAATGAGAGAAAACATAACTCAAGCCGTTGCACACCGTTCCCAGGAAACATGCTGTTTTGACATTGAATGTGCCCCAGCTCTTTGATTGAGAGGAAGCACACAGTTTCAGACTTTAAAAAAACACTGGTTTAAGCTTTTAATAGTATTTTTTGTACATTCGCGCTTAGTATAGACCAATGTAGGCTAATTATCTCAAAATCTACCTACATGATCAAGTTTTTTTTATTTTCAGAATAGCTTTTAATGTGTTATAGTGTGCTATTTTCTATGATAATTTGAACTTGTATAAATTGTCTTTGAGTACCCTCAAAAGCGCTTTATAAATTGTACATTGTGCTTGATATGTCTGGTGCCCTTCTGATGCCATTTAGGACAATTTATTTTTGAATAAATAATAAAAAATAATGTAATAAATTGGGATTTATTTGTATGTGTATGTGTATAACTGTAGTCCCATGTTTCCAGAGAGTGGAGGACGTGTTCTGTGCCAGTTAATTTTCTTGTAGCTACACAAGAAAATGATCACATGGTACAGAAAACATGTCCTCCATCCTCTTGAAACATGGGACTACAGTTATAAAAGTAGTATAAAAACGTCTCAAATTAGTCTAAATTTGACGTTGAAAAGACGTCCACAAACGACCACATTTGGACTATAAATAGCCCTTACACGGAGGTCCCCCGGACGTCAACATTAGACGTGCGGTAGACGTCGAAAAAAGACGTCGCCTGGCGTTACAAAACAACCCCTTCAGTGGACCGAAATTGGACGTCCAAAACTTACATGGAAAAGACGTCCCTTCGACGTCACATTGCGCAGTGGGATTGGTCAAGTTATCGATCCCACCCCAATTCATGGAATATACACATGTGGCACACACACAAAGAACTTTAGAGTGACTTTTGAGAATCTGGGTAGCGGTCGCTCTCCGAGCTCTGCAGGGCTTGTAAATTGATGCTGAATTCCTTTGATGTAAATAAACTTTTATAATCAAGAAACAGTGTCGGCAGATTCCTCTCTACACAGCAACGCACCATCGATACTAATTAAACAACACAAGTTTATAGATTACTCAGTGAAAGATGCCATTCTGAGACAAGCGTGGAGCCAAAGAAAGATCCTCTACAAAGTAGCACCAATATTTTTCAACCACGACTACTCCCCTAAGTTGCCAAAGAGGAGACGCAGGTGTGGGATGCAATTAAGCAGTTAAAGCAGAAAAACAAGAGCCAAATGCATCTACCCAGCTCAACTAAGGATCTTCACTGAAGATGGAAAGAAGACCTACCAGACACTCACAGAGGCTCTCTTGACGCTACAGGTACTAGGGATCTAGGTTTGGGTGGATGAGAGAGAGCGAACGGAAAGCAATCTGTCCCACCACAGATGCACCACGGATGGGAGACGGGGAAAAGACCTGATGTTATCAACGTGGATGTCAATGATTTCCAGATTTCTGAGACAAAATCCGGGGACATTTTCAGCTCAAACGCGTAAATAGCTTTGTAAAACTTAAAACGGGGACACTGCCCCAGGGGCCACTAGACCAAGAGCTGCACTGGGGCACAAGCCCCCCTAGGGGGTCCATGGGCATGCTCCCCTGTAAGAAAATGTTGTCTATTTTAACGTTTAAATGCATCAATCTGGTGCACTTTCAAAAGAAATTTATATTTCAAAGACTGAGTGAAGAGGTTGCCTGTATATGTTTGTTTGACGTGTGAATATGTTCTGTTAATTATTATACAGGTTTCAAATCATCTGTTTAACCTAGTAATTCATCAAATTCCCCATAGTAATCTCGTAGCTTTCTTGTGTACACATTTAACATCTGATACTGCAGTGATTTATATGCAATTGCTACAACCATCGATACATAATTCTCTGATTGTTTAAAACCATAACAGTTACTTTACAAACATGACAGGTTAAAATAATCAAGCAACACTTATGTCTTTAACTAGTGTCGTTTATTGAGTTTAAAAGTTAACAGAGGGTAAAATGATTTGTCTTACCAGCATATGCTCTCTTTGTTCTAAAGGAAAGTTTGCCGCGATCCTCGGGTTTAACCCTTGTGTTGACTTCGGGTCAAATTGACCCGTTTTCAATTTTTATTTTATATCATAAAATATGGGACGTCAAAATAAGCACTGAAAATGTGTAGAAGAAATATTTAACAATTTAAAATGTTGGAAAAAGCTAAAACAAACTTCAAAAAAAGGCGTCAAAAATGTCGAAAAAAAGGTTGGAAGACAACACAAGGGTTAAATGGGTCTATGACTGCCGGGGTAACAGGAAGTTAACCAGCATTTTAAGTATTACATTAGTCAGCCATCAAGATGTCTTGTGGTTTGGTCTAATTTGAATGTGAATCATATAAATGATATGCTGTAAATGTCTAGCTTTTTAGATATATTAATGTTGGCTGTATAAAGCTGTGACTGTCTATTCACCTGAGCCACCCCTGCATTGTATTGTGTTGGTATGTTCCAATTTGAGGGGCGGGGCTTCAGGCTATATAGCCTAGCAGTAGTATTTGTTCGGGAGACAGAGCTTGAGGAAAACCTGAGGGAGTAGGATGCAAATCTGTTTTCAATTTTACTTTGTTTTCTTGAAAGTACATTTCTGTTGCTTTTCTTAATTTTGTGACTTTTTATATTATCATTCTTGCCTTAATTGGGGAAAAAATAAAAATCCCATCGTTTTCTACATCATCTCGGACTCATCCTGAGCGTTTACATCTGCTCAAGACTACTCTTCGACATTCTACCCTCAACACTAACCTAGCTCTGGGGAGCTTATTCCCCGGAATCCATATGTTTTCTTTTCACCCAGCAGGTTTCCTTGGATTAGGGTGGCACCTAAATCATGGTTCCAGCCTGTCGCCGTGGTCCTGCTGCGCGCCCTGCTATGCCCTGTTACACCTGCTACGCTCTGCAGTGCCCTTCTACGTCCTGCTGCGTCCTACTACGTCCTGCAGTGCTCTGCTACGTCCTGTGACACCCTGCAGTGCCCTGCTATACCATGAACTACTACAGCTACTATTTCTAGTCACTGATCCATTATCTTTATTGTGACTATTATTGCCACTGTTCACACCCCCAACCGGCACCGTCAGACACTGCTGTAGGATACTCGTAGGGTACAGATTTGATCATTGGCAAATTATCAAAGATGTTTTATCAATATTAATAAAGTTATGAATATGGTTATTAATAACTTTATCAAATCGACAAACAATCAAAACGGGGCACCACCCTGCAAGTCAGGGACCAATAATCAAACTGTGGAACAGTCAAGGAGTAAACCTCTATATATGTGCGCCTGCTCTACCAACTGAGCTAACCCGGCCACGAGACCATGGAATGTTAACATACGTTACTCAGCAACAGGTGATAAAAGGGGCAAGGTTGCGCGACTAAAGTTAAAATTAATTGAGGCGAGGAATGAGAAGCGTATTGCCTGTATGTGTGAAAACAGCTTTATCTTGCGCATTTTTTTTATTTTATTTTTTTTAGATATATAGATAATTATATAATTTGTCATTCTTTCAGGGGGGGACGTTTTGGGGGGCCGCGAGTAACGTGATTAAACACAAATGATCCAAATATTATCCTGCGATCGAACTGGTGGGAATGCTGCAACGCTAACATTTGAAAAAAAAAGAATACCAATATTGCAATGATTAATAAGCTGTGTCATATGGCAGCTGTAAATAAAAAGTAATAAATTAATAACCCTTGCTTTTTAACAGCTTTTTGTCATGGTATGATGTATGTGCAGAGTCACTGGCAGGCTGGGGAAATTTTCTCTGTGCTCACTTAAATCTCAGTTTTTAGTTTCACTGTCAGTGAAGTACATTTTTCATGTGACAGTGACATTTTGGGTGTAGTTAAACTTTTGAAATGAACAATATGTTTATGTCTTAAAACATGTCTGGAGGGTATCTTTAAATATCTCGAGTTGGTCTCTTTTGTCAATGACAATAAAAACGAACTTAAAGCTGTTCTGTAGTAAACACAAAGTAATATAGATATCTAGGTACTGTTCAGATGTAGGTGTGACATGCACCCAGAGTTTAAGCTGTTACAACTATGTTGCTGGTACCATGGTGTTTGACTTCAAATGTGACATACATACTAGGAAGCATACCAGTATAAATAGATTAATATTTGTAAGTGGGATATATGAACTATATATACTAATATATATTGTGTCTGTTGGGAATAAAATCTGAGTCATAAGCAAACCATCTGAAAATTTTCAACATTCTATGTATCTCACAAGTATTAATTACCTTCTGCCAGACTTGGAGTGTGTAGGTCAAGCAGGGGTTCTCCAACTTTTCTAAATGACACATTAGACCCTTATCCGCTATTACAGCTTGGATAGGGAACTTATTTGACCAGCTCCTTCTACCTAGCTATATAAGTTTCATTACACCAATATAAAAGGGGAGCTATTTGTGCAGCATAATAATAGTTCCTTAGACAAGGTAGACACAACCCTCCACTTTCCTTGGCAAGTTGAAGGGTAGCATATTTAATCCTGCCAAATAAATCTGGAGATCCATTTGTCCTGAATTGATTTTCACTCACCTCTATAGGCAAGTTTCTAAAAAGGTAAAGTAGTCGGGGGAGCATATTCATCTTAACACTTATCCTAGAACTAAGGCTGAAGAAGGGGACCAGATTCCATCTGTGTAAATCAGCTTTTATACTCGAGGATATTGGCTCATAGTTTGCCTGGAAGAGCCCTGAGAGGTCCCCAGTTAGATGTATCCCCAAATATTTAATCTTATCTTATCATTTTCCCAGTTTACCTTAAATTTCTTACGTAGAGTCGCAGGAGCTGCATAATTAAGTGTCATCACCTGAGTTTTTAAAATGTTGACTTTGTAGCCAGATAACTTCCCAAAATCAATCAAAGTAGACATCAGTTCACTGAACGACCTCTCCGGCTCCCCCCAGGCAGACCAGCACATTGTCAGCGAACATTGCTACCTTATGCTCAACTCCTGACATTGCAATACCCTTAATATTTTGATTTTGTCTTATTAACTGATCTAGTGTTTCTATAAATAAATCGAAGAGGAGTGGCGAGATTGCGCAACCCTGTCTGCACCCACGTTTCAGAATGAAGGCCTCAGATAGATCACCATTGACCTTGATACGGACTGAGGGTCTATCATATAGTGCCTGGATTACTCTGATAAACCTATCCTGAAAACCAAACGTCCCCATCACATTGTACAAGAATGCCCATCTGACAGAGTCGAAAGCTTTCTCAGCATCCAGGCTCCCTATAATTGATTGAGTTTTGTCCTTTTGTATTTGACCTAAGATGTGTAATATTCTTAGATAGCTAAGAAAGGCATTAATGCAAACCTTCTCAGAAGCGCTAGGTTGTGAGTATAGATCCCTGAAGAAGACCTCAAAACATTCCTGAATCCTTTCCAATTTAGTTTCCAGTATATTAGTTTTAGGGTTCTTCGTTTTGTATGTTGTACTTTCCTCCTGTTGTTTATGTAGTTTGTACGCCAGGTATTTTGCTGATTTCCCTCCTATCTCATAGTATTTCTTTCTCAAGAAAATTAAATTCTTCTGGGCTTCCTGTGTGTAAATATCATCAGAATGAATATAGTTCCCGGTTTGTTTACAGTTAGAAGATGGCTGTGTCTCATGTTAAGTTGTTTTTTGTTCACGCTGTGACTCTACAAATCACAACATGTAAATAGGAACATGTTGGTGTTATTTTGTCACTTTTGTCACAATTCGGAGCAGTAGGATTACTGGAACCAGTCACCTGCATGTTATGTGCAGGCCTGCTGCCGCTGGGGCCGTCAGACAGCGTTACAGCACGCACAGAGATGAGAAGGGTATGTATTGACTTGTCTAATTCTGGGGGTTACGGTGAATAAGCTAAATTCCCAATAAGTTGGCGTGTTCCTTTAAAGGCATCTCCATATTTGATAGGGAAACTAAAGTTTTGCAACTGGCGGATGACAACACTTTTCCTTAAAGATAGAGATCAGTTATCAAAAGCTGTTGAGCTAGTTGAACAGTTTTCTTCAGCCTCAGGTTGTTTTTTTTTCCCATATATGTTTATTAAATTTTCAAATATGACAGAAACAAACATAACCTACATACAACATAAACATACATTTGGCTCACACATACATTTAAATTCAAATTTAAATTTACACAGGCGAGATTGAGGAATCATCCTATACCAATAAAATAATCACGTAAAATAAAAGTAAAATAAACCAAGTGTACATTGCCAAGCATAATACATTCATATAGTCAAAGACAGGTACGCAGAGATAAAAACATGTAATTAAATGCTGGGACGTCAGTTACAAGGCAGAGCGTTCTCAGCTATGATAGAAACCCTCTTGCAAAAATGGTAGAGATATTTAAACCAACATATGACAAAAAGGGTTCCCATGTTTTCCGAAACACATCATCTTTGCTGTGTAGTTTACACGTCAGGTAAGTAGTAGTGATAACCCCCCCACCTTTGCGCGTGCACGTACGCATGTGACGTGCCTGCGCTTTGGAACCAAGACATTTTTTTTTGTAGAATCTTTTTTTTTTTTTTTTTTCGAGGTGTGGGGGCAGATTAGGCGTATAGTCGAAGCCGTGTACGCATCTCACGAACGTGATGACGTAGTCATCACGGTCGAAGTTGCGTGCACCACTCACATATATATTTTATTTTTTTAACTAACAATTAAAAAAATGCGGAAATAAAATAAAATCATTGCACAGGGATGCTGTTGTTTCTCACATATGTAATTACGTCTGTGACGCTGTTGGTTTTGTGTAGGAGGGCGGTACCCTATGAAGTACATCGTGAGGGGGGTTGGTTAGGAATGTGTTGTAAAATCGTCATACATGCATGCATGGGGTGTGGTTTTGTCTGCCTTAAAAGACGTTGTAACAGTCTATCTGTCCACTGCTCCCTGACGGTTCTTAGCAAGCCTTTGTTAGCTAACTTGTTCGTTTTTGTCTTCGACCTTCTCAACCACTTTTCAACTCCTTTGGTCGACATCAAGAGTAAAACGCCTTACAACCATGTCTACACGTCTGTTTGGATATCAAGATGGATCATCTGTTGATGATGAAGGTATGCTTGGTGCACGCTCTCCCGGTACATTTGAATTGAGTCGCACTACATTCGAACTGAGACCCAGTACGTTTGTGCCGAACCTTACACCCCTAAACGGGTCAACTAGCACTGGAGAAGTTACTGATGTTGTAGATAACCCTTTTGCTGTCAATCGGGCACCCCGGAAAAAAGAGATCCCGTCCTGAGATCTTAACGCCAAGTTTGGCGGAATCGTGTACTGCTGCTATGGAATGTGAGGGTACGAATGGATATCGTTATTCCATTCGATACAGTGAGAGGGCATGTGTCGGTAGCCGTGTACACTAGCGTTGTAGCGGGGCTATCTAGCAAAGCTAAAACAGAGTGCACGATCGCTGTAAAAGACTGGAAGCTTTTTAGGGGACGTTGTGTGTAAGGATCTGGACAACCCTGGATTTCCAGAGATAGTGTATGTGTCCCAGTGGGATAGCAGCAAAGGGGGCATAATCTACAGGGTGGAAGCAGACCGTTTCACAAGATCTGCTGGGGATTTCATTTTCCTCAGTGTATGTGAAGAAAAGGAGAAGATTATTGCAGCCAGAGGTCGTGAAGAATGGCTGTTGAAACCATATCCTGTTTCTAACGAGGAATGCAACAAGTGGTTTAAAAATGGCTTCTTTATACAATGGTGTGACTGGGAGATTCTGAAGAAGCAGTTTGATACAGTTGACTATATCATCAGAAGAGATCAAATAAGGAACTCATGTGATGCCATAAGAAAAAAGTTGATTTTCGATGACGACGGTCAACACTCTCTGCCTATGCCAAGACCGCTGTATAGACCCAAAATCGTCAGACTACAAAGACTAGTAAAAGCTTGGTGGGTTTATTTCTAAGTGTTGTGTAGTTGCAAAAATAGTAAAAACGTTTTTGACTCTGTTATCGTGTTTTACAGTGACGGTACTGTATGTATTTTTTTTCTCTAGAATGCATGGAGTGGTTCTGTATATCACCCGGGACGCTCCGAGCCAACATGGCTTATTTGCGCCACTGACTGCAACCGGCTCTCCTGAATCGTACTCGTCATCATCATCATCACACATATGACCCCTGAAAGCTTCTGGCGCCGCCACATATGTCCCCGCCTTTACCGCCCTCTCTTTTGATCAGGTCACCTATACCTTCCCCCAACCCCCCAGGACATCCGTTCTACCCCCAATCATCTAATGTCTTACAACTGCCAGGTGGCCATGGTTGTTCAAACATTGTGGGGGGGTGATCAAACGGATGGATTGGTGACAACATTGTTTATAGACAGTGTTAAAACAGCGTCTCTACATCTACTCAACGTAGTACTTTACAGGTCTTGGGGGGAGATCTGCGAGGGTTGTCAGATCAATCATCCAAGTCAGAAGCAGCACGAGTGTTTGGGCAGCATCCCCGAGGGGTTCTATGTAAGACATTTTGAACAACTTATGAAAAGACTGTTGACGGATAAATTTGTCCCAGTTGTTCAACGCTTTCTGGCAATGAAACATCTCTGTGCTGATGGTGCAAGAATCCGTGTGGTAGCCGAAACTGTTTTGAACGAGTTGAAAACAGTGGAAGATGTCACAGTCAAAATACGAGAAATGTATGATGCTATGATTGGCGAGGACGTCGTCAAAGTGGCTGAAATTCGAGAAATTGGAGACTACTGGAGAGATTTATATGAGAGATAAAACTGTGTGTGAATATGGGGAATTGTTTACGTGTGATGTATAACCATAACACTGAGAGATATGTGATAGATCGCTTTATCATGTATTTTAGAACAAGCCATTGCAGGCAAAGTGAATGATGTTAAAAAGTATCAAAGTATGTGCAGCGCGAATAGCATTGACGTGTGTAGGCTAGAAAACTGATGAGTCTTGTTAGAAGACATTATAGCAAGCCGTGTTGGGATGATTTGTTACAAATGCTGTTAACAATGCTATTAGCTCGTGAGAATGTTGTGGAGACATTCTGTGCAGTCATAACTAATATTACCCATGATTTAAAGAAGTTGAAATGTATGTCGTATACTGGTTACATACACAATGATTATAGATGTAGTTGAGTCTGTATGTGAATGAAAAACAATGCATTGATGTCTTACAGGCTTTGCAAAAACTACACGTCATAATCAGTGAATCTGTGTGTCCGCCTAGTCAAAACTCTATCTGTAATCGAGGGGGTGTCGGTGTCTTCATAATATTCATGTGTGTTGTAGAATAAATAAGCTTGACATAGTACTAATGTGGTCACTATAGGTCGTATCTGAATCATGGAGAGGGTCATGCGAAAATATATTATGACCCTGCACACCCTGGAGGGTTAAGCGGGGTGCATAAGCTCCGCAATGCAGTCAAAGAATGTACAGGGGGTTACTCCCACCAATCCCAGCGGTTAAAAAGTTTCTATTGCGTCAGGATGCCCATACTCTACATGCACCTGCCTTGAGACATTTCCCCAGGAACCGTGTGTTAGTTAATAGTATTGATAAACAGTTTCAGGCCGATTTGGTCGATATGGCTGAATATTCTGCAGAAAACGACAATGTTCAGCTATATACTAACTTGTATCGATGTGTTTTCTAAGTATGCGTGGGTCAGATGTCTTAAAGATAAATCAAGTCCACAGTTACAAGTGCCTTTAAAGAAATATTGTGTCAGGGGCGTGTACCTATGAAACTTCAAACAGACGAGGGGGAGAGTTCTATAATAAGGGGTTTCAAAGATTGATGACTCAGTATAAAATTCATCACTCTCTACATCGAACGAGACAAAAGCAAGTGTTGTTGAACGTTTCAATCGATCTTTTAAGACACGTATGTGGAAATATTTAACAGCTGTTAACTCGCGTAGATACATCGATGCATTGCAAGATCTTGTGAATGCTTACAATAATTCATATCATAGGTCAATAAAAATGGCACCCTCTGCAGTGAATAAGGACAATGAGAAAACAGTTTTCAACAATCTGTACAAACTAAAACCCCCCGGAATGATTGCTTTTAAATTATCATCAGAACGATGAATAAGAACGGATTCTTTGTTACGTTACCTAGTAACGCTTCACCACCAGTTTATCCCAATAATGAGATTTGTCAGTTCAGAACAAAGTTGGCAAAACCGATCATATTATCACAGCCGTATGAGGTGGGTCTTATTGAGATTCAGTACCCCAGAGTCTGGAATAGTTTTACGGAGAATGATTCCAAAATTGAATTCTTTGACACAAAGACAAAACTGATCAACAAGATACGGTTAGCGGTAGGGTATTATAATACAATAGCCAGCGTTGTTAAAGAATATAATATGAAATGTGCATCTACCTCGACTCACGGCACACATAACTATGAACCACAACCAGGTCACAAATACAAAGATTCTTACTGAGGATGGATGGCAAGTGGTGTTTAAAGGACGCCTAGCCGAAATTCTTGGATTTGCCCCAAACACAGCTGCTCGATATAAACATTCGACCCCATTTAAAATGTATAGCTCCACACCCTGCCGACATTCATGGGGGCTAGCAATCATATTTATTTACAGCGACATTGTGGATCTGATCAGTTGGTCGGAGATAATCACGTGCCACTCCGATGTACAAATATCTCTGATGAGAGTAGACATTGCCCACTCCTGACCCACGACACACACCCACTACACATCGCTGTCACGCACAACCATACGACATCCAAATAGATTTCTGACTTTAGACGCCCAGAACCAGCTCATCCCGTTCTCATACGGAAAAAGTTGTTGTAAAACACACTTTCAGACCTGTGAAAACAACACTAAATGATGCGTAAAGCGCACACCGCTGATATGAGGTACCTGGCCTATGTATATGAATCAAGCCGGTGGGAGTTGCCAGGATTCATAGGAGCCAGTACGCAGTATGGACACGGCCTAGGGGGCATATTCAGAAATCTATTCTGAATGGCTGTGTCGCCTTTTTAAAAAGGGGTTTAATATAGCCAAACCTCATTTGAAAACAGCTGCATCCAGTATTATTGGACGTGGTCTCTAATGTCAGGAATGCTGTAGCGCCAGACAGCAGGAAGCGGTCTCTATGGTGACAGGGCAAAGCCTTAAAAAGAACCCCACCAGGATGTGGGCGTACCCAGGCTGTGAACAAAAAGAATAAAACGCAAACAAAACACGGAGGACTGCTCAAAAGAGAAGAAAACACCAGGAGTCGAGAGCTCCGACCCGACTCTCCCTCATCTCAGCAAAAAGACATATTCTAGAATAATCATGGCAGTCTATCATAATTGTCGAGGAGTGTGTGAAAAAGCAGAATGGATCTGCTTTACAGTTCCTTACACCCAGACATCATCGAAAAATCATCATTTGTAGCAAATTCCACAATCGGCCTAATCCGGACACGGCCCCATCGAGTTTTTCATCGCTGCGTCGAGAAGATTATCTGACCTTAATCCATTCCTATCTGTCACACGTGTAAGGATTACAAACCCTGATGGCACAGTGTTGGCTAATGACGCTAATGTGGGTTTTTATAAACTACCCTCGGATGTAGTCTGTTCTCAAGTAGATATAATGTTAAGATGAGATTGATTACACAGTCTTGTAATAATACTTTATCATATCTGAGGACTATTGAGGTTTTACTGACCATGAGAACATGACACATTGGACACCCAGTTTAGTACGGGTCTATTTACGAGGACACTAGCGGAAAAATGGTAGAGAGGTCTATCGTCAGTGTCATGTGGGGCTGAACCAACTGGGGTGCATACACGTCCTGAAAGTCGACAGCAGTTAACTATCACCAGTTCACGCAGATTTGTTTTTCTAAAAAAGCTGTTGTTAAATGTGTGACATGTCATCACAATTCATCCGGTCAAAAGATAGATTTTGTTCTTATGACCCCAGGAAATGTTCAATTCACTGTAAAAATAATGTCTGCCAGTCTGTTTGTAAAGAAAATATCAGTGTCTCCCTGCTGTGAGACTAGCGATAGCAGACGCTTACAACACACTAATGCCAAATATGCTATTGACAGAGTAGCTGGCATAAAGCATTCATCCACACCGGCGGGCGCGCGCGTGTGCAACAGCAGAACCCTGTTTGATCGGTCAGATACCTAAGTTTGCTGTCATAGCTTTCGCTGATACGAAGCATATCACCGGTTTTGCGTGTGCACGTAACCCCTTTAATCTGGACACCACTAATGCCAGAGCTGTAGGCCTGTACGCGTGGCGGACAGCCACTGCGCACGCCTTTTCAACCCCATTTGTCAAAGAGCAGGGCAATGTGCTCGTGAATATTGCTCAGGATGGTGGGAATCAACAGGTCGCCACTTAAGACCGTCCATTGTCCATAACACGTGGAGGGCTTTCGGGGACGGATATACCCTTTTCTGCTGCCAACTTGGAACCTGATGTGAGTCCGAGCGGTATCACTGGCTGAGACATGAGCACGTGAGATTGGAGGCCTCAAGCTTTCGAAACTGCACTGCACTGGTGGCGCTTTGATCTGTCATTCCAGCTTTTTGACTCTGTACGAGATATCTAACCGAGCACAAGTTCGGCTGGACCACTACTAATAACATGAATACACTGAACTTGCTCAGTGTGCTGAAAAAGAATGAATGAAGTCTTCTTGCCAAGCCTTGCGACCCAACTTCCAAAAACCATCATTCAGTGAGCTGCCTGCACGGTAGTGAGTAGCTGCTCAACCAAGTTATATGCCGGGTTGAACATTGGTTGGCCATATACATTACGAAAACAAAGCATGGCTTTGTTCTTTGGACAGCTGGTCATTCACCCACCGCTTTTTCATCGGGAAATCAATCATTTTCTCTTAAAGCTGTGTGGAGGTAGAAATCCATTCAGGAATCCATATTGTTGCCATAGTTACAACCCGCGGTCAACATTGTGTTTTCTTTATGTCATATTCAGAAAAAAATTCCTTATACAGTGCTGGGCCGTACATGTTCCTAATCTTGTAGTAACGATACAATGGTCACTCATTTTGTTAGCAAAATACATCCAGATGTGTGTGTCATGATCAGAAATGTAAACGTGTTACAGTAATGTGCATGCTTTTATATAGGTAAAAGCGATGATGATAAAATGATATTCAATGATAAAGAATGCTGAATATATCTGTCTTACCATCTCTTATTTATTTTATTTTTTAAAATACATGGAAAAACAGTGACACAATAGGGTAAAATACCTGTATAGTTTTGAGAAAACAATAGTGAAATACATTTAAATATTTTTCCCCGTTTTACATTCCAATGCCTTTTAGCTTTCACGGTAGATCATCTGCGTCAGTCACAGCCTGTTATTAGGAAAATAGTGTAAAAATAGTATTAAAATAGAAAACAACCAATGCGTGCAAAATACAAAAATAGGGTAAAAACAGCAACCATTAAATCTCGAAAGCATGTGGAGCAGCAGACTCATGGCACCGGCTCTTTGGTTTTCCACAGTAGCACATTTTTGTACTGCGTCATAGCCATTAGGAAAATAATAATGTAGAAATATAAAACAATCAATACGTAGAAATAGACAAAAAAACAAACAAACATAAATGCCTTTTGGACAGTTTGGCGATAGAAATGAAATCAAAAAACTAGTCCACCAGCAGAGCTGGTCAAGCACGAATCCAAAGCGTACTGGCTCCAGGAATGAGAGGGAGTGCTGTGCCTGTCAACGTATGTTGCCTAAGGCGCATCAAGACGAGGCTGACCTATGTGTCTGAACATGTCTGGTGATCTGTGTATCAGGTAACCGTGTGATGTGACTATTAAGCAGCCACAGGGACATTTGTTTTAAACAGCAGCATCGACTGCACAGCTGTGTTTGGAATTACGGATAGGTATGTTTAAGAGTGCTAATGCCTTTAAAAACAGCATCTCCACCCCGCAGGTCTCGAAGGTCTGAGAAACATTGTTGTTGTCACATCTTTTCAGTAGATCATACAGATGGCTGCCTGTCACAGTCTTATCTTTCAACAACGATTTCCCCATTATTAGCCCCACGTGATGTGATCGGTGACACGGGATAAAGCGGTGAGTATGTATTCAGCGTTGCGTGCTTATTCCTGGGTGGCATATGTGCCAATATCTCTGATCTTATTATATCGTCTTCTACGCTTATGTCTTGGGACTCAACACCTGTGTCAGCACCCTTAGATGAATCCTCGGCATGTGGGATAGCAGTAAGTACATTCTTCTGCTTCACGCCCAGTTTTTACCAGGTTTAAGATACTACTGCAAAACACTGGAATATTTTTTGGCTTTTCGTACACGCCACATATCACACTGACTCAAGTATGTCACTCATGCCTCTGTCCACTCGTTTTGCACAGACTCGCCGCAAGAGGACGTATATGAGTGTCTGTGGATTGATGATGCTGTAGACGCTGCTATGCTGCTGTTGAGAAGCACCATGGCCACATTTTCTGCGTGAGATCCATGTCAGCTCCTATTGTTGAGACTAGCGATGAAAGGGAATTGCAGCCCCCAGTAGAGGCAGTAGAAAACCACCAGTTTGCAATTGTCTTCTAAATGCTTTGACGTTATCCGCGATTAGTCAGACAACCTTCTTCTTCTTTTTTCAACAACCTGTACTGAGTACTCAGACAGAGGTATAGCTCATCTTAAAATAGCTCACAGCACCCGGCACAGTGCACTATAGCAATCTGGACTAGCGTTGTTCACACACACCTCTGGCACGGGGTGCAGCTTTATGAAGAAGGTCCAGCGTGAGCCGAAACGTTCCGTTGCATCCCCGGATTGACATTGGTTACACCCTCTGCTTTCTCGGGACATACTACAGCCTGTCCTTTGGCGATATCCAGGTCTGCTCCTGGAGGCGCAGCCTATCTGGGGTCTTGAGTTTATAATCTATCATGAGAGAAGCCGATACGGCGAACTTGTTGCATCGCTAAACGCCTCTAAAAAAATTTACTATTTCTGGGGAACATCTGACGTCCTAATAAACTCATTCGTGAATCCTGATCTCTAGGATTCCTGAACAAAAACATATAGTTAGTGTTCAAACTTATTGCAATGCGACTGGACTTGCCTTTGTATAAACAGATTCTGCACTAAATAGCATGCAACTTAAGTTCCGGTGCATGCACATATTGTGTGAAAACATTTTGCACCTCCACTACCACTGGCCTGGTTCATAAGGTCAACAACGCTAGCAGATTATTCTTAGTAAAGAGCATGCGCAGTCGTCGCATAGCCATTCAGGGAATATCTTCTCCACAAAGCGTATATACACTGTTTGTAAGCAGCTGGTCGTGAGAATCGGCTGCCAGCAAGAGTATATGTATACCGAGTAGCATCGATCTTCGTGTGAGGTCACTTTCTTGATGAATTTTCAATAATATCTTTAACTAAATACGTTTTTCCCACAATTTGAGGGACCGCTAATCCACTGCGCTGAATGCATGCTGAAGCCGGCCCATCAAAACCTGCAGTAAGCTGGCTATTGTTATTATTAGTAGCCATAAGGGAGGCGTGAAGTCACAGAGTGCCGCCGGCGCTTTATTGTAAAGTCGACAGCCACCTCTCTTGGTAACCGTAGTCGCTTTTGGAGGTGAAAGCTGCTTTTTGTCGCTGCTTTTATGGTGAATGCGCTAGTGGTCCAGATGGTCCGGGGACTGGCGATTGGTAACAAAAGACTGCGTGGCCAAGACCTATTAGTCATTTCCGTGTGAAACAACTTGTGCATTCTGCGAGTTAATGGTCACGCTTCTTTTACACTTAACCTCGGGTTTTTCCTTGAGCAGCCTCGATAAGCATAGCATTTTCGGCGAAACAAAGCCTTTTAGCAGTCAAACTCCGTGCAGCAGAACCACACGCCTGTGCGTGATTGAGCTCATCTGTCAATTCGCCAAGATATGGCCCCAGGGGGAACCCATCATCTTTTTTGGTTGTGAAAATGATGCTGTCTGTGTCACAATAGAGAATTCTGTCTTGCAGCTTATCCAGCAAAACCGTACAACTCCATACGAGCATAGGGCGCTGGTCATAGCCCCGATAAACACATTCACATCTTTTACCCTGGACCCTTGACTCTCTGCATGGCGCCACTGAACAATGGCAACCTCTGGAGAGATAAATGAAAAGTGTCGAACGTCAACACCATCGCTGAACATGAGCTGTGTGAAACGTTCCGGGGCGGTTATGAGCTCAGCAGACGCCATGTCGTTACGCATCGCAAAAGCGACCCCAAAGACTGTTAAGCAATAGCTTATTAAGACTTCTGACTGCCATGTTAACGGTTATCTTGTCAGACTCAAGTTGTATGCCCTCACGCTCGTAGTAGTCCTCTACGTACTTTTGTTTCTCATCTTCTGTCTTGATATGCCCTGGGTATCCGGACGCCTGCTGCTTGAGTTTGAGATCTTAACATATCCTTTAAAAAGCTGGTCAGATTTTTTCCGGAAAATGCCAAACCTCCGAGATGGTGACTGCCCGAGGCACCCTCTCCACGGCTTTGTTTAGTTCAAATGTCACCCACACACCGGACAGCTGTCTCTCCAGTCGGTGTGAGCGGCAGTCGGCCGTCTGATTCAACTGCTAAACAAAGTTGCACATAGTGGGAACATCAGTTTACCGTGACAGCGATAGGGAGAACTGGATGGTACCCAGGCCTCTAGGGAGCTACAGTGCATTTCAATAAGACCAAAGTATGTTTTTAGGTCGTCAAAGTCACGGTGGATTATCTGAGGGTGACCGATGGGGTAGCTCTTCGTGCCTGAACCATTGGGTACAGACTTGTAAAGTCATAGTATCTGATTTTTTCATCACCTTCTGTCTTGTGATACAACTTAATTGCATTTGTTAAGCCCCTCCGTAGGGCTCTCGAGGTTGAGACGCTCTGGTTTTCATATGTTGACATGAACCTTTTAATGTCTGGATTATTGCTCACATCGCGCTTCCAATCACATTCCCACTTCACCACAACCGTTAGCCCATAGGTAGTCTTCAGCGCTGCCACTCTGTAACTGAACTCTTTGAGCAGCTCGCCATGTATTTTTTTATTTGTGAGAGTTGATTTCGGCCTGTCCATAACACTATCACAACCATGGAAGAAACATCCGTTAAATTCGTACACGTATTTGTGGTGGGGCAGTACCCATCAACAAAAAACGGCCCAAGAGCCTTTTCACCTCTGTTAAGAGCGTGCTGGATGTGATGTTGTCTCTGGATGCTACATACTGGAGCCACTGTATTGAGACGTCTGAATACGTTTTGTTTTGCTTAACGCACGACCCTCATGGGTTAGTGCCACAGTGTCTCTGGGGATGAACAGCGTTTTAAACACCCCCATGCATGATCCAGCAAGCGTCGAACATGTAAAGGGGTCTAGCACTGTACAAGCAATGAACGCGTCCCTGTACATTTTTACACGCCTTAACCAAGACGGCCACATCGTTAATGCAATAGCGGGACAACTCTGCCCGAAAGTTGAACCGCTTGTGTTTAACAGTGTCGTACCATTCCATGAACGCTTTCTTAGACGGCTCAGTCATAGTGTCTTAGCCATAGAGAGCTGGAGCAGGATAGGGACCGATGTATTTCTCATTCTGTCGCGTATTGAAGGCGTGTGGGAAATGCCCTTTAGCACGTCAGTGAAACCCATTGCTGCAGGGGCTTTAGCTAAAGCCATGGGGAGAAAACTGTATGAGTCGATCCATCGCTGTTTGAATACAGAGTCTGTAATCACGATCACCCTTGAACCTCGCATGATAATACTAGGACAGACACGCTGACTCACCAAATATTCCAAAACAACATAGCTGTCAAAAGCCTGAGGCGTTGTGGGCTGATAAACGTGTAACCTTTAAATTTCTTATTTCTGTAATGGTCGATTAATAACTCCACACATTTTGTTGTTTCGAAGCATTGTTTTTCACCTTTCATGTTCATAGTACACACATAATTAGCCTCGTGCCGGCCGTCATGGTATCTTGTTTCGAAATCGTAAAAGATGTACTTATCAGTACTTTCAGCATTTTCGAGCGGCTGTATGTAGCACTCATGAGCTGAGTCAACAACGTGCTCACAGCAATGGGGGCATTTCGGCAGCCTACAGGCGTGCTTTTTGTTTTTTTTTGACACCCGGTAAGTCATGTGACAGGTGTCACAATATTTGAGTCTGTCACATGGTATGATGCGATGCTTTAAATCAGGCTTTTTATGTTGATCAAAGCATTGCTTCGACTTGCATATGCGTTTACAGTCGGGGCACCTGATAGTTTTCACTGGTATACAGGCCGTGAGACAGACATTACACCTCAGACTACAGCTGTGATCCAGTGGCTTTTCGTAGGCCTTACGGCATGTATCGCACACGTAGCTAGAGCCAAAAAAAGAAGTTTTGTTCACAATGAGGTAGAAATGTTCACCGTGTAAATACAGCCATGCAGTTTTCACATGCTGTTCGTCATGCGTTTTGAAAATCTCTGGTTTTTTACGCCCGGCCGCGTGATGAAATATCACTATTTTCATATTCAAATGCCTCTGAAATCTGTCAACATCAGAGAACGATATTTTGTGCGTACATTCAAACCCAACATCCATATATAGCTGCTTTGCATAGTCTATCTTCTCGCTTTGAGTCATTCTTGCGTCTACATAATGAGCCAGACAGAGAGCGAAGCATAGATTCTCATTGTCATTGGTATTCATCGGATTGTATAGGGCATTACACTTTTCAGTCAGGATTTTGTCGTAGCATATGCCCCCCAGCTTTAGTCGACCACTCCCACCCGACATATTGCGTGCTAGTGTCACAACGAATTCTAGAGAGTCATCGGTCAATGAGGTGTCGTTACTTTGCATAGCGTCTGCAATCTGCTCCAGAAATTCATCTGTATTATATTTATCGTTTGAGCTCAGAACTGTTTGGATAGGTGCCGCTAAAGCAGGACCCCGCAGCTCTACATTTAAAATGCTGTCCTGTGTCGCAGTGTCTAAGACCCTGTCGATTAACCCTGTTAGAGTTCTGTGTACTTGGTCTGGTACGCTACCGATATTGTACAAATTGATATTTCGCAGATCAACATCTTGGCGGAACTCTGTTGCATTAAAATGAGGAATCTCTCTGCACGATATCTCGGATGATACCCTAGACAAACGTCCCTCACCACACTGTATTGATGCCTGTGGATTTCTAGGTGGCCCCATGTATGTACTGGTGGAGGGCTGGGGGTTTGCATAATCATCTGAACGTATACAACTTGACGATTGGAAACTCGCAAAACATGTTTGATTTGTGTAATCAGGATTTGTTGACCGGGAGGTTTCGACACAGGCAAGAGGCCTGTCTGGACATGCTAACGGTGGGGGGTGATTTGATGGCTGATTGGTGACAATGCTGACTGTTTCTTGGGGAACTGTAGTAGTAGTACCATCGACAGCCACGCGTCTATTGTTCAGAATATCTTGGAATTTGCTTCCCAGCTTTTCGCACAACTGAATATATGCATCGTGATTACACTCAGCACAGCTATAGTCATCTGCACACATAGCATCTACATTGGTTTCATCGTTGTGTACATGTCTTTGTTCCGATTTTTTACGTTTTTTGGCGGGGATTTCCATTTTGCGCAGCTGGTCGTTAGAGCTGAGAGTGCATGCATACCTGTTTTTGTTGTCCTTTCAGCCAAACAGTGGTATTTTGCCCAAAACTTGATTTTCATAAATCCCCAAGAGTCCAAGGAAATGTAATATCCAAGCCGTTATATTCCAAAACGATATATTCGCCTCACAATGTTGACGTTTCTGGCCGAATCACAACGGAAAAACGCGAAACAGCTTTCCAGTTCTGCACTTCAATCGGCGATAGCTTCTGTTCCCAGCTTCCTACATGCTTGGTATGGACGTCGTCCTATTCCCTAGCTTCTAAGCTTTCCATTGGTAGGTCATATTAGCCAATCCGTTCAGGTTTGCCTCTGCTATGGCCAATGAAAGCGGACAAGCTGATGACACCATGTCAGGGACCACGTGGAGACGAGCGTTTTTTTACTCGCATCGAATGCCTTCTAGTACTTTCTTCTGTCTCCAGTGGGTTGGGCTAATCCAAAAAAGTGAAAACAAGGGGGGTGTTTCTGAAGACAGACTTACCTGTAAAACAGGGGTGCTCTGAAAACACCCCCATTAGCAATTAGTGCTTTCCACCTGATGAAATTAACACGGCAAAAAATCGACCAATCAGAATTTTGGTCGAGCCAGAACGTATCGACCAATAAATCGACTAGTCGACTGGGACATTACAGCCCTACTAATATCTTTCACATGTCTTACCTGTGGGCTGCGCCAGCATGTTGCCTTGGCGGAGCGGACGCTATGCTGACTGCCGAGTGAATACTGTGGTGCTACATTCAAAGTCATACATGGAAGTGGGAGAAGTCATTGTTCCTGCCGAACTGCACAATCTGGCACAGTTTATTGCTCTTATAGTGTAATTGGTACCATGTGTTGTCCAAAACAATTTTTTAAATGGATCTTTGTCACTGGCATCAGTTTGTAAAAATAGAAGTAAAAATCACATGTATATAGTGGATAGAAAGCATTCAGTCATAGTTCTCACAGTAACACCATTTCCTGAAGGCAACATGACACAGGAGTCTTCTGCCTTCTTTGTTAGGCTGTCACTCATAATGCCACGCCCCTCTGAGTTGAAGCCACGCCCCCCACGCAAAATCAGGGCCAAAAGTCTGAAACCGAAAAAAAATGATCTGAAAGTGAAAAACAGATCTGAAAACGAAAAAAAAAGATTTGAAACCGAAATAAAAAAGATTTGAAGGCGTAAAAAAAATAAGTTTTGAATCTGAAAACATGAAATGTGGAACTGAAAACAAATATAAAAGTGAAAAATGAAAATTTATAATTTATTCAAAATAATTCCAGAATTTAATCTATATTTTATTCAAACTGAAAGAAAAATTGGTATACTTATTTTAAGTTTGAATACATGGTTTTATTTTTTCCAAGTTTTAACCAAAACTTACATTTTCAATTTCAAGCTTTATTTTTTCAACTATATATATTTTTTTCAAATGAACAAAACATTTGGCCCTGATTTAGCTCCATAGTTATATCCCTTACGGATATTATAGAATAAACTGATAGACTTACCAGATTTCTGTAGAAAGAGCTGTCTCTCTATGTGTAATATTTTGACACTGAGGGATAGTCGTATCCTTTGTAAAAAAAAGTTTCTTACTTGCAAATATCGAAAGAAGTCATGCTGCTGAATGTCATATCTCATTTTCAACTGATTAAAGGACATCATGGTAGAACCTTCCAGTAGTTTGTGTAAAGTAGATATTCCTTTATTTACCCAAATCCGGAAGTTATCGTCCATCACTCCAGGGGGGAAATCAGGGTTATTGCATATTGGAGTAAAGACAGAGGTGAATCGAGATCTGCCCTCTAATTTTCTAATGGCATACCATGCCTTAACTGTAGAAATTGTAATTGGGTTGGTACAAGCAGACTTCAAAGATGTATTTTCCTAATAAACAAAAGACTACTTAAAGATGATCTGGACATTGAACTTTCTACATCCAACCAGAGAGATGTATCTTCATTACACAGCCAGTCAGCTATAGCACGTAGATGAACACTCAGTTGGAATTTTCTAATGTCTGGGAGATCAACACCCCCTTCTGTGGAAGGCAGACATAATGTAGCTATTTTGAGGCGTGGTTTCTTCTTAGACCATATAAAGGAGCTAAACCAGCTATTTAGCTGCTTTTCAGCCTCAGGTTTAAAGCTTAATATATCTAAATGTGAATTATTGCCATTGCATTATTGTGAAGATGCATCAATAGAAAATGTTCCTGTAAAGAATGTAGTGAAACATTTAGGTATTTATATAACTACAAATCTTTTAGCAAGACAACATTTGAACTTTTACAAGAGACTTAGGAAGAATAGAAATACAGTACAGGCCAAAAGTTTGGACACACCTTCTCATTCAATGCGTTTCCTTTTTATTTTCATGACTATTTACATTGTAGATTCTCACTGAATGCATCAAAACTATGAATGAACACATATGAAATTATGTACTTAACAAAAAAGTGTGAAATAACTGAAAACATGTCTTATATTTTAGATTCTTCAAAGTAGCCACCCTTTGCTTTTAATAAAGGAAAAACTTCCACTAATTAACCCTGACAAAGCACACCTGTGAAGTGATAAACCATTTCACGTGACTACCTCATGAAGCTCATTGAGAGAACACCAATGGTTTGCAGAGTTATCAAAAAAAGCAAAGGGTGGTACTTTGAGGAATCTAAAATATAAGACATGTTTTCAGTTATTTCACACTTTTTTAAGTACATCATTCCATATGTGTTCATTCATAGTTCTGATGCCTTCAGTGAGAATCTACAATGTAAATAGTCATGAAAATAAAGGAAACACATTGAATGAGAAGGTGTGTCCAAACTTTTGGCCTGTACTGTATATTCAACCTCTGGCTTTAAAGGGACTTTACATTGTATGGTAGAGTACTTTTATCAAAAGCTGAAGGCCTGTCTCGTTTTGTTTACCCTTCACTTTCTCTTTTTGTTAAGGATTCCAAGGCCAATGATATAAATAAGTTATTCCTTGATTTTATTAGGAAAAGTAAAACTTACAAACTTAAAAGGGTTAGGGTTAGGGTTTGTACTACTATCTAACAGCAGAGAGGAAGGTGGTCTTGAAGCTGTAAATTTTATTGATACGGTTAATGCTTTTAAAATTAACTGGCTTAAAAGATGCCTGGCAAACCCAAATTATGTATGGTTCTTCATCCCTAACCAACTTCTTGATCAAATTGGTGGTCTTTCTTTTGTTTTGATATGTAATTATTCACCAAACAGACTTCCTGTTGCATTATCAACATAATCAGCAGTCACTTCTTGCCTGGAAGTTATGTTTCATCCACAACTTTTCTCCTCACAAGACTTTCTTATGGAATAATAATAATATGACTATTGGAAATACACACACACATACACAGATTACTTGTTTGGGTGGGGAGATAGGGAGCTAGTGCACCATCACAGTGGGTGCCAGGTGAGGTGGTCAGGGTATTAATCACCTCCTTGTGCTCCATTTTGGTTGGTTGAGCAGTGTTATGGAGTGAGGGATAAAGGAGTGCTTGTACTGGTTTTTCCTGCAACTTGGTACCCTAAAGTGCCTCCCAGAGCGCAGAAGTTGGTACTCCTCATGTAAAACATGAGTAGGGTCCCTCGTGATTTTACCTGCAAGTCCAAGGGTACGCTTAGTGCAGCTGTTAAGGAAGGCATTTTCCACCAACTTGGAGCAGATCCCCAGAAGCCGTAGTAACCTGGTTTTCAGTTTGACTGAGAGGCCACTGAACCAGACTGGACCTCCGTGCTGCAGTACACGTTGAATGGTGGAGCAGAAGAATACTGTAGGTTGAGAATTTCCTTACTGGCTCCAAAATGTATACATATATATTGTAATATATTTTAATATATTATAATTGATAGTTTTTTCCAAAGTGTCTTGAGATAGCTTCTATCAAGATTTGACAATATAAAAACATTACATTGAGATACTTAGTCATTAATTTGAGAATGTTTCTCATTATAATGACTTACAGGATCTTTTCGTTTCATCACATTGGCAGATAACATCTGTGTTATATTAAGTGCTGGGTTGCCGATGACCCAGCAGCAGGCTGAGCTGTGAAAACTAGATTTTCCAGAAGATGGCAGTGTTTAACAAATCATTGGGATGACCTGTCCTTTGAGATGTCCTTGTCCCTATGCAGCTGTCATTTTTTGGCATCTGTTACTTTTAAAAGCACTTTTTAAAATACCACTGTATTTTGAGTCACAAAAAGTAAAAAGCAGTACAATGGTTTTAGCTTAAGGGATCAGTTGGCTCAATACAGAAGTAACGATATGTTTGCAAATTAATTAATTTGTTAATAAACAAAATAACATTACAAATACATTACAAGCTCAACAAAAAAATTAATTTTACAACAATAATAAATATGAATTCCAAGTTATGACAGGGAACAATAATTATTATTGGCATTTATATAATATTTCATAACTATTAACATCTTGAAGTAGAAAAGATTTGATGTGTTGCATCTGATTAACACCACAGCACTAGCATAACAAAATCTCAATATTCCTAGTTTAAATGTTTGTTCACTTGTGTGCATGTGTGACAGGGCTGCACGCTGCCAGGCAGACATCTTTATGAAGCTGGTCACATTTAGTCAGAAAAGATCAAGCTGAGTTCTGTTTGCGGTTTTTAAAATGTGGAACATTGCTTAATACTTTTGAGTAAAATAATGTTGCTGCTATATTTACTTACTGCAAATAGGAAAATGTGGGTAAATCAACAACAATTTCATTTTCAAGAATGAGTTTCTTTATTTCCACTGTAGTTCTTTGGTGCCCATATTAGATGTGCAGTTTGAGCAACAGTGAGAACAGCTGGTGTTGTTTCTAAATTTAGAAATTAGCCATGTTAACAGCTTTGAACAGGGGAAATCAAGGTGCATTTCATTCCTACCCTACCTAATTAATTACAAACAGCATTTGCCATATTTTAGTCCTGAATAAGAGTTTTTTTTAAAAACCCTTTAAAAAAAGACCATACATCCCATGAATTGAACCCCTACTTGCCCTTTAAGAGGCTGCTGATATGTAAATCCTAGTCTTGCATTGCCAGACCTTCCTCCACAGCGCTGCGGTGGAGGTTCTGGCTAGTCCACACAGCATTCTGGTATAGGAAAAACGTGCTCTGGTGCATTGGCATTTCTTTAAACCAATCACAATTGTCTTGGGCAGGTGCATCTGTAAAATAGCCTTGGGAAGGAACTTGTTTTGTTGGAACATGTGTATGTTCAAAAGTTGTTTTAGTCGTGCAACAGAAAACTCAGATTCAACATATAGTCTAGCTAGCTGGATTTACCCTGCAGAGTTCTGATGAGCAGTTACCATAGTCAGGGCCGACTCTAGCCCATTGGCTGCCCTAGGCGGCATTGAGATTTGCGCCAACCAAACCAAACCACATACATTTCATGTTATCATTCTGATATACATTATAGGTACAGTATGTATTATACTGTACATTTATATTTGATACATGAATTACAGGCAATATAATGGTCTCAGAACATTTTTATTTTTAGTAACTTTGGAACTTTAAAAACTCCAACAACAACTGAATTACCCATGTGGCTTTAATGTGTCCCTCACTGTACATTTGCGCTGTCGCTGCCAAATAAATGAAAATAAGATTTATCCTTCGTCCATCCTGTCGTTTGTGAGAGGTGAAATCTGGATTGGTATGATATGGTCCTCTACTGACTAATTCAGTCCTCACTGTGTCAGACAGGGTTGGCCAGTCAGCAGGATCAATAGGTTCTCCCCTGACATACTCATGGATATCAGAAGTTGTTGAGGATAGGTTGTCTGCAGGCTGTAGTGTAGAAGCAGGCCCAGTTGTGTCTGTTGCTCCTTCACCTGAAGGCAAATACATACAATTGATGTTAATCTTTTAATACAGATACATGATGGCAATAGGCAATACACTGACAAATTTTCTCTCTGAGGTTGAAAGTCATAGTTTTACAATGAATGGAAGTGTGAGGTCATATGTGTCATTAGTGTATTTACATAATCTTGAACTATAACAGATGATTATAGCTTTATTAATATGCATTTATAGCCCACTTCTACTACTAAAACTAACTATATTACTACCACCAATAACTATAATAAATAAACAAACTTACAAGGTTCAGAGAGAGGTGAATCTGGGGGATCAGCTGATTTTTCTTCAGGAGGTGAGGGTCTCTGCAAATATTTCTGGAGTGCATCTGGACATTTTAAAATATAAAATAATGTTAGCATAACATAACACCACTCATCACCAACACCATTACATGTACTATGTGTATTCACATGTATCTATTTACATGAACATAAATACAATGCAGGTAGTGTTTTATGTGAATGCATACGTAGCAGATTCTACATTAAGAATAGAATTTGTCAGCAAAATTTTTCAATAGCCTGATGTCTCCTAAGCATGCCACAGCTTTCCACCTCATAGCACCATCACTATGTTTTCTCTGCTTATTTTGAATGTTTACCTAGCTGGAAGGCTAGACAAATGTTAAATGAGAAGAGAGAAGAAAACACTAGCTAGGTTACTCCTTAAAGCAGTTTGGCTAACAAGGCTGACACTAGGTCTTTATTTTCCTTTTTTAAAAACGATTTTGTTGCTTGTGAAAGACAGCTTGTGGATTAAGCTATGTAAATGATAGCCCACAACCAAAGTGTTTATCCAAAGAATCCTAGTTAAAATGAATTTAAAGCATAGCTGCCAACACTCCCGCTTTTCCCGGGTTTATCCCGTTTTTTAGCCCTATCTCCCGGACCCCTCATGGTTTGTTATTTTTCCAGGGAAACTCCTGTAATTTGCATGGCCCAAACTCCTTTATAAATAATCGGACCAATATGTTTGTCTAATGTTGACCAGTTGCCAGATCTTGTATGAAGCGCATCCTATTCACACAATCCACACACCATATACAATTTTCAACCCATATGTCACTTCAACCTGGCAACCTATAACCCAGTTGCGGAACGTTCAGACCCAAAAGCGAGCAGATAAAAATGGCAGGTGAAGGTGGTGTTCCCGCAAAGAAATCAAAATATAACTGTAAATTTCAACAGTGTTGGACGCAACAATTTACATGCATGTTACCTAGTCATATCGACAACCTCCGCGCTTTTTGTAAGGTGTGTCGCATTGATTTTAATGTAGCGCACGGTGGGGAAAATCACATTACCCAGCACAGCGGCACCATCGTGCAGAAGAAGCATATAAGGGCACACGAGCGATTTCATCCTTCATCCTGAACAGACAGAGGCAGAAAACGTGAAGCAAGCTGAACTCAAGATGGCAATGTTGGTAGCACAGATTTAAAGTACACAGTAACTTCGCGCCGCCATTCCCCCGCACAAATCTCCCGGATTTTGAAAACCAAATGTTGGCAGGTATGACTTAAAGCTATGTGTCAACTTGTGTCAGTCTGTTCAACTTATTCTGTATGTTTATCACTAGTGATACTGCTTGGAGAAATGGCAACATGCTTCCAAATATTGGTCATCTGTCAAACATTCTTGAATAAGTTTTGATCAGGCTAGCTAGCTCCATTTACCAAGCAAGGTTACTAGCTATAGCTTCTACCAGCAATGAAACGTCAACCATTAACAGTCACACAAAACACAATATTGAGTAAACTTTAGAACTAATGTCTGAGATGAAAATACATACCTCTATACTGGGCTTTCTTCTCCTCCTCTTTTCTTCACCAGTTTGGACCTTTTTCATTTTGAGAATTGATATTTCAACAAACGTTAGCTTGATCGAGTGTGCCAGTGTGCCTTGCAACGCAACGCAACCATAACGTCGCACCCCCCTCCCCCCCCATACACATATCATATTTTAATTTCAACATATGTTTTTGTTTTAATGAGGGTTTTATTTCACCAGGGTTTTATCCATCCATCTTTGTCCGCTTATCCGGTGTCGGGTCGCAGGGGCAGCAGCTCCAGCAGGGGACCCCAAACTTCCCTTTCCCGAGCCACATTAACCAGCTCCAAGTGGGGGATCCCGAGGTGTTCCCAGGCCAGGTTGGAGATATAATCCCTCCACCTAGTCCTGGGTCTTCCCCGAGGCCTCCTCCCAGCTGGATGTGCCTGGAACACCTCCCTAGGGAGGCGCCCAGGGGGCATCCTTACCAGATGCCCAAACCACCTCAACTGGCTCCTTTCGATGCAAAGGAGTAGCGGCTCTACTCAGAGCTCCTCACGGATGATTGAGCTTCTCACCCTATCTCTAAGGGAGACACCAGCCACCCTCCTGAGGAAACCCATTTTGACTGCTTGTAACCTGGATCTCGTTCTTTCAGTCGTGACCCAGCCTTCATGACCATAGGTGAGGGTAGGAACGAAAATTGACCGGTAGATCGAGAGCTTTGCCTTCTGGCTCAACTCTCTTTTCATCACAACGGTGCGATAAATTGAATGTAATACCGCACCCGCTGCGCCGATTCTCCGACCAATCTCCCGCTCCATTGTCCCCTCACTCATGAACAAGACCCCAAGGTACTTGAACTCCTTTACTTGGGGTAAGGACTCATCCCCTACCTAGAGTAGGCACTCCATCGGTTTCCCGCTGAGAACCATGGCCTCAGATTTAGAGGTGCTGATCCTCATCCCAGCCGCTTCACACTTGGCTTCGAAGGTCACTGGCCGATGATGCCATCAGGACCACATCATCTGCAAAGAGCAGCGATGAGATCCCCAGCCCACCGAACTGCAACCCCTCCCCACCCACTACGCCTCGATATCCTGTCCATAAATATTACAAACAGGATTGGTGACAAAGCGCAGCCCAGGCGGAAGCCAACCCTCACCTGAAACAAGTCTGACTTACTGCGGAGAACTCGGACACAGCTCTCGCTTTGGTCATACAGAGATTGGATGGGCCTGAGAAGGGACCCCCTCACCCCATACTCCCGCAGCACCTCCCACAGTATCTCCCAGGGGACCCAGTCATACGCCTTTTCCAGATCCACAAAACACATGTAGACGGGTTGGGCATACTCCCAGGCTCCCTCCAGGATCCTTGCTAGAGTGAAGAGCTGGTCCGTTGTTCCACGACCAGGACGGAATCCGCATTGTTCCTCTTCAACCCGAGGTTCGACTATTGGCCGAACCCTCCTTTCCAGCACCTTGGAGTAGACTTTACCAGGGAGGCTGAGAAGTGACCCCTGTAAATTGCACACACCCTGTGGTCCCCCTTTTTGAAAGGTACTGTCCCAAACTTCCACGCAATGTTGAAGAGGCGTGTCAACCAAGACAGCCCCTCCACACCCAGAGCTTTCAGCATTTCTGGACGGATCTCATCAATCCCTGGGGCTTTGCCACTGTGGAGTTGTTTGACTACCTCAGTGACTTCCACCAGGGAAATTGACGACAATCCCCCATCATCTTCCAGCTCTGCCTCTGACATACATTAGTTGGATTTAGGAGTTCCTCATAGTGCTCCTTCCATCGCCCTATTACCTCCTCAGTTGAGATCAACAGTGTCACATCCTTACTGTACACAGCTTGGATGGTTCCCCGCTTCCCCCTCCTGACGTGGCGAACAGTTTTCCAGAAGCACCTTGGTGCCGACCGAAAATCCTTCTCCATGTCTTCTCCGAACTTCTCCCACACCCGCTGTTTTGCCTCTTTCACGGCAGAGGCTGCAGCTCTTCGAGCCCTTCGGTTCCCTGCAACTGCCTCTGGAGTCCTCTGGGATAACATATCCCGGAAAGACTCCTTCTTCAGTCGGACGGCTTCCCTGGGTTACCGCCCCTTGAGGCACCTAAGACCCTAAAACCACAGCTCCTCACCGCAGCTTCAGCAATGGAAACTTTGAACATTGTCCACTCGGATTCAATGCCCCCAGCCTCCACAGGGATGCATGTAAGCGCCGCCGGAGGTGCGAGTTGAAAGTCTGTCGGACAGGGGCCTCCTCCAGACGTTCCCAATTTACCCGCACTACCCGTTTGGGCTTACCAGGTCTGTCCAGAGTCTTCCCCCACCCCCTGACCCAACTCACCACCAGATGGTGATCGGTTGACAGCTCCGCCCCTCTCTTCACCCGAGTGTCCAAAACATACGGCCTTAGATCAGATGAAACGATTATAAAATCGATCATTGACCTTCGGCCTAGGGTGCTCTGGTACCAAGTACACTTATGAGCATCCTTATGTTCGAACATGGTGTTCGTTATAGACAATCCATGACTAGCACAGAAGTCCAACAACAACCAACCACTCGGATTTAGATCAGGGAGGCCATTCCTCCCAATCACGCCTCTCCATGTGTCTCCATCATTGCCCCACAACCCGAAGGCGTAGGGAGGCGACCCTCTCGTCCACTGGGGTGAACTCCAACGTAGCGGCGTTCAGCCGGGGGCTTGTGAGTATCCCCACACCCGCCCGGCGCCTCACACCCTGGGCAACTCCAGAGAAGAAAAGAGTCCAACCCCTATCCAGGAGTATGGTTCCATAACTGAGACTGTGCGTAGAGGTAAGCCCCACCAGATCTAATTGGTAGCGCTTCACCTCCCGCACAAGTTCCAGCTCCTTAACCCACAGAGAGGTGACATTCCACAGCCCCAGAGCCAGCCTCTGCCGCCCAGGTCTGGTCTGTCGAGGCCCCTGACCTTCACTGCCACCCGTGTGGCAGCGCACCTGCCCCCAGTGGTTCCTCCCACAGGTGGTGGGCCCATGGAATGGAGAGGGAGGTGCCACGTTGCTTTTTCGGGCTGTGCCCAACCGGGCTCCGTGGCAAACCCGGCCACCAGACGCTTGCTGACGAGCCCTCCATCTGGGCCTGGCTCCAGACGAGGGCCCCGGGCTTCTAGCCTCGTGAGACCGTCCTGATCTCGCAACTCCAGTTTTCCACTCGCAGGTCAGTCTGGCATCTTGAGGCAGAGAAAATTTGGAGCCGTTAGCCAAACGACCGGGCCAATCAGCGTTGGTTTTGAGGCGGGTTAGGTGGTGATAGACAGATGGTTTATCCAATTAGCTAACCAGAATTTTCAGACAGCGGTCCGAGAACCTGAAAGGGTGTCTTTTATTCCTAAATTCTCATTACACAAACGGCAAATATCCTTTACCGACGAGCTATGCTTTGCCTGCAGCAGCAGGGGCAGGCTTGTGGTTGTATTTTCATACGCTTCGTGGATCTGATTGGTTGATTTGGCCCGTCTATCACCAACATAGGTGATAGACAGATGCTTCATCCAATCAGCTAACCAGTATTTTCACCCCTTTCCAAAAGTTCTCCAGCGGAAAGTTCCCAGATGGATATGCCGAGCAAATGCGAAGCGATCCATCTGGCGGAGTCAGGTTACCGGGCTTCCTCCGGGCAGGGTAACTTCACCTCTTCCTCGATGACTCATAGGGGTTTATGAACCAGGGAACCAGGGTTTTATTTCATTTTTTATTTCGTTAATCAATAATCAGTGTTAAGAGAAAGATATATGCTTAAGGGCACCAAGAGAGGGCGCCCCCCAACCAATTTGTCGCCCTAGGCAATCGTACGGTGGCCGGGAAGTGCAATGCAACATTACAAAGAACGAAACACTTTTACAAAGCTCGAGACAAATTTACATTTTGGAAAACAAATTTACATTTTGGAAAACAAATTAACATTTTGGAAAACAAAATAACATTTTAGAAAACAAATTTACATTTTGGAAAACAAAATAACATTTTAGAAAACAAATTTACATTTTGGAAAACAAAATAACATTTTAGAAAACAAATTTACATTTTAGAAAACAAATTTACATTTTGGAAAACAAAATAACATTTTAGAAAACCAATTTACATTTTAGAAAACAAATTTACATTTTAGAAAACAAATTAACAAGATGCAAAACACTTTTACCAGTCCCGAAACAAATTTAGATTCTTTACGGAAAGGGAATGTACCACATACCGGAAGTGATGAGGTGTTGTTGGTGAGCGCAGTCAATTTGTGTTGTTGTGAGTTTACGGCGTGAATAAACTTTATGGTGACTTTACTGGTCGGTGTTTGGAGTTTTTAAAGGACGCGGACCTAACGGAAACATTGGAAAAACAGGGAACGTATCGACAGCCGCGGCCGGATCGAAGGTACAGCGGGGAGGGCAGCTGAGTCCGTCTGCAGCTGCAGGACCTGGAGCTCACTGCCCATTCCTGGGAGCCAAAACCGACACCACGCAGCTGGAGACCCGGGCCGTATTGCTGGGCCCGCTGGAGGGAAGGGAAGCCCGTGAGAATCAGATCCAGGACTGAGCGGAGCGGACTGTCACAACCTGCTGAAGTTTAAATCACAGGTTTCCTAAAGGGAGTCTGGCGGGACTCGGACTGTGGATGACGAAACATGACTTTAAGTCTCGTTAAATAAATAAACACATGCAGAAATAAATGAATCATTAGTGGGGGAGTGAGCCTGGACATTTCAGTCTGTTTAAACTTCACTTTGAAGCAGAACCTCCTAGTTCAGAAGGGTGAAGTTTCCGTTTGTACTCATATCTGTGAACTGATTATAATAAATATTCTTTGTATTAACACATTAATTAGTCTCTTTGTCTTTTTGTTTAAAAAAAACTAGAACATCTAAGGATATTTTGACGATTTATAGTGATTTTTATTTCCGTTAGACCTTTGCCTACATTGACGCTGATGCATTAAAGACGGCCCATAGACAGTATATAAGGCAGTGCCTCCCCTGTTCCAAGATGGCGGCTCTATTGACGCATTCGATCCATGTCCATAACTGCCGTAGTCAAGGCGACATGTATACAACACCTCATCACTTCCGGTATGTGGTACATTCCCTTTCCGTGAAGAATCTGTCATTTGTAAATTTGTTTCAGGACTGGTAAAAGTGTTTTGCATCTTGTTAATTTGTTTTCTAAAATGTAAATTTGTTTTCTAAAATGTTATTTTGTTTTCCAAAATGTTAATTTGTTTTCTAAAATGTAAATTTGTTTTCTAAAATGTTATTTTGTTTTCCAAAATGTAAATTTGTTTTCTAAAATGTTATTTTGTTTTCCAAAATGTAAATTTGTTTTCTAAAATGTTATTTTGTTTTCCAAAATGTTATTTTGTTTTCCAAAATGTTAATTTGTTTTCTAAAATGTAAATTTGTTTTCCAAAATGTAAATTTGTTTTCTAAAATGTTATTTTGTTTTCCAAAATGTTATTTTGTTTTCCAAAATGTTATTTTGTTTTCCAAAATGTAAATTTGTTTTCCAAAATGTAAATTTGTCTCGAGCTTTGTAAAAGTGTTTCATTCTTTGTAATGTTGCATTGCACTTCCCGGCCACCGTACAATCGCCTAGTTAACCTATATCAAACGCTAGCCCTGACCATAGTCCTCATAAATCGAACAGAGTTTAGAATTCCAACACAAAGAAAGTGGAAGGCTTGAGACATCCGGCCTGAAAAGAGGGACATCCGGTGGAATTTCCGGCGGCACCTGTGCAATCCCAGAAGTGGAACATCGGTGATATAGACTAGATGTAAAGCCCTCTAATTTAAATTAACATTTTATGTCAATTATAAGTGTGTAATCGCTGGAACAGGAAGAGAGTGTCAGGTTTACCCTTTTTAAACTTCTACCACTGTAAGAAATGCTGGAAACCAGCTTTAAAATTCCAAAATTATTAATTCAAATGAATATAAAAACAATGCAGAGAATTATTTCTTACACAAAGAGAAACAAGGCTGGATTACCAACCAGGCAAAGTGGGTAACTGCCAGGGCTCCAAAAGCTCCAAGTGCCCTCCATCTGTAGGGGCCCTGTGTCAAAATTAATCAAATTACTGGAAACTAATTGACACACAGCATAGCTTTGGGCAGACATTTCTACAAAGGAATAATGTTTGGATCATGGAACTTGGAATATCCCCAAGTAGTCCCGGAACAGGACATTAATGACCAGTGTTGGGAACGTTACTTTAAAAAAGTAATTAGTTATAGCTACTCACTACTTGTTCCAAAAAGTAACTGAGTTAGTAACTGAATTACTCTATAATAAAAGTAACTCATTACCAGGGAAAGTAACTATTTGCGTTACTGTTAAAAAAAAGTTGCTCCATATAAACTTATATGACACACATAGGCCAACTTTTAACAACATACCTGCCTATCATACGGTTCACTTCAGCCTGTGTCATAGGTTTTTGTTGTGATGCAGAAAGATCTAGCTTTTGCTGCTTGGAGGACTTTGCTCCGAGTCCTTCTTTGCTAGCAGATGGCGAGCTATCATCTGTGGTGGAGGTATCGGTGTTTTGGCCACATAGCTTTGTAGATGCGTGTCGTTGTGAGATGCTTCATTAAATTAGAGTTGCTTACAACGGATGTCGACAAAGTCTTCATTCCTGGACATAATGTACAGATTACATGCACGTTCTTGCCTTTGACCACAATGAATTTGAAGTAGTGCTTATATCTCCACCTTGAAAACGCCAACTTTTCATCGAATTGCTCCTGACTCGCCATCTCTGCTGCTTCATCGAATCTCTGTTTAGCTTGCATGTGTGCTTCCGTGTGTGTAAAAACACGGGCTCTGATTGGCTACCATGAAACATGACTCTGCCTTAGCCAATCATAATCGCTTACCTCGTTATTAACCCACCTCCTCACTAGCTGCGAGCCAGGGGTGTGTTCGGATTACACAGTTTATTCAATCAGTGCATAGTAACACGCCGCATTTAACGTCCAGTAACACTAACGGCATTGTAACGACGGGAAAAGTAATTAGTTAGATTACCCAGTTACTGAAAAAATAACGCCGTTACCTAATGCCGTTCTTTTAAACGGCGTTATTCCAAACACTGTTAATGACATACGGACAGTGGTACGGATTTTCCTCTGTTTTGTTGTCCTCTTCATCTAACATGGACTCCCCATTTCTCTGGACTGTTTTAAAGTCTACGTGGAATGGAGAGTTGCTGAGGAGAGTATTTGCTTCTTCTTTTTTTATGTGGTCCTGGAAATCTCCAAGGTTTTTCCTCACAGTTGGAGTTGAGTACTCAGCTAAAAACACAGCACACATGTAGCCAAACATCCGTAAAGCACTGTTTACGCTGGTGCTGTTGATCATCAGTGCCACACGATGAGTGGTGCACCCTTGTTTCATGATATTGTAGACAGTGTCCAAATATGCCAACACATCCTGCCTATTGAAGGCTAAGAGTACACCTTGAATAAGTGTCCAACTGTAGTCGGTTTCCACTTTGTGGATTTTATGTGTGGTCAATTTGCCTAATTTTGTTGTCAGTTTTAAAAGCCAAAAAGTCAGGTTTGGTACAGTGTGATCATTGGTTATCATCTCAGCAATGGACAAGGGAGGCCTGTTTTTGCCACTCCCTGGCAGTGAGAGAGCTTTTTCCGGTTTGGGAGCTGACGTACTACTCCTCCAGTGGCATCCAGAAAAAGGGTGTTTTTTGAATTTTTGCGTAGATGCTCCAAGAGAATGACCAGGCCTGTCTCTGTGTATAGGTGGACACCAAATGGATCAATCTGTAGATGCTGGATGTATCCTGGGCAAAATGTGAATTTGCTTTCATTCTCTTTGAGCATCTGTTGAATTAAAATGAGCTCCATCACAACATCATCATGGAGTCGTGTGCTTTTTCTCATCTCCACAGAAACAGCCTTGATTACATCTTTGGTCAGGGTATGACTGAAATTACCTGCCATCAACTCTGCCGGTGTCTCAGACAGCCTTTTGTAATAGGTATTGCTTACTCCACTTATAAGGGATTTTGCAATCTTGCCTCTTTTATTGTAGTTGGCAGGCCTAAAGTGCATCTTACCTTTTAAATGGTTTACCTTGCCGAGATGTGTTACTTGAATGTTGACCGATTTTGAGGTCTTTGAGGGTTTTTTTATGCATTTTGAAGAGGTAGATTGCTCTGCAGGTTGAAAATTAACAAATAGCCTTGATCCTCAAATAAGGACATGATCTTTTTCTGCTGTGTTGCATTTTAACATTGTATTGTATTTGAAGAGTACAGCAAGGGTTGCACTTCATGAACTGCTTGTAAATTTTATTTGTCCATGGCCTTTTTAGTTTGGAGGATCCTACATTTTGTCATTTTTGGATTCCACATGATCCTATTGTGCATCATCATGGAGCAATCCTGCTCTCAACATCAATCATTTATACAATCTGGATTTTGCTGATTAGCTGATGCCTTCTCCACATTGTCATTGTTATGTTCTTCACGCTTCAAGTTTTGTTGGCGGTCAGCATTATAATTTTTCTGTGTGTCACTACAATTTGCATTGACCGCTGTCCTAACCCCTCTTCTATTTGGCTGCCACACAATATTCAGTCACTTTTTATATGAGACATCTGCAATCCCAAATATACGAACAGATAATTTTGCCCATACATCCGAAATGCCATCTGGTATTTCCCCGTGTGATATTCAGAGAGTAACTCTGTTATTACTCTCTCTCCCCCTGCTTCTGTCTTTGATCCTCCTTTTTCAGCTTTGTGCCTTTTCTATAACGAACCATGGCCACACATGATATGTTATCCACTTGTTGACTCGTATCAACTCAACCTACAAGGAGAGATGGACACACATGCAGCCAAAAGTATCTGGTTACCAATTACAAATACTTACTCATCAAATGTATCAATATAAAATACTAGTTTGAGAAAATGTATTTATTTAAGGGGAGACTGCAGATGAAGAGGGAACATATTTTAAGTAATGGATATCACAATAAAACTTGCCCAATTGGTGACATTGCATTTACAAAAAAAAATTATATTACACGATTTCTGAAATATGTTAAAATATGCAAATTATACATTACCTTATTGAATATGTGCTAATTTGCATACATTTCCAGAACCAAAATCGGAACACTGGATAAACCCAGGTTCAAAATTGTTGTCATGTTATTGACATATTAGAGTAAAAGGTTTTATGGATGGGATTTTGGATATCTCTTTTTGACAGTGGGCAGCTCTGGGGCACTGGGCAGCTCGGGGACACTGGAGAGCCTGGGGACACTAGAAAGCTTGGGACACTAGAAAGCTTGGGGACACTGGGCAGCTCAGGGACACTGGAGAGCCTGGGGACACTAGGGAGCTTGGGGACACTAGGGAGCTCAGGGACACACGCTGACCAGGTGGCATCAGAGTGGTTTAACGTGAGTTCTGGGGAAGCCGGCAAGGGAGCGGGTGGACCGACAAACCATGCACTGATGGCCAAGGTGTTTGCCAACTGGGGAGGAGGCAGGCTGGTGGGTGACTCTCTGGGCTCAGGAAGGCAGAGGTCCTGCTCCACCTCCTCCCAGCGAACCATCATGAGGTGCCAGGCGGAGGTGGGATCCATCTCGTAAAGGAAACGGAAAAAATAACTCATCTGCTCAACATCAGGCTCCAGTGGGTGCAGGAGAGGCTTGAATCCTGCTGGGTCCATATCACATCACATATTATTGATGTTTATTCCAAAACCCATGCACCTGTTCCTCCCAGACCATGTACAGGAAAGTTCCAGTTTGTTCAGGTTGACAGAACGTGCAATAGGGAGTAGGAATGGCTTTAGAGACGTATCCCTTCTGAGGAGTCCAATATGTCCTATGACATATGTTGAAGTGGATCTGCTGGTGATTTGGGTTCTTGGAACGGTGGGAAATGTCCCAAACTGTCTCCCAATTAATTATATTCCCAGTTCTTGCTCCCATTTCTTTACTATTGGGAGTTCTCCTACTGACACTTGCATCAATTTAGCATAATTTGGACTCTGATGGGTGGAAGTTGCTGGGCATGTTTCGGGGTTTGCACCAAAAGAACCCTAGTTTGGCCAGACACATAATGGAGGTTCGCTGGCAGGTGACTGCCAGGGAGTTTGGCCCCCCCTATGTCGATCCTGTCTGTCCACCAGAGACGTGCAACCCTTCTGTTCCCGAGCTGACGTGCAACCCTTCTGTTCCCGAGCTGACGTGCAACCCTTCTGTTCCCGGGCTGACGTGCAGCTCTCCTGACCCTGTGCTGACGTGCAGCTCTCCTGACCCCGGGCTGACGTGCGGCTCTCCTGACCCCGGGCTGACGTGCAGCTCTCCTGACTCCAGGCTAGCTAGCAGCCTCCCGGATTCCCCGGTAGCTAGCAGCCCCCCTGATTACCCGCTAGCTAGCAGGCCCCCTGACCCCACCTTCAGGCGCAACCTGAGAGGCTAGCAGCCTCTCAGGTTCCGCCTGAAGGGACATTAGAGAGCTCGAGGACACTAGAGGGCTCGGGGACACTGCAGAACTCAGTTCAGCCGCCTGAAGGATTCTGCCTTCGTCACCGGCCGCCTGAAGGATTCTTGAAGGATTCTGCCTTCGTCGTCGGCCGCCTGAAAGCGTCTGCCCTCGCCGCGGTCCCCTGTTGCCGACGCCTCGCTGTCCCCCTATTGCCGAGGCCTCTCTGGGTTTCCTGTCCCTAGGGCCCCTCTCTGTATCCCCCGAGTGGCCCCTCTCTGTTTCCCCCGAGTGGCCTCTCTGTTCCCTGTCCCTAGTGGCCTCTTTGTTCCCCATCCTCTCCGGCCCTCTGTTTCCCCCAGGCCTCTCTGGCCCTCTGTTTCCCCCAGGCCTCTCCGGTCCTCTGTTGCCCCCAGAGACCTGTTCCCTGTGCCCCCAGGACTCTCTGTTCCCTGTGCCCTAGAGCTCTTTGCTCCCCTGTGCCCCAGAGCTCTCTGATTCCCTGTCCCCAGTGACTTTTACCACGCGGACTCTCTCGCCCTGTGTGGGTTGTTTTTAGTTCTGTGGACACCTTTTGGTTTTTTGACCTTGTGCCTTTTTTGTTCCTCCTCCGGTCTTCCCTTGCCGCCCTCCCTGGGTTGTTTTTTGTTTTTTTCTTTGAGCCGTCTGGGATCTGTCCCTTGGAGAGGGGGTACTGTGATGGTTATGGACGTTTCTGTTGCCTGTTGTTGTTTTGCGAGTTTCCTGTTTTTGTATATTCTCTGGTTTTGTATATTCTTGTGTATATTCTGTTCCTTATTCCCCTGTTGTGTGTTTCTGTTTAGCTCGTTTTAACTGTGTATTCTTGTTTGTATTGTGTACTCCTGTTCATTGGTGATTATTTCTGGTTCCTGTTTTATTTTGATAGTCTGGTTTTCTGTCTTGTCTCATCCAGTTTACGTCCTGAGTTTTCCCGCCTTTGTTGATTGTCCTGCCCCACCCTGATGTGCTTCACCTGTCGTCTCACCTGTTTCTGATTTGCCCATCACCTCATGTATTTAGCCTCTGTGTTCCCTTTGTCTCTTGTCAGATCATTTTGAGTTTGCTCCTGTTCGTTCCTGCCTGTGTGTTGCCGTCAGTCTGTTGTGCATTATTCGTCTGTTGCTTTTCGGCCCGTCAGACACCGCCTACCAAGAGCCTGGGTCTGTCCGAGGTTTCTTCCCAAGAGGGAGTTTTTCCTCGCCACTGTCGCACTGCTTGCTCTTGAGGGAATTACTGGAATTGTTGGAATTGTTGGGGCTTTGTAAATTATAGAGTGTGGTCTAGACCTACTCTATCTGTAAAGTGTCTCGAGATAACCTATGTTATGATTTGATACTATAAATAAAATTGAATTGAATTGGTTTTGGTTTTTCCCTGCGTGTCTTTGAGTGTTTTCCAGTTTTTGTACTGCCGCTTTCTGTTGGATTAAAACCTCATGTCCAAACCATCTCCTGCCTGCCTCAACCTGCGTTTGGGTCCTCTAGCTTCACTCCACCACAACATATTTATCTCCATGGGACTGTAGATGAGGGATCTATCCACACTCTGAGGGCCCGTAACTGAAAGGCTCTATGGTAAACTTTAAGGTTGGGGAGGGCCAGGCCTCCTGTGTTCGTGGTACGTTGCAAGGTAGAGTATTTTAGGTTGTTTACTATTACACAATATACAATATACTGCCGGATTACGGCATCAAGTTTCTTCCAGAAATTTATTGGTGGGGGTAAGGGGATCATTGTACTTAAAAAGTTCACATGAGAAACTATGTTCATTTTAACAACAGCAATCCTGGACCATAGCGATGCCAGCAGCACATACCAATTAGTCAGATCCCTTTGAAACCTACTTAATATAGTTTCATAGTTGTCCTGGACAACTCACTGTAGAGATGTGTGAATGGTGATGCCCAAGTATGTAATTTTGCTTTGGGTTGGTATTTTATCACTAATAGCTGACGTCACCTGGTTGTTGTTCAACAGGAGCAGATTAGATTTATTCCAACTGATTTTATAGCTGGAGATTGAGCCAAATTCGTTAAAGATCTTAAGGATTTTTGGAACAGAGTCCTCAAGGTCAGATATGTACAGTAAAATATCATTTGCAAATAACATCGAGTTATTGGATTTAATCTGGACATTACATATTTTATTTTGCCTTGTGGCCTGGGCTAACCATTCAAGAGAGATCGCAAATAGCATGGGAGATAGCGGGCATCCCTGTCTCGAGGCCTGTGCGATGGGGAATGGCTGAGAATGCAGGCCATTGGTTGAGACTATGGCCGTGGGATTCACATACAAAGTACGTACCATGTCAATGAATTTGGCTCCCAAACCAAGCCTCTCCATTACTTTCCACTGGTATTTCCATTCTAGGCGGTCAAAAGCCTTTTCCGCATCCAGTGATAAAACTGCTGCCGTTGTTGGGACTTTTTTGGCTTCTTCTAGTACATGGAGTAATCTGCGTAAATTGTCTGCAGCTTGATGCTTTGGTATAAACCCTGATTGGTCAGGGTGGACTAGCTTCTCAATTAAGCGTTCTAGGCGTAGTGCCAAGACTTTGGAATAAAGCTTAATATCAGTCTCAATGAGGCTAATGGGCCTGTAATTTGAACACTCTGTAGGATCTTTGCCCATTATGACCGAAATTAGTTCAGTGTTGGTTGGTTGATGAAAAGTGCATCTCTCTATGGCCAAGGTTAAAGTTTGTAAAATGATAGGTCCTAGTGTGTCTGAACTATATTAAGAGTTCCGATGGAATTCCATCCAACCCTGGTGTTTTCCCTTTCTTAGCTGTTTTTACCGCTGATTTGAGTTCTTCTAACGTAATAGGTTGACCCAGTTCTTCGGCCTCCCCTGGGTCAACAAGAGGCAGGTTTAGCTCTTTTAGGAACTTTTGGCACTGCGTGGGATCTGGATTGCAGGAGGATTCATACAGCTTTGAATAAAAGGATTGGAAAGTGGCAGTGATCTCCTTAGGATTCGTTGAGATACCTCCGCCCGTTCGGATGCTCTGGACTCACTTTGTTTTAATTTCAGAGCTAGCAATTGGCTTGATTTACAGCCGTTAAAATTTTTATTTTGCCTCACTCTGTGCATTATGAATTCAGCTCTCCTTTTTAGCAAATCATTTAGCTCTGCTCGATTTGTGACTAAAAGTATGTGTAGATTTAGAAAAACAAGTCTTAAAGGAACACGCCGACTTATTGGGAATTTAGCTTATTCACCGTAACCCCCAGAGTTAGATAAGTCGATACATACCCTTCTCATCTCCGTGCATGCTGTAAGGCTGTCTGATGGCTCCAGCGGCATCAGGCCAGCACAGAACATGCAGGTGAATGGTTCCAGCAATCCTACTGCTCCGAATAAGTGACAAAGTAACGCCAACATGTTCCTATTTACATGTTGTGATTTGTAGAGTCACAGCGTGTACAAAAAACAACGTAACATAAGACACAGCCACCTTCTATCCCTAAACAAACCAGGAACTATTTTCTTAGGCGGAAGAATATAGTACTTTGGCAGAGTGATATGCTCGCAGCAAGCCTGTCTTAGAATATAATTCCTGGCTTGTTTACGGTTAGAAGATGGCTGTGTCTCATGTTACGTTGTTTTGTGTACACGCTGTGACTCTACAAATCACAACATGTAAATAGGAACATGTTGGTGTTATTTTGTCACTTTTGTCACAATTTGGAGCAGTAGGATTACTGGAACCATTCACCTGCAGGATCTGTGCTAGGCTAAGCTAATGCTGGAGCCGTCAGACAGCATTACAGCACGCACGAAGATGAGAAGGGTATGTATGGACTTGTCTAACTCTGGGGGTTACGGTGAATAAGCTAAAGTCCCAATAAGTCGGCGTGTTCCTTTAAGAGATTGCTCTAACGATTTACAACATTCTTCCAACTCCGCAATCCTTGTCTCTCTGTTTTTCTTCAAAATCCTTTATAATAATAATAATAATAATAATACATTTAATTTATAATGTACTTTTCATCAGCAATCTCAAAGTGCTACAGGTTAGAGATAAAAACGATAAAAAAACAAAAAAGATAAGTAGTTTAAAATACAAGAATAAAAAAATAAAAAATAAAAATAAAACATCTAAAAGGGACCAAAAGCTTTGCAAAAGAGAAATGTCTTAAGGCCTTTTTTAAAACAGTCAGTGGGTTGAGGTGCCCTCAAGGTGTCAGGGAGGGCATTCCACAGACGTGGGGCAGCAGCACAGAAGGCCCTATCTCCCATAGTCCTGAGTCTGGTTCTGGGTATGTGGAGGAGGTTTGAGTGAGTGGAGCGGAGGGAGCGTGTAGTGTTTTGAGGGTTGATAAGTTCTTTGAGGTAGGGAGGGGCATGTCCATGGATGCATTGATGTGTGAGGAGGGAAACCTTGTATTCAATCCTGGTGGAGACGGGAAGCCAGTGGAGTGAGTGGAGAATGGGGGTAATGTGCTCATGTTTCCGCACTCTCATCAGGATCCTAGCTGCAGAGTTTTGTATGTACTGAAGCCTCTGCAGGCTCTTTCCAGGAATCCCAATGAGCAGTGCGTTACAGTAGTCCAGTCTTTATGTGATGGTTGGGGTCGGCTGGCTGCGAGTCTTTGTTTTTGTTTCCTAGTTCCATTTGATTTCCACTGTCAGTTTCCTCTGTTGGCCTGCCTCTCGCTGTTCCTGCGTTTTCTGCCTGCCAATTGACTACACACACCTGCTCGTCATTCCCCCATCACCTCTCCCGCCGTGCACACCTGCCAGCCATCTACAATCAAGCCCAGTATATGAACCCCGGATCCACTCATCATCTTCGCTTGATCGTTGCTTTAGCCACTTTGGTGACACTCATACAAGCTCTCTAAAAACTTTGTTATGCTTACCTGTCCTAGTCTGTCACTAACTCTGTCTGTTTCTCCCCTGCAGCCATCTCCTCCACACGCTCAGTTACCTCCTTTCAGCTGGCTTCACCATCCGGTCCCCTCCTCACGGCTCCCTGCTCCACCTCCTTGCTTTGTGTCTTGACATTCCTTCATCGTCTCCCCGGAATCCAGTGCCTCCTCCTCGGCTCCCCTGGCCCCGGTTTCCCCGCGCTCCCCTAGCTCCTTCACCATCCTATTCCCCGCTTGCTCCTTCGCCATCCTATTTCCCACTAGCTCCTTCACCATCCTATTCCCCACTTGCTCCCTCGCCATCCTACCCCCTGTCCCAGAAAGCCCTCCTACCCTCGGCGTTCGCCTCCCCACTCCTACCTAGTTTCCGTTTTCCTAATAAATCTGTGTTTTGCTGAACCTTGCTTTTGGGTCTGTCCTGTCTCCCCACAACACTTTAGTGGCTTGCCAGATGTACGCCGGGTACGAAACTGAGCCAGTATTGTCAAGTGTCTAACTGTGAGGTGCCCTCACTTGAAAAGGACCAGACTGGGGATTTCACTCAGAAGAATATTTATTCTTTTTCTTTGATCAGTTGATGCAGCAATGCAATAAGATCAGGAGTAACAGGTGAAAAACCTTTAAATAAATAAAGAAAAAGAAACACAAAAGCATTTTAGACAAACAGGTATTTTCCCAACATAAAAAAGATCAAATGCATTTTACAGGCAACACAGCTTGGTTTTACCCTGGATTTTACTAGAAAACTACACCAATCTAAGCATTTGGTGTTTTCAGTTTATCGTCTCTTTAACCCTTGCAGTCATTACTTTCAAACTTTATCTGCAACATTAACACATTTCCCACATTTAATACCAAACATACCAACAAACAAAAGGATCCAAACTAGAGTCTGTGAAACAAGAGTCCACATGAGCTTACCGATAGCCCGTCATGATCTAAAAGTCCCAGTTCCTCACAGTGAAAGAGTTTGTGCCTCTGCCGACCTTTTTGTCCGTCTCCCCCTCACAGTGACTAGTGCGCCTATTTGAACCACTGAACTAGGCGCAAGCTTCTAATTTCCCTAATTCAATTCACCTGATGGAGCCTGCACCAGAGTGCGCGCACAGTCACATGCGGGCTGGCATGCAGAGCACGCGCAGGGGAGGCGGCGTGCAGGAGACGGAAATGACGGTACGCGGAAGACAGCCACACCTCCACCGGGTTAGCGCGACAAGTATTGATTAACATGAACTCCGCTAGTTTGGCTCCAAATTCTGTGTTAAAAGCTGTGTTTTGGAGAAGGGAATTATTGAATTGCCACCTTCTAGATTTTTATCCTAACGTATCACAATGGAATGTCGTTATCAGTGCATTGTGGTCAGACAGGATTGCTGGTTCCATTGCTATTGTGTGGAACATTGCATACAGCACCTTTAGTGCTTTTTTTGTACAGTATTTTGGTCAGCTTAAGCTGTGTTTAAATGTGCTCTAGAAATAAACTTTACTTACTTACTTTCCAAGAGACAGGGTTTAGAGAGCAATTCTCAACAAAGTAAACGGAAGTACATAAGTACACTGGAGAACAAAAAAATAATCAATGCGGGAGTGGGTGCAGTGATGTGTGGGAAAAAAAGGTGTAATCCTTGCTAGTAGGATTGTGCATTCTCCATATATCTGTAAGATCGTGGGATTCCACAACTGCATTAAACATCTCCGATATTTGTCTTTGGGCTTATGTGTGGTTGACATCTATCCTGATTTAAGTCTAGTACCGCATTCATGTCTCCCCCTATAATTAGTGAGCAGGGGCGGATTGGCCATCGGGAATACCGGGAACAATCCCGAACGGCCGGTCCATTTCAGGCCAAACCGGCCGGTGGTTAATAGGTTTTTTACATTTTTCAATACATTTTTTATTTTTTTTCTGTCAAACGCGACCGGCCTGGCCGGCCGTTCAGCTGCAGCGGAGCGCTGTGTCTGTGTCAAGGGGGTAAGCTTCGCTTCAGAACTCGAACCTCCCATTCCGCTGACCGCCATTTTGTTTTTACGTCACTTGACAGCGAATAACTTTACATTTGAAGCGTTTAAAGACTCTATTTGTCCATTGTTTATTTCTACAGAAACACGAAAATGTATAAAAGGCTCCATTACCTTGTACCTCACGTTATGATTCCGTAGCAGATGTTTTTGTGAAAATAGGCTAACGATTGTGTCATAACCACGCGACTTACTGTCACATAGTTGAAAAATTACCGTACTGCCAGGAGAAGCCATAGACAGTATATAAGAAGGGAGAAGCCAAGAAGCCAAGCTCGCAGGCAATCGGGTGGGCGTGGAGGCATGCAGTCAAGTGAAAAGGTGAAGCCCATAGAGAGTTTATGAAAAGCATCGGAACAAAATATTTCAGCTTTATTATATATAATATTTCAGTTTTTAGCAACGTTTTGATGGATTGGAATTACTCATACTTCCATAGTAGCAAATTAATTCATATGATGTAACATTTATGCTACTTTTAATACACTGCACATAGCCTTACTGTAAACCATACCACTTGGTTAACTGTATACTACTGTCTACACTGCACTATGCCATATACTTTTTATACTACACTACCTGTCTATACTGTACTTTTTTTGCACTTGTGGTTTGACATTAACTGCATTGAATTGTCTCTGTACTTGTACTCAATGACATTGAAGAGAAATATAATCAAATCTAAT